>OW569411.2:72707776-73957776 GCA_937662695.2 Halyzia sedecimguttata
TAGACACTTCGATGATACTTTCCTTAGGTATTTCGAGTTGTGAAAACTATGCACCGAGCCTGAGTTGCAACAACCCATTCCACGAGGTTGAATCATTGAAGATTGCTCATTTAATCTTGATAAATAAATTTAATGACAATTTTTGAAGGATTAAGGCATTGAAGCATTGTAGATTGCCCTTTTTTTATAAGATAATTTTTGAAGCTTTTATTTTCAACGACACTTTTTTAAATTTAATTTCTTTCATGATGCATTTCTATGATAGGAATCCATTGAGATAATTCCCAACTCTGAGAAACCAATACTTTCGGAGATATAATTTGTCTGTTTGAACAAGAGCGCCAAAAAGCTCCTGTCCACAGGGCTTGAACCAATTTTTTATTTCTCTCGTTAGGGTTATGTTACTGAAAAGTTTTTCATCTGAAAATTTTCGGAATTAGTTGATTACTATACCCGTTTGTTTCGGCAATTTGGAAAATCATGTTTCTTTCTTTCTTGAAGTTTACATTGCTTAGAGGAATATTAAATAATGTAAGCTGGTTGTTTTATGTGACCATCAAAGAGTAACCGAATCAGACGAAATGTAAATATCAGAATTAGTAAGTTCTCTAAAATGTCGAAACTGATTGAATTTGAGTTGTCTCTAGATAATTAAATATCTAAGAATGGCAAGTAGCCGTCTTTTTCCATGTCGAAGGTGAACTTAATAGGTGGGTATTTACTGTTTATGACACTGGTAAATTCGTTAATATCAAAATTGTCATCAAGCCCAAAATTTTGGAAAATATTGAATATTGAAGATGGAAACCTTGTGTCCGAAACATATGTCAGATGACAAGAACTGTAGTGAACAAGAATGTAGTTACTTTTGTAGTGTTCATAATAATCAGTCCACAGTAACTCAAACTAGAATACTAGAGAGTAATGTCTAGAAGATGCTATGAACGCCTTACGATTTCTATCATTGTTTTGATTGAATAAGAGAATTCCTTCCTTTATATCTTTTAAGTTGTTTTGTCAACAAACTGGAAGTGACTGAAAGTCATACCATTTAAACAATTTCATCTTCCAAGCAGCTTATAGCTTCTCCGAAAAAGAAATTCATTGTCGATTGCAGGGATGTTCGTGGGATTCGCACATCTCACGAAGTCTCACATCATCAGACACGAAGATTCAGAGAACAAATTTGTTGGAAAAATTGAACGCTTTGAAGAGGATCGTTATACCTATTGCCGTGTCGAAACTGTAAGAGGTAATTACAATAAATACATCGTCATCGAAAAAATCGAATGTTAAATTCCTTACTAGCATGACGCTATTTCAACACCGCAATATTCACACAAACATCTTGCGAATGTCGCGGTGAATCATAATGTGAATATTTCTATAAATATCTAGAAAAATGCACGTTTAAAGCATTTTTCAGCTGGGTTTATTGACTAATGGCGTTGCCCTTAATACGGTACAGCCAGGAACACACGTAAGTGGAAGTGGAAGTCTTTAGAAATCGGCATGAACAGAGGCATTACTCGGATTCGTGCTCGCCATAACCACAATTGGATCGATTCATAAAATTAACTTTGACGGGAATATTCCGCATTTCTCGCATTCGAGAGGTCTCGGTTTGATTGCTATCAAATGGATTGACAATTTTCATTCTCGCTATATGTGCAGGTGGTAATTCTCGCGTCTTGTTAGTTCACCAACTGAATTCATTATCCAGAACCAATTCAATAATTATGTTTTTCCGTGACGGGAAAACGTTTGACATTTTATCTTTGTTGACAGGTGACAAAATATCACGTTTTATGAAATTATTTTTTGCCCGGGAAACTAGTGAGTATTTTTTCCCGGATATACAGTGCTTCCCAACAACTCCGCACCAAGAAGAACTTTTTTTTTTTATAATATTTCCGAATTTTATTGATTACAAAAAGTTGGTGCATCAAAAATGTTAAAGAATGATTTAAAAGTCTGCGAACTGAGACTTCCGGTTTGAGCAGAAATCGCCATTTTCAAACAAAAATGTCTATTATCTCGGAAAATTCGAACTGTGTCTTTGAAGCGTTTTAGGTAAACTTATTTGAAATTATAATTTAAATTTATATGCCATACTTCAGGCCGGCAAACCATGAATTTTTTTTTCTTATTTTGCTCATAACTCTTTTGAAAATTGAATAATTACCTAACGGATTTTTTTTGGGTGACTAGACAACATTAGTATCAACATGAATATGATTGTAACTAGTAAATTTTGTTTGAACTAGGTTTCTCGGCATTTGTTCCATTTTTCCCTGAAAAGTCGTTTTATTCTGGAGTAAAGTTGCTCCTATTCGTATTTTCTCCATTAAAATATTTCAATTTCACATTCAACTCACATTCGAGAATCCCAAAAATTCAAATCTTGCTACAAATTGCCAATTTATAGCTAGATTATCGATTGAAATAGAATTTTTTCATAAATATCCATCGTTCAATTTCAACGCCATATTTTCTATGATCACAGATTAGTGAA
Organism: Halyzia sedecimguttata; assembly: GCA_937662695.2. Classification (NCBI taxonomy): domain Eukaryota; kingdom Metazoa; phylum Arthropoda; class Insecta; order Coleoptera; family Coccinellidae; genus Halyzia; species Halyzia sedecimguttata. The sequence continues at coordinate 72,710,292 of OW569411.2, forward strand.
AATTCAAACAAAATTGCCTATGCTTTTCATGCTGACACTGATATTGCCTAGTCGCCAAAAAAAAATTCGTTGGGTAATCATTCAAATATTAAAAGAGTAATAAGCAAAAAAAGGAAAAATATTTTTCAATGATTTCCGACCTGAATTTTTGCACATTCATCTAAATTGTAATTTCAAACAAGTTAACTTAGAACGTTTCTCACAAAAAGTTCGATTTTCCGAGATACTTGGCATTTTTGTTTAAAAATGGAAATTTCCGCTCAAACCGGAAGTCGCAGTTGGCCGAGATTTATATAATTTTTCATGCACCAGCATTTTGTAAAAAGTAAAATTCGAAAATATTAATATAAATGAAAAGTTCCTCTTGGTGCGGAGTTGTTGGGAAACACTGTATATACACATAAGCAAATTCGACAAATGTCAAGTTGGAACCAAATGAACGAGGTCTAAATTATGCAGATTATCTTACCAAAAAGTGAAGATGATAAAAACTTTTAAATAATATGTAACATGGCGATATTTTCTTGAAAATCGAAAGTTGCAAATGCTATTGACTGTAAATACAGTAATTCTTTCATGTTCCACCTTATCTCCATAATTCAGATTAGACATAATATTGCAATAGGGGATGTGGCATCTGACTCATAATCCGTAAGTAATGGGATCGATTCCCGAGGTGAATATATTGTAATAATATGTTTTTACAATATTAAACCATCGTTTTTCCTGTAGTTATGTATGATACACAAGAAAAATATTAGATTTTAGCTCTCATTTTTTTGCGCTCTTGTTGCTCGGAATAGAGTGCTCATCGATTTGCCCAAATGCCTGTTATTTGCGAATTTTTGGATGAAAATGGTCTTAAACGATTTGGTTCGACTAACTGATCAAGAATCCATGGTCAAAATCGATTCGGTCCGGCCGGCTGGCCGTAGACACGATAACTGTCGAACGGAAGGAGCTAGATAGTTGGAATTTTCAGAGTAGGTTTGGGAGATGAATATCTCGGTAGGATGGTTTCGGAGTAACAAAAAATTTTTTTTTTTAAATTACAAATTTCAAATTCAATATTCTTCAAGGTGCAGTTTCATCATAACAATTCATTGATATCATATTCAACTCTAACAAATTAATACTTTCGGAGATATGATATTTCAATATTAAATCGTAACTCTACGATTTCCCAGAATACTGAAATCGAAAATTAATGTCCTTATCTATGAATTTCCTGATCTGTGTTCGTACATGTCATCATTTTCATCTCATCTACAGATAAGAGACATGTCAAACAAAGTATGATTAAATGCTAAATGAACAATGAATTAACCTCAGCCATATAGGATGCATCCTATATTATACCTCTTGGATAATCCATATGATGATGGAAATATACCTATTCTTTGGTGAGTTAATTAACTTGGGTTCAGAATATCTCCAGTAGAAACAGAACTAGAATATTGGCTAAGTTTCAATTGATGTAATATAACTATTTCCACAATAAATTGGAGGAATGAATATCTCGGATAAGTTCGTTATTGCGGGTAGAATTGGTCTGATGGTTACGGATTAATCATTTTTGGTAATCTTGTTGAATTTAATTTCTTTTATGATGCAGTTCTATAATAAGATTTCATTGATATCATTCCCAACTCTGAGAAACCAATAAATTCGGAGATATATGATATGTCAAACTTTGAACAAGAGCGCCAAAGCTCCTGTCCACAGGACTTTCACACATTTTTTGTTTTTTTTATATACGTATTAACTTACCAATTTAATATCATACGCTTGACACCATTTTAGGCTCAAAATTCTCGAAATACAGACGAGAGTTGGACGAAGTGACAGGGCCTTGCAGGAGCATGGCAAAATGATTGTTACGTTAATAAATATCGAATCGAATTTCAAATCACCAAAAGCCATTATATAAAACATCCCTTATGGTGAGTTTGGGAACAACAGTAACTAACATAATCCTTCCATAATTGAAATAAGGTTTGAATTATCTTTGAATAACGCGAACATTTACTTAGATTTTACAGTCTTCCCAAAATGTCATGTTCGTGAGATCATAGGACACGAAATGAGAAACATCTTATGTGAAGCAAGTAAGAAGGTGCAGCAACATTTGGGTGGTAGCCAAAACGAGAGGCACTAGTCTTGTGGAACGCTATATGTTAATAGATATATATTGACTTTAAAGCCATATGCGACACAGTTGGAGGTCTAAGGGATAGAATTTATAGCTGTATGAGGTAGATGCCGAATATATTCTGCAACAAGGATTCGGTAAATTGTTGCAAGACGATATAATATTTACGACCGTAATTTCCTATTCCGGAAACTGAATTCTAATTTACTCACGGATTCAGGAAAATAGGACAGAAATGGCTGGAAGATTTCTGCGGTTATAAAATTTGATGGTTGAAGTTTTGGGCTATGGGGAAGACTATAGGAAAAATTCAAGTTTAATGCATTTGTTGGAAACGTATGTATTCATTCTGCTCATTAATTGATTTGATTGGTATAATAGGTAATAGGAGAGATAAACTTCTTGGATTAGGGTTACCTAAATATTCTAAACGCACTGACGAGAGGTCACTCCGCTTCGGTGCGCTTGTTCAATTTTATAGCCAGAGCGATACAACAGACATGTACTGAACTCAGGGGCTTCTTATTATTTTCCAGATATATCCAACAATATGACCCGATCGATTATAAATCCAGATCTATGTTATGCAGGCAAACAAAAATTTCAGCCATGCCTAACGGGCAGTTTTTGAGATAAATAATGTTTTTTGATATATTTTTTCAAATTTTCTAGTCGAAAGTCATCGAAATTTTGCATAGGTCTGCGCGTCGGTATTATTCGACTTATTACCAATTCGATCAGATCAGTCTTATTCGAGTTATTGCGGAATAATATATTTTAGGTGGCTGTAACTCCGTAACCACTCGGGCGGATTTTGCCCATTGCCCATTTATTATGAATACGGCCGAACAGAAGGCAGGATGGAGGGATATTATTATGTGTGACTTCAGATTCTCCACCAATGCTGATGCCAAAATCCGCCCAGTGGTTTCGGAGTTATTGTCTCTGAATTTTTGTTTTCCCAATAACTCGAAAAATACCGACACGAAGACTTGTGCAAAATTTCAGCAGGAACGTATGACTAGAAAATAAAGTAAAATTAATGAAAAACATTCTGTATCTCAGAAACTATGCGTCAGATATCGCAGAAATTTTGTAAGAGTCTTCAAAATTGTATTTTACAGTCAAGATTTGAACTCGATCAGAAGTATATCGTTAGAAATATTGTGAAAATATTATTCATTTCCTGGAAGCCATGTAGCCTTGGGTGAATTGAGTACCTGGTTTGGTGCCCCCTCTGGCTATTCATTCGAACAAGCGGGCCAAGCAGGCTGACCTCTTGTCAGTGCTTAACCAATATTCTTTTATAAACGCTGTAACAAAAAACGTGAAGATGTGAAGGCGAGTCATTTATATGGAACAGAAATCTAATACACCTGTTCGAATTTTATTGGTATTCCTAATATCCTGTAGAAGACAGATGTATTTTCGAGCTTCGTTTTGCTCGGTAATACTGATGATCACCAACTATGATAATCGGGAACTATTTCCTTGGGGAAAACACATAGACAAAAATCTTCTGAAGCCACAGCAGCTGTGGGGTTGCAAAAGGCTATTTGAGAAGACATGGGGACTGAAACCTCTTGGCAAAGCCCTCAGATGCAATGCCAAACATATTCGATTACGAACACCCTTTGGAACGGTCATAAGAGACCTCCTGAGTGCAGTGGACCTAATAAGTCGATTGTACAAAAGTAATCCATTTGCTACACGGATTGATAAACATCAGATAAGGGCGCAGGCATTGGGATACCTATGCCACTGCGACGTGAGCCCTCTATCTTACGGGCAGAGTAAATAGCTGTCTATATTTGTTCTCAAGACTTTCTAAAAAGGAAGCAGGCGCACATCTACATTATAATGGACAGCCAGGATACACTTAAAAATCTGGAATCACCCGTTCAGGGCTCCCTAGTATCCTGGCAATGCCAGAATACCATAAACCAACTGGCTAGAGGCAATAAGGAGACTCTTCTATGAGTGCCAGTGGGATTGGACTGCTGGCAGAATTCTGCCGTTAAAAATACCACTTGTACCGCATGGCTAAGGCAGACGAAACATGCAGGATCTGTGGATCGGAAAAAGAAACAACCGAACATATAGTTTGCAGATATCCATAGCTTGCCAGCCTAAGAATTCAACATATAAGCGATCCAGTTCTAAATCATCACGGCGTGATAGACAAGGTTGTTCCCTCACGGCGTGATAGACAAGGTTGTTCCTAAGAACGGACTAGGTATGTCAACACCATTTACAATGTCCTGAGGATTGAATAAGTAGGGTAATAGAAGAAAATATCGTATCGGTAGGAGTTATGACGATGGGTTGAACCAAGCCACACAACCCCGTTCTAATAATAATAAGATAATATAATGGTTGAATGACAATCCCAAGGGTTCCACCAAGTAAATTGCACCTCCACAGATACATTATGCACTTTGTTACTCTTAACATGATCGCACAAGGCTATAGGATAATGGCGTATTAAGCGGAATGTAATGTAATGGCAAAGTGAATTATAGTACAGCTCCTCTTTTGGCACCAAAATTAGTTCAAATGTCAAGACACCGTATATGTTCAAGCCAATTCGTATCTAAGAATGAGATGAACCGGAGTAGTGGGCAATCACATTCATGTAGGTGCTTCGGGGTGACATAATAATCGCCGAACAATGATCATTCCACGATGATGAAGATTCACAACGAGCGAAACCTTTGAGATCACAGAGTTGTAACACATCGTAATCAGGACAGATTAGTTCTATGGAAATTATGGTATATATAGCCAAATATCCATAGTAGTTCTTTCAAGAGACTACTTTTATAGTCGTTTTTCTATTTACTCTATCATAATCCAACCCTGTCACAGATCCTCCGCCCCGCCGTTTCGAGATCAAGAATACCCAACATACGAAACGTCACTTTTATTTTCTCCAGTTTTATGTTTATTGGAAAACTCCAGTACAGGTTCGAACGTGCGCCAAGGCGACGCGGACGGAAAACAAATGCAAATCAATTTCGGTTCCGAATTTAGTTTTATTAAGAGTTTACGCTCTTGGGATTCGCCAATGGCTTCGTTCGACTTTTTGTTCGACTTGATAACTTTTCATTCGATTTTTGGCCACAGTAACGTTGTTTATTCTGGTAGGTTCGTCTCTCGAAGTTCCTTCTCCTTTTCTATGCCCGAATATTTGTTTCCTGGGGGAAATTCAACAATTTAGAGTGGTTTCCGAGCCACATTCATACGCCGGAGTTGGAACCGAGTTGGAATTTAATGATATTCGGGAAAAGGGGTTTATTTGACTATATGCGGGTTTTCTTCAGGTTGGTCCTCGGATGATATCTGATATTTGTATGGCCAGTTTTTTGTCAACTTTCTCGGCCAGAAAATATCTCGTATAATTAAAACTGTTTTGTCCATGAGTTTGTACTTCCTTAAGTATAAAGGCATTCATTATCATTTTATGAAAAATCGTTCTGTAATGTCCACCCATCACCATGGTAGCAATCCATATGAAATGATTTAAATGTGTAATGTCATGTCAGGGTATGTACTTTGCATTTGAACGATTTGAGATTAACTAATAAAGAGTTTATCGTCTTGGTTATGTCGGGTTTATGCGCTCATTCAACCCCTCCTAATAGGAAGGTCAATCAACTATCCATCCCTTTTTACAATATGGCGGCGAAGGTGGATGAAAGTTCAATTGACAGCTGTTTTGTTTGTCGATATAGTGAATGCATAAATCACAGTTTTAAATTTGATTTGAAGAGGAGAATCGTACTATTTTAGTGAATAACGTTTCTACAGTTTAATTATCTTATCGGTATGTAATTCTGCGGAACGAGCTACCAGTGCATGTATACATTTATGATAAATAGCCTAACATCTCCAAAAGGATGTGGTTCACGTTATACCAGTGAAAACTATTAATGCAACTGACTTGCATACATTTCAAAGAACAGTTATCTGTGGACTGGAGGATTCAGGTTTTGAGGTATTGGTGGCTGTACCTATCAGATAACCATATAGAGTTAACAGAAAAGCAATATCTGCTTTTGCCGCACCCTCTCAATTTACCAATAACTATGAACATACATGTAATCGTAAAGTATGTCTAAATTTCCTTCAAATAGAGTTCCGGGCTTTGATCTTCCAAGGAGAATATGGTCTATTCTGAATCGTCTAAGAACCGGTCATGGTCGTTGCAACAGCATGCTTTTCAGGTGGAACTCAGTTGAGAGTCCTAGTTGTGAATGAGGGGAAGCAGAGGAAACCATAGATCATTTAGTTAATAATTGTCGCATATATAGATTCAAAGATGGTTTTAGGGCTATTCATAATGTTTCTGAATCTTTTTTTGAATGGGTAGCGAGTTTCAAATCTATTTAATGAAATATAGAATATTCCATTTTTAATTTGTTCGTTTTCTCCCTTTGTCTTTTAATTTTCCAGATTGGGTTTCGGGTACCTTGGATAATCTTCTCTGCTTGTTGAAGGAAGAAGCGATAATGAAGAAAATGATGCCCTTCAATATTTAATATTTCAGCATATTTTGTTAACAAATACCCCGTTACACTAACCTCTGGTAACACTATTTTGATACACATGCTTTATTGTTAGATACAAAACAAATTGTAATGCTCAAGTTCAAAGAATATATATATATATATATTGTCCAGATTATATGGTAGAGTAATAAAAGGTAGAATAGAAGATAAAATACATGTCATAGAAGAGCAGAAAGAGTTCAGGACGGAAAGTTCATGCATTGATAACACTTTTTGACTGAAGTAGCTTGTGGAAAAAAGAACAGAGTGAAACTCGATTTTTGTAGACTTGCAGAAGGCCTGTGATAGTGTACCACTCGCTAATTTGTGGAAGACGTACCTTGGAAGAAAATTGCGTAGGCCAGATATATATTAGGGAAATATCCTCTACAAGTATATTTAAGCAAGGGTGAAGGTGGGAACCAAACTGTCTAAGGAGGTTTCCGACAGGCTGTTCGGTAGCCCCGGTTTAAGGTCTACCTTGCCTCGACTCTGAAACATTGGCGAAGAGTATGTCGAAATATGTGAATTCCAATAGGAAAAGATATACTTTTCACTCTACACTTTCCTGACGACCAGGTCATCATGGCCGAAGATGAGGAAGATATTTATTATATGTTGAGGATATTAGATGAGGAATATAGAGTGGCGTATGACCATAAATACCTCAAGAACAAAATATAATATTGTGAAAAATGACACGAGAAATCATATCCTGCTCGATGAATATGCCAATCTTGGAGTGACCGTCAAAGCAATCGGATCCAATGAAACAGAAATAAAGAAAAGGATCGCACAAGGAAGATCAATTAATAAACAGCAATGTTCTCAATGTTTGATGTATTTCAACTCTGATGGAGATATGGATAAAATAACATCAGATTTAGCTTTTTCATAATTATCCTTCCAGTTTACAAAATTATTCAGACCTCCATAAAGTTAGCAGTTGTATTTAGTCTTCATAGTTCATAATTTCCGGTTTTTCAAATTCACCACTAACATTTTTTCAGTTGTTGTTTTTTTTATCAGAATGGCTTTCATTTGCATTTCACATGTATAATGATTATCCATAATTCCTTAATGGTATTTCCCCCATAAATGAGTTCGAGTAACTCATTTGAACTTAATCATAAAAATAGCTACTAATTTTGCAAATTCGATTGTTCGAATAACTGTATGCCTTCTCTGGATTTTCGGGATGTTTACTCCAATTCCTTAAGAAGACCCTGGGCCCATAACTAGTTGAAATATACTGATTCGATGTGAAAGAAACCAAAATGAAATGACAAGTAGGAAAACTTTAGATGGAATAACTTTCTGATAATGAATAAATCACATTAACATTCATTCAACTGTTGACAATTTATGTCATGCTATTGCAAGAATAACTTCCAACTTGAGCTCATATCCCATAAGATACTCAGTCTCGTATTCAGTGCCCAGGTAGATTAATAAAATGAGATATGCAAGGATATTCCCCAGAACTTTTAGTTGGTATTGCTCTTAATTTAATAAAAATTAGCAGCCTTGGGTGTGTTTTGTACCTGGCTGGGTGACCGCTATGGCTATGAATTTAAACAAGCACGTTTTCTCAACTTTTCATCTTAACGTTTAGATAGCTCCATTGTGGATTAGACAGTGTTCTAAAATCTTAATAACTCAAACCAATTTCACAATTCATTGTCTCATTTTAATCAAGTCAGTTACGAACAACTACCAAAATATGAAATGATTGGACAATATATTTTTTCGGCAACCGTCCGGGAAGTGCCCACTTCCCGGACGCTTTTTCTTTGAGAAAGAAGCATTTCCCGGCCTAGTCCGGGTAGTACGTACTTCCCGGACTAGGCCGGAACAATCACGCCGTTTTGGTCATTGTAAATATGAAAATCTTGGTAGGTATATTTTTGATAAATGAAGTTACCATAGCACTGAGAAAACGGCTGACAGTTCATATAAAATTAGTTGTCAACATGTGATATTTTCTGTTCTGTTTAATTTGAATAAGATTCAAAATATATAAAAAAGAAATGTGTCGTCTCATTGATTTGTTATTCTACACGGTTGCCGAAAAAATATTGTACGCAACACGCCCGAAAAAGGTTTTTTTGGACTCATAGACTTCCAGGACTCGCTTACGCTCGTCCTAGAATTTTGTCTATTCGTCCAAAAAAAACCTATTTTCCGGACTTGTTACGTAAATTACTATTTTCGGCAACCGTCCGGGAAGTGCCCACTTCCCGGACGCTTTTTCTTTGAGAAAGAAGCATTTCCCGGCCTAGTCCGGGAGGTACGTACTTCCCGGACTAGGCCGGAAGAATCACGTCATTTTGGTCATTGTAAATATGAAAATCTTGGTAGGTATATTTTTGATAAATGAAGTTACCATAGCACTGAGAAAACGGCTGACAGTTCATATAAAATTAGCTGTCAACAATTTGCATGTTTTTTTATCGCAATCCGCATTAAAATATGGAAATCAGCAGCGATAGTGACAATGAAAATGTGGGTTAATTTGCAGTTTAACGCCCCCTCACCGATTTTCAAAATATTCTGTATATAGTATCTGCATGATGTTGATATACCACAGTTTCAATTTTAGCACTGGCAAATGAGTATTTTTCTAGAAAATTCAAAATGAAAATTGAAAATTAGAATTGTAAAATATCTAGGAACAGCTTAGAAATATCAAAATTATAATTGTCATGTTGATATATTTTTAAGAAATTTAAATTTATGAAGTAGTATATGAAATTAAAACCTAGGAAACGAGCCAAATAAAAAAAACACAGTTGAATTCAATCAAATTTCATAAAGTCAGTTTTCCTGCTAAAGAATAAGTAAGTGGGAATTTCATGAGTGTAACACACTAAAAGTGCTTTATTACTTTATTTTTTCATGTGTGATCAATAGTTGGAGCATAATGGCCGACGGAGACAGCAACCCAAATGTACAAATCTGCTGTTACAACGTTTGCAGAGAATGTGCCTTTACAAACATTGAGTTTATCTGCAAAATTTCGGATGATGAAATAGCTCGCCACTTTCTTATTGAACATGGAGTTTTGGCTTGCCATTCAGTATGTGAAACTTGTGGATCAAGAGTATCTGCGAACTTTGAGAGAAAACAGTTCAGGTGCCGTAAAGTGATTCATGTGCCTAAACGGGGATCTGTTAAGTGCGATACTTCTCGTAGTGTCTTCAAAGGAACATTTTTGGAAGGTTCGCATCTTAGTTTGAGGCAAATGTGTTTCCTGGTCGATATGTTCCTCTCAAGCCGAGGTGCGAAAACTGAAGACACCATGTTTGAGCTAAAGATCAGTGAACATACAGTTGTTGATTGGTTTTCCTTTTGCCGTGAAGTTGAAGAAGACTATCTCATGCGGAATTCCCAACCGATAGGGGGGCTTGGGAAAATCGTTGAAATAGACGAAGCAATGCTGGGCCATAGGAAATACAATCGAGGACGTGTGTTAACTGAGCAATGGGTCATCGGTGGAATTGAACGAGGAGTTCAAGGAGGATGTAAGGCGTTTCTCGTTCCTGTACAGAATCGCACTTCCGAAGCTTTGATCGGCATCATAAAACGTTTTGTACTCCCTGGCACAACGGTTATGACTGATTCATGGCGGGGGTACAGTTCTTTGCAAAATGAAGGATACCTACATCTCACGGTGAATCATTCTGAAAATTTCGTCGATCCACAAACTGGTGCCTACACCCAAACCATTGAAAGACTATGGGTTGAAGTTCGTAGACATGTTCCTTCGGCTGGATTCAGGCGTGAAGCAATTTCAGGATATTTGGCTGATGTTCTCTTCAGACGCATGATGCCTTGCTACGGTCGTAGGAGGCACGTCTTCTGGAAAGCTGCGGCAAATATGTACTCGCCAGAACATCCATTGGCATAAGGTAAATTGAAAAGTTTTTCTAAAAGCAAAAACTATCCAAATGTGCTATTGTGGTTACAGATATTTTCCATTCATCTGTATATACAAATTTTCTTCGAAAAAAAAAAAAAAAAGTATCATAAGAAAAATTTTGATAATTTTTAATAGTGGCAAATTATGAAACCTAAACGGAAAGGGGGATAGAACAGGAGTGCTGGGTGAGATATTATATTCAAAACGATTAATTTTGTTTTGAATTTTCTCCAAATTTCAATTTTCATCATAAATTATAACAATAATCTTATTATAATATCACAAAATCAAGAAAATCAAAACAAACCTAATAAACTTATTACCCCACCCAGCACCCCTATTCACTCCCCATCCCGTTAGATTGATCCAAAATAACTGTTTTGCCATTATTGAAAATGATCAAAAAACACTGTACAATGCATATTTTCTTCGAAAAACATGAAAAAGTCGAAATTTACGAGGGGGCGGTAAACTGCAAAATTACCAAAATGTGCCTTGGGAAATTTCCAATATAGCAGCCGCTGCTACAGCACAATTATTGCCTGAAAAATCAAAATCAAGGTATGAAAACGTGTATGATTCGTTCACGAAATGGATGGAGATGAAGCACTGCAAAAGTGAAACAGAGGATGTAACTTTGGCCTATTTGGCGCATAAATCAGAAACAGTCAAATCCTCCAAAAAATGTGAAAAATGTGAACATAGCCATTTAGCAAAAGTTCTCGCATTTCTTAAAAGGAAGAATTTTGGCTACAAAGCCAAAAAATCAGAAGTTTTCAGCAATGAACAGATCAGCAAATTCATTAGAGAAGCTAATAATGATACATATCTAATGCTGAAGGTGATATAACAAAATATTACGATTGTAGGATATAAAAGTATCAACTTAATTTTCAGGTAGCAACAATTATTGGGTTAGCCGGCGCGTGCAGAAGAGAAGAACTGACAAAAATGTCGATTGATTTAATAAACGATAAGGAAGACATGTTGCTTGTGAAAATCCCGGATTCCAAAACACATATTGAGAGAACTTTTGTTGTAATTGGACAAGAAAACCTGCTGTTGTATATGCAATATTTATCTTTACGGCCATCTCATACTCCACATAACAGATTATTCGTGAATTACAAAAAGGAAAATGTTCGATTCAGCCTGTTGGGATCCACACTTTTGGGAGTCTCGGAATGAAAATCGCAGAATTTTTACATTTACCCAATCCTAAAAATTACACAGGCCATAGCATTCGTCGAACTTCGGCGACGTTATTTGCTGACAATGGTGGAAACATCACAAATTTGAAGAGACACGGTGGCTGGAAGTCTACCAATGTGGCTGAAGGATATATAGATAATTCCCTTGAAAACAAAATTAAAATTGCCAAGACCATTCAAAAATCACCAGAAGAAAATAACCGATGCGAAACGGAAACTTTGCCGTCTTGTTGTGGCTTCAACAAAAGGAATTTAAATATATCAGGCATTTCAAACAAATTGAATCCCTTCAATAGTAGTAATTGCTCGAATTTTAATATAAATATTAATATAAATAAGAATTATAATGTTTCTGTTAACATGTGATATTTTCTGTTCTGTTTAATTTGAATAAGAATCAAAATATATAAAAAAGAAATGTGTTGTCTAATTGATTTGTTATTCTACACGGTTGCCGAAAAAATATTGTACGCAACACGCCCGAAAAAGGTTTTTTTGGACTCATAGACTTCTATTTTATTCTTATTTTGTCTATTCGTTCGAAAAATCCCTATTTTCCGAACTTGTTACGTAAATTACTGTTTTGTTCGTTACATCATAGATTTCAAATCAATTGACGAATCATTTTCGGTCGTTACAACATGGATTTCAAATCAATTGACGAATCATTCGTATCGGTGATATTTAAATAATTTGATGTGCTAATGTCGTCCACAGGACGTTTCAAAATTCGAAAATCGACCGCGATGCCCGGGATTGACTCGAAACCGAGTTTAAACGGATGTAGGGTCGCTGCAGTCCTCCAATTTACATATTCAAGATCCTGTTCATACTGCGGATGAACGATTCGAGATGGAAAAGCCCGGAAAAAGGGTGAATCCGGGTGAATGTATCCGTGCAGATCGTTCGTACCAATTTATGTGATTATCTTTCTCAATATTCATCTCTGTATTTCGGAGATACTCGGGCAATTTATCGATGTATACGGATAGGAATCGGTTTCGTATTTTTCGAATTTCAATGGAAAGCGTTATACGCATGAAATAAAGGACAGGCCATTTCCTGCTTTCGATCGGAATGTTCAGAATTGCATCGTTCTGTTTTGTTGAAAACGGTGCTTTACTAGATATAATTTAACTGTCCGTTTTGGTTGCGTCTATTGGAGTAAATCGAATCAGAAATAATTGCCCTTCTGTTCTATTTTATATTTCCGAAGTATCTTCGTTTCTGTACCACTATTGTGCGAAACAATTAGTTGGAGATCGAATTGGAGGTTTCTGAGGATAGTACTTCTATAATATGAACTGACTATAGGTTGATAAATGTTCAAATTAGTTGCTGCCATCCAAGGTATGGCAACAACGTTGATTATTTTATTATAAATATTGTTCATGTGGTAAAAATTGAATATTCGTGTAGAATAAAATGAAGAAGGTATCTTTGTCTTATCAATAGAAAATGAGATTTAAACTTTCGTCTGATTATATGAATCCTATGAAAATGAGATCAATGCAAATTGGCTAATGCGATAGTCATCGAAAGTACTGCTATCTTATAACCTATTTCCTTGCTTCGATCCATATTGCGGAATGTAGCATTTCACTTTTTTGTCAGCATATTTCCCTTGCAGAACGGATTATCGATATGCTGTACAATTTGTATTTCATACGTATGTTTCATTCGAATTCGTGCCATTTTGGAATTGTCCATATTACACTGACAGATAAATTGAACAAGGCAAGATCGAGGAGTTTTCAAGATGATGGAAGTATTGATACTCTTTCTTATCAAAGTCAAAATTAAATTCTGAAAAGAAAAAACGTTAATTATAAAACAATTAACAAACAGTATGGATCGCATTACGCACAGCGTATTACCATCATGAACGTATTGCAAAGAGGGTTCGTGGAGTTCATGCTGCTATCTTATCAATAAATTCGATTTCAGGCAAGTGCTGACATCAACGCAAATCGGCAAGGTCAGGAGAACTGAAAATAATATTTTCAGTTGACGGCTATAGCTCAAAATATGGCCAAAAATTCTAGTTTATCCATTTAGAGACAGGTAAACGAGTTTGAATAAAATTTTACTTCATGATGTCATGTTAAATCTGTCCGCTTGGGAAAAGAATGGAAACCAGAGAAGACCATGTATAACGCCATTGGGTACTATAGAAACTCGTGAACAAGTTGGCCATAAAGTTTTTCATCTCCTGTTTCCCAAGATAATAAGGTAATCCTTCCTGACTACGCTCAATGAATTATCAAAGACGAAAGAAGAATGCAGCCATGGTAGGGAAGAACTGAAGAATAATAATCAATATTGGAGGACTGAAAGTGGATATTATTATTGATGAATGGGGTTGTGAATGCACTGCTTAAGGATCATATCTTGTACCCTCTTTTTTGAGTTCACTCAGTTTAAATGTAGGAGTAAAATAGTCAGAATGATTGGAAGTTGCAGTTCTGATACCGGCGCGTTCGCCATTTTGTCATGCTGTTTCGTTTCCATTTAACATATTATATACTAGTACAGCTTAATGGAAAAGCACGATTTGTCCAAATTGGTTTTGTTCTCATCATTTTGGCGAGTTATGGAATATAATAATGATCTCTCAATCAGATAATAATTTCGAATTAAATATGATTGTATTGTGATTTTGTAAGACGTTTGTTTTTGTTTATTGTATGAATTTGCATTTTCCTGCTGTAAAGCCACCTCAATAACTCGTTGTTGTTCCATGAGTAATTGTTCATCAGTTGCATAAATTTGTCGTGAAAAAAAAAATTTCGACCACTTAGTTCAGTTATATGGACTAGCTTAATATTAGCTCAGCAGAGCTAAACACATATCATGTAACTCTTACTTTTCCAACCAGAAATGAATTAAACAATTGTCGAACAACCAAAACGTGTTTGTCGTGAACGCAGAAAAAGTATCGCACTCAATTTTTTTTTATAAGGGGTAGCTCTGCTAACTTAATATTAAGTTAGCAGTGCTACTCAGACAAATGTCATCACAATGTTAATGAATAATTATCGAGTATTTGTCGAAGTTCATCTGATGTGAAAACAACGCAAAAATTCCATTCCTTATATAGCTTATATATAAATAAATATTCAAACTTTTCAGTAATAAATCCAGGTAACTTAGTTGATTATATTTTATTTCAACCAGAAACGAACCTATATAATAATAAATGTCGAACACCAAAGCTATGTCGTGAAAAAAAAAATCGTGCCCTTATTTTTTTATATACCTAGGTGGTCTTCTTAGGTGATTTCATTAAAATTCTTGCAAGTGAATAAGCGAGCGACAATTTATTTTGTCTTATAAGCGACAAATTTTCCACCAGAAACCATTATTTACATAAAAACAAAAAAATAGAAAATTCGACCATTCTAACGAATATTGAAATACTGACTATTTCCGTATAACATCCGTATAATATAATATTACTGCTTCGGAATCACAACACTTCTCCTAGTATACAACTGTTTTTATCAGCTAAAACGTGAGCGCATCCCGTGTTATTGTTGAAAATGAGCTATCCCAATATTTTCCTTTTTGGTTGTCGTCCATGTCGTCCAAACAATACATTCGGCGACGCATTGCAGGTGGATAATAGACAACAGCGGGGAATCCCATCAGGGAAATCGGCTATTTAATAATGAGGAATGCGGAATTTGGCGTAGCTCAATTTATAATCAATATGAAACCAGCGACGTGACGGTATATTTTTCCATAATTATGCAGATACTAATTATTGTATTTGTACTTTGTATTAATTCATCGTATTGATTCTAATGACAGGCCGAACATGTGGTTATAAATTGATGGTTATTTTCCTAGGAATGACAATTATCAATAGTGAATTCGTAATTTCCTTGTTATTACAATAATTATCATTATTGTTTCATATTTCGATAACGAATTACGTTTAAATGAAATAAACGGTATAATAGGAAACATTTAGAATCTTTTGAATTCGAACTTATTTCACTAGGGTAAGTATTGAATTGTAGCGCTTTTGATTTGTTCCCAATACCTACGATTGATGTTTTCAACATTATTCCACTCCCGCTTCTAGAATCCGAAACTTCAATGGACCCAATTCACCCAAGTTATATACCTTTTCAATATAAATAATATAATTGAATTTGGGTAAACCCCAGCTATACGACATAATTATTTGTGCACCCGATGATAACATTCTGAATTCGATAGAGCTAAATATATCATGAACAAAATATTCGACTCGTTTCTGATACAATTCCAAAGAATAGTGAACTTCAAATTCAGGTCAGTACTCATTTGATATCGCTTTTATTTGGAAATATTATTCCTGATTCATGAATGATGAACAAAATGTATGTAATGTTCGAATTAATATTTATTATATCTAGCCGTTAAACCTGCGCATTCGCCATTATGTATATCAACTTGTATTTAATTATTTCTTATTATTTTCGTAAAAGACAAGACATAAATGCTACAATAATTCGAAAGTAAAGGCTACTACGTTCTCTTTTTGAAGAAATCGGAGATTTGAGGTCAAGAGGCTCTTTTTCTTGAATTTAAACCTTTTTATACAATATCGAGTCTTTTCAGATATGAGCGCAACTGCTTAGTAGTAGGTAAATTTTTTTCATATACCTAAATAAATGAATATGCAAAAGGATGTGACCATAGTAAAATTAAACTTTTTTTATTGATGAGCATTTGTAATGCAAGTTATTATTCTTAAGTCGAATTCTATGTGAATGGCTATACTATACCGTGTTCATCAAAAAGTATGTTGCATTTTGCCAATACAAATATGTCCTAAATGGTTTTTCAAATGAAATAAAAAATGATTTTCTAAAAAAGGTATTTAGACAGAAAATGGAAAGCTTTGTATCTTGTATTTCAAATACATACTAGTATTCTAGTAAAAATGCCAAATCTTTAGTTAATTTAGAATTTAGTTTTTCCGAATAAGCAGCTTCATTAATAAGCAGGTTCATTAATATTAATTTATTACAAGAGTGTATTCAGTCAACTTACGGAACAAAAGAAGAAAAGATGAAGATTATGTAATATTAAGATCATATTGTAGTTTTAATCAATTTTTAGGGCTCACAATTCCTATGCTCTAATTCGAAGCAATTGCAATGAAATGAAAACCCACTGATTCTGGAAGACGATATCTCTGATTAGGACGGATTAGGATACGTTATTGTAATTTCTTCGAAATTAGTTGCACTATGAGAACAAAATATTAGGTATAAAAACAAAACCCATTCTTTCAAAAATATAAACAACAATTAAAGGTGATACTGTGTCTAGACTACGACTAACATAAGTAGATAATATTGCTTAGAAATGCCGAATGTCCAATATATCTCAAAATTGTTCTTACAGATTCTGTGAGTGATTGAACGAAAGACGGAGTTTTCCAGAATTCAATGATTGGCTGACTGATATTGCTTTCATATGTATTTTACACCCTTTGGAATACATAAGTTTACTTTGATGAGTGTGTCAAATTAACAGTGCAGATCGTGACATTAGATGTAGTTCAATAATTGTGATATTTGTGTATATTTCCCCATTTATAGTCCGTTCATATATTTTAATAACATATGATGGATGATCTCTGCCTGTCTTTCGCCCCGAAGAAGGAAAAATATATGTAAAACTTTGGCAATAGCTAAAGATGCTCTTTCAACCACCATACTCCTAACTCCTGTTATCAGAGTTGAACTAGACATATAACGTATTCGAATACAATGTTTACTTCGGTGTGCCCGTCGCATGCGCCATTTTGCATTTTCGGCGTAGCTCAATTTATAATCTAAATCGGCGACGCGACAATATATTTTTCCATAATTACGCGGACATTAATTATTTTATTTGTATCAATTCAACCTATTGATCCAAATGACAAAGCAAACATGTGGTTATATATTGATGGTAATTGTATATTTGCCTAGGAATGTCAATTTTCAATACTGAATTAATAATTTTCTTGTTATGACAATAATTATCGTTAGTGTTTCGTATTTTGATCACGAATTTAGTTATCTCAAGGAATTCATTCATAAATGACTTCGGAAACTTTTAGAATTTTTGAATTGATACTTTCAGCAATCTTCCACTGTCGCGTCTAGAATTCCAAACTTCATTTACCCTGGTTTTATTATTTTTCAATAACAATATAATTCAATTCGAGTTTACCCACTTAAACGACCTTATTTGTGCCACGATGATAAAATTCTGTATTCGATAGCCCTCATCAAGCACAAAATATTCGACTTTTTTCTGATGCAATTCCAACTCAAATTCCAAAGAATGGTGGTCTCGATGGTGGTAGAACTTTAAATTTGAGTCGATCTTCATTTTATATTGCTATCATCTGGAAATATTATTCCTGATTCATGAATGACGAACAAAATGTTTCATTTGAATTTCTCAAGAAGGAACATCGAGGAAATCCGATTTACATCGAACCATGAAAGTTGCGCATCCGCCATTTTGGATCTAGAGGATCTATTTAATATATTGTATTAATTTCAAAGATGTGCAAAACAGATCATAAAATATATTTGAACACTTTTAATTTCAAATACCAAATACGCAATAGTTTTTCGTCTCGTTTTTCGTTCTGTATTTAAAATACTTAATGCAAAATCAGATCTGCAAAATACTTTATTAAAATCATTATTGATATTATGTGTAATCTTTCAATAAGAATATAATTGAGTTTGGATTCAATCACATAAACGACATAATGATTTGTGCTCTTGATGATAAAATTCTAAATACGATAGCGCCCATCATGCACAAAATATTCGACTCGTTTCTGATGCAACTCCAAAGAATGGTGGTAGAACTTCAAATTCACATCGATCTTTAATTAATATCGGTACTTTCTGATAGGATTCTTCCTGATTCATGAATGATGAACAAAATGTTTGAGGAAGCCCTATTTTTTATATCTAGCCGTGAAATTGGCGCATTCGCCATTATGTATCTAGAAGATCTATATTGTGTTAATCTCGGTGTTAATTTGATGATGAATAATTTTCATTTCAAATATAAGCAACGGAATAGTTTTTTTTTGTGTATTTAAAATACTCGATGCAAAATACGTATCTATAGGTAGGTATACAAAATAATTAATCAAAATAAAATATTTTTCAGCTTTCTTTATTTTATTACTGGGCCGGCAATTTATGTATGTATGTATGTTTTTTTCTATTTTCATAATTTTGGACAAGCCATTTAATTTAATGCTACAATAATCTAAAACTAAAAGTTACTACGTTCCCTTCCCAAAGCAAAAAAGCAACGTTCTTCGACGTTGTCCGATATCAAGACTCCACTGTCTTCGGTCTTCCCATTGACCTTCACGCAATTCAGTTTTTTCCAAGGTTTTTTTCAGAGATAAGTGCATTTCTTTAGCAGTTAATTTTCATTCATATAAATAAATGTCTAAAAAATATGCACGTAGTAAAATAAAACATTTTTTATGCATGAGCATTTGTAATCCAAGATTATTATCGCAGAGATTATCGCTCGTTATTAGTACTAACATTATCTGTTCAAAGTTATACGATATCGTGTTTATCAAAAAGTATTTTGCGAATACAAATATGTCCTAAAAGTTATTTCAAATAAAATAAAAAATGCTTTCCACAAAAAGTGGGTATTTAAATAGATATAAAATGGAAATAGGTATTTCGTATTTTGCATTTCAAACAGCTGTTCCGAATAAGCAGCTTGAGATGATTCATTAACATGATTACATGAGTAAATCAAATTACAGAATATTTTGAATATTTGCATCACATTGTAGTTTAAATAAATTTTTAGGGTTCCCAACTCGTTTCACAATTCCTATACCTACTCTCATTCGAAAAGAGTGATTGTCATGAAATGAAACCCCATGGATTCTGAAAGACGATAACTCAGATTGGTAAAGCAGCATTTTACATTCCTTCAAAAATAAGAACAACAATTAAAGCTGATTTGTTTTCTAGAACACGACTTACAAAATAACGTATAGATGATATTGCTTAGGAATAGCGAATGTTCAAAACTTACAATTGTTCTTACGCATTCTGTGAGTGATGAGTAATAAATATATTTTATACTGTAGTACTTATTCAACGATTGTTTTCTGGGTTTTCTCTCCCAAACTCTGAAAATAATCTATAAAATAAAAATTAATTATTTTGTGATTTACTTCTGCGTAAGAAACACAGGATATTTGTCAGAAGCAATCAATTGAACAATGTTGCCTAACAAACAACAACGAAACAACATCAACGAAGAAACAACTATATCGTAACGTTTCGGAGTCTATATCAGACTCCTTCTTCAGACGCTCAATGATTACTGTAGTACTTCAATAATCGTGACATATTGTATATTTGCTTATGTCTTATGCGTATAGTCCGTGAAGAGGGAAACAAATCTTCAAAACCTTCACAAAAGCTAAAGATATTATTTCTACCACGATACTACGAACTCTTGCTATCAGAGTTGATTTAGAAATATAGCGTATTCGATTACAATGTCTAGGTTGGAGTACCAAGCGCATTCGCCATTTTGAACTTTTGGTACTTTTCATCCGAAATAAACACATCTCGTATTAGGTATCATTGTCACGCAAATACACACTTATCAGCGAAAGAAATGTTGGCAATTGATTCCGTTGATTATAATCTCTTATTTAAACTGGCAACACAATACAGTTAATGCACAATGTTCATCACTATATTAATTTATTAATTTAACATTTCAAATCCCCAATCCAGACGATTTCACATGAAATTGCTGCAGACAAAACATACTTGTAAAAAAGTAATTTAGTAATGGATGGATATGACCTAAGAACCAATTCATGCTTTAAAATCCATAATACTTACGTACGTCACCTTTTTTATTAATTGAAGAATATGTTTTCCTACAGAAATATTTCAAATGTTCTGTCCTAGCGATTGAAATAGCCATGTTCCACGAGTAAGTTGAGATCGTTGATTTGCTATCTTTTCCATCTGTGACAACGTCAACTCTCAACTCAATATCGTAATGCATAAAATTATGCAACCCCAAAGGAACTTTACAAAAATTCAGCGGTGTAATATTTTTAATTCAGTTGCGTGTTAACCTCATATCGCTGCGATCCAATCATGAAAATTATGGAGGCGTATGCGAATTGCTTTTTGTTGGTTCGTCAAATTACCGTGGCGCTGAATAAAAAAGTGGGCATACGCAGAGAATGTAGTTATTACTGCCAGAATTGAAACCCAGATTGAATTGGACAATGAGATTTGATGATATGGGACTTTCGGAGGCTTAATTGGAAAAAAATATTTACGAGTGCAGACCTGATGGAAATTGGAAATTTTTCTGAATACGATTGGATTTCAGGGTCTCAGCAGGTTATTTTCTACATTATGTGAACAATTGAATGAATTGGAAACTCATGAAAACTTTGGCATAGATTGCGGGGCTTCGGCATGCTCGTTCATACAATGCGTTAGATTTATAACACTGTATAACAGCCGCAGTTCTGAAGAACTTAACCAAGCTACATGACCCTGTTCTAATAAGGAAATGTGGGAAAGCCCTGTGGACAGGAGCTTTGGCGCTCTTGTTCAAACGTTGACAAATTATTAAGTGGTTTCTCAGAGTTGGGAATTATATCAATGGATTCTTATGATAGAACTGCAGCATAAAATAAAATAAATTAAATAAGAATACATTGATATTAGATAAGATATTAGAGTGTTCTATGAACTGATATAGAATTATTGAGAATAATTATTGAAATTTAAAAAAATCATATCTCCGAAAGTATTAGTTTGCGAAAGTTGAGAATGATATCAATGGATTCTTATGATTAAACGGCATCCTAAAATGAATTCAATATGTAACGTAACTTACAATTTTTGCCCAATAACGAACTTAATCGAGATATGTATCCCCCAAAGCTACTCTGAAAAATTTCAACTGTCTAGCTCATTCCGTTCAAGAGTTATCGTGTTAACGCCCGGACGTAATTGATTTTGACCATGAATTCTTGATCAGTGAGTCGAACCAAATCGTTTGAGACCATTTTCAGCCAAAAATTCGAAAATTACAGACATTTGGGCAAATTGATAAGCACTCTGTCCGAGGACCTAGAGCGCAAAAAAGGATGATTCATTACTATGGACTATTTTGCATTCCGATCCGAAACTGAATTTCAACAAAAAATTGGTTCAAACCCTGTGGACAGGAGCTTTCTGGCGGTCCTAGTTCAAACAGACAAATTATATCTCCAAAAGTATTGGTTTCTCAGAGTTGGGAATTATATCAATGTATTCTTATGATAGAACTGCATCATAAAAGAAATTCAATTCAAATAATAGTTTATTCATCAAGATTAAATGAGCAATCTGAGAATGAGAACTGCACCATGGAAGAAATCTAATTAAGATAGCTGAAATGAATTTGACTCTCTCTTATAGAACAGGATGACATATACGAGTATGAACACAGATCATATAATAAGGCTTAGGTAGAATAATGATAACATTCTGTGAAAACATAGAAGTACGACTCATTATTGAAATTTCGAAAAATCATATCTCCGAAAGTATTAGCTTGTTGGAGTTGAAAATGATATCAATGGATTTTTATGGTGAAACTGCATCTTAAATAAAAATTGAATTTGAAATTTGTTGATTGAAAAAAAAATTTTTTTTCGTTACTCCGAAACGATCAAGCCTATTTTACCCAATAACGAACTTACCCGAGATATTCATCTCCCTAACCTACTCTGGAAATTTCAACTGTCTAGCTCATTCTGTTCGAGAGTTATTGTAAAAAAAAAATTTTATTTTCAAAAAATTTTTTTGACACTTTGCGGTAACCTGGTCAATACAAAACTTCACATACGTATGAAAGTCATGATTCTACAATTTTATGCTAAATTTCAGATAGATCGAGTGATTGGTTTCGGAAATATTCATAAAAAATGTTTTTACTAAAATCGGCCATAACCCCGAAACCGCCAGATGGATTTTGCCCATTAACGAACTTAACCGAGATATTTACGCTCCACATCCACCTTGCAAATTTCAATCCTCTAACTCCTTTCGTTCGAGAGTAATCGTGCCTACGGCCGGCCGGACAGAATCGATTCCGACCTCGGATTCTTGATCAGTGAGTCGAACTAAATCGTTTGAGAACATTTTCAGCCAAAAATTCGAAAATTACAGACATTTGGGCAAATTGATAAGCACTCAGTTCCAAGGCACTAGAGCGCCAAAAATGTGAGAAAGCGCTGTGGAGAGGAGTTTTGGAGCTCTTGATTAAACTTTGACAAATCATATCTTCGAAAGTATTGATTTCTCAGAGTTGGAAATGATGAAATATTGTTTGCGGCCATACTACACTAGATATGCTAGATACCGTCCCAACACTGCAGCCAAAAACAGCGTCGGGCGCAGTTAGTACTTGGATGGGTAACCGCTTCGGAACACCGCGTGCTGTAATCTTTTTTCGATTTGGCTTCTGTGCGTCAATATTCAATAATTTTCGTAATTTAATTCAAAACGTAGGTCTATGACTCACCTTATGTTGGATTTACATACTTCAGAAAATTAAAATTAGAGTATTCTATGAAATCATAGAATTCAGAATATTTATTGAAATTTTGAAAAATCATATCTCTGAATCTAATTTTTCCAATATTTTTACAAATACCTATAGATACGATCGAATTGAACTCTATAAGTCTGTTGAAAAAAGACGGCTTGAAGCTCCATGCTGGATATATGAGGCGTGAAAATGTAAAAAATCGGGGAAAAATGTGGGAAAGCCCTGTGTACTTACGAAACACGGAGGCTGATTTCCGTGTTTCGTCTCATAGGTGGCGTGGGTGATTATAATGATCGACCAAGCCGGCTCTGAGAGGCTTGACCCGGGTCAGTTTAGTTGAATTTGTTGGGAAAGCTACAGGGTACTTATGAAGGCCAAGAAGCCAGAAACGCGTCTGCTCCTGCTTTCTCGGCAGATCAATGAACCCCCTGGGGTCTATTTGATTTGTGAAATATATGCATAAGTATATTTATTATACGAAGCCATTCAGGAAGGACCCGATTAGCAGGAACGCTCTTGACTTGTTAATTCTTTAACAGTTTTTAGTTTTTCCTTAAACCTTTATCTGAGTTTTGAACGATACTCAATTCTTAGATTTCGGTATTGGGTGATTTTCCGTGCACCAAAACGTATTGAGAACAAGTTCTCGAAAATCCAAATGTCCAAAGCTCTTCTCCGAAATTATTCTAGACAAATCAATGAAACTTATTTTCATTATTGAAGTATGGAATATCGAAATGATGAAATATGCGGGAATCATTTATCTCTTGAATTCAGATATAGACATCAATGAAACAACTAAACCTCATGGACATGAGGAAACAAGGTGATGGACAGATATCTTCATTGCAGTAGAAACCTCGTGAGTAATCACCTAATTTCTGTCTGGAACAAATTATTCAGTAGAGGCGGACTAGGAACCTGCCACGCTATCTTCAAGAATTCTATAAAATTTTAAATAGCGACGAACCCTAAATTGCGCACCAAAGAGTTCACATCGCAATTAAAGAAAGGCTTGACAAAACCATAGAATTTAATTCCAGCAGTAAAAATAAAAAAGCCATTTTTTCCTTATAAGTGGAATTCGTTTAATTCAGGATGAGGTCCGACAAGGAAGGCGAAAAAAGTGTAATAAAACGTTGCTTTCTTTCAAAGTCCCAGTTTCCATTCATTTGCAGGCTATTTTACTCTGAACTTTACAACCTAACTAATTCCAGCAGGAATGTTCTCTGCGAGAAGGAAGATTGGAAAATTGAAGGGGGTCATAAAAAGGCGTGTTTAAGAGTATTTTTTGCAAGAGAATTTTTCATTCTACTCTAGGTAGTCATTATTCATTCACACGTTGCATTTGGCATGATATCAAGCGTGTTTTGAACTAATAGCCAATATCTTTTATTTATCACATTTTTCTTACTGAAAAACAGGGAATAGCAAATTCATTCTATATCATATAATTTCATAAGGATAATCCATATTAACATCTATATTATTTTGAAAAAATCTAACAAGCACTGACGTGAAGTCAGGAGCTTCCGCGTCCATTTTCTATTGTATATTCACAACGTAATGGAATACTGCATGAAATTGAGTATGAATAAAGGAAGCCTAATACGTTAAAAAAACGCATTGGACATCAACTTAATCTTCATAGATATACTCGTAAATATATGAATGGTTTAGTTTCTTCATGTACTAAATTTTTTTAAATTTCGGATTAGTAATGCTCAGATTGCAATGAAGAAGAACTTCCGATGCAAGTTGAAATCGGAGAAGGTTTATGAAATTCACACGATCTTCACCCATTTCATATTATATATACCTCTACATTACCTCATTCCTTTCAATTCCATGAAAAATCAGCTGAATTAAACGGCCACGAGAGTACTTATGTTTAGGTATGTCAAACATAAAGATGATACATCTACTATTATGGCGATAGACATTTATGTTTAGAAACTTCTCAAAATTGGATAACAAATTGATGGAATTCAGTATCCGCAAAATTCAATCGATATGAATATTAGGGAAACCTTTCTGTTTTCTTCATAAAAAAGAACAAATAACCATAGATTACTCAACTTGTTTGAAATCATTTACTAAGAAATATTTAGATTCGAGTTGGTAATATGAGTTTCACACTCGGTTGCGTCTATTTATCATTCTATGAACGAGTGCGTTGAAGTTCCGGACGCCACCTCAGTGTTTTTAATAATTTTTTAATATATTCTTCGATTCATTATATCATGTAACGTTGTAATGTACGAAAGTACAAATTTCAATTAAATAATTTTGGTATTCGCCTCGGTATTCGCAGAATTAAAAGTTTCAAGCTATTTAATCTTTTGAATATTGGAATATGTCGAGGGCAAATGCAATTTCTCCATTCGAAACACGCTCTTTTTTCCAGTGGAAGTTTCCTTCAAACTGCCTTTTGATACTTGAAAAGAAAAACGTTTGGGTGGACCAAAAAAGGATAAAAGAACTTCCAATTCCACATGTGTCGTTGACAGAATAGCCGTGCAGAAATTCGTTGAAATACTAGCGTGGAATTTACATCCGAAAAAAGGAAACGGACCGCAAAAGTCACTCAATATATTTTATTATTCCGCCTATAGTTCTTTCTTTTCACCGTAACCCATAAAAGTGAGGTAGGCAGAATCGAGGGTAAAGTCCATTTCCCCAAACCAGGCGAGAAAAGAATTTTATTTCACGTTCAAATCTCAACGATTCTCGATAGCAATCATTATGGTTAACATGCACGAAAACACGCGGAGATTACATGCATTAAATGACCACATGAAAGTTATTCACCAGCTACCCGCTTGGTAAATAAACAAAACCACTCACGTCGAGGACTTTCAAATGAATATTTTTGTTTTCAGCACGGAAAAAGTTTTTTCGAACACCGGTGTTTCATGGGATTCCGTGCATCTCATCTGATAGCGCTTTGTAGTACATAATTAACATATTCATTTTCTAGTTGAAAATATGGATATATCTTATCGGTGATCGATAATAGGCTTTCGTTGCGAAGTTAATGGTTGGTTATTATGATAATTTGCAGCCTACATAAGGCTTTGATTGTTGATGTCAGAAATCAAAATTCCAATGAGAAAATCACTGTTCATCAATAATATGGTATACAGGTAACCTCTTTGATCCGGACAGTTGATGGCAAGGTGGTTGTCCGGATTTTCGATTTGTCCGGATTATAGAAAAAACAGAATTATTTTTATAGGTTATTCTCAACTACAAGAGAAAAAGAAATTATTAATAATATATATTATTCAAAATCGTAACCTAAAATAATGTTCTAATCTCGGTTCTAATAAATCTGATAGGTGAGTGAAACTAAGGTGAGTTCCAAATCTATTGAAAAATGGCTGCGATCTAATTTTTTAATGAAATTATGTTTGGTGCATAAAAGTGTACATAACCTATAAAAATATATTCTAATAAATCGAATAAATGAGTCAAAATCATAAAACAGAAATTAAAAATTCATAGTGACCCCTGAATTTAATCGTTGTAAAACGTTGATTGTTTCTAGCAGAATACTGTACAAACGAATGTAGAAAATCATCTGACAGTGATACTCAATATGTCTACCTATTTTCTTGAATTTCGCACCAATAGCGAATACATATATGAGCTTTGAATTCTACGTATTTCAAAGAAAAAACTGAAACATTTAGGACATGTTATAAATTCTTTGGCCGCACCGAACCCAAACATTATTTTTGGCGAATAATAAATTAAAATCGAGTTTAAAATAGACCTGATTCGTTCACACTTTATTGGGATAATATTTCTGTACCATTATGTATGTTAGTTTAATCCTCGTTAAATTTTCAATTACAAATTATGACGAATAAATGGAATATATGTTATATTGAATATTACCGATAATATTTACCCCGATGTATGTATGTCAATAAATAGTTGAATAAATTTCCCGCCGTAATGTATAAAAATATTTTCATTTATTTCGAAACGTGGCATCTATTGATTATCAAAAAATAAACGCGTAGATGTTTAGTTGATAATTTCCCATATGTTTATGAAGAAAATTGTCATAAATCCCAATATTCCAGTGAGTTGTTCTTTAACAATAAGGTATATATTTCAATGAAGGCCATCCTATTCTACCTATCTCGTCTGATTCTAAAACGGTAAATCCATTAATATAACAAATATAATTTTTTGGAGAATGAAGCAAACAACGACCGTTCAGAAAGTTGGTCAAGTTGGATTATTTATTGGCTCGATGAGAGATAATTGAGAATGAAACCTGAGTATAAGGCACTACAAATTGATCAATGGAAAATTATTCGCGACCAACTCACTAATTCAAAATTTGTAATACAGAAGGATCACATTATGAATCAATTGAACATTTTCTGCGATCTATTTTTTTTTCTGAAATTATTTTCTGCGCAGAAAAGTGCAAATAATCAATAAAAATATATTGTAATGAATCGCATAGATGAGTTAAAGTCTGCATAAACCAAAAATTTAAAATTCATACTGACCCCAAGTCACTGTCCCAAGGAATCCGTCATCGAATGTATAATATTCATTGGACCCTCGAGGTCAATATGTTGAAAACGAATTCAGCATGATTTTTAAAATTGATCAACTTCTCTTGAAGTTATCTAGGTATATTCCCATTTTTTTCATAATTCTACAATCCCATTTCTATTTACCACCGAATTGGTTTGTAAAATAAACAGGGGAAATAAATTACTTATTCCTTACCACAAAAAATACATATATTCTGAATTTAATGTTAACACATGTAGAAAATCAACTGACGGTGATAATCGATTTGTCCACCTATTTTTTTTAATGTCTTTCCAATAGGAAATCGAGTTTTGAATTCTACGGATGTCTAAGAATAAACTGAGACATTTAGTAGATGTTTTAAATTGTTCGGCGGCTCCGTACCCCAACATTATTTTTGGTGAATAATAAATTAAAATAGGTCTGATTCGTTCACACTTTATTGGGATAATATTTTTGTATCATTGTGACTCTATCCATCTATCCTAGTCTAATTCTCGTTGAATGGTCTATTAAAAATGATTACGAATAAATGAAAAGTATGTTATATTGAATATTACCGATGATTTATAATATTATTATGTCAATGAACAGTCGAATAAATTGACCGCCGAAATGCATGAAAATGTTTTCAGTCATTCAAAATGTGGGATCTATTGATTATCCAAAAAATAAATGGATTAATTTTGAGTCGATTATTTCCCATATATTTATGAAGAAAACTGTGAACGTGAATTAATTTTCACCAGTTTGGATTTCACTATGAGTGAAGATATAATATATAATATTGTCACTGAAACAATGTAATTCTATATATAAAGTGAAGATCTTTTCAACCAAATATAATCGTTTCGAGTCTATAACGTTGCGAATGAAGTGATAGTGGAAAAAATGATTTGAGATGAACGCTTAAAAATAGTATGGTAAAAAAATATTCCACTTACGGTCGACACTAATTGATAACAATAATCCAATGACGTCTCGAAATCGCCGTTATTTAAATTTCACTAAAATCCTCTGCAGTATCTAAGCACAATTGCGTGGGTCTTGAAGAACTGATGATATAATAAACACTTATCCGTATTTGACACTGATAACAGGCACATATATCCTTCGGAATCACTGAAAAACGCAGCTCTCCTCACATGAACTCACTGGAAGGTATGAGGGAAGAATGTGTGTATCCAATTCTAGGTAAAGTCACAGTCCAACCAAAAAGTACGTAAATCCAAGACGGTAGTTGTGCGGAAACGATCACGTTAAACAAACAAAAGCACCTTGCGCGAAAGATTTCAGCTGGAAGTCCTGAAAAATCGTACAACCTCCACCACGAACGTGACGTGCGCTCCTACGTAGCTCTACAGCGACTGGTGCGGGCGCTTGATCCGAGCCACACGGCAGCCTGAACGATACTGGCGACCGGTTCCCTTCCAGAACCGGAATAGAGAGAAACGGGAATATCTGGATGTGCCGAGAGTAGAAAAAGACGAAAATAGCCAGTAATTATAGCAGAATCTGAAACAACCTTTTTGCAGCAGGTTCAAGTAGCGAGCCTCACTGTTAGCGAGATTGTTTAGATTTGACGAAAGGCGAAATATGGATTAATTGACATAATTGGCGTGTTCGTTGTTGAATCAGGCATCGGTTATTAATACTGAGTGCAGACATTATGTCGTGACCTCAGTTCCTAGACGAAGGTAACCCCCCCGATCAATTTCTTGAATGATGCAGGATGTTCCAACCCTTACAGCACTGAATAATTGACCATACATGCATAGGCGCCCGCAAGGGGTGACAACTCCTCCCACCCTGGATTCCAAAACCAATTACGATTCTGTAAATTCGGGGAAAAATTGATATTAGTTAAATATAAAATTTTAAAAGGGAAAAACTACAAAAAAGCACTGATATGAAGTGAGTACTCTTTGCCGCGTTCAAGTTGACCAATTATTATTGAATGATGAGTGCTTCAAGCGCAGCGGATAGAGCTGTTGGGGTCAAAAATTAACTGTGCTGTACCTGAGCTGGCGTAGGGATACAGTCACAATGCCTATGCAAAACTGAACTGACTCTGCTAACTCACACTAGCTACTAGGTGCTTCTGAGGGGTCTCCTTAGGAAAGACCTAGAATTAGGATCACTATAACAAAATATTGTCATTAGCTAGCGCGCCAAAGCAGATTTACCCCCATCAGTGATATTTTAGCTTTTTTACTTATTTCATAGTCAATCTGCATTGGCGCATCTTTCGTCTAAAAAAAAATAGATCACAAAGTACCCATATTGCTTCTCCGGAAGAAAAATGACACAACTGCTAATGAAGCGATTGAAGTTGAAGAATGAGGCTTTGACAGTTTGCAGTTGTGTCATTGTTCTTCCGGAGAAGCGATATGTAGGCTCAGCACCAGACCCCTATGACCACTGATCATAATTCACTTGCATCCTGTAGCACTAACGTGACCAGTCAAATTACTTAGGCGCATGCGCAGTTTACTCATCGCCAAAAGTACTCTCTATAATGATGCCTGCACCCAAAGCCACGAACTAAACGTCTTCTCATGTATAGATCGCTAAATGATAGTTAGGAGCAGCGTGAATTTTAAAATCGGCCCTAGGACCACGGAACGGACACTCCAACTCGTAAACAACGCGATTTCCCCAGAACTGACTTGCTCCCGCACATACTTGCCATTCATATTTTCTTTAAACTCTCAATATCGAATCAGCAGCGACCTATTACCACTAGACCGTACTAGACGTATACCACTTCCAATCTAACCCATACGACCGAAAAATATCCAGTTCTCCACTGCGCATGTGCTGTTCACTAGTGGCTTAAAGTCAATCTGAAAATCATACACAACACACAAAACTACGATTCTCCAGCACAAGTGGCTCAGGATATATCACAGCTTCGATCCAGGCTTGCGTGGACCCTCTCCAACGGATTCTATAGAGGAACAGCATCCTCCATCCAACCCTTCTCAGATGAAAACTGCATCAGTTGAATCACTTTTCGTCCGCTCATGTGCATAACGAAAAATGCTCGAAAGGTGCAGCAAGATTTTTAAAATTGGCCCAAGAACTACGCAATCTCGGAAACTACGCAATTTCCTCGAAACTAGCTATAGCATAGAGGTTTCTCTATAGTAGGTACGCGAAACACAATCTGGAAAAGGAAAACAAAAGGAGAAAACGAACAAATTAAAACTGGAATATTCCATGTTTTATTAAATAGATTTGAAATTCGCTACACTGAGAGAAATGTTATGGTTGATAATTAATAATTCTTTATTTGGGACAGTTTTGTTTGTCATAAATAAATTTTATTAATTATTAATAAGTATTATTAATAGTTATAACAACTTGATAAAACCTTATTTCTCAGAAATATTCCATTTATTTGGGCAATATTTATTAATAATCAAACTAGTTTATTACCAGTAAATAAATGTAATCCAAAAATGTCATGTTCAAAAATATTATTAACTATAAACAAATAATTCATTTTCACCAAACAAATCTTATTTGAAGTAAAAACTGTCCTTATTTCTGTCAAACAAACATTTATTGAATTATGATTGAAGCAAGATTTATTAATTATTAATAAATCTTGATTATACTGGAATAAGTGTTTATTATAGCTCGCATCCTGACCGTGTAGGTCGACGTACCCCACCCCATTGGCCATTATAGTTCAGTCAATCTGGCAAAAATTAAATCGTTCCGATACAGAAAATAACCAGTGGCTGAATCTTTGTTAATAGTTGGAGAATGATGTTAGAAAAGGGTTTATTGGGTCGCCACGTTGGACCGTGATGCGTGTTTTGAAAAACTCAAAAAAATTTTGAAATGCATTTATCTCGTGATCTATGCATTTCACAGAAAAATTTATTCAAGAAAAAATGTAGAGGACATCGATATCTACAATTAATCTCATTGGTGCTATACGTACAACAAAAAATGCACGCAGTAGGTGGCGCTAAAGTTCCAAAATAAGAGTTTTTCCACTTTTTTGCTATTAAATTTTCTTTTTTCAACTATATTGTAAATGTAAATGTTGTTCCTTTTAATATTACGAACAACTTTTATTTAAACATTTTTTACATACAACGCAGTTCACACAAAAATTAAATTTGCATTTTAGTTCTGCAACAGCTCGTTAACAACTATTTAACAAAATCATATTGGCTGTCACCATATTGTTATGTCACTTCTTACTATTTTTGTCATTGTGTACCTTGAATGATCACAGGCGGCTTGCAGAACTCAAATTTTAACCCTTACACCCATGATGGGACGCCTAATGTCCTTAACTTAACTTCGGCCAGTTTTAAATAGTCAAAGAATGTAAAGATATTCATGAAATTTTGGAGAAAAAATATAGCGGCTCAAAATTATAAAGAAACACATTTTTGAAAATTTTGATCTGCCATTTTTGTCACCATTTTTGATTTTTTAAAATATTATGATGAAAAATTTGAATTTACAATTTAAATATACATAAACATACCAACTTTTATTGAAAACAATCTTTTTTTGTAATTTTGATCCGCCGTATTAGTTGCCACTTGGAATTTTAAAAATATCACAAATTCAGTGACTCCAAAAACATATATACACAAATTTTCACATCAATT
Organism: Halyzia sedecimguttata; assembly: GCA_937662695.2. Classification (NCBI taxonomy): domain Eukaryota; kingdom Metazoa; phylum Arthropoda; class Insecta; order Coleoptera; family Coccinellidae; genus Halyzia; species Halyzia sedecimguttata. The sequence continues at coordinate 72,742,967 of OW569411.2, forward strand.
TAACTTATACAAAAATGTAAGGGTGAAAGGGTTAATCAAGTGTAAAATCCATATTTGTACTTTATCATCGTTATAAAATGAAAAAAATGTACATTAAAAGAAAAACGCTATTGTATGTATACCAATAAAATTGATGTTATATAATGATGTTATTGAATTTGTTTTCGTCAACCTAATCCAAATTTCTCGAAAAGTCAATGAAATCATTTTAATTGTTAACATTTTTCATAAATTATTTTATAAGAAATCATTTTTCATAACAAAAATAAAGATTTGAAAACTATTTACGTTCAATAAAATAATGTATAAAAAAATTTGATCAAAAGCTATAATTATTCATAATAATTTACGATCGCTAATTGGAAATATTACAAACAATGTTACAAACAATATAAATTATTACATCTTGATCAAAACAATAAAGATACGTCAGTTATATGCACCACAGTGCTGTCCTCATACTTTGTGAAATCGTTGTAATGGAATTTTCAAACTTCAGCAAGCTGTAGCTTCAAAACGGTAAGTTGTATGTAAAAAAGGTTTAAATAAAAGTTGTTCGTAATATTAAAAGGAACAACTTTTACATTTACAAGATAGTTGAAAAAAGAAAATTTAATAGCAAAAAAGTGGAAAAACTCTTATTTTGGAACTTTAGCGCCACCTACTGCGTGCATTTTTTGTTGTACGGCATAGCACCAATGAGATTAATAAATTGTAGATATCGATGTCCTCTACATTTTTTCTTGAATAAATTTTTCTGTGAAATGCATAGATCACGAGATAAATGCATTTCAAAATTTTTTTGAGTTTTTCAAAACACGCATCACGGTCCAACGTGGCCGACCCAATAAACCCTTTTCTAACATCATTCTCCAACTATTAACAAAGATTCAGCCACTGGTTATTTTCTGTACCGTCGAAATGCCAGATTGACTGAACTATTATACCGAAATGCGAATCTGAAAACTTTGTAATATAGCGATCAGTCACATTTAGTAATCTTTAATTCGTCTATTGATTGTTAGGATAGTGCGTGATGTATAGGTGAGCGGACAGAATGGTTGGATTCCAGACATTTTCGTTTCAAAATGGTCTGAGTCATTCAAAAAATACATTCGAAGGTAAGGCTTAGTTTGCATATAAAATTTTTTGTTTAGATTAGCTTAATCACTGATACTGATTCTCAAAATATTTTGCTCAATGATACTGCATGATATAAATACTAACTAAATATATTTTCTTTTCCAAAATATGAAGTTGTTCTTAAGAAAACTTCAAATATAAGAAAACGGAACACCTGCTGCAACAAATTCAGGTTATTCATAATAAGGAATTCTTGATAATGGATTTCTATTTGCTGGAGTTTTCGGTCAAATTCAGCCCAGAATAGACTGCTGCGACAAATAACTGATGCGCCTTGGTTCATCAGGAATAAGAACATCCGGCAAGACTTAGGGATGAGCACGATGGAAGACCAAATACGACAAAGGAACAAGAAGATCCTGGAAAACAACGAACGACACACGAACACAACACTCAGAGAGGCTCTGAATTATGACCCAGAAGACCCATCAAAGATCAAACGGCCGAAAATGGCACTAATAACTGTCGGAGGACAATGAAGAAACCGACATCAAATGAAGTGAAGAAGTCCCACTTACCAATTAATTAAAAAGAAGTTCTCAAAGAGAGACAACATGAGTAAAAGTATGAATACTAACTCAAAACACCAACGACGCCCTGGAAGGAGACAGGAGTTTTAGTGGGTAAACATCTTCAGGAGAAGATGGAGTCCCACACTGTTCCAAGGAATGGTTCGTCCGTGAAGGATTTCTCTTGGGTAAAAAAACAATAAAAGCAGAATAGTATTTCTTGTCTTCAACCTTAAATTTTGAACTTCAAACTTAGAATATTATTTCAGAATATTTTCAACTTCAAATTTTAAAATTCCACACATCGTTCATCCGCTTATTTAATCGCCACCATAATTATGCTAATCAGTCTGAGTAAGAAAAGACGGAGATTTAAAATTTCTTCAAACTCATCTTGCGTGTATGCAAAAGTCCCAAAGGATGATTCCATTCATTTTACGACCTCATCTTTTGAATCACTTCCGTAGTTACACTTATTCGTTCGCTCATGTATAAGTATACGAAAATACATCGTGAGTCATTTCATTGCACAGATTACGATAAGAATTTCACGTTGTGAACAGGGCATTCCTAATTTTGCTAGTAGGTATTTTGAATTTTGGTTTTTGAAGCACCTGCGTGCCTATTTTCCATGAAGATTTGTACGCTGCAAGAGGTCATTATTGGTCACCTAAATGCCAAAATTAGACACAATCCAATGATAATATGTGTTCCTGAATTTCAAGCAGAATATTCCATAAAATATTTGATGATTTTTTAATTTTTTAGAGTAATGCGATCATTATGAATAGTATCATCAGTATTTTTCGAGTTATTGGGAAAAAAAATTTTTAAATTTTGATTTTTGTAGCACGCTGCTTCTGGCGGAAGAAGCACTCAAACATGAAATGATGGTTACATGGGTATGTATTTATCAACCACATTTTAACAAATTAATCTGATGAAATATAAAATATTGATGAAATATTAGTTTAAAGACTTATGTATTCACGTATGCATTAAATAATATCAACTGCGGTAACAAGAACGATATAAGCGAGTGGATCTTTGAATATGCTGTTAAGGCATCCTTGATTTGGGTTGTCTCCAGTGCACCTCGTTGTTTCATCCCAAGGAATTTGTATGTTTCTTCCTCTTCGAGGTGTCGAATGCTTTTTCCCCATTTTTTGTCGATGTCTTCGCCTGTTTCTTCAGTTCTTCCTTTGCTTAGATGAAAAACAGCACGTTTGTCCAGACTAGGGAATCCAATCCCGCACCAAAACCTCAATCCCGCAAACGCGTGGGATTAAAGTCATCAATCCCGCGGATCCGCAAAAATGCGGGATTGATAACAATATATCTAATCTTTGCACTCAACCTATTAAACATACTAATAAAAAGGTGTTATGCAATTAAAACATACTTATGTAGAAGCATAATAGTTATTTATGTACCAAGGACCAAAATCTGTCTATTATTGTCCGGCCTGCAAATTTCTATCGGAGGCGGAGCCAAGGATAGCAAGCATGCGAGACAAAAGACAGTTTTTCGCCAAGATGCATATTATATTTTTTCGTTGACCTCTACACATTTTTTAGGAATTTCGGACCCCTTAAATAATTAAACAATAGCAAATGACAGTTTGCACATACACTTATGTTTGTATTGAACCGTATCCTGCCGTATTCATAGGGACCACAGCGGACGAAAAAGTACTTTTTCATTTTCTGGGACTTTTGCGCTTTCTTTGTCGAATACGGAATTTTAATAACGAGTCCCGCAGATCCCACACGAAAAATCCCGGAATATTGATCCCGCAGAATTTATTTATTTATTTATTTTATTTATTTATTTGTTTAATTGGACTCCCAACAGGCAAATTGCCCTATTATAGGGTGTCACTACAATATTAATTGACATATGTATATTACATTAGTGCAAGTACATTATTTTTATTACCTAAACCTAAGATAGAAAAGAAGAAATATAGACATATCAAATAACTCGAACTGAAAAATAAATTCACATTTTTACAAACCATTGAAAGAAATAAAAATTTTCTTACAATTCCAATTTCTGGCGGGATACTAAATATTTAATTAATTTTGATTTGAAAGAGGATTGACTATTATTGAAGATATCTACATCATTGATGTGCCAATTGTAAAATCGAACGATTCTAACAAAGACTGAGTTGAAATATACATTAACCCGTGCCTTAGGAACACAAAAGAGCGCCCCCCGACGGACCTCGTACCGCGGCACATTGAAATATAGATAATTTATCAGAGAAGAATTGAAGCAATTGTTTACAACACGATACAGAAATATTCCATCGAAGAGCACCCTCCTATGTTCCAATGTCAGCAGCCTGTGCTCATTTAAAACCCACATATAACTGCGTTCTGTGGCATCTCTGTCAAATCGATAATTAAGATGTTTAAAAAACTTTCTCTGAACTCCTTCTATCCGATCAATATATTTATAGTAATAAGGGGACCATACTTGAACACCATACTCTAAACTGCTTCTCACGAGTGAGTAATACAGAATTTTGAGAGTATTCGGATCTTTAGAGTTTTTTCCAATTCTATTTATGAATCCCAGCATTTTGAACGCCCTGGTGACGATATGGTCTATGTGAGGAGCAAAAGACAACTCTGCATCCATCAAAATACCCAGATCCCTTACAATTAATACTTTTCCCACTAATTCATTGTTTATATTGAAAGTCGTGATGATCTTATTTATGTTCTTAGTAAAAGTGATGTGCTTACATTTTGTTACATTCAAAGTCAGGTATCTAGAGGAGCAAAATTAGGACAATCTGTTGAGGTCCTCCTGAAATGAAAAGGCGTCCAGAGTGGATTTAATCTCCCTATATACCTTGAGATCGTCCGCATACAACTCATGGTGTGTACTCAAGAAACATTCAGAGATATCATTGATGTATATACTGAACAAAATGGGACCGAGGTGAGATCCCTGGGGTACTCCCGATGTTATAACATATGGGGTCGAAGAGAAACCATTCACAACCACATACTGCGTTCTATTGGAGAGATAAGATTCTACCCAGTTCATCAAACATCCATTAAATCTAAAGTCATTCAGCACTAGCAACAACGTCTTATGGTGAACTTTATCAAATGCTTTTGCAAAGTCTGTATAAACGGCATCTGCCTGAACCCCCCTATCAAAACATCGACACAAAAAGTCAATATAAGGGGACAGATTAGTTATAACTGATCTGCCCCTGAAAAATCCGTGTTGTCGAGGAGTAATTCTTGAGCTCACCAGAGAAAAAAGGGTATCCGTTACAATCGATTCAAATATCTTACCAAAATGACACAAAATGGACACAGGCCTAAAATTAGAAATCTCATTTTTATTACCAGTTTTGAAGACAGGAACTACCTTAGCAACCTTCCATCTTGAAGGAAAAACTCCGTTTCTAAGAGACTTATTAAAAATTATATGTAGCGGAGTTACCCAGGGCCAATCCATAAGATTTAATGAAAAACGAAGGAACTCCGTCTGGACCTGGGCCTTTTTTTACTTCGATTCTATTTATTTTGTTTTCTATATCCGCAACTTCTATATAACCGATACTCACTGATTGAAAACATTGCCTCCTTTTGTATAGAATTGGTTTGTCCCTGTCTTCAAAGACACTTGAAAAGTAACTACTGAAAGAATCAGCTATCGATTGACAATCATCAAAGGTCCGATCTTCATGCCTCATCGGTGTTTGCACACTATCATATTTCCTTAATTCACTAACGTAAGACCAGAAATTTTTTGGGTTATGCAAGATACTAGATTCTGTCGAGGAAATATAATTTTGTTAATCAGCTCGAATAGACATCTTTGATTGTCTCCGCAGCTCTGAAAAACAGAAATATGGAAAGGGTTTTTAAACCTCTTCAACATCCTGTGAGTTTTATTTTTTTCTTTTATAATTTTAATTGTGTTTTTGCTATACCAAATAGGAAAACCCCTATCCCTCACAGTCCGCTTTGGCACATATCTTTCAATAATTCCGTCTAAGACTTCATAAAATTTGTCAACACACTCATTCACATCATCACTCTGTCTTAAAACATTCCAATTATTATTTTCTAAATTTTGTATAATAGAACCATAGTCAGCATTAAAAAACTTTAATTTACATCGAGATTTATCTGGAGGGTGTGTAATAACTGAAATACTTATACTAACATCTAGTGCCGGATGAATTTCGGAGGAATCCAGCATTTGCGGGACTAATACGTACTAATATTTATTTCATCATTATTATTATTATAATTTCTACATGTCAAATTGGAAAATAATCGTTTTCGTTATTCGAACGAGTATGTAGCTTGATTATCTTTTGTCATATTAACAACCTTAATTTCCCGAATTAATTTCGTGATTTCAGATAAAACTATGTTTTCTTACGAATTTATTGTGACAATTCTAAATGAGATTACATTCAGTAATCATGGATGTCATTTTTGGGATTTGTCCTATTAATATCCCTAAATTTGAATAAATAAATAAATAAAATCATTCAGTACAAAGCGCAAATTTTACGCCATTATCAGGCTTATTTCTTCATTATGAATAGTACCGATAATAAAATTTCTCTGTCAGACCGCTGCAAATATATGTACATATTTTCATAAAAGTTGTTATATCTCCATAAACACGGCAATTGAATAAATGTGACAAAGATAAAACCTGTACCATATTAAGCAAACAATCTAATGCCGGTGATAAACTGGGTAGTTTAATTTGAATTTTCAAAGTTGATGGTCACTTCCTGTACATCCGGAAGTACAATTCGAATGAAAATTTTCTACAAGGATAACGGCCGTGTGCCAATTTCAAAACTTCATTTTCTCCATAAGCCCCGAAACATCTATATCTATATATCGGTCTTACCCCACAACCCCCTAAAATAAGAGGACTGAATAGGAACAGGACAGAATGCGGGATGCAGGAAGGCGACAGCTAAGGTTCCTAATATTTTTAGAGACAAATCAAGTGTAACATGTTTTAAGCAGAAAAATATATAAGGTATTCAGAAAAAAAAAAATTTTCAAAATAATTTATGAATTCCGTTAATAACATATAACTAATTTGCGGCTGTAAAAGCGACTATTATTTAAGCCAAGTACTTTGCGGGCGAAAAAGTCATTTTTCGTCCGCTTCGGTCATTATGAATACAGCATGATACGGTTCAATATAAATATAAGTGTCTGCAAGAATAACTGTAAATCACAATGGATACGGCATGATACGGTTCAATACAAACATAAGAGAAGGTCCGAAATTCATAAAAGTATATAGAGGTCGTAATATGCAACTCGGTGAAAAACTGTCTATTGTCTCGCCTGCTATACAATACCAATTTGCATTCTTGAAATCTACTATTATTGAAGGCAAGTACCCAGGTACTTTACGGATGACAAAGTGCTTTTTGGTCCGCAAAATTATATTTTCGTACGCAAATTTACTTTTTCGTCCGCTGTGGTCACCATGAATACGGCAATATACGGTTCAATACAAACATAAGTGTATGTCATTTGCTATTATGAAATTATTTAAGAGGTCCGAAAAAATTTACAATAGTAAATTATGTTGTCCATTCTCCTGTATTGGACACTTAATTCGAAATGGTAAATTCGATTAAGGGTGTCCAATACAGAAGAATGGACAATAGAACATACGCGCAAAAGCTTCTGACTTCACGTCAGTGCTTGAACCAATTTTTTTTTCGTGATTTTTTTTTAATTTTCTAGGGGTACGGTTCTTAAAATTTTATTTCGTCATTTTTTTCAAATTTTCTAGGGGTACGGTTCTTACAAAATTTTAAACAAGTCTTTATGTTGATTTATATTTATTTTTTGAGTTATTAAGGAAATAATATTCCAGGGTGGTATAACTCGGAAACCGTTAGACCGATTATGCCCAAAAACGAACTCAACTATCCCTTTCGAATACGCAATCTACCCTGATCATTGCAAGTCCCTATCTCCTTTCGTTCGAAGGTTATCGAGGCAACGGTCACCCATCTACTGAACTCACACAAGAATGCTCGAATCTCCAACAATATTTAACCGATCGTATTAAAACTTGAAACTTGGCAGTAGACTTAGGTTATAAAGGCTCTTCCAAAATTTCAGCAATTTCAAACGAATAGTTACTGATATATAGAATTTTTTTTTTCATTTTCAATGATTTATTCAAAATATTCTACAAATGCTATCCTCACCAAATTTTGCAAACATATTCATGTTGGCATTCTACAACTAATAACCATGTTTGAATTCAATCGGTTCAGTATTTTTCGAGTTAATGAGGAGCAAAAAACCACCAAATTTCAGAAAATTTCAGATAGCTATAACTCTAAAACCGTTTGGCCGATTATGCTCATAAACAAACTGAAATGTCGCGTTCTGGTGCACATCCTAACCTGAAATTTTCAAGCCACTATCTTATTTCGTTCTCAAGTTATCGTGACAACAAAAATATTTTTTAATGATTTTTTTAAAATTTTTTACCCACACGATTCGCACTAAATTTCACAAACGTGCTTAGGTTCATATTCTACAACTGCCAACCAAGTTTCAATTCGATCGGATTTATATTGGTTGAAAACAAAATTATTACTCGGAAACCACTGGGCCGATTATGCCCATTAACGAACTTGTCCGTCGTATTGGGATGCGCCGCCTACCCTGAAACTTTCAAGTCGCTAGCTCTTTTCGTTCTCCAGTTATCGTGGCCGGACGGCCGAACTTAATCGTTTGAGACCATTTTCGTCAAAAAATTCGAAAGTTACAGACATTTGGGCAAAACTATAACGCGATGTTCCCCAGAACATACGCGCAAAAATTATATAGAGGTCGACGAAAATATGTAATATGCACCTCGACGAAACACTTTTTCTATTGTCTCGCCTGCTTGATATAATTTGCAGGCACGACAATATTAGACAGTTTCTCGTCCTTGGTACACAATTGTTATTTATGTAGCAAGGACGAAAATCTGTCTATTATAGTCGAGTTCGCAAATTATATCAAGCAGGCTAGACAATAGAGAAAGTGTTTCGTCGAGTTCCGCGCAAAAGCTGACTTCACGTCAGTGCTTGTATTTTAATACGAATTATTTTCAGTCTGAATTTTTGATCTGTCAAAGAACAGTAGCCATTATTCACGAGGTTGAAGATTACGAGACGATACTAGGGCGAAGGGAATATTATTTTTCCCAAATATACCTTAGTGACTGATCCAGAAAATCTGAAAATTGATTTTTCATATTATTCATCTCACGATAATTTGAGAACGGAAATACATAGCACCTTGCTGTTTTCAGGATAGTTTGAGGAGCCGAATGCACCATTTGAGTTCGTTAATATGCATAATCGGCCAGTTCTGGAGTTATACCTATCTGAAATTTTATTTCTATCTCTTCCTTAACTCAACAAATATGAAACCAATCCAATTCAAACATGGAAATTAGTTGTAGAATGCTGACGCGCAAATTTTCGTGAAGATCGTATCACTAGAAAATTTTTAAAAAATAATTAAAATCTATGAAAAAAAAATTATATCTCAGAAACTATTCGTCTGATATCACTGAAGGCTTCAAAACCTAACTTTACAGCCAAGTTCCAAATTTGAACACGATCGGATCTATATTTTAGGGGATCTGAGCACCATTGAATGACTTCAGTAGCTGGATGGGTTACCGTTGTCACGATAACGTTTGCGCATCCGAATGGGACAGTTGTGTTCATTGTTGGGTATAATCGCAAAACGGCTTCAGAGTTATACCCATCTGGAATATTGTTTTTTCGATAACTCAAAAAATATAGATCCGATCGAATTGAAACTTGGTAAGTAGTTGTAATATCCTGACGCAAAGTTAAAAGATTTTGTGAGGATCGTATGACTAAAAAATTTTGAAAAACTTTTGAAAAAATATTAATCATCTAATGATCACTTGAGAACGGAAAGACAGAGCGACTTTCAATTTCTAGGGTAGTTTTCGCATACTATAATGCGACATTTTAGTTCATTAAAAGACATAATCGGCTAAACGGTTTTTGAGTTTCATATATCAATCTGAAATTTGGTTGTTATTTACTCAATAACTCAAAAAATACGATGCCAATTCAATTCAAACATATTATTTAGTTCTAGAATGCTGACTCAACAATTTTTGCAAAATTTCGTGAAGATCGTTTTACTTGAAAATTTTCAAGAAATCATCGAAAATCGTAGAAAAAATTCTATATATAGATAGTATTCGCCCAACATCACTGAACTTTTGCGAGAACCTTCAAAACCTAACTCTACAACCAAGTTGCACGTTTGAATATAATCGGATCTCTATTGTTGGAGACTCGAGCAGACTTTCCGATATTTTAAAAGGAATTTAAATTTAAAACTCAGTTGAATAAATACGGTAAGAGTATATATGCAGTATTTTTGTTCTGCTTTCGATCTCAGACGATTACTGAAGTCCTTAAAATGGTACGAAATGTATTCATATCTTATAAAAGCCTGGTAAAAAGTCGATGGTAAATTCTCGAATTTCAGAATAACTACCAAAAAAATAATTCTGAGGATTTTCGTCAAGCGTCTGACGAAGGAGTCTGATATTGTATTGTATATTGATTTTACTTATCCTCCTAGGTCTTCCCCAAGGAGACTCCTCATAACCTCTCGAAGAGCTTGAGCGAGTAAGGAGAACCAGTTCGTGTTCTGTGTCGACTCTGAAAAGTTACGATATAGTTGTTTCTTCGTTGATGTTGTTTCGTTGTTATTTGTTAGGCAACATTATTCGATTGATTGCTTCTAGCAAATATCTTGTGTTTCTTACGCAGATGCAACTCACAAAAAATTTATTTTTTATTTTATAGATATTTTTCAGAGTTTGGGAAAGAAAACCCAGAAACAAACCATTTAATCGATTAAGAGTGTCCAATAGAAGTGAATGGACAATAGAACATGCGCGAAAAAGCTCCGGACTTCACGTCAGTGCTTTGACCAATTTTTAAATTACGGATCAAAAAAAACTTCTTTTCTAAATGTCTTAATAGATCTTGCAAGAAAATTTGTTTTGGATTCCGAAACTATCGATCAATATTCTAAAGAATCATTGATACTGGTATACCGACGGTTGAAGTTACAAAAGTTCCTTTTTCATTTGACTTTGGATACCTCCGCGTCAGATGGACTCAATGAGCATTTAAGAAGAGAAAATTGGAGCTGTATAAACAGACCTTCTGGTCCATATGGTGGTTTCACTGAAAATAATGTTCTCAATTACTTTGGATTACGTAAGAACCGTAGTCTGAAGTTCCGAAAACTAGAATTCTGAAGCTTCGACATGCTCCTCTTAAATTCTCGATTTGACCATTTTCACTGAAAATCACAATCACTGAAATCTTTTTTTTTTCTCAATTGTTTTTAGTGATGTCTGATAACTGAGGGGAGCTTTCTGAAATAATAATGATTCAATTTTACCAGAGGAATCAAAGATCTTTGTGCAAAATATCTGCTACTAAGAAATTTTTCTCTGTTAGTCCTTCGAATTTTCGGTATTTCCTTCCAAGATAGTGATCTTATTTGAAAGAAGAAAAATTTCCATTACGAAAATGGAACGTTAACATTTTCATACTAATCTCCTTCATTCTCTATTCGAAACTTACCGGTTCCTTCAATGATTGTCTATATTTACTCAATTTCTTGGCATTTTGACATTATTCTTGATGATAAATATTCCTTGCGGTGAAATCATCTAAAAAGATAGGATCACATTCAAAAGAAATAACCATTCTGACTTGCATGTCATTGTTTTAAATTCATTTTTTATTTTGTGAGTGTATAGATCTGTTTGCATAGATTGGATGACTATCAGTAATAACTACGCCATTGTGAACGAAGATCAGTGAAATTATTTGTAAGAATAATAAATCCAAATTCCTTGCGTCTTTGGCCTACGCCATTTAGCGGTATTTTTCGAGAGAGAAAATTGTCTAATTATAAAATAATCATACCATCTAGCCGAATCATTACACTCTAAAAGTGGAGACTTCGTTGTTGAATTAAAAATAAATATTGTTTTTCAGCTTTTATATCAACGGTTTTATACCAACGTCCGATTATGTACTATTACTGTAAAGTTACACCAGAAAATTTCTCAGGCATTATTTGGAAATCAGCCTATCTCAGATCATGAAGGAAAAAGGGAATTTGTAGAAATTGCTGAAAATTTCACACAAAGGCATATGATTTTAGTATACCAATATACATATCCTCTTCCAAGGGCGTAGCCAGGAATTAATTTCGGGGGGGGGGTTTTGAAATAGGAATTAATTTCGGGGGGGGGGGTTTTGGGGGTGTAAGGGTCACTTACTGCAACAAAATTTTTTTTTTAAGAGAAAAATAACATTTCGGGGGGGGTTTGAACCCCCAAAACCCCCCCCATGGCTACGCCCTTGTCCTCTTCATTCACATGAAATCTAGAATGGGGAATAGGATCTCCTTAGGGACCTAGGAGGTTCAGTATAATAATAATCATGTCTATAGCAAGGGCGCCAAAGCAGAATGACCTCACGTCAATACTTATATAGCGTTTTTACTTCTTTCATAGTGAAGTCAATCTGCAATGGTGCGCTTGCTATATACATGATTATGATTATACTGACCCTCCTAGGTCTTCCCCAAAGAGATCGCGCTGAAGCTCCTAGGAGCTTGTGCGACTAAGGAATGCCAATTGTGTTCTGTGTATGTGTGGTTACTATGTCGACTTGTGTTACTATATACTTACGCCAGCTTTTGCGCACCATTCTTTTTGGTGCTCTTGTTCCTCGGAACACAGTGCTTATCTGTTTGCCCAAATGTCTGTAATTTTCGATTTTTTTTTATGAAAATGGTCTTAAACGATTAGGTTTGGCTCACTGATCAAGAATCCATGGTCAGAAATTATTCTTCCCGGCCGTAGACACGATAACTCTTGAACGGACTGGGATAGATAGTTGAAATTTTCAGAGTAGGTTTGGTAAATAAATATCTCGTATAAGTTCGTTATAGGGCAAAAAAGGAAAAAAAATATTTGTTTTTACATTACAACTTTTGGATTAAATTTTTTTCAAGATGCAATTCCATCATAAGAATCCATTGATGTCATTTTCAACTCTTACAATCTAGTCCTTTCGGAGATATAATTTTTCAAAGTTTAATTTTTACATCCTATATTTTAAGTAATCACTAAAGGATACTGTGGGAGGTATACTCATTATTAAAAGATTTTTTTCTGGGTTTTCTCTCCCAAACTCTGAAAAATATCTATAAAATAAAAATTAATTATTTTGTGATTTGCTTCTGCGTATGAAACACAAGATATTCGTCAGAAGCAATCAATTGAACAATGTTGCCTAACAAACAACAACGAAACAACATCAACGAAGAAACAACTATATCGTAACGTTTCGGAGTCTATATCAGACTCCTTCGTCAGACGCTTAGTGAAAATCTTTAGAATTATTTTGTTGATAGTTATTGTGAAATTCAAGAATTCTTGAATTTCACAATTATAGGGTGTGTAAAAAATTGAACAAGAGCACCAAATCTCCTGACAAAGGGCTTTCTCCCCTTTTTTTACCCTGACTAGATCTCCGGCTCGCTCTATCTACTGAGCTTGAATCACTAATCATTCAATTCAAATTAACCAACGTGAACAAGCGCGCCAATGCTTTTTTATATTTTTAAATTTTCTTTCACAATTCTCTATATTAATAGAGTCCATCTATTAGTTTTACTTTAGGTCAATTTTGCCCAATAACGAAATTAACTGAGTAATTTATCTCCCAAACCTACTCTGAATATTTCAACTGTCTTAGTTCATTCCGTTCGAGAGTTATCTTGTTAACAGTTGGACAGGCTGGACAGAATCGATTTTGACCACGGATTCTTGACCAGTGAGTCGAATCAAATCGTTTAAGACCATTTTCATCCAAAAATTCGAAAATTATAGACATTTTAAATTGATAAGGATTCTGTCCCGAGGAACAAGAGCGCTAATAAACATTTTTCCAAGGCAGCATGCTGGAATGCAAAATTATCCAGGAATTTGGATGTACGAGTGTAATTTATTGAAATATTCCCCAACAAATTACTTCTATCAAAATGACTTTGCTCTAATCGACGAAGGGAAGAATGAATAATATTATGATGATTTCATTACCATGGTTTGTTTACAGCCACGCCGACGGTATTTGTATCGTCTACGATGCAATTACCGCTGTAATTTTTAGATGATTGCATGAGAAGTTTTTTACATGAAGGAAATATTCAGAATGAGTTTCAGGGGTGGTATGGTTTAATATGACTCGACGCACTCACACATACAGGGTGAGTCTTTAAGTTGTGCATTAATTTAACCAGATATTCCTCTCATCAAATAAAACACTTTTTTTCATTTACCATTTTTCCAGATTCAGCTCAGGTAAAAAGAAATAAGCGTTTTAAAGACTTTACAATGGGCTGATACTACCCTGAATTTTCTCTGTACGTGTTGAACACAGATTACTTTTAATGTAACTCGTATTGTATATTGACCAAATCTGTATCATCTGATGCTTGAAATTCACTGAATTTGTTTGAGAAAAGTTATTTACTCACTTAATTGATATGATTTGGCCCTTCATGCAACTTTTCCAGCAAAAAATTTCTTCAATTCTTGAATATTAAACCAGTGAACATTAACTTGATACCTATGCTATCCATTCGATACTTCATTACCCAATTGATTCCAACATATAATATACACAATTTCATGATCTTTTTCTAAGGAAAATCCTTAAATATCCTATATATCTTCGATGATACAGCACAGAATACTTATAATCGATGATCAAACTCCATAGCAATGATCTAATAATAAGTAGAAGAAGAGCTTAGAGAGAGAGGCATTGAGTCCAAAATAAGAGTGAGATGCAATGATAGAAATCAGCTGATGTAGGGCAAAACATTGAGTTTTGCACTGATAAGTCCTACTAAATTATCATATTTTATTCGTTGTTTTCATGTCAATTGAATTGTTTATGACTTATTCAAAGTTTTATAAAGATTAATAGATTATATCTAACAATGGAGATGGCCTATTAGGCGTCCGGTTGTACGAATATTATAAAAATAAATAATTAAATTTCAAAGGTAAGCTAGATCTTAGGAAATAATAATTTATACACATTCTAAAATAAGACGTAAGTAGGTATTTGAAATGGAATCAGCGATTACTAAGAGCTGATATCAATTCTGCAGAATTGATCATATTTTTATTTGTGTAGATAGGTACATCCTGATTTGAATATAAATTTCACATACATATTATTCTTAAGTGAAATATTTAATTGCTTTCAAAGGATTGTTCAGAACAGTAAGTCTCTAGGATTTGAATTATTTTTTTGTCCAAAAGAAAATCAAGAACTTGCGAACAAACGCCAGTTATTACATACATATTTATTAATAGAACTCAATCCTTTGACACCTATTAAATGTTCTATGAAATTTTCAATCCAAATAATAATCTATGAACGATGGCATTATGGCTTTCAGTTTTGATCAGAGATATGGAGGTATCATATCTCTGGTTTCGATTGAGGGTTCCTTATCCAGGGGCGGATAAATGTAGTGAAATTTCTGGATTTTTCATCAGACTTTATATCATTCAAAGAAGAATATCTTGAGAACAGTACGTTTTAGGAGAAATGATGAAGAACACTTTATTTTTCCAAAATGATTGTAGATTCTTATAATAACTTAAGCTGAACTTAATCTGCTTTCTTTATGCTAATTTTTCATAGTTTTTTGAATTCGCGGGTCTATTACTAGGAAACGAGTGGAAGTAGGAAAAAACTGTTAATTGGAAATTATATATCATAGTTACAGAAAACTTCACCCCAAAATTAATTCCATTCAGAAGTCCATATCAAAGATACACAAGAAAAACTGATTTTTTTTTCGAAATTTCAACAGCCTGTATCTTTTTACCAGAGCTGAATTTGAAAAAATAGTAAATGAAAAAAGTGTTTTATTTGACGAGAGGAATCTTTGGTTGAAATACACAACTTAAAGATTCACCCTGTATAAACACAAGAATTAGAGAACACCTTACTAGCTCTAGAGTGGCAGACAATGATAGATCAGTTTTTGGGGTAGGTACACTTAAGAGAAAGTGAACGTAATTTTAATATGAGAGAAAATACCCGACTACTGCATGATTGTAACTTTGGTAAAATAATTGGAAATATTGGAGGAGATAGTAATTCACAAGCACATTAATGTCCCGAATTACAACACCTTGAATTCAAGAATGGTGAATAATTTCCAGGAGTCCTTCAGGCTGTTGAAGAGTCGACAAAATATCCAATAATGTTCGACTTAGCCTTTTTTTAATTTAACGCAATAGCGCCACCTTTAGTGTGGCTTCTCCCAGCATTTGATTTACTTTGCCTCCCCCCCCCCCCCCCCCATTTTTGCGCGTATGTTCTGGGGAACATCGCGTTATAGTTTTGCCCAAATGTCTGTAACTTTCGAATTTTTTGACGAAAATAGTCTCAAACGATTTAGTTCGACTCCTCAATGAAGAATTCGAGGTCAAATTTGATTCTGTCCGGCCGGCCGTCTGGCCGTCTGGCCGTTGCCACGATAACTTGAGAACGAAAAGAGCTAGCGACTTGAAATTTTCAGGGTACGTGGCGCATCCCAATACGACGGACAACTTCGTCAATGGGCATAATCGGCTCAGTGGTTTCCGAGTACTCATTTTGTTTTCAACCAATATAAATCCGATCGAATTGAAACTTGGTGAGTAGTTGTAGAACATGAACCTTAGCACGTTTGTGAAATTTTGTGTGAATCGTATGGCTAGAAAATTTAAAAAAATCATTAAAAAATATTTTTGTTATCACGATGACTGGAGAACGGAAAGAGATAGCGGCTTGAAGTTTTCAGGTTAGGATGTGCACCAGAATGCTACATTTCAGTTTGTTTATGAGTATAATCGGCCAAACGGTTTTAGAGTTATAGCCATCTGAAATTTGGTTGTTTTTTGTTCCCCATTAACTCGAAAAATAATAAACCGATTGAATTCAAACATGGTAATTAGTTGTAGAATGCCAACGCGGAAATTCTTGCGAAATTTTGTGAGGATAGTATATTTAAAAAATTTTTAAAAAATCATTGAGAATTGAAAAAAAAATTCTATATGTCAGTAACTATTCGTTTGAAATTGCTGAAATTTTGCAAGAGCCCTCATAACCTAACTCTACTGTCAAGTTTCAAGAATTAACACGATCGGTTGAATATTGTTGGAGATTCGAGCATTCTTGTGTGAGTTCAGTAGATGGGTGACCGTTGCCTGGATAACTTTCGAACTAAAGGATACAGGGACTTGCAATTTTCAGGGTAGGTTACGTATCCGAAAGGGAGAGTTGAGTTCGTTTTTGGGCATAATCGGTCAAACGGTTTCCTAGTTATACCCACCTGGAATATTATTTCCTTGATAACTCTAAAAATAAATATTCGATCGAATTGAAGCTTGGTAACTAGTAGTAGAAAATCATCATAAGGAAGTGTTTAAAATTTTGTAAGAACCGTACCCCTAGAAAATTTGAAAAAAATGACGAAAAAAAAAGTTTAAGAACCGCACCTCTAGAAAATTTCAAAAAAATCAAGAAAAAAAAAATTGGTTCAAGCACTGACGTGAAGTCAGAAGCTTTTGCGCGCATGTTCTATTGTCCATTCTCCTGTATTGGACACCCTAAATCGAATTTACCATAGTAAATTATGTTGTCCATTCTCCTGTATTGGACACTCTTAATTCGAATTTACCATGGTAAATTCGAATTAGGGTGTCCGATACAGGAGAATGGACAATAGAACATACGCGCAAAAGCTTCTGACTTCACGTCAGTGCTTGAACCAATATTTTACATTGAATTCTATTTTTAAATTACTTTGTTTATCTAGTAATTTCTAAATTTAGCTGCCAATTTTTGAAAAAACTCATTCTATACTTATGTTTGTTTGATGCTTGGACTAAATCCTGCAAAAGAAATTTTTAAGCTTTTGTTTGTTTCAAATTTCTGTTACGATGTATTTTGTGTATTTTTTGAATTTTTATACTTATCGTTTGTATTTTTCAATTTTATGATTTTGACGTAGCTCGTAGTTCACTCACTCGACTTCTTTCTGTTGTCTGTTATAGTGTTAGTGTTTGCCATGTGGGAGATATTTATTGATATTTTAGAATAACCTCTTTGACGTATTTGTAGAGTTTACAATTGTTGACCCTAGACTTGGATGTTTGATGATGACAAACACATATTTCGTTTGATAGGAACTTCATTTATAATTGTGAGTTTTTTAAATTTAATATTTTGTATATCATTATTCAGTCAACTCACATTACATCTTAGTAACAACATTTCAGGTGGCTTTGAGAATGGCGGAATGCCAAAACATGTCATCCTTATAAGCGAATAAATGTTCCCAGAAATATAGTGTTTTTAGACTACACTCCTATTCATAAAAACAACTCTACATTTCTCTCGGTCGTCCAGATTTATACCTCATAAAGCCTACGTGCCCGGAAATTAGAAAATAGTTTCAATTCTAGTAACCCTCATCTCCAAGATTAATACAAAACAGTTCAATTGAATCCAAAGGGCCGCAACAGCCGTTTATTCCGCATAGTTTCCCCTTTGGTGAAGGTTTGATGTTTATCTTATCTGATTTGTTTCGACCTCCAAGGCCCATGCCTCTGTGTCTGCGTAGGGAACAATAACGCAAGAAGCTCCCGTTTGCGATGATTTCGATTAGAGATCCCGGAAAAACAAACAAAACGATAACGAGAAAGATCACATTTATATCTGCTTTATTCTGGAGCTTGTAGTTCCATTATTTCGACTCTGGTGTTGTGTTTCTGTTATTGAAGCATAAAAGGCTTTCTTCTTTGAGGAATTTCATGCTAGGGAATTTCCATTTCTGTCCTCTGTGGAATTAGGGATATTTTCTTATGGGGATATTTGCTTTTCTTTGGGATACTTACCGTTACGCCTATACGTTCAAAGAACGATAGAGTTGAGTAATGGCATGTTTTCAATGTTATAATTTCTAACTGGAACGTTTGCGAATCGCGTATCTCGTACCTGTAGATCGCACGTCATTAAATCTACCACTGGAACAAGGTTTAGCGAAACACGATTCTGATATCACTTGTGGTGAGCTCTTGTTACTATTCTTGGATGCTTGTAAAAACTTGTAAACTGAATCGCGAACTGGTCTTAAGTTGCAAGTTCATAGATCAGAACGCTATTCCATTTGAGAAACTGATTGTGAAATACTATTGGCCTGCCATAAGTCGTTGATATTCTAGGCCCTTACGCATTAGCGAGCTTAATCAATCGCAAAGCGATCGAAGTACACTGTTTCATAAGTAGAAAATACATATTCATAGCACTCAAGATGCATAGAATAATACATAATACCATTAAAATTGTCGTCCGAAAAACTAAAATTTTCAAATTGTAGAACACAATGATTGAGGGAGTATTATTGAACACCATCAAAGTAGTAATATTCTTCAAAAAAAATATTAATTTACCTGGAAATTAAGCTATATTTGCATGAAATACATCATATCATATCAATTCAAATATACATATGTTTAAAAATGATACTTGATTCCAAGATATTTTATTTTTTGTGGAACATTCATATTTTGGAATGTACAATAGTATAATAATGGTTTCATAAGTAGAAAATACATATTCATAGCACTCAAGATGCATAGAATAATACATAATACCATTAAAATTGTCGTCCGAAAAACTACAATTTTCAAATTGTAGAACACAATGATTGAGGGAGTATTATTGAACACCATCAAAGTAGTAATATTCTTCAAAAAAAATATTAATTTACCTGGAAATTAAGCTATATTTGCATGAAATACATCATATCATATCAATTCAAATATACATATGTTTAAAAATGATACTTGATTCCAAGATATTTTATTTTTTGTGGAACATTCATATTTTGGAATGTACAATAGTATAATAATGGTTTCAATAATGTCACAGTTAACGCGAATAAGTAACTACCCTGGTTAAAATCGATCGGCATTCAACTCAATGAATACTATTGTTAGTCCATTATTTACCTACTAGTTTACCCAAACTGTACCTACTACGATGTGATGTTGTACGAGTACCACAACTGTTGGAACCATTGACGCTTGGTGAATGATCGTGGAACCTGAAATCCTTTGCTCAAATGGATACTATTTTGGAGTCATACGAATATGGGATGATGACTATTAAAGATGGTTGGTTCCTTTATGCATAAGAAAAAATAATAATTTCAGCAGTCACTTTTATGGGTAGAATGCGATCCTCATGTTGTATATGCTCTTTTAACACCTTCAATTCCAAGAATTCTGTCTGTAATGTCCAAATGACTTCAATTATGAGAGGTCAGTTGGAGCTATTGTTTCTCATCATAAGTGAGATTAAGAGTTATGTTTCAGAATAAGAAATTAGTTAACATCTACCTGTTATCATTAGAAACCAATTTCGAGTTGTAGGAGTCGTCTCCAAAATTTATTTCATGAATACAAAAATTGTGTTTATTGTTTATTAGTTTACTATTCCTGCCAGTCCATTAGTACCGATAACCAAAGATATTCAGTGACTATAATCAGGTCCATTTACAACTTTTTTTGCGCGTATGTTCTGGGGAACATCGCGTTATCATTTTGCCCAAATGTCTGTAATTTTCGAATGTTTTGCCGATAAAGATCTCAAACGACGAAGTTCAACTCACTGATGAAGAATTCGAGGTCAAATTTGATTCTGTCCGGCTGGCCGGCCGTTGCCACGATAATTAAGAACGGAAAGAGACAGCGACTTGAAATTTTCAAGGTAGGTGGCGTGTCCCAACACGACAGACAGGTTCGTTAATGGGCATAATGGCCCAATGGTCTCTGAGTAATGATTTCGTCTTGAACCATTACTGATCTGATCGAATTGAAACTTGGTGAATAGTTGTAGAATACAAGCCTAAGGACGTTTGGGAAATTTTGTAAGAATCGTATAGCTGGAAAATTAAAAAAAAATTATGAAAAATATTATTTATGTCACGATAACCTGAGAACGAAAGAGATAGCGACTTGAATATTTCAGGTTATGTTGTGCATCTGAATGCGACATTTGAGTTCATTTATAGGAATAATCACCCAAACGGATTTGGAGTTATGCCTAACTGAAATTTGGTTGTTATTTCCTCAATAACTTGAAAAATTCGAAACCGATCCAATTCAAACATGGTCATTAGTTGTAGAATGCCAACGCAAAAATTATTGCAAAATTTCGTGAGAATCGTATCACTAGAAAAATTTTAAAAAATCATTGAAACTCATTTAAAAAATATATATATCAGAAACTATTCATCCGACATGGCTGAAATTTTGCGAGAGCGTTCCTAACCTAACTCTACCAAGTTTCAATTTTGAACACGATCGGATCTAAACGAACGGAGATAGGGTTCAGTTCATTCTTGAGCATAATCGGCCTAACGGTTTCGGTGTTATACCCTTCTGGAATATTATTTCCTCGATAACTCAAATAATAATAAAATAGACTCGATCGAATTGATGCTTGGTAACTAGTTGTAGAATATCGGCACGAAGACGTGTGTGAAATTTTGTGAGTATCGTACCACTAGAAATCTTGGGAAAAATTACGAAAAAGAAAATTGTTTCAAGCATTGACGTGAAGTCAGGAGCTTTTGCGCTGTTCTGTTGCCCATTCTCCTGTATTGGACACTCTTAATCGAATTTACCATGGTAAATTCGATTAAGAGTGTCTAATATAGGAGAACGGACAATATAATTAGCCGTGGTAAATTCGATTAAGAGTGTTCAATGCAGGAGAATGGGCAATACAACAAAAAAAATTATTTATTTCCAGGCACATGCGCCACTAAAAAATGCTTATCTCTCAAGATGAGTTCCTTCAAAACTGTAGAATACTTTGTCAACCATTTTGAAGCATGGGACTCGTCGAATCCAATTTCATATGGTGAGAAGCGAAGTGGATGTGGTATCATTGAACATATTCTTGTAGGTCATTAAAACTCAGATTTTAGTTAGTTTTTGTGAAAATCAGGATGTAGAAATACAAATAAATCACTTCAGAATATAGATCTCATGTAGCTAGGAAGTATATTTGTTTAAAATTATTAGATATAATTATTTATCATACCACAGTCGTTGACCACCTTAAAAATATGAATTTATAATTACCTTTCCAAAATTACTTTGAACCTCATTGACAGATGAATAATTTGATTATTCGCAAAAAAAAGATCGTTTGGTCTGTTGAATAGAAAATCCAAAAAACTAAATTGATATTTGTGGAAGGTTAGTTTATTACATAATAATAAAATAGTTTCTGAAACAGTCTAACTTTTGTGATAAAATCTGAACAGATACCATATTCAAGTTATCATATGATGTGATTATTTAAATTGCAGTCAATTTTTGAACCTATGCTTCAAAAAGTTGAAGCAAGAGAAAAGAAAACATCCACTGTGGAAAGTTACCACATTGAGATTATGAAAATTATTCCACCAATCAAAGCCATATCACTTGTACATAAGTTAATGATTTAATCAATGATGAATTCCGAATTGCAATTAATATATTATAATATTCATATCCAAACAATGAATTTGAATGAGATTGAGTGAAAGATAGAATCAATGATAAATTCGTTATGGAAACTACAATAATATATTATTGGTACCCAAACACTTACTATAATTGAAAAATCCATTGAAATCCAATGAGTTCGTAAGTTCAAATCAATGATATTATCTCATTGACAACCAATTATAATCCTATTGAAGTTTTAGTCTACTCGTGGTGTACGGAATAGAGTATATTATCATTAAATGACTGGGATTCTCTGTGATCACATGTTAGTGTTTTCTCTATGATTGTTTTACTTCGCTCGATGATGGAGCTATAGTCGATTTGGCAGATTCCAGAAGAATAGAAGCATTTAATTAGTTTTTGGCGAGTTGTTCTATGTTCTATGTTCTATCAATTCGTCCAAAGGTCTGTAATTTCCAAATATTTGGCCGAGAATGGTCTTAAACGATTAGTAACTACTCAATGATTTAGAATCTGATGTCAGAATTGATTCTATCCGGCCTTGCGGCCGGTCGTCAGCACGATTACGCTTGAACGCAATATGTTCAAGAGTTGGAATTTTCAGGTTTGGTTTGAGGTCCAAATGCGCCGGTTAAGTTCGTTAATGGGCAAAATCCACCGACTAGTTTTACAGTTAAAGCCATTTGCAACTTTGTTTTCCCAATAACTCGAAAAATACCATTCTGATCGAATATAAGCACGGTTATTAGTTGAAAAGTTGAAAATTTTGTGGGGATCGCATGACTGGAAAATTAAGTGAAAAATTTTTACAAATAATTCTGTATCTCAGAAACTATTCGTCAGATATCGTTGAAATTCTACGAGAGCCTTCAAAATCTTATTTTACAGTAATGATCTAGATATGAACTCGATCGGATCTATATTGGTGTACTGGTCCACTATGACTATATTCGACCAGACAAGTTGCCAACAGTTTTTTTGAGTTTTGACGCCTCGCTAAATCATTTCATATTATATTTTGTGCTCTCCATAGCACGTATATCTGAATTTCATGTTCCTCTATGATCTTTACGTAAACATAAATGACATGTGACCGTCAATCTGGCAAGTTAATCTGGGAAGATCTAATTCATTCTTTTCTGTTTAAAAAATTATTTAGATCGAAACTGAATGCCTATCGCGGTTCAAGACGAGTTGAGTATGGTACAAATGGACATATTTGAAAGAATTTACTCTAGCTCTATTCCAGTAAAATAATTTAACCCAGAAATATGAAAGAAATGAGATCAGGTTTTGCAGTTAATAGAAGGGGGTTATAATATATTTACTTCTCAGCAGTAACAAATAAACCTACTTATCGAGGAAAATTAGTATAGTGACTTAATAGAGAAAATGGTTATCACTTTCGTGTCAGACTCAATTTATTGTATGAATATTTTCAAGAATCCAAGTCAGTAAAAGTAATGGCAATAGTAAAATGGGTTCAAGCCCTGTGGACAGGAGCTTTCTGGCGCTCTAGTTCAAACAGACAAATTATATCTCCGAAAGTATTGGTTTCTCAGAGTTGGGAATTATATCAATGTATTCATATAATAGAACTGCATCCTAAAGGAAATTCAATTCAAATAATAGTTTATTTATCAAGATTAAATGAGCAATCATGAGAATGAGAAAAGCACCATGAAAGAAATCAAATTAAATCTGGCCAATTTTGCCCAATAACGAACTTAACCGAGATATTCATCTCCCTAAACTACTCTGAAAATTTCAACTACCTACCTCATTCCGTTCGAGAGTTATATCATGTCTATGGATGAAAAGCAGTCTCACTACTCTCAGATCTCTTACTTCATGTTCAGTTCCGAAATGTAAGAATTTTCTGAGAAAAACTAATATCGGAGCAAACAACTGAGATTTAACTCACATCACTCACAATTCTTCGATTGATTAGTCTCAGGAACATCATTTGACATTATGACAATTCATATTCATACATAGAATAATATTATTCTGTGACAACGTTGAAATACGATTTATTATTGAAATTTTGAAAAATCATATCTCCGAAAGTATTAGCTTGTTAGAGTTAAAAATGATATGATTGGATTCTCATGATAAAACTTTTTATTAAAAAAAATTTAATTTGGAATTTGTTTCGTAAAAAAAAAATTTTTTTTTTGTTACTCCGAAACCATTTGTCCGATTTTGCCCAATAACGAACTTAGCCGAGATATTTATCCCCCAAACCTACTCTGAAAATTTCAACTCTCTAGCTCATTCCGTTCGAGAGTTATCGTGCCTACGGCCGGCCGGACCGGCCGGACAGAATGAATTTCGACCACGGATTCTTGATCAGTGAGTCGAACCAAATCGTTTAAGACCATTTTCATCGAAATATTCGAAAATTACAGACATTTGGGCAAATTGATAAGCACTCAGTTCCGAGGAACTAGAGCGCCAAAAATCATATTGATTTTAAATGGAAAAGAATTTGAACATTGAAAGAATTTGCACATTCGTCCAATTTTTAAATCATGGAATAAACAGAATGTGAAGAACTACATACAATGGTATTCGTATCCAGGCTTCCGTACTTATACTACTGGATTGTTTGATACCTCATCAATTGAAATTTTATTCCAAAAAGCGCTTCAAAATAAACAACAAGGATTTTCTCTGAATAAGTCTTAGGGGGCGTCCATAAATTACGTGAGGTGTTTTTTAAAATTTACTGTCCCTCCCTCCCCCTCTGGTGAGATGTCGTGAGATTTTATTCAACCCCCTTCCCCATCCCCCAATCTCACGTGAGATTTTTCAAAAATGGGTTTCTTACGTAAACGCGTTGGATTGTTATTGTAAAAAGAAAAAAAAAGTACTTCGTACTTTTATTTACGACTAGTAATCAATATTGCTGAGGTTTATAAGTGTAATAAAAATCCGTGTGTCGCTGCCACTCAGCTCGTACGCTCTCGTTCATCGAGTCGCGCGTTCGGCTGACAGTGGCGCGAACGGACTACACTGTACCGTAAATTCAGATTAAATTGAGCTATTTGGTATAAAACAAATATGGTGGTTTGACAGTCAGTAGATGTATAACGTCAAAGTATGAATGAAATTATTTTCTTTCCAACGAATTAGTGAATGATCTTAATCGTATTGCGATATACGCTTAAGATTATCTTAAGCATGTATAATCTGGATTAAATGGACCAAAATAGTATAATTTTTTTTTGTTTCAATCAGAAAAAAAATTGCGTGATATTTGCCGAGACCCCCCCCCCCCGTCCAACGTAAGATTAGATGAGATTTGACTCGACCCCTTCCCCCCCTTAAACATCACACGTAATTTATGGACGCCCCCTCACCAACACAAAAAGACCTCGCAGAGTCAAGAAACCCTTCCTCTTAAATGAAAATCTGCAATCGTCTCTATATTTCATGTTGTTGTTACTGGTCACAACGATATGGTATGATTTTTGATTGGACTAACTTAGTTGGACCGGGGTTGCGTTCAAATATTAACTCCGTAGAGTATTATTTACCAAATTGAGATCAAATACCGAAAATTTGTGTATATTTCACTCTATGTCTGTCGTTTGAAAATGTCAGAGTATTCGACTCCAAGTTAACTCTCGTAACTCTACAAAATAGATGGGTTTATTTTACTCCACTCAAAATTGACATAACTCATGGCCCATGGGATGGAAAATCTCTTATCTTTGTCTCACTGTTTTATGAAGAGTATATTTTATGTTCTGCGACTACTCAAGATAATTTAATAGTTTCAATATGCTCACAATAATATTTATTATTAGAGTTGCATATATGTGAAGAAAACAATAATAATAATAGGTTCTTTCTTAATACCAAAATATTCCGATATTGGCACCTTCTGTCACTCGAACTCCAAACGGAAACCGGAACCGTTCGAATATTACATAAGAGTTGAGAGAACATTCATCAAACCTTCAAAAACTCTACTCTACTCGGAGTAGTTAATATTCGAACGCAACCCAGGTAGTTAAATTTATTTCCTTGCGTGATCTGTGATGTACGAGTACACTTGTGGATGACAAAAATAACTCTTGTTCCTCTGTTTAAGGGTAATAATTGTGGCATAGAGTTCAATAGCAAAATTGCTTTACTTAAGTAACATATAGCCAGGCATGTTTTGGGTAGGATTAACACAAACTGTTTAAGCGGTGACTAAAATATGGGTTTAAATATTGATTATCATTTATAGTTTCAAAATATGAAAGAGCACTGACGTGAGGTCAGTACTCTTTGGCGCGCGAGTTCACGTTGGCTAATTTGATTTGAATTATGAATGTTTCAAGCTCTGTGGATAGAACGAGCCGGAGATCTAAGATGGTAGTGGACACCATTTACTGTCGGATCAAAAATTAAGAGTGCTTTGTCTAAGCTGGCATAAGGATAGAGTAACAAAGTTGACGAGGTACACAACTGAATTTCCTTAGTTGCACAAGCTTCTAGGAGCTTCTGAGGTATCTCCTTAGGGAAGACTTGGGAGGGTCAGTATATTCATAATCATATTTATAGCACGCGCGCCAAGACAGATTGACCCCACGTCAATGCTTTTTTAGCCTTTCTCATTCCTTATGAAATCAATCTGCAATTGGCGCGTGTGCTATAAATATAATTATGAATATACCGACCCTCCCAAGTCTTCCCTAAGGAGATACCTCAGAAACTCCTGGAAGCTTATGCGACTAAGGAAAGTCAGTTGTGTACTTCGTCAACTTTGTTACTCTATCCTAGTCTATGCCAGCTTAGACAAAGCACTCTTAATTTTTGGCCCAACAGTAAATGGTGTCCACTGACATCTGGGTAGATCTCCGGCTCGTTCTATCCACTGAGCTTGAAACACTCATAATTCAAATCAAATTAGCCAACGTGATCACGCGCGCCAAAGAGAACTGACGTCACGTCAGTACTTTTTATATTTTTACGAGTCCCTTTAACAAATCTGGCTATCGATACGGTCTGGCTATTAGTTTTACCGTAGATCGAAATAAAAAAAATGTGGTTATGGGACCGCCGTTGGGAACGCAATTGCTTAGGCCTATTCTCCAAATCCGAACATAACTCAATATAGATCTTCCAAATAAAGTTATTTATAAATTGGCCCCAGGGCTACGATACAGACAATTCAACTCGAAAATAACACTACTTCCTCGAAACTGACTTGTTGTTGCACAGAATTGCCATGAAATTTCTCTTAAAACCTCACAATATCGGCTCAGCACCAAATCCAGGATTGCTAGACACAAATCACTCCCAACATAAGCCATACCAGAAGCCAAAAAGATCTACTTCACCTCAGCGCATGCGCCGGTTGAAGCTGCTATATCTCCTGAACCAATGGTGTTGAAGAATCAAAATTTTGTGTGAGGTGTGTGATTTTGAGACGCCTTTCAGCCACGAGTAGATTGCGCATGCGCTGAGGTGAGGTAGATCTTTTTGGGTTGTATGGCTTATGTTGGGAGTGATTTGTGTCTAGCAATCATGGATTTGGAGCTGAGCCGATATTGTGAGGTTTTAAGAGAAATTTCATGGCAATTCTGTGCAACAACAAGTCAGTTTCGAGGAAGTAGTGTTATTTTCGAGTTGAATTGTCTGTATCGTAGCCCTGGGGTATTATATTATAAATAACTTTATTTGGAAGATCTATATTAAGTTACGTTCGGATTTGGAGAATAGGCAGAAGCAATTGCGTTCCCAACGGCGGTCCCATAACCACATTTTTTTTATTTCGATCGGTAAAACTAATAGCCAGACCGTATCGATAGCCAGATTTGTTAAAAGGACTCGTAAAATTATAAAAAAGCACTGACGTGACGTCAGTTCTCTTTGGCGCGCGTGTTCACGTTGGCTAATTTGATTTGAATTATGAGTGTTTCAAGCTCAGTGGATAGAACGAGCCGGAGATCTACCCAGATGTCAGTGGACACCATTTACTGTTGGGCCAAAAATTAAGAGTGCTTTGTCTAAGCTGGCATAGACTAGGATAGAGTAACAAAGTTGACGAAGTACACAACTGACTTTCCTTAGTCGCATAAGCTTCCAGGAGTTTCTGAGGTATCTCCTTAGGGAAGACTTGGGAGGGTCGGTATATTCATAATTATATTTATAGCACACGCGCCAATTGCAGATTGACTTCATAAGGAATGAGAAAGGCTAAAAAAGCATTGACGTGGGGTCAATCTGTCTTGGCGCGCGTGCTATAAATATGATTATGAATATACTGACCCTCCCAAGTCTTCCCTGAGGAGATACCTCAGAAGCTCGTAGAAGCTTGTGCAACTAAGGAAATTCAGTTGTGTACCTCGTCAACTTTGTTACTCTATCCTTATGCCAGCTTAGACAAAGCACTCTTAATTTTTGATCCGACAGTAAATGGTGTCCACTACCATCTTAGATCTCCGGCTCGTTCTATCCACTGAGCTTGAAACACTCATAATTCAAATCAAATTAGCCAACGTAAACTCGCGCGCCAAAGAGTACTGACCTCACGTCAGTGCTCTTTCATATTTTGAAACTATGAATGTTAATCATAATTTAAACCCATATTTTAGTCACCGCTTAAACAGTTTTAGTTAATCCTACCCAAAACATGCCTGGCTATATGTTACTTAAGTAAAGCAATTTTGCTATTGAACTCTATGCCACAATTATTACCCTTAAACAGAGGAACAAGAGTTATTTTTGTCATCCACAAGTGTACTCGTACATCACAGATCACGCAAGGAAATAAATTCAACTACCTGGGTTGCGTTCGAATATTAACTACTCCGAGTAGAGTAGAGTTTTTGAAGGTTTGATGAATTTTCTCTCAACTCTTATGTAATATTTGAACGGTTCCGGTTTCCATTTGGAGTTCGAGTGCCAGAAGATGCAATATCGGAATATTTTGGTATTAAGAAATAACCTTTTATTATTATTGTTTTCTTCACATATATGCAAGTCTAATAATAAATATTATTTTGAGCATATTAAAACTATTAAATTATCTTGAGTAGTCGCAGAACATAAAATATACTCTTCATAAAACAGTGAGACAAAGATAAGAGATTTTCCATCCCATGAGCCATGAGTTTGTCAATTTTGAGTGGAGTAAAATAAACCCATCTATTTTGTAGAGTTACGAGAGTTAACTTGGAGTCGAATACTCTGACATTTTCAAACGACAGACATAGAGTGAAATATACACAAATTTTCGGTATTTGATCGCAATTTGGTAAATAATACTCTAAGGAGCTAATATTTGAACGCAACCCAGGTCCAACTAAGTTAGTCCAATCAAAAATCATACCATATCGTTGTGACCAGTAACAACAACATGAAATATACAGACGATTGCAGATTTTCATATAAGAGGAAGGGTTTCTTGACTCTGCGAGGTCTTTTTGTGTTGGTGAGGGGGCGTCAATAAATTACGTGTGATGTTTAAGGAGGGGAAGGGGTCGAGTCAAATCTCATCTAATCTTACGTTGGAGAGAGGGGGGGGTCTCGGCAAATATCACGCAATTTTTTTTCTGATTGAAACAAAAAAAATTATACTATTTTGGTCCATTTAATCCAGAATATACATGCTTAAGATAATCTTAAGCGTATATCGCAATACGATTAAGATCATTCGTTGGAAAGAAAATAATTTCATTCATACTTTGACGTTATACATCTACTGACTGTCAAACCACCATATTTGTTTTATACCAAATAGCTCAATTTAATCTTGTACAGTGTAGTCCGTTCGCGCCACTGTCAGCCGAACGCGCGACTCGATGAACGAGAGCGTATGAGCTGAGTGACAGCGACATACGGATTTTTATTACACTTATAAACCTCAGCAATATTGATTACTAGTCGTAAATAAAAGTACGAAGTAATTTTTTTTTTCTTTTTACAATAACAATCCAACGCGTTTACGTAAGAAACCCATTTTTGAAAAATCTCACGTGAGATTGGGGGATGGGGAAGGGGGTTGAATAAAATCTCACGACATCTCACCAGAGGGGGAGGGAGGGACAGTAAATTTTAAAAAACACCTCACATATGTTATGGACGCCCCTAAGACTTATTCAGAGAAAATCCTTGTTGTTTATTTTGAAGCGCTTTTTTGAAATAATTTCAATTGATGAGGTATCAAACAATCCAGTAGTATAAGTACGGAATCCTGGACACGAATACCATGTAGTTCTTCACATTCTGTTTATTCCATTATCTACTTCACCTCAGCGCATGCGCAATCTACTCGTGGCTGAAAGGCGTCTCAAAATCACACACCTCACACAAAACTTTGATTCTTCAACACCATTGGTTCAGGAGATATAGCAGCTTCAATCCGCGCATGCGCGGACACTCCCAAGCGGATTCTATGGAGGAATAGCATCCTGCTCCTCCAAACCCCAATCCTCTCAGACGAAAATTCCAGCAGTTAAATCACTTCCCGTTTGCTCATGCGCATAACGTAAATGCCCGTAACGGGTAGCATGAAGTTCAAAATTACGGTACGGTATGGTACGATACGGAATCTCCAACTCACAAACAACGCAATTTCCCCCTAACTGACTTGTCCGTGCACAGAATTGCCATTAATATTCTTTCAAAACCTCACAATATCGGCTAAGTACCAGACCCATGATCGATAGTCCTAAACCACTCCAAACATAACCCATACAACCTAAGAACAGTCACTTTTCCTATGCGCATGCGCAATCCACTTGCGGCTGAAAGTCCTCTCAAAATCACACATCGCACAAACAACTCTGATCCTCTCTGAACACTAGTGGTTCAGGAGATATCGCATCTTGAATCCACGCATGCGCAGACCCTCACCAGGGTATTATTTGGGGGAATAGCATCCTCCACGCCAAAAACCCCAATCCTCTCAGACGAAAACTCCAGCAGTTAAATCACTCCTCATCTGTTCATGCGCATAAGGAAAAATGCCCAAAAAGGGTAACATGAATTTCAAAATTAGCCCCAGGGTCACGGTACGGACACTTCAACTCGGAAACAACGTCCTTTCCCCCAAACTGACTTGACCGTGTACAGAATTGTCATGAATTTTCTTTTGCAACCTCACAATATCGGCTCAGCACTAGACCCATCACAAATTCCTAATTTCCTAAACCACTCTCAACATAACCTATACATCCCAAAAGCAGTCATTTCTCCTCTGCGCATGTCAGTCCACTCGTGGCTAGAAGTCCTCTGAAAATCCCAACCCTCACACAAAATTCCGATTCACCAACACCAGTAGTTCAGGAGATATCGCATCTTCAATCCATGCATGCGCGGACCCTCACAAGTAGATCTTATGGAGGAATAGCATCCTCCACCTCAAAACCCCAATCCTCTCAGACGTAAACTCCAGCAATTAAATCATTTGTCGTCCGCTCATGCGAATAAAGAAAAATGCCCGAAAGGCATTATGAATTTCAATATTAGGCCCACGGATTATGTTATTAACGCTGCACCTCGGACGCTACGCTGTCTCTTCGAAACTGGCTCGCAAACTCACAGAATTGATATGAGCTGCTAATATGGCCTTCCCAGTTACACCCCCAGTAATTCACCGTTCAGAAAAAAATTAAAAACCAATTTAAAATTCCACAAATCGTTCTCGCATTACTTCAATTGGCGCAGTAGATCCTCGTCCATATTTTAATCAGTTGCCCTCGTACATTTCACATTGATTCAGATAAACGCGTAAGAACCCGTCAAAATATGGTCACCAGATGTAGATATTCCGTGTAGGAATTCGAAATGAAATAATTTGTCCAGTTTGGAAGTTCAAAATTATTATTTTTTTTTAGGCTTCTAGTGGTCTGTTCTCAGTGAAATTTTGCGCACCCAAGAGGTTATCATTGCTCACCGAAGTACCAAAATTGAACTCAATCCGATATTTTGTTTCGGAATTTCAAGCAAAATATTCCGCTTATAGTAAAAATATTTTTTAATTTTTTCTACTCTAGCTATCCCCACGAAATTTTGCACAAGTATTTCCGTTGGTAC
This sequence comes from Halyzia sedecimguttata, assembly GCA_937662695.2. Taxonomy (NCBI): domain Eukaryota; kingdom Metazoa; phylum Arthropoda; class Insecta; order Coleoptera; family Coccinellidae; genus Halyzia; species Halyzia sedecimguttata. Next base: position 72,775,384 of record OW569411.2, read on the forward strand.
TTCGCATCTAACTACCGAGCTTCAATTCAATCGGAGCAGTATTTTTCGAGTTAAAATGAAAACAAAATTCCAATTTCATTTTCAAATATTTTACTTTTTTTTTCTAGTTAACAGCTGATCAATCCAAACAGGCATATAAAGGTCATGATTCTACAATTTGATGCTGAATTTCAGATAGATCGAGTAATCAGTTTCGGAAATATTCTTGCAAAACGTTTTAACTAAAAATGGCCATAACTCCGAAACGGCTTGAAGCATTTTGCCCATTAACGAACTTTCCGAGATATTTGCGCTCCAAACATGCCCTGCAAATTTGAACGCTCTAGCTCTTTTCATTCGAGAGTTATCGTGCTAACGGCCGGACGGACAGAATTGACTTTGACCTCGAATTATTCATCAGGGAGTCGAACCCAATCATTTGAGACCATTTTCGCAAAAAAAATCGAAAAATACAGACATTTTGACGAAATGATAGAACGCTGTTCCTTGCGGAACACGCGGGCAAAAAAGAAAAATATGTTTTTAATGGAAATGACAATATTTAATATTACAGCTTATTTTACCGACAAGTTCTAGATATAAACTCGATCGGATCTATATTACTGGAAATAATGGCAAGATATCATATTTTTTTCTGGAACTAAGCATCTTTAGGAGAGTTCAGTACCGGGATGGGTGACAGCTCTGGCTATAAATTTGGACAGCGCACCTAAGCTCCTGTCCACAGGGCTTTCCCACTTTTCAGCGTAAAACTTTCAACTGTTTAATTCGTTGTAGTCTCAGTCCATTCAATTTTCGATTATCGAACTCAGTCGAATGTCAACTTGGTTATACCATCTTGACCGTATACTAATGGTGCTTTCCACCGTTGAACGTTCTAGGCTGTGCTTTATGCAGTTGAACTAATTTGATACCTGCAAGCATCGTTGAAATTATACAGTGAACGTCAGAAGTATGGAATAATGGATATATTCTATCCCCTTTCAGGAATGACAAAAAATAGTTATCAAAAATCAAAAATTATGAAAGTAAGTGTTGGTCACCGCTTACTTCTTGACAGTTCGCCAATCGAGCTTTAAACTCGGATGTATTCCTGTATTCCTCTTGTTTTCTTCCGATTACTCTGTTTCAACTCCTCGATGTTGTTTGGCCGGTTGAGGTAAACCTTGCTTTTGATATAACCCCATATTCTATCCCCTTTCAGGAAGGGCAAAAAACAGATATCAAAAATGGGTTCAAGCCCTGTGGACAGGAGCTTTCTGGCGCTCTAGTTCAAACAGACAAATTATATCTGGTATTGGTTTCTCAGAGATGGGAATTATATCAATGTATTCATATGATATCACTGCATCATAAAGGAAATTTAATTCACATAATAGTTTATTAGATAAGTAATAATAAATTAGCTTGTAATCGATCAAAAATTTCCTGATCTACGTTCACCAAACTACAGAATTATGCTTTCAATATTTACGTAATATTTTCAAACATTTTCGGGTGAGGTCCCCGTTGAATGGCTAAAATACGAGTATTTCAACCCCAATATTTTTGAAGTTACAATATTCCCTTCTGTCAAGTTGACATTATGAGAATTCATACATAGAATAATAATTATATCAATCTGTGAAATACGATTTACGTTGAAATTTAAAAAAATCATATCTCCGAAAATATTAGCTTGTTAGAGTTGAAAATGATATGAATAGATTCTTATGATAAAACTGCTTATTAAAAAAAATTTGATTTGGAATTTGTTTCGTAAAAAAAAAATTTTTTTTTTGTTACTCCGAAACCATCTGTCCGATTTTGCCCAATAACGAACTTAGCCGAGATATTCATCCCCCAAACCTACTCTGAAAATTTCAACTCTCTAGCTCATTCCGTTCGAGAGTTATCGTGCTTACGGCCGGCCGGCCGGCCGGCCGGACCGGCCGGACAGAATGAATTCCGACCACGGATTCTTGATCAGTGAGTCGAACCAAATCGTTTAAGACCATTTTCATCGAAATATTCCAAAATTACAGACATTTGGGCAAATTGATAAGCACTCAGTTCCGAGGAACTAGAGCGCCAAAAATCAAAAATTATGAAAGTAAGTGTTGGTCGCCGTTTACTTCTTGACAGTTCGCCAATCGAGCTTTTAACTCGGATGTATTCCTGTATTCCTCTTGTTTTCTTCCGATTACTCTGTTTCAACTCCTCGATGTTGTTTGGCCGGTTGAGGTTAACCTTGCTTTTGATATAACCCCATGAGAAAAACGGAGTCAACTCTGGAGACAGAGGCAGCTATTCAACAAAACATGAACTTGAAACCATAGCATTTCATTTGGGATATCTGGATCTGTATGGTTCGGAAAAAGAACCGCCAACGCCGTAATCAGGTGAACCCGTAATGAATCCAAATATTTTGGACGTGTTAACGGTCCTTCAATAATGGCGGGCACTATATCCCTGTTCCTAACAGTTCCAGCCCATACATTAATTTTTTCAGGAAATTGTATATGTGCCTCCATCACCCCTAAATAATATTCAAGTTGGAAATCCTTCATCTTCTCCATTACATACATCAGCAAATTATAATTAGAGCATTCTATGAAGTCATAAAATTTCGATTAATTATTGAAATTTTCAAAAATCATATATCCGAATGTGGTAGTTTGTTATAGTTGAGAATGATATCAGTGGATTCTTATGATGAAACTGCATGTTAAGAAAAATGAAATTTGAAATTTGTAATGTAATTTTTTTGTTGTTGTGATAATTATGTTTCTAAGCATGTGAATTCAAGGGTCCAGATGTCATAATGCATTGCATACGCTGCGCCGTGGGATCAGCCTCTCCCTACCTTCAACGGAAATCTTCAGAATTATTTTTTGTTGATATCTGATAGTTCAGAATTTTCTGTAGCTACAAAACACAACTATCGCTTACTCACTTTTTTGTAAGATAAGACGATATCACAAAAACCAGTTTGTTGATATGGTTGAAAAACTGATCGTTTTTTGACCCGAATTAAATAAAAATATTCGTGGAAATTCTTTTCAATAAAATCACTATTACTGGGTACTCTCTTTGTGCGCATGTTCAAGGAAACCGCTTGCTATTAGTTTGGCCAAAAGTCTGCACTATTCGATTTTTTGCCGAAAATGTCGAGGTCAAAGTCGATTATGTAAGGCCGGCCGGCCATCTGGTGCCACGATAACTTTCGAACGGAAAGAGACTTGCTATTATCAGGGTAGGTGGTTGCGCATCCATATGAGACGGTTGAATTGGTTAATGGACATAATCAGCGAAGCGGTTTCGGAGTTATACCCATTTGAAATATTGTTTCCTCAACATATCAAAAAATAAAGATCTCATCGAATTGAAACTTGGTAATTGTTAGAGAATGCCGACGCGCTTTCCCAAAATTTCGTGAAGACCGTATAACAAGAAAAAAATATTATATATTTCAGTAACTATCAGCCAGATTCCGCTGAAGCTCCACACAAACGTGCAATCCGCCATTTTACAATAGAGTACTGGATTCCAGCTTGATCGGTTTTGAATACTAGCAATTATTGTGAAAATAAAATTGTTAACTGGTATCTGGTTCTGAAATTCCAAATCATGTAATTCTCAGATTAATAAGAACACCTCGAAAGCCTAGATGTTGATGTCCTTGCTTGCCGCTCAGGAGATCCAGGTTCGATTCTCCGCAGGGTAAATTCAATATTTTATTCAATTCTCGAATTTCAGAATAGCTATATCTACAACAAATAATTCTGAAGACTTTTGCTGAGTATCTGACGAAGCAGTCTGATTGAGACTCCTAAACTTTACGAAATAGTTGTTTCATCGTTGATATTGTTTCGTTATTCTTTGTTAGGCAACGTTGTTCGATTTATTGATTCTGACAAATATCTATCTTGTGTTTCTTACGCAGAAGCAATTCACAAAATATCAGATTTTTATTTGATAGATATTTATCAGAGTTTGGGAGAGAAAACCCAGAAAGAAACCATTTAATAATTTAATAATTCGGTTGACGCTCAATGCATTTGTTCACGTGTTAACGCTAAATAGACGGCTTGTTCAAGCAGTATTTCGTGAGAGTGTGTGAGCTTTGAAAGGAAAACAGAACATGCGCGTAAAAGCTCCTGACTTCACAGCGCTCTTCCCGATTTTTTTATGTCATTTAGTATATACATTTTTGAATATTTATGTTAGTTTCTTGTACTTTCTATGGTTATAGGGGATTGGTTTCTTGAGTTTTAGTACTATACTTTACAACAATTTATTCTTCTCTGTATTACACGTGTTTCGGTTCCATAAGAACCTTTTTAAAATACCTAAAATATGAAATCCTTAAATTCTACGTCGACGTCCACTTTAACAATTTTAACATCTTCAACTTTCATTTACATATATTTTCAGTCAATTTTGGTTTTTATTGTTCTAGTCTAAAATAATCATTTTTGAATATATGTCTTTCGGTAATGGTTGAACTACTGATTTTAAAGCATAATATTGAAAGAAAACTAATAGTCTTTGAGATGCCACTGCATGAATTTGATTTTTCAAGGTCCATATATTATATTAGAATGAAAACCTTAGATGGTCAATGTACGTTGTTACTCAATTATTCCTATTCATAGTTGCATACATTATTTTAATAACAATAATATAAATAATTTATGATTGTATTATGCATATAATATTATATTATATTATAATATTTCATTGTCGCACAATAAATATTTAGGTAACTACAGCGGTGAGAAAAGAGGTAAAGTTTAGCATACGCTACCCAACTCAACCTTTGCAAGATAAAAACTTGAAAAATAACAAAATTCAATAAATAATGGAAAGCAGAGTACCTATTAATTACCCCATAATTGCAAAAATTAAAATTTACAAATTAAACAAATTTTCCAGTGCAGCAATTAAAAAAAGTAGCATAACAGCCGATTTACTATAATATAACCTACTGCCCTGGGTCACCTACAAAGAATCTTCATAAACTAAAATACTTCGTTGGAACACTGTTGTAAACTGAAACGGCTTTATAGGTGAAACATCTCCTGAAATTGGCTAGACGATGTCTCGGCCTTTCACATCTACTACCAAATCTCAAAGGGCGTCACACTACCACGAACAACAAGCTTTTTCCTCAAGTACGAAGGGGATGAATACAAGAAGAACACGATACACCGTTGTACCAATGGAATATGTATATGTATGAACTATCCAATCTTATCCACTGTAAATCATTCATCTTGACACAGGTTCCTTCACTCTTACGCAGCCCAAAGATAAACCTACAACATGTGTTTTTTTTTATTTTTGCTCGTATTTTTTTCAGCAAAATTTTATGAAGACACTAACAAAAATATTCAAAAATGGTATATTTAAGAAAGTATCTGTCAGATTCCCCAAAAACCTTCTCGCTACCATTCTACAATAGAGTAAAGGATTTCAGCTCGATCGGATTTGTAGTTTAGTAATTATGTTGGAAATAACATTCTGAACTGGTTCTGCTTATGAAATTTCAAATGATGTAAATATCATTGTATTTGCGTAGCCAAAAAGGAAACATGCCCAAATGTCTGTAACTTCGAATTTTTTGCCGAAGGTGGTCTCAAACCATTAGGTTCCACTCACCGATAAAGAATTCGAGGTCAAATGTGATTCTGTCCGGCTGGCCTTTGCCAAGATAACTTGAGAACGGAAAGCGATAGCGACTTGAAATTTTCTCGACCATATACGACGGACAAGCTAGTTGATAGGCATAATCGGCCAAATGATTTTGACCCATTTGAAATTCGGTTGTTATCTCCTCAATAGCTCCAAAAATACGGAACTGATCCAATTCAAACATGGTAACTAGTCGTAGAATGCCGACACGCAAATTTTTGCGAAATTTCGTGATGTTCGTATGACGAGAAAATTTAAGAAAATCATTGAAGAAAATTCTATGCTTATATCAGAAACTATTGGTCCGACATGACTGAAATTTTGCGAGAACCTTCAAAACCTAACTCTACAGCCAAGTTCCAAGTTTGAACCTAATCGGGGATATTTTCTTGATAACTCAAAAAATGGAGACATGATCGCATTGAAACTTGATACTAGTTTTAAAATTTCGATATAAGGACGTTTGTGAAATTTTGTGACAACCGTGCCTCTAGTAAATTAAAAATATTGGTTCAAGCACTGACGTGAAGTCAGGAGCTTTTGCGCGTATGTTCTATTGTCCATACTCCTGTAATGAACACTCTTCTTAATCGAATTTACCATGATAAATTCTATTGTCTATTCTCCTGTATTGGACACTCTTCTCAATCGAATTCACCATGATGATTTTTATTGTCTATTCTCCTGTATTGGAGACTCTTCTTAATCGAATTTACCAAGATGAATTCTATTGTCCATTCTGGACACTGTATTGGACACTCTTCTCAATCGAATTCACCATGATGATTTTTATTGTCTATTCTCCTGTATTGGAGACTCTTCTTAATCGAATTTACCAAGATGAATTCTATTGTCCATTCTGGACAATAGAATTCATCTTGGTAAATTCGATTAAGAAGAGTCTCCAATACAGGAGAATGGACAATAGAATTCATCATGGTGAATTCGATTGAGAAGAGTGTCCAATACAGGAGAATAGACAATAGAATTTATCATGGTAAATTCGATTAAGAAGAGTGTTCATTACAGGAGTATGGACAATAGAACATACGCGCAAAAGCTCCTGACTTCACGTCAGTGCTTGAACCAATTTTTTTTTTCGATTAAAATGGTCCAATCAGGAGAACGGACAATAGAATTCATCATGGTAAATTCGATTAAGAAGAGCAAAAGCTCCTGATTCACGTCAGTGCTTGAACCAATGTTCTATTGTCCATTCTTCTGTATTGGACACCCTACCATGGTAAACTCGATTAAGGGTGTCCAATACAGAAGAATGGACAATAGAACATACGCGCAAAAGCTCCTGACTTCACGTCAGTGCTTGAACAAATTTTTATATTAGCCATCAAACCTTTTTAATTCTTCATAATCATTACAAGAATGTCTGTCGATATGGAATATGGTAATAATTTGACATTTGAACACATCGTTTAATGCATAATCAATTTCAATACTTTTGTCACTCGTTGATGAGATGAGATATCTGAAATTATAGATAAACTCTAAATATTCCATTCAATATTGAAATATTAAAATTAAATTTCCACTTATTCATTTGTATTTCAAGATAATGAACGTTTGAAGCTAATGATTCAAATTGTCTATGAAAATTTGTTTTCATGGGTTAGGGGAAAAGAGTTATTGTGAAAATAAGATTCATTTATTTAGATACCAATCTATAAATTGTTTTATACTATCTACTAAGGGCCGATTTATTCAACCTCTCCGTAAAGTATTCGTCAACTATGTGCACGTTGAATTTACTGATCCCCTTTAAAGTGAACATTTACAGATTACTTTCCTTTGGGTAAGGCTACTTGACAGTTTAAAGGTCGTAAAATAATCAGCCCTCAGTGAACAAAAAATTTGTATACCTCACTGAAGCCGTAATACAAACAAAGGAAATAATTTCGAATAAAACTCTATTAACATATTCGATTATTTACTTCAAGAAAGATCAAGAATAACATTCATTTTGAAAATTCAATACTACATCAAGCAGCATGCAATACATTTTTTCGAGTTTGGACCACTGCTGCCCACATAATCATGGAGGATTCGTGAAACACTGCAGGGAGGATAAATACTTGTATATAGATTATTATTAAAATATGATAACTGACTTTCTCCGTTTCCTTATATACTACTTCTCGTTGTAAAATATACTTGGATTTTCCTCCGCAACACTAGGATACATCATTTTCAAAGTTAGCGTTGAATTATCAAGCCATTCTATTATAATATTAGTAAAATCTGTTCTTCAGAGGTATTCATTGTTAAGCATGCTAAGCAACAAGCATTTAAGAAACATATACCTGAAGTTCGACGGGAAAACAATATACATAATATATACCTACACACATGTTATATTGCATCGCCTTCTACTCCTATATTTTAAAATATTCTGCAATTAGAAAAATTAAAATGTTTCGTTAAAAATGCCTATTATATAGGTACACGCTGGCATCCAAACACCCTGATGATGGATCGTAAGAGACCCATGATATCAGGAAAACAGATTTGTTTGAATAGAAACACTAGATTTTCTTCTTGGCTATTCCACTTTTGAACTTTAAAAATTTTAGTGTTCATGTCATCTTGGTTGCCTCTTATCAATATTAAATTTTCTCATGAGATATACTTAAGCTTCACAAATATTCAATCGACTAAGTTCCATATACCTTGTTTTTAAGAATTCTATCTGCAGTGACTCCAAGAGTAACTCATGCATTCTATTTGTCGAAAAGCATTACTTTTTTGCTCTACGTCAACTGGACCTTAATTCATTCCAACCTGAAAGGAAATATTAAGACTTGGATTTCTCTGAGTAAAGTAATTCATTCAATTCACTTCTATTACTTACTGCTGATTTTTAGCCAGAAATCCTGAAGGACATATACCAGATATCTTCTTTCTGAACAACTTTTCCACAGTTCTCCATAATTTGGAATTTCTTTCACATACGTAAGCAATATTTCTAGATTCCTCCAATCTTCAAATACAAGGTAATCTCGATTATTTTCAACGGAAGGAATACTCGTTCGTACTTCGTGGATTGAGAATATTTTGTTTACGTTTCAGATTTCAGATTCGATGTTGAGCAAAGATTATTCTCTTTAATCTTTGATGTTGAGGTTAAAACGGGGCGCATGCGTAGATCAGAATGTAGTTTGTAGTATATCCATTAATCATGAATCATTCTCAAAAATACCACACAAGCAATTTACCGATCACTGCTAATATTTATTATTTACCAGAAATTCATCACAAATCGAAACTATTTAAATTAGAAATGTCAATTTTTACATGACTAACCCGGACTTAGCCATTTAACCCTGCTATTTTGCCGGGTTAAATTTTTATAGTTTTAACCCAGGGTTAGGCTCTAACTCTTGGGGCCGGTTTCTCAATTGCGAGTTAACCCGAGGTTGCGGGTAACCCGAGTGTTACGCATTCATGAATATCGCTGAATACATGCGTCAACTCGCAACCTCGAGTTAACTCGCAATTGAGAAACCGGCCCTTGAAGGTGCAAGACCTATTATCAATTTAACCCTAGGTTTAGAGTTAATCCGGATTTAATTAGATAACCCGCATTCGTGCAAGTGGGCCTTAGTGGCCTACATGGCCTAAAATTCCTCTCTACCCATCACAAGATTTAATATCCACAAATGAGCCTCTCACCTTACAAGATCAGAAGCCTTCAGCAAAATTTCAGCGATATCATATTAAAAATAATACATAACCTTTCAAAAGTCCCCTTTCGCAAATATACTCCTCTGAAGGCACATGGATCTCTTCAAGAAGAATCGCCTTCTCTATTTCTCAAAGATATTCACTCTTGTTCATAGAAATCCCTTCAATATTTAGTTGCCTCCTCCTAAGTAGGGCTATCATCTAATCTCCTATAGATTTGTGATGAAATAACACGATTTTACCATGAATATATATGTATAATAATATGTCATCATGACATTCATATTTTATTTTTGGAGGTTCTCGCAAAAATACGACCATAGACAACATATCATACGACGATTCGCATCCACCTACCGAACTCACAAAAGGCTGCTCGGTTCTCCAACAATATAGATCCGATCGTGTTCAAACTTGGAATTCTGCAGTAGAGTTAGGTTCTGCAGGCTCTCCCAAAATTTCAGCCATGCCGGACGAATAGTTTATGATATATAGATTTGTTTTCAATAATTTTCAACTATTTTTTTTTAAATTTTCTAGTTATACCATCCTCTAGAAATTCTGCGAGAAATTTCGCGTTGGTATTCTTCAACTAATAGTAATGTTTGAATTCAATCGGTTTTGTATTCTTCGAGTTAATGAGGAACAAAAAACTACCAAATTTCAGAAAATTTTAGATGGCTATAACTCTAAAACCGTTTGGACGATTATGCTCATAAACAAACTCAAATGTCGCATTCAGATGCACAACCTAACCTGAAATTTTCAAGCCGCTATCTCCTTCCGTTCTCAGGTTATCGTGACAACAAAAATATTTTTTAATAATTTTTTAATAATTTTCTAGCAATACGATTCTCACAAAATTTCACAAACGTGCTTAGGTCTATATTCTACAACTATTCACCAAGTTTAAATTCGATCGGATTTATTTTGGTTGAAAACAAAATTATTACTCGGAAACCACTGGGCCGATTATGCCCATTAACGAACTTGTCCGTCGTATTACGATGCGCCACCCACCCTGAAAATTTCAAGTCGCTAGCTCTTTTCGTTCTCAAATTATCGTGGCAACGGACGGCCGGACGGCACCACAGAATTAAATTTCATTGGCAAAACTATAACGCGTATGTTCCCCAGAACATACGCGCAAAAAATATGAACAAATATTATGTATCTCACGATAACTTGAGAACGCAAAGAGATAGCGACTTGCAATTTTCAGGGTAGATTGCGTATCGGAATGCAACATTCAATTTCGTTAATTGGCATAATAAGCCAAATGGTTTTGGAGTTATACTCATCTGAAATTTTGTTGTTATTTCCTCTATAACTCAAAATATTCAACTCTGATCCAATTAAAAATTTGTAATTTTTTGGACAATACCGAACCACTAATTATTAATTAATATTATTTATTAATTTATTTATTATTAATAGAGGTGGCTATAGATGATAGAACATGCGCTGCTGACTTCGTATCAGTGCTTAAATCAATGTTTCTATAAGAACCTGCAAAATTTTGCTACTTTATGCACTATTAAACTAGAACATTTTCTGCGCATGATCTAGGAAACAGCGTTCTATCATTTTGCCCAAATGTTTGAAATTTTCGTGGTCAAATTCAATTCTGCAACTTGCATTTTTCAGGGAAGCTTGCGCATCCCAATGTGACGGTTAAGTACGTTAATTGGCATAATTGGCGAACTGGTTTTGGAAATTTTTAATATAAAACTTTGTTGTTATATTCTTAATAACTCAAAACATATAGATCCGATCAAATTGAAACTTGGTAATTAGTTGTAGAATGCCGAGTCACAAATTTTTGAAAAATTTCATGATCATCGTCGATACGATGATATTTAATTTTTTCTCTATCGATATAGAGAAAAAATAAAATATTTCTTCCCGAAAATAAAAAAATATATATTTCAGGAAGTATTTCTCAGATTCCGCTGAAATTTTTGCACAGACCTTCAGGCTGAATTTTATTAATCCAATATTTTCAAAAATACAGACCCGATCAAATTCAACTCTAATATTCTAGTGCTTGAAAAAAGACTGCTTGAATATTCATGCGGTATTTCGTGAGAGTGTATGAGGCATGTATAGAGAAAAGAACATGCACACGAAAGCTCCTGACTTCGCGTCAATACTTTTTCAGAATTGTTTGTATTCTATTTTTGTTAAAACCGTATAAACAAGGATAGGATAATGTCATCCCATACCCGAAAATGAAAAATTCAAGTAGCTGGTGATTTCTGCACAGACGTCTCAATACCAAGAAAAGGTATTTAACAAGAAGTGCAATATGCTGACTCAGTTGAGCCTGGAATCAAATTATTATTCCAAGGTGTTTCGGACTTCTAACCAATCTCGGGGACCTGAGTCGAAAGCAGGGACGGCTGGTGAGAGAGGGCTGCGTGGCACCGCCCTCCCTAGAAAAATTACGAACATACATAAAAAATTAATTTGTATATTCCATATTCGTGCACTTCAAACTGGCTTCAATATCTATCAATCTATATTTCACAATAATCACATATGAGTTAGGCGCACGCATAGACAGGGTATACTATGAGCGTCCGCACTATGGCGGGCTGAATCTCGATCACCATAGCGAAATTACCGGTTACCATGGAAACGACAAACGTCCTCACTCAGAGACCGGCTAGTCCCGATTCTCAGTCATGATTCGGGCGTATTAGTAGAAGCCTAGAGAGGAATAAATAACTCGTTTATGGTTACGCTAAATATATAGGTATTGTAGGTGCCAATTGTTTCTGTTATGAAGTGGCGTTGATGATTTAAGGACTGACACTGAGGGTGTGTGATCTAACAAAATTAAACTTCAGTTTGACGCAAATATTTACGAAAAGACTGTATGGTTATGCGGACGAGAAGAAAAACATGCGTTTTTTCGTTTTGTTTGCTTACTGTTTGGTGGAGACGATAAATGGACAACAGAAGTTGTACGTGATTTGAAAAATCTGGGTGAAAAGATAAAAAAACACGAAAAATCGGCAAAACATATGAACAAAATTATAAGCTTCCAGCTATTGGCCACAACTAATATCGCTTCTGGTTTAAGTAGTGCATATGTCGAAAGTATTCGTAAGCACAACGAAATGGTATAAAAAAACCTCATGCACTATGTGATCATAATGAGTCGGAAGACTCCATTAATAATACAAGAAAACGAGAACGTGACCGGTTGCTTTCGTACTTTAAATTTAATATAGTGTCGTATGGTTTGGATTCAACGTTTTGTGAAATATGTAAAGTTTTGGTTATTTTAATATCGTTGCCACTGATAACCGCAGAAACTGAAAGATGTTTCTCTACTTTTAAATTGATCATGACGTTTCTAAGGAATACAATGCCTGAAGAAAGATTGACGCCGCTTGCAATGTTGTCAATCAAACAAAATTTAGTTAAAGACATTCCTGACTTCAACGAAAAGGTGATCGAGAAGTTCATCGGCGACAAAAACAGAAGGATTTAGTTTCATTTTGAGATGTAGGCATTTGGTAATTACATTTTATAATATATATACTTTTTTTGTATTCTTGAATGAGCGCCCCTCTGGACAAAATTATCACCAGCCGCCACTGGTCGAAAGGTAAGATAAGGTGCTTCAGCAAAGACCCTATTGTTGAACAATAAGATACAGCATTTATCAGGATATGGGGTCAAGTTGTGCAAGTCGGAAAAGTTTCCATTCAATTGTGTCGAAAGACGTATTATTTGACTCACGGAGAACGCCCAAACTTCTTCTATTCGAATATTCAATTATACAAATTTGAAAAAAAAAGCTGTGAATATATCGAATGGATAGAAAACATCATAGAGTAATTATAAAATTTAACGGGTTGCAAAATAGAATATTCGACAACCTATCAAATCGCGATAATAGATACAGGATCCAGAATATCAAAATGAAAAAACAGGAATGATAAAAAACCATTAACGGGGCAGTCTGTAACATGATACATTTGTTCTTCCATCGAAACTGATACTTCTGCCTCTCGATGGTAACTAAAAACTCCATTCAAAATACGTCGGAAATAATTGAGTGATTAAGTTAGCATAAATTTCGTTCGGACGATGAAAAATTGAGCATTTAGGAGTTGAACATCTATAATAAAATATCACATTATTTTCGGAAGACTTTCTCAATGTGGGGTCGTACATAAAGGTATCTACTAATGATGCTCGGAAATTCATAACGTAATGTATTTCTTTTGGTTGTCATCACACCGGAGGAGGCTACCTAATATTTCTCATTTTTTTTAAAGGTTCGGTGCCTTTATAATCGGTACAAATGGAAAGGAATAAATTTATTATTTTCATTTATGGTCCACATTTTCATGGATATTTTACGGCTAGGAGTTTGGAGAAGCACTTAATTATTAACATTTCACCTCAGAAGTTAAAAACTTATTCAAAATAATATCCGTTTCGTTTGAAATGACACATAGTAGTCTTCTTCAAAGAATTCTACATCAATATAATTGTGACCTACATATGAATCAATGGATGAAAAGTTTATTCAATATTCGATATACAACTACCATATTGTAATGAACTTCGAATAACTTTGAGTTTTTCCTAGGCTTGGGGAATTACTGTTCACAGTTTTAACAATTCAAAATTTTAGTCGAACGGCAATCAACTTACATGGACTTCTCAAAATGAACCTAAAATATAGGTACATACATCTCTTTCATGTTTAATCGGCCTTCGTCTTGAATTGGTTATTTTTTGTCTTAATCGGGATTTAAGTCGCATGAGTGATCTCAGTCTATATCGGATTTCGTCTTAGTCTGGTATTTTGTGTTCTTAGGGGTCATGTTTCTCACTTATTTATCTCGTGAAGTATTTTGACATTTTTCACTTTCATATAGAATTGATTATTTTATGCATCGTTATGTATCGTAATCATTAATCATCCATTTAGTAAGTTTTTTTTTAATCTAGGTACTTATATTTTTAACTTTTCGTATGGCTTCTAGTACCGCAGCCGTAGGATATAATCGTGGCGCTATAGGTAGGTATAACACATTTGGCCAATTCTTTTGTATGCTCTCGGTCTCCCATGATGGTTTTCTCTTGCTCTCATTGAATAATTATGCTCGCTTGATACCATCGGGATTTTAAGTTGTTTATTGAGGACTATTATTTTACATGCATTTATTTATCATATATCCAGAACACCGGATATTTCATACAAGGTCCCACTACAAACAGTTATTTTCCTAACAAGTGCGTAAAGTGATAGCTTTCCGCACACATTTACAGTTAGACGAACGACGCGAAGTGGAGTACGCTCGGGAGTACGGATACGTTTTTGCGTGTGGAAAAATTACTTTGGGCACGTGTTAGGAACAATGGTTTTCCTTCGAGTCTTAAAGAAGGAAACAAATTGAAATATAATAATTTATTATACTTTTATACTAAACTTTTAAATAATCCGGAATGAAATAACTCAACTATATTCAAAAATAAATAATAACTGCGGAAGGAATATCCAATTATTTGTTCGTAATATTTATAATGAAAGAACAATTATTTACATATTGTAAATTGATTGCCGTCCTCCACTTAATCGGTGTCTCGGTGAACACTGATTCTTCGCAAAAGGACAAGAAATGATCTCGTTCGTTGAAGTAGAAGGACAGTCGTTCGAAGGTTGATGTTTATCTTTGGGGCAGCTGTATGGATGGCTTGATAAAGCTTGATTATTTTGAGTAGAGTTATCTGCAGACTATATCTTATTAGACACGCCTTTATTTGACTCATCAATGTAACTCTCGGAGATAGTGGTAGAATTCCAGCCTGCTAGCCGCTTAACATTGGTTATTCCTTCCCCAGAATTGGCCAACATGGTAGCCGACGAACGGCTGAAACTATGACCAGTGTACTGCTCGTGATTTTCCAATTTTAAATGAGTTGCTATTTCCGAAGGCCTTTTTCCGAACGAAATCCCACTCCTTGAATATATTGGACAAAAAAGCGCCTGTGTGGAATATTTTGTTTCCTCAAATTTGCATATTTATGGTAGAGCTGCAAATGATATCCATAATTCGTTTCATTGGCAATAACAAATAGTCTCGATAAATTGTTTTTGGTGTCCGAGATTTTGACCACTATCAAATTTTCCTTGTCCTCGATGTGATCAATTATTATTTTGCAGAGTTCTTTTTCGGACGGTACCCAACATATTTCTTCTTTAAAAGATTATCTAAAAAGTACGGCAACAATACTTCCTACTCGAGGCTTGATGTCTCTCTGCTGTGAAACCAGTTTCCAAAATTCTGATATTCTGCGTCATACTTGACTTTAGATTTTGCAGCTAATAAACTCAAACTCGCTTCAGCAAGATGTCCAGAACATGTTCCTTTTATTTCTACCGACAAATTTATGAAACCTTCTGATGCAATTCAAGTTGTGAAGTATATGACTGACTGTCCATTAGTTCACGTTATATATGATTTTGCCAAATGTCTGTAATTTTCGAATTATTTACCGAAAATGATCTCAAACAATTGGGCCCGACTTCCTGATGAAGAATTCAAGGTCGAATTTGATTCTGTCCGGCCGGCTGGCCAAGTGGCAACGGTTGCCACGATAACTTGACAAAGGAAAGGGATAGCAACTTAAAATTTTCAGGCTAGGTGGCGCGTTCCAATTCGACGGACAAGTTTGTTAATGGGCAAAATCGGCCTAACGGTTTCCAAGTAATAATTTTGTCATCAACCATTATAGATCTGATCGATTTGAAACTTGGTAGCTAGTTGTAGAGTACA
Organism: Halyzia sedecimguttata; assembly: GCA_937662695.2. NCBI lineage: Eukaryota > Metazoa > Arthropoda > Insecta > Coleoptera > Coccinellidae > Halyzia > Halyzia sedecimguttata. Next base: position 72,791,565 of record OW569411.2, read on the forward strand.
GACACAAAGGCGTCTGTGAAATTTTGTGAAAATCGTTCAACTAGAAAATTTTGAAAAGTTGATTAAAACATATTATTTATATCACAATAACCGGAAAATGGAAAGAGATAACGACTTGCAATTTTCAGGATATGTTGCGACTCCGAATGGAAGAGTTAAGTTCAGGGCATAATCAGCCCAACGGTTTCGGAATTATACCCATCTGAAATATTATTTTCTCGACAACTCAAAAATACAGGGTGAAATTTTATAGGGACCACATCACTAGAAAATTAAAAAAAATACGAAAAAATATTATGTACCTCACGATAACTTGAGAATGGAAATAGATTGTGACTCGCAATTTTCAGGGTAGGCCGCGCATTAGAATGCGACATTTAACTTCGTTAATTATCATAATCGGCTAAATTGTTGTGGAATTTTGTTGTTGTTTCGCCTATAACTCAAAATATAAAAAACTGATTCAATTAAAACTCGGCACTTGTAGAATGCTGATCCACAAATTTTCTCGGAATTTCGTGCATGTCGTATCCAGAGTTACTTGAGACGTAAGTTTTTTCGTATTTCAAATCCAATAGAATACATATTATGTGTAAATTAAAAATTCTGTGATCATTGACGATCTCTCGTTATACTGAAGTCTGTCATTAAAATGGTATGAAATGTATTCCTATATTATAAAAGCTGAGAAAACGATGTATATCGATACGTAATTTGTAGAAGAGTGTTCAATAGAGGTGAGCAGACAATAGAACACATGCGTAAAAATTCCTGACTTGACGTCAGTGCTTCAACACATTTTTTGCGCATATGTTCTGAGGAACATCGCGTTATCATTTTGCCCAAATGTCTGTAATTTTCGAATTTTTCGCCGAAAATGGTCTCAAACGATTGAGTCCGACTTCCTGATAAATAATTTGAGGTCAAATTTGATTCTGTCCGGCCGGCCGTTGCCACGATAACTTGAGAACGAAAAGAGATAGTGACTTGAAATTTTTAGGGTAGGTGGCGAATCCCAATAGGACGGACAAGTTCGTTAATGGGCATAATAAATATTATGTATCTCATGATTCCTTGAGAACGGAAAGAAATAGCGACTTGCAATTTACAGGGTAGTTTTGGAGTTATATCAATCTGAAATTTGGTTCTTATTTTCTCAATAACTCAAAAAATACAAAACTGATCCAATTCAAATATGGTTATGAGTTGTAGAATGCCAACGCGAAAATTCTTCCAAAATTTCGTGAGGAACGAAGCACTAGAAAAATTTTTTTAAAATCATTAAAAAAATTGGTTCAAGGATTGACGTGAAGTCTGAAGCTTTTGCACGTGTGTTCTCTTGTCCATTCTCCTTTAGTGGACACTCTTAATCGAATTTACCATGGTGAATTTTCCTGTATTGGACACTCTACAAAGAGACCTACAGGAGAACAGACAATAGAATTCACCATGGTAAATTCGATTAAGAGTGTCCAACAAAGGAGAATGGACAAGAGAACATACGCGCAAAAGCTTCTGACTTCACGTCAGTGCCTAAACCAATGTTTTTCTAGTGGGGCTTGATAACTGGAATTTTGTAATATGTGCATTGAAGCAAGTTTTGAGCACGAAGCTGCTCAGATCAATGAAAACACGGAATAACTGTTGCAATGTTTCATTGTTTGAAATAGGTCTAGAGAAAGAATATTTTGTCTTTGAATTACTCGGTCATTTCACTATGCCTTCATCAATTGTAATTAGTAATTGAATGTAAATATAATTGTGAAAGAATTCACAAGACGTCAGGAGCTTTGGCGCATTTGTTCATTCGATAAGCATTATATTTCACTAATTTATAACACCGTATGACACTGAACCTTATAGATAAAAGGCCGGTCCATACGCTCGTTTTGCACAACCTTTTGTCTGCACAGTCTCAAGACGGAATGAAAACGTAGCAATTTTTAGTGCATCTACACGATGCAGAGATATCTGTATATTTCGCACAGTTTTAGTGATATCGTCATCGAAAAGGTACTACTCTTGTCAATTTTGGCATGCTGTTACCACAGTTACCGTCTACATGCAGCGACAAATCCGTGCAATTCACGGATATCTATGCTGTCTAGCTCAGTTTTTGCTACAACTGCAACGACTATGCGACGTTTTCAAAGCTGCGCAATTTTGCTGTCTACACGCAACGTTTTACCTAAAACGTGTTGTACTGCGCAGCTAAAAGGTTGTGCAAAACGTAGTGCATGGACCGGCCGTTAGAGGTGGAATGTATTAACAAACATTCTGGAGATTGAAAATGCATCGAACATTGAATGTTCAATGGAATTATAATTTTTCGTTTCAAATCTAGAAATTTTTTAAATAGTTTGGTATACCTATCTGGTTTTCTGACTAGGAATGAAGAACCTCTATAATTGAACATCTTGTCTGAATCCTTTGATGAGATAGCAACTCATATTACTCGTTTTTCCGCATTTCTCTGTAGCGGAAGGGATATCAACATATCAGCCAACCGCACTGAACTTTTAATAAGATTCCGATGTTGGCACGATCAGCTGAAAGCTGAAAGCTTTTGACCACCGAATAAATAAACTAGAAGTGGACGTTCCTCTGTGGAGAATCATTTCAGATTCGACTAACCCTAATTGGCATTTTCGTAGTGGTATTTTCGGTTGCGCTGCAGGAGCAGTAACTTCTGGAATGAAGTGTTCGCCTAATTAACTAACTTCTTCATTCCTGGTTGAATCTCAATATATCAAGTCGATATTTATGCTGCGATCTGGTAAATGAGTAGGAAAACCAGTTTCGTGGCCATTATTGGAGGTTTTGGCTTTAAGTAGCGATTTCAAGAGTTATATAGGTATATCTATAGTTTATAAAGAAATCAGGTTAATGCGGAGAAGTATATTTGAATGAAAAGGTTCAATGGGTTATTCCGCTAAAGAAGCAGAGAAAAATCATGCAGTTGGTAATTGGTTGCTCGCTTCAGTTGTGGTGTCACCTGTTTGCAGTTTTCTTTCCATCTTTTTCTTGGTTTCTTGGTTGTCCCGAAGAAGCCAATTAGCAGAAACACATTTCGGCAACAACCAGCTGCATGATTTTTATCTGCTCCTATTGGGCAATTACCACTTCTTGGTGCTCTTGTTCCTCAGAAGATAGTGCTTATCAATTTGCCATATGTCTGTAATTTTCGAATTTTAGCTCAAAATGGTCTTAAACGATTTGGTTCGACACACTGATCAAGAATCCGTGGTCAAAATCGATTCTGTTCGGCTGGCCGTTAACAAGATAACTCTCGAACGGAATGAGTGAGAGGATTGAAATTTGCAGGTTATGTTTGGGCCGTAAATATCTCAAGAGTTAGTTAACGGGAGAAATCCACCAAGTGGTTTCGGAGTTATGGCCGTTATTAGTAAAAACATTTTTTATGAATATTTTTCCGAAACCGATCACTCGATCTGTCTAAAATTTTGCACCAAATTGTAGAATAATTACATTTATATGCATGCGGAGTTTTGTATTGATCGGGTTGCCGTGAAGATTCAAAAAAATGTTTTAAATTTTCTATCTACAATAATTCTTGAACAGAATGAGCTAGGCAGTTGAAAATTTCAGAGTAAGCTTGGGAGATAAATATCTCGGTGGAGTTCGTTATTGGGTAAAATCGGCCTGATGGTTTCGGAGTAACGAAAAAAATTTTTTTTTTACATTACATATTTCAAATTCAATTTTTGTTGAGAAGCTGTTTCACCATAAAAATGCATTTATATCAATTTCAACTCTAACAAGCTAATACTTTCGGAGATATGATTTTTCGAAAAAATGAATCGTACTTCTATGTTTTCACAGAATGCTGTAACTACTTAATTATTCTATCTATGAATTATTATTCGATATGTGTTCTTATCTGTCATCTTATTTTCCTATGAGAGATGTGATCAAAAAAACTCTTTAGGCTTGTTTACTTGACAAGTGTCGCAGAAATCTAATGTGTAGTTGGAATATTTGAACTACAAAAGAGGAGTGTCGCGACAGATTTTGACAACTAGAAAAGATTAGGTAGGGATTAGGGGAAGTTTTGTTTACATGCTCTAATTGGCTGTACGGTAATCGCTGGCAACACTACGAAGCTCTGAGAACCAGGCTTGAGTCTCATAGGGAATGGTTTGCAGTTTTCAAACCCCTGTTACTATTTCCCAACATATTGATCCCCATATTCAAAAAGACCTATTTTGCTCTGCCTATTTGGCGCGCTATTCTATGAATAGAGTGCCTATAAATTCATCCAAATGTATGTAATTTTCGAATGTTTGACCGAGAATGGTCTTAAAAGATTATTAAAAGGTTTTTTTCTGGGTTTTCTCTCCCAAACTCTGATAAATATCTATAAAATAAAAATTAATTATTTTGTGTATTGCTTCTGCGTAAGAAACATATGCGCCGGATAAGTTCCTTAATGGCCAAAATCTACCAAGTGGCTTCAGAGTTATAGCCATTTGAAATTTTGATTTCCCAATAACTTGAAAAATACTAATCTGATATATATATCGAATCATAGCACAGTAAAAATTTAAAAAAATGCATTTGAAAAAATTCTGTATCTAAGAAACTATCCGTCAGATATGGTTGAAATTCTCCGAGAGCCTTCTAATCCTTATTTTACAGTTTACTGTGACATTCAAATCTAGAACTTTAGTTCTAGATTTGAACTCGATCGGATCTATATTGCTGAAGATATTGCCGAAATATCTAAATATTCCAACGTTCAGGGTGAACTGGTCCAATGTATTTAGATTCGACCAAACAAGTTGTCAACTTCATTAACATATCTGTCTTTCAAAATTTTATATTCCTCTATGATCTTCACATTACACTATGGCCTGTGACAATCTGTCATTTTGTAAATAATAATAAAGTTCCATATCCATTCGAAAAGGCAGTACCGAGAAAAGCATCATACAGGGTGTCCCAAGTTCGAGTTAGACGTTTCTGGAGAACTGGACATATTTTTTGAAATCTGAAAATTGAGATTATGATATTGCTTGTAATTCTCTACAGAGCTAAAATATTTTCGAAGCCCAATCAATGCTGGTTATACAGGGAGTGAAAATAAATTTGATGAAAAAGTTTTTTTCCTAATTTTTGCATTCCTGTTATGATCAAGTATTCAATGCTGAATACATTTCGGTTAAAACCATTATAATACGAATAGTTTTCAAAATATCGAAAAAAAAAACCGGAAAAAAGTTGAATATTTTTAGTCAGTATTATGTTCATTATTCTTGTTTAAACATCCTGAGCGTGAACCGTTTTTAGAACATCGAAGAGGAAGAATGCGGAAAGGTCATGCATCTTTTGAATTTCAGAAATATCATCACAAGGTGTTTCAAATTTTGTGTCGAAAATTGTACCAAAAATTGGCCATAACTTCTGTTTTTCTAATTAGAACTCTATTTTTTTATGATGCGTTGGATTCTGCGGTGAAAAATAATGATAGTTTTCTAACATGATTATGCTCCTAAATTAAAAAAAAACTCAGAAATTATTTAATTTAGGAGCATAATCATGTTAGAAAACTATCATTATTTTTCAACGCAGAATCCAACGCAATAAAAAAAAAATAGGGTTCAAATTTGAAAAACAGAAGTTATGGCCATATTTTGATCACCATTTTCGATACAAAATTTGAAACACCCTGTGATGATATTTCTAAAATTCAAAAGATGCATGACCTTTCTACATTCTTCTTCTTCGATGTTCTTAAAACGGTTCAAGCTCAGGATGTTTAATACAAGAATAATGAACATACTTCTGACTAAACATATTCGACATTTTTTTCGGTTTTTTTCGATATTTTGAAAACTATTCGAATGAATATAATAGTTTTAACAGAAATGTATTCAGAATTGAATACTTGATCATACCAGGAATGCAAAACAGGAAAAAAAAAATTTCCTCAAATTTATTTTCACTCCCTGTATAACCGGAAGTGATTGGGATTCGAAAATATTTTAACTCTGTAGAGAATTTCAAGCAATATCATAATCCCAATTTTCAGATTTCAAATATGGCCAGTACTCCAGAAACGGCTAATAGGCACTCGAACTTGGGACACCCTGTATATCTGTGGGAGATGATAGCCCTACATTAGGGTCCTGTATCGGGCTTCGATCATCTGAATAATCATCGCTTGGTTCACCTGGTTTTGGAAAAACCCTCCTGGCCTTATGGGCAACGACATTTTCCTTACTTATCCCAAATATTGAAGGGATTTATGATAGCGAATAAATTCAAAAATTAGCGGAGGTGATTATTCTTCAAGTGATCCATGCGGCTACAGAGGAGTATATTTGTGGGCAGGGACTTTTGAAAGGTTATGTATTATTTTTATTTATTCGTTTTTCCCCCTCTTGCCATTTCATTTTTCGAATGAATTTCGGGTACTTTGGAGAAATTTTTCTGTTTTTTGATGAAGGAATCCATATTCAAGAAAGAAATACCCATAAATATTTTGAATTTCCACAGACACGGTCCTGTTAATTTTTGAACCATGAATGTATGTATTTGGATCGAAACTATTCGTTTGAGATTTGTCTGTTTGAACTAGAGCGCCAGAAAGCTCCTGTTCACAGGGCTTGAACCCATTTTTTATGATTGCGTTGGATTTTACGGTGAAAAATAATGAACTAACATGATTATGCTCCTAAATTAAAGAAAAAACTCTGACATTATTTAATTTAGGAGCATAATCATGTAAGAAAACTATCATTATTTTTCACCGCAGAAACCAACGCAATAATAAAAAAATGGTTTCAAGCCCTGTGGACAGGAGCTTTCTGGCGCTCTAGTTCAAACAGACAAATTATATCTCCGAAAGTATTGGTTTCTCTGAGTTAAGAATTATATCAATGTATACATATGATAGAGCTGCATCATAAAGGAAATTCAATTCAAATAATAGTTTATTTATCAAGATTAAATGAGCAATCATGAGAATGAGAACTGCACCATGGAAGAAATCGAATTAAATCTGGCCAATTTTGCCCAATAACGAACTTAACCGTGATATTCATATTCCTAACCTACTCTGAAAATTTCGACTACCTAGCTCATTCCGTTCGAGAGTTATTGTGGAAAAACTTTTTTTAAATTTTCAAAATTTTTTTTTTAGATTTGCGGTAATCTGGTCAATACAAAACTTCACATGCTTATAAAGGTCATGATTCTACAATTTGATGCTAAATTTCAAATAGATCGAACGAACTTGTCCGAGATATTAACGCTCCAAAACCACCTTGCAATTTTCAATCCGCTAACTCCTTTCGTTCGAGAGTTATCGTGCCTACGGCCGGTCGGCCGGCCGGACAGAATCGATTTCGCACTCGGATTCTTGATCAGTGAGTCGAACCAAATCGTTTGAGACCATTTTCAGCCAAAAATTCCAACATTACAGACACTTGGGCACATTGATAAGCACTCTGTTCCAAGGAACTAGAGCGCCAAAAAAACAAGTTTCGTATGACAATTGCCCAAATAGGTTTAAAGTACCTACAAATAGTAGGTATTCCATAAAACATGAATGAAAGAAGAAGAGTAATAATAAAAAATTACCTTGTAATCGATCAAAAATTTCCTGATCTACGTTCACCAAATTTTCTCCTCTCTCGAACTACAGAATTATGCTTTCAATATTTACTTAATATTTTCAAACATTTTCGGGTGAGGTCCCCGTTGCATCGCTAAAATATGAGTATTTCAACCCCAATATTTTTGAAGTTACAATATTCCCTTCTGTCAAGTTGACATTATGAGAATTCATACATAGAATAATTATATCAATCTGTGAAAAACGATTTACATTGAAAGTTTGAAAAATCATATCTCCGAAAGTATTAGCTTGTTAGAGTTAAAAATGATATGAATGGATTCTTATGATAAAACTGCTCATTAAAAAAAAATTAATTTGGAATTTTTTTTGTAAAAAAAAAATTTTTTTTTATTACTTCGAAACCATCTGTCCGATTTTGCCCAGTAACGAACTTAGCCGAGATATTCATCCCCCAAACCTACTCTGAAAATTTCAACTCTCTAGCTCATTCCGTTCGAGAGTTATCGTGCCTACGGCCGGCCGGACGGACGGCCGGACGGCCGGACAGAATGAATTTCCACCACGGATTCTTGATCAGTGAGTGGAACCAAATCGTTTAAGACCATTTTCATCGAAAAATTCGAAAATTACAGGCATTTGGCAAATTGATAAGCACTCAGTTCCGAGGAACTAGAGCGCCAAAAATAGGGTTCTAATTTGAAAAACAGAAGTTATGGCCAATTTCGACCAATTTCGACACTAACATTGAAACACCCTGCGATGATATTTCTGAAATTCGAAAGATGCATGACCTTTCCACAACAAGAATAATGAATATACTTCTGACTAAACATATTTGACTTTTTTTTCGATTATTTTTCGATATTTTGAAAACTATTCGAATGAATATAATGGTTTTAACAGAAATGTATTTAGAATTGAATACTTCATCATACCAGGAATGCAAAACTTAAAAAAAAATGATTTTCATCAAATTTATTTTCACCCCCTGTATAACCGGAAGTGGTTGGGATTCGAAAATATTTTAGTTCTTTAGAGAATTCCAAGCAATATGATAATCCCAATTTTAAGATTTCAAATATGTCCAGTTCTCTACAAACGTCTAATAGTCACTCGAACTTGGGACACCCTGTATATCTGTGGAAGATGATAGCTCTACATTAGGGTCCTGTATCGGTCTTCGATCATCTGAAGTTCTGAATAATCATCGCTTGGTTCACCTGGTTTTGAAAAAAAACCCACCTGGCCTTATGGCAACGACATTTTCCTTATTTATTCCAAATATTGAAGGGATTTATGAGAGCGAATAGATTCGAAAATTAGCGGAGGTGATTATTCTTCAAGTGGTCCATGCGGCTACAGAGGAGTATATTTGTGAGCAGGGACTTTTGAAAGGTAATGTATTATATTTATTTATTCGTTTTCCCCCTCTTGCCATTTCATTTTTCGAATGAATATCGGGTACTGAGTAGAAATTTTACTGTTTTTTGATGAAGGAATCCATATTCAAAAAAGAAATGCCCATAAATATTTCGAATTTCCATAGACACGTTCCTGTTTATTTTCGAACCAACAGTGAATGTATGTATTTGGATCGAAACTCTTCGTTTGAGACCATTCTCGGCCAATCAGATGATTAGTTTTGTTTTGGACGTTTGTTGTTTGAGTCGGATTTATATTCTTGGAAATATTGGGAAATTTTCTTTTTTCTAGAGCTGAGCAGCCTTGGGCGAGTTCAGTACCTGGATGTGTAATCGCTTAGGCTATACATTTGAACAGCGTGCGAAAGCTACTGTCCACAGGGCTTTCCTACATTTTTTAATTAAGTCAAATTGAAGGACATTAAATATCTTAAAAATGTTTCACTGTTGAGTTTCGATACAAAACTCGTTTTAAAGCCCATATACTCTATTTATGACAAGCAAACATTTTTTTTCAATAGATTTCTTAGGATTACTCCGGAACCGTACAGGATACAAATACTACAAATTTCATGACCAGACGATGAGTAGAAACTTGAAGCTAAAATTCACTTTTTTTGGTGTACATATATTTCTATTTCCTACCACTAACAGCCTGTTGAAAATTAAAATGGTATTGATATAATATCCCTTAGGAGCCGTTTATTTGAAATGCAATCCAATTGGAAACAGTGTGATTGCCTTTTGCGTGGATGGTAAATCGCCACTAGTCATTATTACGATGATAGTAGTAGTATGACATAATGCTTCGGGGTGGTCCTAAAAAAACAGCAACACGATCAGAAATGGTTCAAACAATAAAGGTTCGAATTCAATGAAATACACGTTGAGTCAGGGCGCAGCAAGATTATCTAACGATGTGAACTTGTCCGACAAGCATACCTCGTATCCTACAAAATTGTTTAAAGCACTAACGAGATTTGACATACTCGTTCATTTAACGATTTATTTATTTCACTGATTTGAAACACCGTACAATACAGATTTTTTTCTTTTTTTGGGATATGCTATTTAAAGTAAACAACATTTCTATTAGGCATATTGTAGAAATTGTAGAAAATATGCTTTTGAATAAAGACGCACATGCATTGAAAAATCAAAGAATATAATTTTTCGACGTAAATCAACAGACTTTCGAACGAGTCCAATTCAGTAAATCTGTAAAAATGCCGTCGTCTTGATATTTTTGAGCGACTCACGATATTATTAATAGTCGACAAGACAAAATCATTGTGACGGGTGCATCTTTCAAATAGATCATCATTTATTTATGCAGTTTCCAGAAAAACCCTATTTTCCTTTATGGTAGCAGAGCTATAGATCTGATTCCTCTAATAATTCATTCTATATATCGTTAATCTTTAGGTGATATACCTCCGTCCATTTAATTTTTCTGTTTGGTATTCATATAATGAATTAATTGATTTAATTCAAATAAGATCATTTAAAGGAATCTACAAATTGGAGTAAATTTTCCAGTTCATTTTTTAATTCGAATTAAAACGAGCTGGAAGATTCCCAGTTTGAGCTGCTGTAAACTGCATACGGACACTTTATCCTTTTTTGCGCATATGTGTCTGCATAATTAATGCTTTTATTGGGTGCACATTCTAGGAATTGTTTTGCTGAAAATGGTATCAATGGTTTGACTCACTGATGAAGAATTCATGATCAAATTCGTTTCGCAGTTATACCCATCTGAATATTTGGAGTTAATTCTTCAGTTACTCAATAAATACAGAGCCGTTCCAATTAAAACTTGGTGATTACTTGTAGAAAGCCAACTCACTAAGTTGGCGAAATTATGTAAATATTGTATAACTAAAAAAAAATTAAAAAATAATTTTCCTTCAAAAATTTTATATTTCAGAAACTATCCTTCAGAACCCGCCGAATTTTCGCACGAACCTTCAAGCCACTATGTTACAATAGGGTACCGAGTTTCAGCACCATCTTTTGAACTAGACGATGCTGCTTTCCGCTGGTCGCTGGTAATTATTATTATTTTTATCAATACGTGTGTGAAATTTCTCTGATCTTACAACAATCGCAGGACAATTTGGACAAGTTAATCCCAATTCTCGATGAAAAGTGATACTACAATTCACCCCGTACTCGTATATCGAAAATCAAGGACCTCAGACAATTAAAATCCGTGTATATGAGTCAGCCGAAGTGCCCTCAGTTTATGGTATCCGTTTGTCGCATTACTCCCGCGACATCCTGTGTATTAACAACATATTATTATGTTGTGAAACTTGGGTCGTGTTGTTTTCCTCACCTTGAATATTATCAATTCTGACTGTAATAATTCGGGTTCGTGTAATCATGTTACATAGTCAAGGCCAGATCAATAACATAGGTGCTTGGATAAAGGAAGTATTCAGACCCCACTACCCTTATAGGGTAGATAGGAAACTCAAATACGATTTTGATACTAAATTTGTAATCAAGCCCATATATGCATATTTTTCAGAAAAACCTTTCTACGGGCAAGAAAATGAGAATGCTTCATTTCTATTCGTGCAACACTTGCAAATGGTGGTTATAGTAAAATTAAAACAATGATTTAGTTCTCGATTAACTGGAATCACCGATACCTATCAGAAGAATAAATTAGCAATCTAAACGAAGCAGGTATATTAATAGAACCTAACCTTTGGTATTTTATTACTCGCATCCGTCAGTCTTCACCTACCTGATCGCCCCAAAACAAAATAAAAATTTATTAATAAGCTGACGTGGAGTGGTAGTAGCGATCTGATGTCAGCTAGCTTTGAGGTTTTCTCCAGCGAACTATCGAGCTTCGCATACTGATATGGAAGTAATCGAATATTCTTGAAAATCTATCCGATATTATTATGCATCTCCCTTCTGGTCTTATCCACATGATAAATCCGAAAATATGATAGCAACTTATCGAACGAATTTATAAATATCTATAATTGAAATAACTGTATTAAATTATTACATTTCATTGGGATTTAAAGAAGGGGCGTATGGGACTTCCTTTCCTGACGGGTTTCTCCCTTCTGGTCTTATCAACATTATAAATCCGAAAATATGATAGCAATTTATCGAACGAATTTATAAATACCTATAATTGGAATAACTGTATTAAATTATTAAATTTCATTGGGATTTAAAGAAAGGGCGTAGGGAACTACCTTCCTGATGGGGTTCTACCGACCGTACTCCTTTCATTGAATTTTTGGAGCGAAGTTCTTTTGTACTATCTGCTACGTCCGGCCTTGTTCGAATATTGAGCCTTGGTTGAGTGGCTGCAGCCTTCAGGACCGGTTTCTCAAGAGGTCTCTTGCATTTAACACAAAATCCCATATATTTATGTTTTTCTGAATCTACTTCAATACCAGATCATCATGTATGCCCTCATCCACTTTCATAATTTATATCATTTGAATATTTCGGTATTGAATATGGGTAAATCAAGAAGCAAATTCAAATGAGGTGAAACGCTTCTGAATGGTTGCTATGACGGCGCACGTAATCAAAATGTACCTCCTGCTTATTACAGCCAATGCCGACAACGAGCCCTTTATATGGTGCTGTGTTACACTGGAATAAAGAATGAAACGGACACCGAGAAGAGAGTGAGAGTAGATATGATGGGTTACGTTACGCGGAGTCGCCAAGTTTCGATCGTTTGAATAGGCATTATTTGCAATCAAATTTGAATGATACTTTTCTAGTTGAAAATTGAAATTTTTGATGGCGGTTGAACTTTTTCAGTATTCTTATGGATATAATTATCCATTCCAAAAATAAAAAAAATTCATGCAAGAGACATATTGCGAGTAAACTCAAGGTTTGCGAGTTGGGCATGTATTTAGCGATATTCATGACCGCGTAACACTCGGGTTACCCGCAACCTCGAGTTAACTGGCAATTGAGAAACTGGCCCTCAGATTAGAGTTGAATTTGCGTACGTACAGGGGTGAATGAATAAGTGGAATAACGTTGATGGTGACTGAGAAAGGTCTTATTGCCACCACATGGCCATTCTGCATGTGCGTAAGTTTTGTTAGTGGAAATTGTGTGTTTTTTGAGGTGGACATCCAACAAAGGCCCAAATTTAAGATGAACACATTTTTCGAATTATTCTTTCATATCTTCAAGAAGGACAATTATTAGATATAAGAGAGTTTCTCAGATAAAATAAAAAAGCCCGTCACGTGAAGTCAGTACTTTTTCGCGCGCTTCTTCACGTTTACCAATTGGAAAGGCTCAGTATCAAGGCCTACACAGAACCCAAATGATTTATCTTGCACAAGCCCCTAGGAGCTTCTGTGGGGCCTTGTTGGGGAAGAGCTATGGGAGTCAGTCATATAATCATGATCATACTCTTGTTAATAGCAAGCACGCCAAAGTAGATTGACTTCACTATGAAAGTCAGTCTATCTTGAAAGTCAGTCTATCTTGGCACGCTTGCTAATGACATGATTATGACTATGATTTTATGATTACGCTGACCCCCTAAATCTACCCCAAGAAGACTCCGGATAATCATGTGGTGTCTGTGTAGGATTTTAGAACATGCCCTTGCGCTACCTTGGACACAGCACTGTTAATATATGTCCCAACAGTGAATGGTGGCCATTACTTTAACTAGAAAATGTATTTCCTAGCCTCGGGATTGAACTCGGGTAATACGCTCTATCCACTGAGCTAGAAGAACCAGCATCCAATTCAAATTGGTAAACGTGAATAAGCGCTCAAAAGAGTGCTGACTTCACGTCAGTGCTTGAACTAGTTTATTGTATTTATAGTCTATATATGAATCAAAAAGATACAATTAAATGACCAAAATTACTACATGTTCTATTGTCTACTCACCTATATTGGACACCCTTAATCGAATTTAGAATCGAAATATACCGTTTTCTCAGCTTTTATAATATATGAATATCTTTCATACCATTTCAATGACTTGTGTAATGAGATAATTGTCTATGATCACAGAATTTTAAATTCTGATATGTTTCTATTTGGATTGAAATTCGTTGAATATCTAATAAAATACGAAAAATATTACGCCCCAAGTAACTACAGGATACGATATTCACAAAATTCCGCGAAAATTAGTGGGTCGGTATTCTACACGTAATGTACAAGTTTTAATCGGATCAGATTAGTATATTTCAAGTTTTATAGGAAATAACTAAAATATTTCAGATGAGTATATAACTCCAAATACGTTTGGCGGATTATGCCAATTAACAATCTTAAATGTCGCATTCGAAATCGCAACCTTCCCTGAACATTGCAAGACGCTCTTTTGATTCTCAAGTGAGATACATAATATTTTTTTGTATTTTTTTTTTAATTTTCTAGTGGTACAGTCCCCACAAAATTTCACACAACTCTTCAATTCGATATTCTACAACTAGTTACCAAGTTTCACTTCGATCGGGTTCGTACTTTTCGAGTTATCGAAGAAATAATATTCCATATGGGTATAACTCTGAAACAGTTGGGCCGATTATATCCATTGAATGAGTAAATGACCACTTATGTTGATAAGAAATATCATCCCGAACTCAAGATAGAACAACACTTACTTATGTGTTGTCTCGCAGAATGTTTTTCCTGGTTTTGGCAAAACAAAAGTAAGTGGTCCTCTGTTTTGTGTTCCGGATGTTATTTCTTAGCAATATACAGGGTGTCCTAAGTTCGAGTGCTTATTAGACGTTTCTGGAGAACTGTACATATTTGAAATCTGAATATTTGGATTTTGATATTGCTTGAAATTCTCTACAGAGCTAAAATATTTTCGAAGCCCAAGCACTTCCGGTTATACAGGAAGTGAAATAATTAATTTTGTTTCAAGTTTTGCATTCCTGGTATGATCAAGTAGTCAATGCAGAATACATTTTTGTTAAAATCATTGTATTCATTCCAATAGTGTTCAAAATATCGAAAAAAACCGGAAAAAAGTCAAATATGATTAGTCAGTATTATGTTCATTATTCTTATTTTAAACATCCCGAGCGTGAATCGTTTTTATAACATAATAAAACCACAATAAGAAGCATGTGGAAAGGCTATGCATCTTTTGAATTTCAGAAATATCATCACAGGGTGTTTCAAATTTGTGTCGAAAATTGTATCGAAAATTGACCATAACTTCTGTTTTTCAAATTAGAACCCTATTTTTTATGATTGCGTTGGATTCTGCGGTGAAAAATAATGATAGTTTTATAACATAATTATGCTCCTTCAATATAAATAAAATAATAAAGATGTTAGAAAACTATCAGTATTTTTCACCGCAGAATCCAACGCAATCATAAAAAATAAGCTTCTAATTTGAAAAACAGAAGTTATGGCCAATTTTTAATCTCAATTTTTAAAACGAAATTTGAAACACTCTGTGATGATATTTCTGGAATTCAAAAGATGCATGACCTTTCCACATTCATCCTCTTCAATGTTGTAAAAACGGTTTACGTTCAGGGTGTTTAAAATAAGAATAATGAACATAATACTGACTAAGCATATTTGACTTTTTTTCCGGTTTATTTTCGATATTTTGAAAACTATTGAAATGAATACTATGGTTTTAACAGAAATGTTTTCCGCATTGAATACTTCATCATACCAGGAATGCAAAATTTGAGAAAAAATTGTTTTCATCAAATTTATTTTCACCCCCTGTATAACCGGGAGTGCTTGGGCTTCGAAAATATTTTAGCTCTGTAGAGAATTAGAAGCAATATCATAATCCCAATTTTCAGATTTCAAATGTGTCCAGTTCTCCAGAAACATTTAATAGGCCCTCGAACTTGGGACACACTGTATATGGTCATTTAATCATTCAATGCAAGGAAATGCTTCCTGCATACAACAATCTACGTGGATGAACACATTTGAATTGATAAGCAGAAAATGGTTCATTGCACTTAGTTTAAGTATCCTCTAATGAATGTCTTCACGTCCTGAAAACTCTATCCATTTCAGGGTAATGAATACCTGGGTTACTTGAAAGTTTTAATAATTACATTCATAACCTATTTCGAAGAGAGATGTTTACACTACTATCAGAGATCAGATAAACAAAAATTCCAGTTCAGCAGACAATCTTTTTTTCAAAGGTTCATGTCAAGTTCATTTGTTTCACCAAATGGACTTCGATTATCTATTTTAAATTTTAACTAGTTCAATTATCATTCGAACCACGAGATGCCACTCACATCATATTTCGTCGCTTCGTTTTCAATTTTTGGCGCTCTTGTTCCCCGGAACAGAGTGCGTATCAATTTGCCCAAATGTCTGTAAT
Source organism: Halyzia sedecimguttata (assembly GCA_937662695.2). Classification (NCBI taxonomy): domain Eukaryota; kingdom Metazoa; phylum Arthropoda; class Insecta; order Coleoptera; family Coccinellidae; genus Halyzia; species Halyzia sedecimguttata. Next base: position 72,807,946 of record OW569411.2, read on the forward strand.
TTTCGAATTTTTCGATGAAAATGGTCTTAAACGATTTGGTTCGACTCACTGATCAAGAATCCGTGGTCGAAATTCATTCTGTCCGGCCGGTCGGCCGTAGGAACGATAACTCTTGAACGGAATGAGCTAGACAGTTGAAATTTTCAGAGTAGGTTTGGGAGATAAATATCTCGGCTAAGTTCTTTATTGGGCAAAATGGGACAGATGGTTTCAGAGTAACAAAAAAAAAATTTTTTTACATAACAAATTTTTTTTTACATAAACAATTCCAAATTAAATTTTTGTCGATCTGCAGTTTTACCATAAAAATCCATTGATGTCATTTTCAACTCTAACAAGCTAATACTTTCGGAGATATGATTTTTCAAAATTTCAATAATAAATCGTATTTCTAGGTGTTTACAGAATGATATAATTATTCTATGTATAAATTGTTATAATGTCAACTTATTTTCCTGAGACATGACATTGTCTAATTCATTTCAACCATCGTAGAATTATGAGAATTATAATATGATATCATTCTTTTTGTTGGTTGATATTTTCATGTCGATGGTCAATCCATATGATGATGGAAATGGTAATGGTAAGTTAATAATATTGTGTTCAGAATATCTCCAGTAAAAACAAAACTGGAATATTGGTATTTTGGAGTATTGGAGTGGATTTGAGGAAAGAATATATATATATTATTTGAGGAATTAATATCTCGGATGAGTTCGTTGTTGGGTAGAATTTGTCTATTGGTTTTGGATTGATTAGTTTTGGCACTCTTGCTGAATTTAAATTCTGCTATGATGTTTGAGTTCAATTTATGCTAAGATGAAGTTCTTTCATAAGAATCCATTGATATAATTCCCAACTCTGAGAAAGCAATACTTTCGGAGATATAATTTGTCTGTTTGAACAAGAGCGCCAGAAAGCTCCTGTTCACAGGGCAAAACCAATTTTTCTATTCTATAATCTTTGACTGCAAATCTCATACTCGTACAAGTACGCTATATGACTATTATGCCTATGACATCTATTCCACATTTACCTTAAATTGAATTCTGAGAGTTGAACATAAGAGAATTAAATCAATTGCAGTTATGATTTTACAGGTTGATTCACGAAGCCGTTCGTTAGAATATTCCAAAGAAAGACTCGAGATAAACACTTGAAATTTCAAGGTTGAGCTTTGTTAAGAAAGATAAATTCTTGGAAAAAATTTCAGATTCGTTCGACTTTCGATTTCACCAACTTTCGTTTTTTAAATGTAATACTCAGTTTTTGGCGCTCTTGTTCCTCGGATAAGAGTGCTTATCAGTTTGCCAAAATGTCTGTAATTCTATAATTTTTGAATGATAATGGTCTTCGATAACTCACGTATGGAATAAGCTAGACAGTTGAAATTTGCAAAGTTTGAGACATAAATATCTCGTAGTTCATTACTGGACAAAACGAGGGACAAGATCAGCCTGATGGTTTCGGAGTAACAAAAAAAATTTTTTGTTTCCATTACAAATGTCAAATTAAATTTTTTTCAAGATGTAATTGCACCATAAGAATCCATTGATATCATTTTCAACTCTAACATGCTAATACTTTCGGAGATATGATTTTTCGAAATTGCAATAATACATCACACTTCTATGTTTTCACAGATGCGAATTCTGTCTGACTGTGTTCACTGTTCATCCATGTCATCTTATCTACCAAACATGTCAAATTTATGTCTGTTCTAGAAGACAAAGTATGATTGAATGAAAAATGATATTACATACCTACCTATATTATATACCTTATATGCCCTTGGATGCATATGATGATGGAAATATATACTTTGGTAATTTAATCACAGTGGGTTCAGAATATCTCCAGTAATAACAATTCTTTAATATTGGCTAAGTAACAATCGATATAATATAATTGAATATGAATGAATATCTCGAATAAGTTCGTTATTTAATTTTAATTTAGTATCTTTTATGATGCAGTTCTATTATAAGAATCCATTGATATCACTCCCAACTCTGAGAAACCAATACTTTCGCAGATATGATTTGTCAAAGTTTTAACAAGAGTGCCAAAGCTCCTGTCCACAGGGCTTTTCTACTTTAATATTAGTTTTAAGGTTTTTGCCATGTCGACTTTGACATTGAAATGAAAACACTCGTAGAAACACCCTGTATGTTCGATTGAATTTGTATTTAACGTAGGAGAAGCATCTGTATGTCTTCTGATAGATGCTAGAAAATTAGGAATTTTCTTGCAAAAATCTACATGCGATTAACATCGGAATTCAAATGGGGTTTTTCAGATTTTTCAGATTTCACATGAATTTTCTGAAAATAATATGTAAGTGATACATTAAAATGTAGAATGTAGAATTCAATGTCTAACCTGATTATCCATGAAAAAACTGGGTATTACATTTAAAAAAAAACGAATCTCAAATTTTTTCCAAGAATTGATCTCTCCCATCAAAGATTAACTATAAATATGGAGATGTTTAACGGGTAATTCCGCAAAAGGAGCAGATTCAAAATAATTCTGCTGGTACCTGCCGACACGTGTTTCTGCTAGTTGGCTTCTTCAGGCTCTTCACGTGTCGGCAGGTACCAGCAGAATTATTTTGAATCTGCTCCTTTTGCGGAATTACCCGTTAAACATCTCCATATATATATATTACTCCGCATGATCCATATTTCTATATTAACTATAAAATTTCAAGTGTTTATCTCCAATCTTTCTTTGAAATACTTTAACCAACGGTCTTTGTGTATCACCCTGTATGAATCCACCAGCAAGATGTCACTCATCTGCCGAAGCTCTGTCTTCCGTGGAAAGAAATTCCAAAATGTACTTTCTCATGAAGTAGCATTTTGCAATATTCAATAAAATATATTGAATCTCTATTTATATCCAAATTTACTGCTGAATCGAACAAGCCTACACCAAGACATTATCTAGTCATATCCATTAATCACCCAAAATCCGGAAAAAATGGTTTCCGATATATTTCTCTTTCCTGGGTGACGAACGTAAAAAAAGCCCTCATTTCAATTTTTCCGCTAACAAAGCCACGGATTAACTTTTTGCAGTGGCTGTCGAAACTTTCACACGTGGAATTATCCGGTCGTTTTAATTGGCAGGGATCGAAAGGGCCGTCAAGTTCTAATTTATAGGACTTACCGACACAGGTCAGCAGCTCTGGACCCGCAGCCAGAACCTCGGAAGAAGTGAGATGCAAAGTCACGTAGCGCAGGCGACCGTACAAACTGCCCGGACATAATCATGTCCCTGAATATCCATAGGACCCGATCGAATTCTGGTGTGGGTATATAGGGATGTGCCAAACTGTCATTATGATCCCACAATCCTTAAACAATTGACTGCTTGTGGTTTTTAATTCATGCAAATCCATATTAACTCAAAAGAAAAATTATACAGGGTGATTCACGAAGACCGTTCGAATATATCAAAGAAAGACTCGAGATAAACACTTAATTCGTTCGACTTCCGGTTTCACCAGAAATGATACCAACTCTCGTTTTTTTAATGTAATACTCAGTTTCTGGCGCTCTTGTTCCTCGGAACAGAGTGCTTATCAATTTGCCCAAATGTCTGTAATTTTAGAATATTTTGATGAAAATGGTCTTAAACGATTTGGTTCGACTCACTGATCAACAATCCGAGGTCGATATTTTGGGATAGGTTTGGGAGATAAATATCCCGGCTAAGTTCGTTATTCGGAGTTTCGGAGTAACAAAAAAAAATTTTTTTTTACATAACAAATTCCAAATAAAATTTTTTCAATATGCAGTTTTACGATAAGAATCCATTGATATCATTTTTAACTCTAACAAGCTGATACTTTCGGAGATATGATTTTTCAAAACTTCAATAATAAATCGTATTTCTATGTTTTCACAGAGTTATATAATTATTCTATCTATGAATTGTTGTAATGTCAACTTATTTTCCTGAGACATGACATTGTCTAATTAATTTCAGCAATCGTAGAATTATGAGAATTATAATATGATATCATACTTTTTGTTGGTTGATATTTTCATGCCGATGGTCAATCCATATTATGATGGGAATGGTAATGGTAAGTTAATAATATTGAGTTCAGAATATCTCCAGTAAAAACAATACTGGAATATTGGTGTATTGGAGTATTGGAGTGGATTTGAGGAAAGAATATGTATTATCGTTCATCATAGAATTGAGGAATGAATATTTCGGATGAGTTTGTTGTCGTGTAGAATTCGTCTATTGGTCTTGGATTGATAATTTTTGGCACTCTTGTCGAACTTGAATTCTTCTATAATGTTTGAACTCAATTTCTGCTAGGATGAAGTTCTTTCATAAGAATCCATTGATATAATTCCCAACTCTTACCAATACCTTCGAAGATATGATTTGTCAAAGTTGAACAAGAGCGCCAAAGCTCCTGTCCATAGGGCTTGAACCAATTTTTTCATTGATAATCAGATTACTCATTGAATTCTATATTGTTTCAATGTTTCACTTACATATTATTCTCAGAAAATCCCTGTGAAAACTTCTATATTTATAAAAGAAAGTCGTGTTAGTTACACCACTTATAACTCAAGAACGGCTATACCGATTTGGCTCAAAATTGGTGGGGAGGTAGCTTTGAACCAGGAGACGGACATAGGATACTTTTTTGTGTTATACAGGGTGTTTTTCTTTTAACGTCAATTAAAACTTGCTGTTTTTCCTGCCATAATCGTACAATTCTAGTAATGTGTGTTTAAAAATAAACTTTCGAGGCATACACTATTGAAAATAAAGCATTACTATACAGGGTGTCCTTTTTCTCATGGCACAATTGTACGTGATTGAAGTGATTTGTGTCACAAACAAAGCATTAACTAAATAGGTACCTTGGATGGATTCTCATAATGTATTCGTCCGAAATCTCCATACAGGGTGTTCTTCTTTTAACGTCAATTGCAACTTGCTGTTTTCCATGCCACAATCCAGGCGGAACAGTGTTCGCTGGGTCAGCTAGTCTGAAATAACCCTTTAAATTTCCTCTAATATGGCTTTATATCAATGTTGATAACTTGTAGATTTTTGCATGAAAATTCCTAATTGTCTAGCTTCTATCAGAAGATATACCAATGCTTCTCCTTCGTTAATTAAAAATTCAATTGAACAGGGTGCTTCTATTTCAATGACAGAGTCAGTCATGACAAAAACCTCAAAACTCATTTGTTTCAAATGAGAACCCATTTTTGGCCAGCTGGAGTCTACGTTAAAAAATGTGGATTTTATATAATACATACTACTGCTCTAAAATGCTTATTTCACGAGATATTCGGTAAGGAAAGCAGTAATATGTATATTAAAAAAAACACTATTTTTGAAGTAGATTCCAGCTGACCAATAAAAAAAATGAGTTTTTAGATTTTTGTCATGACTGACTTTGACATTGAAATAGAAACACCCTGTATGTTCAACTAAATTTTCAATTAACGAATGAGAAGCCTTGGTATGTCTTCTGATAGAAGCTAGAAAATTAGGAATTTTCATGCAAAAATCCACAAGTTATCAACATTGGAATGAAGCCCTATTTGAGAAAATTTGAAGGGTAGTTTCAGATTTCACACGAATTTTCTGGGAACAATATGTGAGCGACACATTGAAACAATGTAGAATTCAATCGGTAATCTGATTATCAATAAAACAACTGAGTATTACATTTAAAAAAGGAAAGTTGGTATCATTTCCGGTGAAACCGGAAATCGAACGAATCTGAATTTTTTTCCAGAATTCATTTCTCCGAACAAAGCTTAACTATAAAATTTCAAGTGTTCATTTCGATTCTTTCTTTGAAATAATCTAACGAACGTTCTTCGTGAATCACCATATATATGATTTACATATTGTGACTCGTTTCGTCAACACATCGATGTTTTTAGACTACATCTACTAAATTCTTAAGTACCATCACCATCGTTAACCTGGACATAAAGTATTTCTTCTTAAAATAATTCATTAGTAAGGTTTTAATATTATTCTCCATTTAAATAGATTGAGAAACGGAGAAAAGTTCAGATCTAACTAGTTTTGAATAAGTCTTAAGAAGAAGAACCAAAATCTCTATGTCCAGGACATCGATTGTGATGTATAACGAGATCATTAATTGTTAAGAATTAGTCTCGAGGTGTCACCGTGTCAACGAATCACGTCACAATATTAAATAAATAAGTGTATATCATATACAGGGTGATTTAAAGTCCAGGTCATAACTTAAGGAAGTGATAGTTCTAGTTAAAATAAGGTATTTTCCAGTAAATTTTTTTTTATTTCGAATGCCTTCGTAGATACAGGGTGTTGAACTTAGATTTTTTTTTATCATGAAGTAATGAAGATAAATGGTAACGAAAAAGGAAAATCAGCTGGAATACTAGAATGTCAGTAGTGGAGATACATGGGTGCACCAACTGTAAGAACAACGGTTTTTCTACCCTGATTGTAACAAATTTTGTACTACCGGTTAGTCAATTCTGGATGAAAATGCTCTTTTGGAACATCCATCCTACTTATCGAACCTTATATCAAATAATTTGCGTTTATGGAAAACAACATTTATTTGAAAGAATGGAATCAAATGAACTGATTGAAAACAATACAGAAGGATATCATATTAATTGTTCAAAATGTCTCGCCAGAGCAATGATGCATCCTTGCAAGCGTCTCCTGATTGCCTGTTGAACCCTCTCGAATATTCCGGACATCTGGCTAATTTGCTGACATCCATCAACTATTCGTTGTCGAAAATAGTTTACACCTTCTATTGGTGTCCTGTAGACTAAGGTTTTCAAACGTCCCCAAGGAAAGAAATCCAGGGGATTTAAATCAGGTGATCATGGTGGCCATGAGTAAGGTTCATGTCGCCCGCGATCCATCTGTTAGGATAATTTTCATTCAACTAGTTACGGCCAACTACGCGGAAATGTGATGGAGCACCATAATGCAAGAATAATATTCTTCTTCTTGAAATGATCGGGACATCCTCTGGCAATTCATTTTCGAGGAATGCTGTGTACAGTCACCAGTTAGTCTGGTGTACTTGGCAAAAAACAGAAGTTACAAGAAAATCACCTTTATTTCCCACCCAAACATTTACCGAATTGTGATACAGATATCCGTACCTATGAGTGTTTTGAAAGTTATTTAATACATTACGTAGAAAGTATCTCACTCAAAAAGTAAGGACTGGCAACTTCCAATAAGGTGACATGGAATGTTGATGGCTTGGTTATCTCTGAACATTTGGAGGTGGCAGAAGCTTTTGGTGAATTGGACTTTTATAACGTTAAACCTCGTTTTAGATGTCTGCCCGACTAGCTGGGAGGTCAACGATGCACTTATGCTTCCTGAGATATAGGGTGATAATTGATAAAACTATCGTATTACACATGCTAATTTGCAAAATATATTATTTCTCTGTAAGAATCCATGGATATAAGAAAACAGGGCAAAAAATTTAATCTTCGGAATTCATCAAAGCCTAGAAAAAACACGAGGCACACAACCCCTCGAAAATTGAAGAAGCTCTCCTCTGATTCATTCAGAACAGCATCAATATTAAATTCACATATACCAGAAAAAATCAGCATGGAATCAAAATAATCGAAAACACAGTACTGCATATGATTTTGTAGCAAACATGGCGAGCATAACTATATTAACTAATTTCAATCTGACATCATCACGTAAGTTAATTTAACTAAACCAATTTCCAAATCACAAAAACATATTTAAATATTACTCACTATATATTCATAAAATATAATCACACAAACTATTAATATATTTCGAAACAACTAGAACAGAACTTATCTGAACTATTGGGAACAAAAGGAATCTTACGAGAAACGTTTAGAGAAGTATCTCATTTGAGCGCTAAGATCGCAAAGAACGAATAAATCCCCGACACCAGGCTGTACCCAATCGTATCATTGCAGAAAATTCTAATGGCGCGAGAATCGAAACGAAAAATTCACGGTATTGAACAAAATTATACTGAAATGATTTCTAGAATATATTGAAACATTAAATGTGAAAAATCAATGCATAAGACGAAGCATTTCTAATTTAGACTGAAAATAAAACTCCGATTTCAAACCATAATGTCACCAGCAATTCTTGTTCAATCACGAGTTGCAAAACCACGAAATCAACGTAACGGGGTTTTATACTATAAAACTTTAAACGAGCACTATGGCAATAATAGAGGTCTATTTGCTGTACGGTGTTATGACAAAGAATACTTTTTTTTCTTTCCACTATTGGTTGATGACATCGTGGCTGTTATTCGTAACTGAAAAAAAAATAGGTTTGGAAGAGACATGCTCTCAGTGAGAGTCTTGGAAGTAATGGCACCTCAGATTTCGGAATATATTACCTACCCATCTTAAAAACACCTCGTTTATTTCTTAATCTGGAAGATTCCCTAAAATTTTGAGGGTGTCTAAAATAATTCCTGTTCAAAAAAAAGATGTCACTCTCGTTAATGATTTAGCAGACTTTATTAACATGTATTTCACAGTTTTCTATTTTAAGTGGGTCGTGATGTTTGCCGACGATATTTTGTTAATAGTAATGGCCTGTGACTCCATGGATCGATTGATTCTCGATCTACCAACTGGAAAGTAGCAGTCTTCTGACTTTGAAGTTTTTGCGTTTGCTTCACTGTTTTCTATTTTAAGTGGGTCGTGATGTTTGCCGACGATATTTTGTAAATAGTAATGGCCTTTGACTCCATGGATCGATTGATTCTCGATCTACCACCTGGAAAGTAGCAGTCTTCTGACTTTGAAGTTTTTACGTTTGCGAGTGGACAAGAATTTAATTTGGCAGTATAACACGGACTCCGTAGTCAAGAGGTTAAACAGTGATTGTTGCTCGTATATTCTGAAGACCAGCGTGCTTTCATTTTAAGAAATTTCTGTAATTTTCGAATATTTCGCCGAAAATGTTCTTAAAATATTAGGTTCGACTCACTGATGGCCGTCCGTTGGCAAGATAACTTTCGAACGGAAAGAGTTAGCGACGTGAAATTTTCAGGGAAATTGAGTATCCAAACGGGTTAAATTCGTCAATGTGCATATTTGACATAACGGTTTCCGAGTTCCAAGTTTGGGTGAACGTTGCCTCGATAACTTTCGAACGAAAAGAGATATGGACTTTACGTTTTCAGAGTAGGTTGCGCATCGAAATGGGAGAGCCGGAGTGTTCCCCCAAAAAGAGAAGCGTCATTCAAAGGCAGACACGAACTGCGCTTTCATGGTTATTACCAATCATCAGCGCGACTTAGCCTCACCGAATGAACAATCGAAGGAGTACATCGCAAAGGGTCGGAGTTCGTAAGTATTTCCATAGGTGCAGCTGATGGGATTTTCGCCCTACCAGTTCAGAACGGATGGAATTAAGTTTCCTAGACCTCCTTCAGTTGTTCATTCAGTGCGGCTAAGTCACACTGATGATTGGTAATAACCATGAAACCACGGTTCGTGTCTGTCCTTGAATGACGCTTTCTTCTTTGGAGGAACACTGAGCATTGACGCTTAAAATCAATGAATATTGCACTGTGTATCTTTTTTAGTTATTGGCAAGTAGCCACTGTTCACCCCATTGTATGGTCTGAGTGAAACATCTAGCTCATATAACTTGGCAAAACATAGGTACAGTCTAGGAGCCTGACTATCATATTCTAAGCTTATTTGCGAAGATGTTGTTAATATATCCCAAATCAATATATCTTTACCCAAACTGTCCCATATACAGTCGAAAAGACAATACCAGTTCCGGTCAAGTTTATTTTCATTCCTATTAAAATAATAACTCCGAGGAAACGGTTATCGAAACACATTAGGTTGATTTTTATCTTGAAATTACGTGAAACGTTTTTTATCTCATGGCACAATTGTAGGATTGAACTCATTTGTGCGATACCACAAAAAAAGCACTGTTTATCTTCGACCCAACAGTAAATGTATCTATTCTAATGAGTCCTTATGCCACCACAGACACAGCACTATATATTTTCGACCCAACAGTGAAAGTATACATTGGAACCGAGACCTGACGCTGCCACGAACATAGCACTGTTCATTTTCGAACCAACAGTGAATGTATGAATTAAGATGGGACCTTACTCCACCGCAGACACAGCACTGTTCATTCTCGCACCTACAATGAATGTATGCATTTGATTGGTTCATTACGCCGCCACAGAATTTTTTTTTCAATTTCGATTTCTTATGAAGAATTAACTTTGGGTTGTTTCCCGAAAATCTGGAAAAATTTTTCCTGAGGCCACCCCGTTTGTTTATTAAAAATTGGTTCAAGCCCTGTGGACACGAGCTTTTTGGCGCTCTTGTTCGAAACAGACAAATTATATCTCCGGAAGTATTGGTTTCTCAGAGTTGGGAATTATAACAATGGATTCCTATGATAGAACTGCATCATGAAAGAAATTAAATTTAAAAAAATGAGCAATCTGAGACTTAGGACTGCACCATGGAAGAAATCAAATTAAAATAGCTGAAATGAATATGACTCTCTCTTATAGAACAGTATGACATGTACGAGTATGAACACAAATCATATAATAATTCATAGATAGAATAATTATAGCATTCTGTGCAAACATAGAAGTACGATTCATTATTGAAATTTCGAAAAATCATATCTCCGAAAGGATTACCTTGTTAGAGTTGAAAATGATATCAATGGATTTTTATGGAGAAAGTGCATGTCAAAAAAGTTGAATTTGAAAGTTGTAACTTAAAAAAAAAATTTTTTTTCGTTACTGCGAAATCATCTGGCCTATTTTGTCCAATATCGAATTTAACCGAGATTTTTACCTCCCAAACCTACTCTGAAAATGCCTAACTTATTCTGTTCGAGTGTTATTGTAGAAAAAAAAAATTTTAAATTAAAAAAAAAATGTTTACACTTTACGGCAATCCGATTAATACTAAACTTCTCATACATCAAAGGTCATTATTCTACAATTTGATGCTAAATTTCAGATAGATCGAGTGATCGGTTTCAGAAATATTCATAAAAAATATTTTTACTAAAAAGGGCCACAACTCCGAAACCGCTTCGTAGATTTCGCCCGTTAACGAACTCGTCAGAGACATTTACGCTGCAAACCTACCCTGCAAATTTCAATCCTCTAACTCGTTTCGTTCGAGAGTTATCGTGTTAACGGACGGCCGGACAGAATCGATATCGACCACGGATTCTTGATCAGTGAGTCGAACCAAATCGTTTGAGACCATTTTCAGCCAAAAATTCGAAAATTACAGACATTTGGGCAAATCGATAAGTACTCTGTTCCGAGGAACAAGAGCGCCAAAAAAGAAGCTCCGATCAGGTACTATAGATTATCTATCAATAATACTGATTTTTTTTGTCTGTTTTATTTTCGATGAATCTTCAAGGATAAGTAATGGTCACCGCAAGGATATTCGGTTGGAACTAGATCAACACAAAAGGTCATTACTGTTGAAATTATTAATTTTTTTTCTGAAATTTCTGTCAAATCAAATCAAAACCTTATTTAATTATGCTATAGGTATTTTTACTTTCATAACATGAAATAATTTACTGGCAAAAAAAAATATTTAAAATTGTCACTTTTTCATGTCTCTGACTACACCTAATATAAGCTCAGCGGATAGAGCGAACCGGAGATCTACTGGGCCCGTATACTCGACGTTCGTAGAGATGAGTATTCGCATGCGATAACTCGTACAAGAAATCTCATCTCACTTTTCCCTCACTATTTAGTAGTAGAGAAACACATTTCAACCGACAATTCACATATGGAGTTTGCGCAGAGTCACTGACGTGATAAATCTCGTAGGAGAGATCTCTCTCAACATTTCGTGAATAGGGGCCCTGAGGCGGTAGTGGTAAACATTCACTGTCGCGTCAAATATTTAAAGCGCTGTACCTACGCCTGCGTAAGGATACAGTAACAAAGCCTACACATAAAACAACTAATTATTCGAACTCGCACAAGCTTCTAGCTTCTAGGAGCTTGTGACGGGTCTCCTTTGGAAAGGCCTAGGAGGGTCAATATAATCATAATAATATAATAAGCAAGCGCGCCAATGCTGATTTACTCCACTTTGAAAGAAGAAAATCGGATGAGAAAGCAATGACATGAGGACAAACTGCTTTGGCGCGCTTGCTAATGACATGATTATAATTATATTGACATTAGCATGAACAAGCGCGCCACAGAGTGCTAAATTCACGCCATTGCTTTTTTATATTTTAATCATACTGACTAGCGGGGGTACACATAATAAAGAGGTGACAAGAATGATTCAGCCTTTTCCCCTGTTGATTAGAAGTGTACGCACCCTTATTTCATTGTACCATTATATACACTGCTCAACAATTGATAGGGATCACTTACTTTTTCTAAATTTATTTCTGAATTATTCGCTCCAAGATTATAAATTTAGTCAGATATCAGAGTATTTTCAGTTGATAATATGGTTCACTTGAGAAAAGAATGAAAAAATGGAAAGTTGGAGAGAAAAAAAGACTTTATTAGGAACACTCAAAATTCTGTGTTTGAATAACATAAAAATTTTATGATGACACCACAAGAAGGCTGAAGTTTCGGTTAAGCTAGTACCTAGTTGGCCCCCCACGAGCTCGTCTCAAGCATTCTACCCTACGAGGCATACTTTCAATCAAACGATTTACAAAATTTTGGAGCAAATTCGTCCAAATATCCCGTAAAGCGTTACAAAGGTCCTCCAGGTTATTGATCGGTTGTTCTAAGGTTGACAATTGTCTAGACATCTCAGACCAGACATGTTCGATGCAATTTATGTCTGGAGAGCGAGCTGGCCAGTCCATCCTATCAATAGCATGAGTTTCTAGCGTTTCATTAACCAGACGACTACGGTGTGGACGGGCATTATCGTCAATTAAAATGAAATTCTAGCCCAAGGCAGCCGCAAACGGAACAATTATGGGTTCAATAATCATATCGTGATATCTCTGGCTGGTCATTGTGGTGTTCTGCAGAACAACCAAATCTGTGCGTTGGTTCAAACAAATGCCTCCCCATACACATATAGAACCTCCACCAAAAGCTGTTGTGGGTACCATAAACTGTTCTGCATACCTTCGACCACTTTCCCTCCAAGCAAGAATACGTCCATCGGAGTTGACCAAACGAAATCTAGACTCATCCGTAAATAAACATCGGCTCCAATCTTCAACTGTCCAATTGCGGTACTCCTCAGCCCATTGCCGTTGATGAACCCGGTGTTCCCTATTCAAATGGGGATGTTGTACCCTTCTACGTGCTCTCAAACCACGAACATGTAGTCGTCGTCTTACAGTCTGGTTCGAAATTAGAACTCCTGTTGCAACTCTCAGTGATCTATTGAGCCGCGACGCCGGGTAAGTGGGATTTCTCCTAGCATTGAGGACCAAAAGACGATCTTGGGCAGCTGTTGTACTGCGCTGCCGACCTCCCCCATGAACATAAGCTACTGAGTCGTTTTGGATTAACCTATTCCAAGCCCGACTCACGACATTTTGCGAAACATTCAACCGCCGGGACACTTCTCGCTGGGACAAACCTTCCTGTATCCACCGTATGATTTGGTCCAGTTGCACAGGAGCCAAACGTCTTCTCGGCATGACTGATAAGCTAATATTGTTCTCATTTCTTCAATTATTGTCACCTTATGTGTTTGAACGAGAGAAAAAAACAGATTTAATAACAAATACCACATTGCTTTTCACTCCACATGTAACAGCCTACAGATAATAATCGATTTTGTTAACAAGAGCCGATGAAGTGAGGAAAAATTTGATATAATCAACTCAAAACATCTTAATTTTTCCTTAGAGAACATATAATGTACAGATATTCACGAGATAACTTGAAAACAAGCCCTGTGGACAGGAGCTTTCTGGCGCTCTAGTTCAAACAGACAAATTATATCTCCGAAAGTATCGGTTTCTCAGAGTTGGGAATTATATCAATGTATTCATATGATAGAACTGCATCCTAAAGGAAATTCAATTCAAATAATAGTTTATTTATCAAGATTAAATGAGCAATCATGAGAATGAGAAAAGCACCATGGAAGAAATCAAATTAAATCTGGCCAATTTTGCCCAATAACGAACTTAACCGAGATATTCATCTCCCTAAACTACTCTGAAAATTTCAACTACCTACCTCATTCCGTTCGAGAGTTATATCTATGTCTATGGATGAAAAGCAGTCTCACTACTCTCAGATCTCTTACTTCATGTTCAGTTCCGAAATGTAAAAATTTTCTGAGAAAAACTAATTTCGGAGCAAACAACTGAGATTTTTCTCACTTCGCTCACAATTCTTCGATTGATTAGATAATCTGTCAGGAACATCATTTGACATTATGACAATTCATATTCATACATAGAATAATATCATTCTGTGAACGTTGAAATACGATTTATTATTGAAATTTTGAAAAATCATATCTCCGAAAGTATTAGCTTGTTAGAGTTAAAAATGATATGAATGGATTCTTATGATAAAACCTCTTATTAAAAAAAATTTAATTTGGAATTTGTTTCGTAAAAAAAAAAATTTTTTTTTGTTACTCCGAAACCATCTGTCCGATTTTGCCCAATAACGAACTTAGCCGAGATATTTATCCCCCAAACCTACTCTGAAAATTTCAACTCTCTAGCTCATTCCGTTCGAGAGTTATCGTGCCTACGGCCGGACCGGCCGGACCGGCCGGACCGGCCGGACAGAATGAATTTCGACCACGGATTCTTGATCAGTGAGTCGAACCAAATCGTTTAAGACCATTTTCATCGAAATATTCGAAAATTACAGACATTTGGGCAAATTGATAAGCACTCAGTTCCGAGGAACTAGAGCGCCAAAAATACAAATTAAGAGAAGTTCATAAGTGATCCCTAGCAATTGTTGATCAGTGTACATCCATGGTAGGAGGGTGGCTTTAATTAGAAGACATTCTGCCTGACGTTCGCTCAATTATTTTTCTACATAACGCTTTCCACTCATGCATTTCTTCGCTGAAACGCTCATCATACAAATGTCACAATTTTCAAGCTTGAGCTGTCTTCGACGTCTGATGGAATACTTAGTATTTTGGAAATGAGTAAGAAACATGAGAAAATATTTTATTTAACTAAACATCTTGACTCCAAATTCAGCACAAAATAATTCGATTCACATGAAGTATACTTATCTATACAGGCTCGGGATAAACTATGGAACCATGTAAATATCTTAAATATCATATTCTATGTTATTTACTTCCGGTTGCGGTTCCGGTTCAACCGGAAATTTCCTCAACTTTTCTAATAATCTTCCTGCAAGCCGTTGATCGTCCAACGTAAACACTTGATGTTAGATAATTCAAAAGAATCTAACTCTTAAATCTAGTTAAGGTTCGAAGAAAGAGCTATAAATCCCTTAAGTCCAATGCATCGATATTGAAAATTCGCATCCAAAAAATCTGCAACCCTTCGATCATATTTGGGAGTCGCTCCATCTGGTCGAAACTAAAAATATTGTGGTAACTACCCATTCTGATGAAATGCAGTAATAATTTGGTTATTCAGTGAATATAAATACTTGAAGTCAGAAGCCTTTACGCGTATGTTCTATTGTCCATTCTCCTGTATTCGACACTCTTAATTGAATTTACTATTATGAATTATATTGTCTGTTCTCCTGTATTGGACACTCACGTAATTTTATCACACAGTTCGTTGCGGAATACATTAGAGAGAGTGATGTTATGAAGGATAGAATAATTAAAGGCAAATAATGGTATAAAAATAATGATGCACAGTAAATTGTGTTATAAGTATCAGAATATTCAGAAACGAGTCTCGGATATAAATGAAAATGTTTTGCCTTTAACTATTCTGTCTACAAATCACCAAAACACATACGCAATACATGAAACCAAACAAAACATTATACAAGAAAGGTCAGAGGATAAAGGAAACCAATGTTTTGTATTCTGTGGTTTTGCCAAACGCCAAATTAAATGAAAATATTCATATACCGTGGTTTGCCTTTAACTATTCTGCCTTTTTTCAATGCTGATTTCAATGGTCTCTTTCTCACAACCAGTCCATGTTATTTTATGTCTATGCCAATATCTAGATATTAAACAAGCATTGTCAATGCAAGCAGGAAAATAACATGTAATTTTTTTTTGCGTTCGAAGATCTCATCCCTACGACACTTTGAAGGTATTACAAAAGTATCATTTCTCACCTAGACGTAAAATTTCAAAGACATTCAATGTAAATTCTCGAAAATAAAACAAAAATATTTTTATTCGAAATTTCACTAGTCATTGGATCCTTTCGAAATCAAATGTGTCAAATGTTCATCAGTCAGAGTAGAGTAATGGATTTTTTAGCTGTTTCATTTGTTTTCCTTGGATTCCAAACGAATTCCAATGGAATTCCAATATAATTTTAATGGAATTCCTATAGAATTCCTATCGAATTCCAATGGAATTACGGTTGAATTGGAATTCTGGTGTACAAATTTTTGTCAGCGGTTTACCCCTCGCTTTTAATGGCTTTCCTTGAACGTGTCACTTTTAATGGCAGTTGTACAAAAAAGCATTAACAGTCTGAGTATAAGGATCAAATTTAACATTCATCGGATAAAGGTTCAATTTCGAAACATTATTTACCGTAACTCAACAGGAAATATGCTTTTATTTCTATATGACCCAAATAAATGATGTTATGATGGTATGTTTGATATCTTTCGTTTAGTTTCGAATTTCTCGGTTCGCTTCAAAGTGTGAGGCAGTGTAGGTATATGAAATGATTTGGAATAACCCGTCCGGGCAGTACACCGATTACAAACGCCGGACTGGAATCCGCTAAGCGACTGCCACCTGTCTCAGCGCCTCGTCCTGATTGGTCCAGTTCGTGTATTTTTTTATAACCTCCGATCGGTCTTTTAAATGGAATAGATAAATTCATTCTTGCTCAAGGTAGAGCTTGTTTCGAATGAGATCAAGTTTTATCCACACAGAAAGATATTGATGAAGGGAATTAGCTTCGGTGATAGAATCGATGCTCAGGGAACATGATGGTCGTGAAGAGATCATCAAAGTTTTCACTTGATTTCGTGTTTTAATGGCGCTACAAGAATATCTACAGAATTAATTGAGTTTCGAGTAAAACGTCTTCAATTCAGCTCCTTGAGAATAATGCTAGATTATTCGGCAATTAGTATAAACGCTTCTGGAATACTTGGTAATTTTAGAATGAAAAATTCCATCCATTCTGGGACTTTTTACGTTGAAGTAAAAACGAGTTTGTTGTAAATCAGCATTTTTTAATACTGACTTTGCAAGAGAATACTAATTCGTTGTGGTAGTTTTAAGTGTAGCTATTTCATCAATGCTGAAATTTATTTATGAAGAGTTAAATATAGTTTTAGCATTTTCCGCCTGTTTGTCTGTTTATAGGAGCGGCTTGAAATTATTGCTATTTGTGTTTTGCAATATGTAGAATTCAGAAATGGAATGAAAGAACTCCTAGACCACTCGTTTGCAATTGATGAAACTTGATAAAATTAATTGAAAAGGCAGTTTCAACCTGTGGTTTGTATCCGAAATACACTTCAAGGGGTGAACATCCGGGGTGAAAATAAAATGAAAAAATTCTCGAGAACTGATCAAAGTATTCACATGAATCCTAGAGCAGATATTAGCTTTGATACAGTGAACTAAAAAAAAAATATAAAAAATGTCAGAAAGCCCTCTGGACCGGAGCTTTGGAGCTCTTGTTCAAACTTTGATAAATCATATCTCCGAAAGTATTCGTATCTCAGAGTTGGGAATGATATCAATTGATTCCTATCATATAACTGCATCATAAAAGAATTAAAATTGAAAAAATCATGAAAATTCATTGAAAAATTATATCTCTGAAAATTTCAGTTTGTTATTCTGTTAAGAGTGATATCAATGGATTCTTATGATGAAACTGCATCCTAAAGAATATTGAATTTGAAATTTATATTTTTTTTTTCGTTACTCCAAAACTACGAGTCCAATTCTGCCCAATAACGAACTTAACCGAGATATTTATCTCCCAAACCTACTCAGAAAATTTCAACTGTAGATATAGCTCATTCCGTTCGAAAGTAGGTACCTAATCGGGTTAACGGATGGCCGGACATAATCGATTTTGACAACGGATTCTTGATCAATGAGTCGAACCAAAACGTTTGAGACAATTTTCAGCGAAAAATTCGAAAATTACAGACATTTGGGGCAAATTATAAGCACTCCGTTCCCAGGAACAAGATCATTTTTACCCTGTATCCACGAAATTTGGAGAGATGTAAAATTTCTGTTTCCAGCATTATTCGTTCAATACAAAATTAGCACAGGACTGTCAAAACCACATCATCATATCTTCTAAGAATCTTAAGATGGCATGTACATGTCCAAGAAATTAATTTTTAATTGTGGGATACTAATTTCCGACATGATTACGATAATCTTTTGAATTATATATTTTACCTGCACGATTAACTGACAATGTGTACTTGGAATTTTAAGGAAAATTTAAAAATATGATTAAAAATATTCAATATGCCAGAAAATATTCGCCTGATATGGATATCCGATCGAACTGAAACTTGGTAAGTAGTTTTAGAATGACGACGTAAAGACTTGCGAATTTTCGTGGGAATTGTGTCACCAGAAAAGTTCACATAATTCATTGAAAAATATTGGAATTTCGAGTAACACTTGATTTCAGATTTGATCTCATGATATATTAGATCTAGTTGGAAGTTAATATTGCTATCCATGGTTTCGACATAAATTTTCAATGAATCTTTATCAGAAAATTGTTGCATATAAGTGTTTCTACTTGTGATTTCATTTTAGTTCCACTACTTCCACTTCCACTACAAATCTATTTTTCAACTGATCCCGAAAGTCCAGGCAAGACGTAGGGGAGAGTAGCCTAAAGCGGGAATGCTAACGTTGAAATTATCATTTGTTATGTCAGTACTCATTATCATCATAAATTTATTTTTATTCAAAAAAAGGGATATCCAATTCAATAATGAATATTTTTCTAAATTTTGGTCTAATATCTATAGGCTTCATATGAGTTTTCTCTCCCAAACTCTGAAAAATATCTATAAAATAAAAAAATTATTTTTATGTGAATTGCTTCTGCTTTAGAAAGACAAGATATTTGTCAGAAGCAATGTATATAACAATGTTGCCTAACAAATAATAACGAAACAACGTGAACGATAAAACAACTATTTCGTAACGTTCCGGAGACTTTGTTACAGTGACTCCTTCGTCCGACACGAAGCGAAAATCTTCAGAATTATTTTTTGTTAATAGCTTTTCTGAAATTCGAAAATTGTAACATTGACGGTGTTGATGATGAAAGATTGTATTCTGGGAATTACTTCATTTTAAAATTTGAATTTAGTTGATGCCCAAAGCATTTTTTCTCGTGTTAACGCTTCCGTCATTAAATCAACAAGTCCAGAGCGTTCCTGCCAATAGGGCCTACATAATGGCTTCGTATAATCAATATACTTATGCATACATTGCACAAGTCGAATAAACCCCAGGAGATTTCATTGATTTGCCGAGAAGCAAGAGAAGGCCAGTTTATGGCTTCTAGGCCTTCATCAGTACTCTGTAGCTTCTCAACAAATTCAACTAAACTGAACCGTGTTAAGCCTCTCACAGCCGGCTTGAGCGGATGGTGGCTCGATCGAATGATGGCATATGATTCCTCGCTTCAAATTTTCACTGGTGGGGAATGGCTGAATTCCTTGTTTTATCTCGTAGGTGGCGTGGGCATTTATGTATAACTACAGTAACTCTATACAAGTCAGTGGCGACAATAGTGTCCCTATTTTCAAATTAAGCCTAGTCATGGCGGCTTAAACTATGTGACGCCAACAACTAGTCAAATATAGGAACATTATTGTCGCCACTTGTATAACCGGTCAAGCCGGCTGTGAGAGGCTTAACACGGTTCAGTTTAGGTGAATTTGTTGGGAAGCTACAGAGTACTGTCGAAGGCCAAGAAATTGTAGTTTTATTAACTACGGTATCGCCATTTTTCATTACTATGCTTCCGTTATTCAAACTTAACTTCATGCAGTATTTTGTGAGGGTGTGTGGGGTGTGAATTGAAAATAAAACATGCGCGCAAGAGCTTATGAATTCATTTCAGTGCTTTTTACGATTTCATTGGTGATGAATGATTGTCATTGTACTTGCAAACACACTTATAATGAACATATTATTCAATAATCCTGTACAAATGTAGTTTAATGTCTAATTGAGGGCGAAACGTAAATCCACCACGTATATCGAATGTACGGATGTACTTTGGATATTCACGAACTTCTTCTTCCGTTCTTTTGAAATGACAAGTATACTTCGTCCTAGTCTATTAGTTGACGTCATTCATGAACAATGAGAAGATTAAGACCGGATCGGGAAGCCTCAAAGTGGTTTTGAGTACTCAGCCCTACATTTCATTTATTAATCATCACCAAGAAACACTTAGTTCATTCGTTTCCTTTAAGAATCCATTATCTTCTTATATTTCCCAGAAATAACGCTTATACGGTCCTGCTAATGCCTCTCCTCTCGGATTTTAAGCTCAAAGCGAACCCTTTTTGATGGTTCAGTTACGACAATGAAAGCATTTAAAACTTAATAAGCCTGCTTTGTTACAACGCAAAAAGCCCTATGATGGAAAGAGAAATAAAGATTTCGTGCTATACGAGCAGAATTTTCTTGATTACGAACAAGTAGTGCAAATACTTCCTTTTATTGGAGTGGAAATATCCCCCAGTGTTGGAACAAAGAATGTGCACTAGGTATCGATACCAGCGATACTAGATTTTAGACCAAGAGCTCTCAACTAATCTCAATATATGGTATTTTACCAACTTTCCATCTACGAAACGAAAGAAATTCGAGATAATAATTTTCTTTTAATGTACAGGTAGTAGGGTGATTCCGTTCTAACTGTGATATTCAATGTCCTGTATTGTTTGTTCTCATAGCTCATTAATTAATAATCAATTTATGAAATTTTTGTGCTTATTGGAAAATTATGAACATATTTCATCATTATTTTCATATAATATAACTTGCCACTTACAGAAAACTTACAATATATCACTTAAATGTTAGTACCATGTCCATTTCTAGAATTTATTTATTAAATGCCAGTACCGTGTCATGTCCATTTCTAGAATTTATTTATAGATTGTTAGTATTTTTTGTCGTAATAAATGATTTAAACTAATTACCTCATAAATTATAATGTTTATGATCAAACTGAACAAAATTGACACTTTTTTTATTTAATGTATTAAGTAAAGCTTTTAAGCTTTAAAGACAAAAGTTATTGAACCGGAATTCAATGTTAACATTAAACAAAAAATGTGTCAATTTTGTTCAGTTTATCATAAACATTAGAATTTATGAGGTAATTAGTTTAAATCATTTATTACGACAAAAAAAAAACTAACAATTTATAAATAAATTCTAGAAATGGACATGACACGGTACTGACATTTAATAAATAAATTCTAGAAATGGACATGGTACTGACATTCAAGTGATATATTGTAAGATTTCTGTAAGTGGCAAGTTATATTATATGAAAATAATGTTGAAATATGTTCATAATTTTCCAATAAGCTCAAAAATTTCATAAATTGATTATTAATTAATGACCTATGAGAACAAACAATACAGGACATGCAATATCACAGTTAGAACGGAATCACCCAGTAACCCTCTTCATTGCATTTTCAAGCAAACGGCTTTCTTTTAATATTTTCCTGTAAGAAGCATTCCAGGAAACAAATATAACAACTTTTGGCGGAATTTTCCCGGATCTCACATTTAGGGATCATTAGATATTTCATTTAAGTCAGACTGGTTGAAATTCGAGATCAGATTCGATTCTGTCCGGCGAGCCGGCCGTTGCCACGATATTTTCGAAACGGAAAGAAATTGCCACTTGAATGTTTCAGAGCAGGTCGCGTCCAAATGAGAGGGACAAGTTCGTTAATGGGCATAATTGGCCAAACGGTTTCCAAAATTTTGTTTTCAAACAATACAGATGCGTACACAAATATTTATGCGGAATTTCGTCAAAAATAAAAAGTGCTTTGTTTGGGGAGACGTAAGGATTCATTCGAATAAATACATTTACTGTTGGGCCGAAAATAAACAGCGCTTTTTTTTGTGGTGGAGTAAGGACACAAATTACTTAAATCGTATAATTGTGACATGAGAAAAAAACACCCTGTATAGCAGTGGTTTATTTTCAATAATTTATTCCGAGAATTATTCCTATGAGACAAATCAGTCGAATCATCATCAAGAACTATGAATTGACATTTTATGAAGAACGCCCTGTATAGCCTTAATTTTAATATAAAACAATATATGAAAATAGCGTTTAACGTAATTTTATAAAAATATCTATTTAAATCCGTCCATAACCCTTTACTCAAAGTTATTATTTCGATAGAATTGGAAAAAAAATTAAAAAGATATATAATGTCGGCTATGGGAGTCGTTTCCGGTGCCTACACTACCTACGTCTTAAGATCACGGAGTTCTATCCCAGAGCTATCCAGCCATTATACGAAGTTGAGCAAATGTTACTATTGAGCTTTGATTCCTTGTTTTCACATTTCTAATTTCAGAAAAATATCATCATGTCATATACCATTCAATCAAGTTTAAATCGAGAACTTGTCTGTAATATAAGGTACATATCTAAGTCGCACTAGGTATTGCACGAATGTAATTACTGACGTACAGACTTGTCAAATTTGACTTCGACCGATCTATGTACTTGATAATTCAGTAAATTCTCTGAAGCACGTCAAATATTAAAAATTGGTTCAAGCACTGACGTGAAGTCAGAAGCTTTTGCGCGTATGTTCTATTGTCGATTCTTCTGTATTGGACACCCTTAATCGAATTTACCATGGTGAATTATGTTGTCCGTTCTCCTGTATTGGACACTAAATTCAAATTTACCATGGTAAATTCGAATTAAGAGTGTCCAATACAGGAGAATGGACAACATAATTTACCATGGTATATTCGATTAAGGGTGTCCAATACAGAAGAATGGACAATAGAACATACGCGCAAAAGCTTCTGACTTCACGTCAGTGCTTGAACCAATTTTTTTTTTCGTGATTTTTTTTTAAATTTTCTAGGTTCTTAAATTTTTTTTTTCGTCATTTTTTCAAATTTTCTGGGGGTACGGTTCATACAAAATTTTAAACACGTCTTTAGGTTGATTTTCTACTACTAGTTACCAAGCTTCAATTCGATCGAATATTTATTTTTTGAGTTATCAAGGAAATAATATTTCAGGTGGAATTAACTCGGAAACCGTTAGACCAATTATGCCCGAAACTGAACTCAACTCTCCCTTTCGGATACGCAACCTACCCTGAAAATTGTCCCTATCTGCTTTCGTTCGAAAGTTATCGAGGCAACGGTCACCCATCTACTGAACTCACACAAGAATGCTCGAATCTCCAACAATATTTAACCGATCGTATTGAAACTTGAAACTTGGCAGTAGAGTTAGGTTATGAAGGCTCTTGCAAAATTTCAGCAATTTCAAACGAATAGTTACTGATATATAGATTTTTTTTTTTATTTTCAATGATTTATTAAAAATTTTCTACAAATGCTATCCTCACCAAATTTGCAAACATTTTTGCGTTGGCATTCTACAACTAATAACTATGTTTAAATTTAATCGGTTCAGTATTTTTTGAGTTAATGAGGAACAAAAAACCACCAAATTCATAAACAAACTCAAATGTCGCGTTCTGGTGCACATCCTAACCTGAAAACTTCAAGCCGCTATCTCTTTCCGTTCTCAAGTTATCGTGACATCAAAAATATTTTTTAATAATTTTTTTAAAATTTTCTAGCCATATGATTCGCATAAAATTCCACAAACGTGCTTCGGTTTGTATTTTACAACTACTCACCAAGTTTCAATTCGATCGGATTTATATTGGTTGAAAACAAAATTATTACTCGGAAACCACTGGGCCGATTATGCCCATTAACGAACTTGTCCGTCGTAGTGGGATGCGCCACCCACCCCGAAAATTTCAAGTTGATAGCTTTTTTCGTTCTCAAGTTATCGTGGAAACGGCCGGACGGACGGCCGGGGCCGGACAGAATCAAATTTGACCTCGAATTCTTCATTGGGGAGTCGAACTAAATCGTTTGAGACCATTTTCGTCAAAAAATTCGAAAGTTACAGACATTTGGGCAAAACTATAACGCGATGTTCCCCAGAACATACTCGCAAAAACTGTTGACAACTTGTTTGGTGAAATAATGGGCTAGTACATCTCGATCGTTCAAATATTTCGATATTTCGGCAATATCTTCACAAATATAGATCAGATTGAGTTCAAATCTTGAACTTTATTTCAAAATAAGGTTTCGAAGCCTCTGGCCGAATTTCAACGATATCTGACGGATAGTTTCGGAGATCCAGAATTTTTTTTTATAGTGTCTTTAAATTTTCCAGTCATGCGATTCACAAACATTTTTGATCAGTATTTTTCGAGTTATTGGGAAAACAAAATTTCAGATAACTATAACTCTGAAAGTTAGCCGGCGCATTTGGACTCCAAACCTACTCTGAATACTTTTAAGGCAGGTTTATACAGCAAATAAGATAAAATATGAAACAAATTAAAATAAAATAAGAAATAGGAATGGACCAATCAAATGGCAGCTTTTTGACAATTTTATGCAAGTTCTATGAATTTCACTCTTTGAGCATGCGCATTGTCATTTTCTTAACAAAATAACATGAAATAAGGAATAAAGATGAGAGTTGCCCAATTTTAATTTTTATTCTTATTTCTTATTCTATCTTATTTCGTGTATAAACGCTCTCATAGAAATTTACATGATCAACTTTCTTATTTGATTTTAATTTATTTCTCATTTTATTATAACTTATTTTATTTGCTGCATAAATCCGCCTTCACTCTCTAACTCATTGCGTTCGGGCGTAATCGTGCTGACGGATGGCCGGGCAGAATCAATTTTGACCATTATCAGCCAAATATTCAAAAAATATAGAAATTTGGACATGAACAGCAGCGCGCCAATAATATTTAAAAACATTAATCTCTCAGAAACTATATATTCGATATTGCTGATATTCAGAAACTATATGTTCGATATTGCTGAAATTATTTGAGAGCCTTTTATTCCCAATGACAAAGCCAAGTTCCACATTTGACCACGATCGGATCTATATTGTAGGAGTTATTGAAGAATTACTGGAAACCGAGCAGTCCTGGGCGAGTTCAGTATCTGGATGAGTGAACTTTACCACGATAACTTGCGATCGAAAAGAAATAGCGACTTGCAATTTTTAGGATAGGTTGCATTTTATTAAAATTTTCTGTTTAAACGATCCTCACGAAATTCCGCAAAGGTTTGTGCGTCGGCATTCTACAACTAGTTAATTATCGTGGGATATGATCCTCACAAAATTTCACAAACGTCTTTGTGTCATTATTCTAAAACTAGTTACCATGTTTCAGTTCAATCAGATCTGTATAGTTTGAAAACAAAATAGTACTCGGAAACTGTTAGGCCGATTATACCCGCGTTAATGAAATTGTCCGTGGCATTCGGATGCACAACATACACCGAAAATTTCAAGCCCGCTATCTATTTCTGTTCGAAAGTTATCGTGGCAACAGCTAGCCCGACAAAATAAAATTTAACCTTGAATTCTTCATCAGTGAGTCGAACCTAATCGTTTGAGACTATTTTTGGCAAAAGATTCGAAAATTACAGATATTCTGGGCAAATTGATAGACCGCTATTGCCTAGAACGTGCGAGCAAAAAACAGTTGTAATTTGACAATTAAAACATAAAAACTATTTTAGCAAAAAAATATCTCTTGAGGAGTATTTTTAAATATGAATGGTTACAATGAAACAAATCAACAATATTTTGTAGCTCGTTGCAGGCGCGGAACATTCTGATTAAAGAAGATTTTTTTGGGTATATTGGGAATATAGATCATTCAGAATTTTCTTGAATTGAAAGTTAGGACGTTCAAACGCACCTCCTAGACTCCTAGAGCAACCTCGATACCAGCAACTTGCCCCATATAATCTTCCTTATCGTGAGGATATCACTGATTTTACGCCTCTGTTCAAGAGAAACTAAATTAGACTGCTTTCTTTCAAGGTAATACGAATCTTCTGTATCGAGATGCTACTCAGACATCTGAGTATTTTATTCTGCATGCCTTCCATTCGCACGATGTGTATTTTATATTGAGGGTTCCATACTACCAAAGAGAAATTTACTCGACTAAAAATATAGGCATTGTACTCGTAGATCCTGAGAATCGACTTCACATCTTTTAGTACTCTACGTTGTCTGAAAAGAAATCCAAGAATTTTATTTGCCATGTTAACAACCTTATTAAAATGAAGGATGAAGTTCAACTTCCGAACAAGATCGACGTCTAGGTCTGAAATGGACAACCCTGTTGAAATTTGAACCTCCAATGTTATATGGAAAGTATGTTCGAATCTTTTTGCGAGTGAAAGTTTTGTCTGACATTTAGAAATATTCAGGTATAGGTTTCAAACTTCAATTCTTCCTGGACAACATAAAAATCCACTAAGATTTTGATTATACAAAATGTTTTCTAATCATCCGCGTGATCTTACATTCCTTGAAAACCAGATTAATGTTATTTATGTATATTAAAAAGAAAAGGAGTCCGAGAATGGAATCCTGCGGCACTCCAGAAATACATTCGTAATCAATGGACTGAAAACCCATCCACAAAAACAAACTGCACTCTGCCGGAGACATTAGACCCACACAAGTCCAGGAGGCCACCTTCCACAACGACCTCAGAAAGACAGAATTTCGTCTGATAGTAATTTATCAAACGCCTTGCAGAAGTTGGCGTAAACGGCATCGACCTGCAGATGACTATCATGTAAGAAGAACATAAATGTTGGAAGGTTGTTCTGAAAAGATTAATCCTTAAGGAACCCGTGTTGCTCGGAAATTGTATGAGTTTTACATGATAAAATAAGTGGCCACACACAACAGTCTCCATCAATTTAGAGGGAATACATAATTAACTAATAGGCCGACAATTTGCCACAGCATCTTTATTACCTGCCTTAAAAATAGGGATCCAGCGGTGCTGAAATATGCCGGTACGCAATGACAAGTTAAAAATGTAAAGGAGTCATTCGCATAATGCGGATCAATGACGAACAAAATGTATGGGTCCTGCGCCTTTATCTTGGTCAAGGGATCTTATTGTTTTTTCGATCTCCTTCTGTGTTAAGACCATTTTCGAAATAAAGGCAGGGGGGTCCGTAACATTTGAATCCATATGAGGTACAGGTTATGCTGGAGGGACGAATGCGCTTCGAAAAAACTTGGCAAAACTATGGAAAATGTAGGTAGCTCCCATACTAGATATACCATTGTGCGACGAAGAAAACCTGCTACTTTTATTTGTACTAGATGTTAGATTGGATAAGTGTTTTGGGTTATTGGACAATTCTCCTCGATAGAGCTCTAATGCGCCTGCACTTCGAAAAATCTCCAGTGTTTTCAAGACCACGGTCGAAGCCTTTAAAAATGGTAAAAAGTGAAAAAAAATTATAGTAGAATGGAACCCGTTGGAAAAGGAAGAGAATATAACAAAAATTATAGGAAAAATAATTAACGGGCGCTCTAAGTTCGGGAAGGGGAAGGTGGTGAGTTTTTAAGGGTAAACAACGGTTTATCTCGATTTCCGTCAAAACTACAAGTTCTATGGAAAAAAGTTAAATAGCAAAGTTGTAGGTAATAAAGAGATCCATCAGAAAGTAGAGACTCCAATGAACAAAATGTTCACCTACTTTTTAAAAAAAGCAGATATTTTGACATGAGAATTTTTGATTGAAAATTTGGGTACTATTTCGATATTAAGTCAAATTAAGGAAAAAAAGAAAATATTTTAAATCCAAAAAATTACAGTGTAGTTGGCACATAAAGAGGTACCTAAGTTCTTACCAAATTTGGTGAAAAAAAAAACATTTTTTGTAAAAGATAAAAATTAAAAACCAAAAACGTGGTTATTTGAATTTTTCATATAAATTTCGAGGTTATGTGGAAAAAGTGTGAAAACAAAATTTGTAGATCATTTGATTACCTACAACGTTGCCCTTCAACTTTTTTCCATGGGACTTGTAGTTTTGCCAGAAATCGAGATAAACCGGTTTTTACCCTCAAAAACTCGCCCCCTTCCCCTTCCCCTTTCCGACCTCAGATCACCCGTAAATCATTTTTCCTATCATTTTTGTTATATTCTCGACCCTGGTCTATTCGTATATTTACCACTTGATATGGATTTTGTTCTTTCTTTTAACTAATTTTATTTGGAATTCGACAAATATACACAAATTCATCTATAAGATCATTAATTATTTCATAGAGTTAGAGCCGACGCACACGGGTCGACCGGGATATGTTTGACGCAATTGGAATCGCATCGGCAATTTTTGTGATCTGTCATTCAGGGCGTTGCTTTAGCGTTCTTATAATCACCGAATAAAATTAATTCATGCCGGAAATTCATCGAAGCGCATAATATTTACATTCCACATAATCTTACTTCCAACATGCAATAATATTGAATACAAGAACGAAATCAATGCAAATAATGAATAGGAAAAGCTCACCAACAATTTGCGATGCCAAAATAATTGAATTAAGTTGTGTTATCTGCGATCTACCATATCCACTACTCTATTCTATGATCTTCCTGGTTAGAAAAGAACGATGAAGGGCGGTATCTTCACTCGAATTATTACATATAACCAGTATATATAGTTGGAGGATTGAAATTTACAGGGCAGGTTTGTAGCGTTAATATCTTGGACGAGTTCGTTAACGGGCTGAATACACCAAGCGGTTTCGGAGTTATGGTCGTTTTTAGTAAAAACATGTTTTATGAATAAATTTCCGAAACCGATCACTCGATCGGTCTGAAATTTAGCATCATATTGTAGAATAACGGCCTTTATATGCATGCGAAGTTTTGTATTGATCGGGTTGCAGTGTCAAAAAAAATTTATTAAAATTATAAACTTTGTTTCTACTATAACTCTCGAACAGAATGAGCTAGACAGTTGAAATTTTCAGATTAGGTTTGGGAGATAATATTTTGGTTAAGTTCGTGTTTGGGCAAAATCGGCATGATGGTTTCAGAGTAACGAAAATAAAAATTTTTTTTTACATTACAAATTTCAAATCCAATTTTTTTCAAGATGCAGTTTCACCATAGAAATTCATTGATATCATTTTCAACTCCAACAATTTAATACTTTCGGAGATATGATTTTTCGAATTTTCAATAATGAATGCTTCTTTGTTTTCACAGAATGCTGTACCTACATAATTATTCTATCTATGAATTATTATATGATCTGTATTCTTACATGTCATCTTATTTTCCTATGAGAGATAAATGTCAAAATTATTTCTGGTTCGTTATTCTTGATATAAAATATACCTCCTATTCAAGAGAAAAAAGTATTGGATGCAAAATGACCAATGAAATAACCTCAGCAATCGTAGAATTATGAGTATGATATGATATTATACTTTTAAAGTGATAATATAATGCCCGTGGATAATCCATATGATGATGGAAATATATTCTATGGTAAGATACATAATCAAATTGGGTTCAGAATATCTCCAGTAAAAACAAAATTGCAATATTGTCTAAGTTTTAGTTGATATAATATAATTTTCAGAGAAGATTTGAGGAATGAATATCTCGGATGAGTTCGTTATTGGGGAAATCGGTCTGTTTGAATTTATTTTCTTTCATGTTGCAGTTTTATCGTAAGAATCCGTTTATATCATTCCCAGAGACCAATGATTTCGGAGATATGATTTGTCAACGTTTGAACAAGAGCGCCAAAGGTCCTGCCCACAGGGCTTGAACCAATTTTTTTTTGTATAGATGGCCCATCCCTTCTATGTTTAATTATTAGTAGATACCTGAAGAGTGTAGGGAAAAAAATTGGCTCAGTTATATACAAATTGTCAAAAAAATGGGAAATTAATGAAGATTCTCGGTTACATCAACCTTAATTAGGTACCGTATTCCCTCTACCTTTCAGATACATACGAGTACATTATAAGTTGTAAGGTACCTACTGATAAATAATCTGTAAAATACCCATAAATTCTTCTACAATTTGAATGAATTTCTAGGCCTTCAATATAATATTAGTTGGGGAAGTGGAGAAGCATCCCGATCATTATAATTATAAACACCAGAGATATTCGAAGAGGGATGCTAATGAAAAGGCGTGGAACAATGTGGATAATTGTTCGAGATTTTGGTAGTTGTACCCCCAAGAAGTTGAAATAACTCAAACCGTATTCCAAAAATCTAAGACCTGTGGTTGGTCAGAAATTTTGTACGTTTCATTGTAATTGTAATTGGATTATATATAATTGAACGTATTTGTTTTAGAAAAGTGCTACCTGAATTATATTTACATTCGAGAATTGAGACCAATATCATTTACTTGTTTTATTCTACAATGGAATATTTAATACATATGCGATTGTTACAATTATGTTAATAAAGAAATTATTGTTTATAAAGCATTATTTCATTTTGATGTACCTATATTTCCTTTCGAATCATTTTAAATTTCGAACAGAAAAATAAACATTCCCAGAATTCAATATTGATGAAATCACAGAGCATCATTGTAATTCTATTCTAAAATGGCATATACTTCAACAAGCGGATACCCCTTGGAACCATAATGGAATATACCCACTTATTTTTACGCTCTTTAATTTATGTTATAACTGTCAGTACTGTTGTGCACAGTTTACAAGGAAGGTTGCACTTCTTATGTTCTATTATGTGGCCGTAACTCAGGGCCGTAGCTAAGAGCTTTTCCGAGGGGGGGGAGAAACGACTTTTGGCGCCCCTAATTTGAAAAAATATACAAAAATCGAAAAACACAAAAATATGGATAAAGTGTACATATATTGATAAATACTACATAGTTTCTTAATAAAGAATGAATTATAATTTAATATAACTATGAATGTAAATTATTTTACAAACAAGACTGCGTTCGGAATTTGTGTTTTTGAGTGAAAAAAATTGTTTGCATCTCTAAAATATCCAGGACTCATTTTGAGAAGCTTTTATTTCTATTGAATTTAGCAACGTAAATATGTGAGTACGCAGTTTACTCCTTTCTTTTGATAAATATAAATATATGAGTTTGAATTTCCGAGAATAAAATTTGATGTTCTGGGTTTCTTTCAAATGACAGTTCTACGGACGGTAAAACCAATAAACGAGGTATTTGACAAAAATTAATATATACATCAAGCTTTCGAGGTGATAAGAATAATCTGAAGAGTTCACTAATATTAAAACGAAAACTTTCGAAAAATGATCATCACCCTGAAAATTTTTGTAGTATGTATATATAGAAAATTAAATCGTCGATGTCACCCAATCGAAAAAAACAGTCATGTCTAGTTCAATCTGTCAGTGCAGTTGTTGAATGGAGATTCACAAGGTACTACTATCCTTAAAAACATGTGTCAGTGATCGCCAAAACTTACGCTTTTCGCTCTATTCGAAAATACAGTTCTCTTTTTTGCGTGCATGTTCTGGGTAACATCGCGTTATCATTTCGCCCAAATGTCTGTAATTTTCGAATTTTTTGCCGAAAATGGTCTCAAACAATTTGGTTGACTCTCTAATGAAGAATTCGAAGTCAAATTGGATTCTGTCCGGCCGGCCGGCCGTTGCCGCTATAACTTGAGAACGGAAAGAGATAGCGCCTTGAAATTTTCTGGGTAGGTGGCGCGTCCTAATTCGACGTACAAGTTCGTTAATGGGAATAATCGGCCCAATGGTTTCTGAGTAATAATTTTGTTTTCAACCAATACAAGTCCGATCAACTTGAAACTTGGTGAATAGTTGTAGAATACAAACTTAAGGACTTTGGTGAAATTTTGTGAGAATCGTATCACTAGAGAATTTTGAATAAATAATTAAAAAATATTATTTATGTCCGGATAACCTGAGAACGGAAAGAGATAGCGACTTGACATTTTCAGGTTAGGTTGTGCATCGTGATGCGACATTTGTGTTTGTTTATAGGCATAATCGGACGAACGGTTTTGGCGTCAACGCGAAACCTTGCGAAATTTCGTGAGGATCGTATCACTTAGAAAATTTTTAAAAAATCATTAAAAAGAATTATATATATCAGATACTATTCTTTAAGCATCGCTGAAATTTTGCGAGAGCCTTCAGAACTCAAAGCTACTGCCAAGTTCCAAGTTTGAACACGATCGGATCTCTAGTGTTGGAGATCCGAGCAGCCTTGTGTGAGTTCAGTAGCAGGATGGGTGACCGTTGCCTCGATAACTGATTGGGACTTGCAATTTTTAGGGTAGGTTGCGCATGCGAATGGGATAGTTAAGTTCGTTCATGAGCATAATTGGCCCAACGGTTTCGGAGTGTTACCCAGCTAGAATACTATTTCAACGATAACTCAAAAAATATAGACTCAATCGAATTGAAGCTTGGTAACTAGTTGCAGAATATCGACATAAAGACGTGTATAAAATTTAGTGATAACCGTACCCCTAGAAAATTTTAAAAAAATCACGAAAACAAAATTGGTTCTTAATCGGTAAATTCGATTAAGAGTGTCCAATATACAAGAACAGGAGAATGGACAATAGAACATGCGCGTAAAAGCTCCTGATTTCACGTCAGTGCTTGAACCAATATTTTCAATAACTCGGCTTTAGCCATGTATTCATGACATTTGCTGCTTTTTCAATTTTTCTTATCTGCGCTCTCCTTCTGAATTCCGCTCCAGACGGTTTGAACTTTTTTTGGCAAGGATCCATAATCCGTATTCTGTTTTCAATCAATATTCAGATTCACTAATTCACTTTTCACGAATAATTTACATTAGAAGTACAAGGTTATGTTTCTTTCTATGGAACGATTTTGATGTATAGCCCTGGAAGGCCGGGAATTAACCACTCCAGCCATCTAGTCTCTAGCAGCCACAAAGCTTTCTACAATGCTATCTGTCTATAATAATAATCATCTTAATCAAGAAGTAGTTAAAAAAAATCTGCTGTTTTTATTATGTCCATTTTCTATAGTTTTCCAACTATCCGCGGTCAATTTGGCACCCTTTGAGATATGACCCGGGGGGGAGGCTCCCCTCCCTCCCCCCCCCGGTAGCGACGGCCCTGCCGTAACTAATCAAGTAAGGAAGTAAGGTTATGTGAAATGTAAATATATGCGCTTCGATGAATTTCCGGCATGAATTGATTTTATTCTGTGATTATAAGAACGATAAAGCAACGCCCTGAATGACCGAACACAAAAATTGCCGATGCGATTCCAATCGCGTCAAACATATCCCGGTCGACCCGTGTGCGTCGGCTCTTATAAAGATCGGTGTTGTATGAATACCGTTAATTTGAATTAACTCACATATACTTGGGGTGTCAATAATGTTACGAAATTTGTTGGCCAGGGTCATTTTCCCCTTCAATAATTTTTACCACCATTTGATTTTCAAGAATTCAGTGTTGGTATTATCACCTGAAGGAATTCTCTATTGGCGCGAAGTGTGCAAAAAAGATCGAGTACAACCTTCACTAGGAATTAAGTTGGAATTCAAGTCCTCGTGAACGATTTCTGCATAAATCAATTCTTAGTCGAGTTTAGAACGAAATCGTATTAGTCGAATTCCGTAAGGTAATCCAACTGCTGCAAAGGAAACTACGGAAGTATTGAGCGTAGTCTATATTTAACAGAATGGTGGAAACTTCAGGATTTGTCTGATGTCTGTGTAGGGGACCTAGCGTCAAGGAAATTATTAATGAAACTTCTGCTCAATAATTCATACGCCTAGTCAGGATGATAAGGTTGGAAAAATGGAAACGTCACATTGATTGGACGAGTTTGATTTGTTGTTAATCAAGCAATTTCGTTCCATTTCCTTCAGTGTCTGCATGAAAGTTATTGATTTAAAGAAAATTAATACTGCAATATTTAGTAATAAGAATTTAAAAGGTCCATGCTTCGGATATTGAATATGAATATCAAATAATATAAGAATAATAATTAATTGTCTTCATTGTATCAATATAATACAGATATGATGAAGTTTGGGCTATAACTACTCTAGTTAACTACTTCGTAAATCGAAAATACATAAGAATTTATGAAAACCTTCCTCAACACACTACGACTACATCCTTAAACACTCACAAACACAAATAAATATGAATGATTTTACATCTAAACATAAGTGGAGACACTTCAAATGAAGATTTGCAATTCCAACAACTGTTCCTTAACAAGATTCTTGAAGTTACACTGGAACGTGGAGATAATAGAGAAATATAATTGAGAATTATAACACCATTGTATGTGAAGCATCTTCTGAACACAGATAAGCGGTGCCTCGATAGATCGATCCTAATATCATCTTGATGGAATCGTATTGTAGCAGTTCAATTTAATCTTAATCACTATGGAAGTACAAGACACAAAATCGTACGGACCCATTGACATTTTCTCTGAGTTCAGATTGAAATCCATGTTTTTTTGAGAGTTTGAGAACGGAATAGAGAAAACATCAAATAATTAAAGCAAGGTTTTTTTGCGTTTTTAGGCTACCTTCTGGGGAACATCGCGTTATCATTTTACACAAAAATGTCTGTAATTTTCTAATTTTTTGTCAAAAATGGCCTCAATCATTCGGGTTCGACTCCCTGATGAAGAATTTGGGAACAAATTTGGTTCTGTCCGATCGACCGGTCGTCCGTTGCCACGATATCTTGAGAACGGAAAGCGATAGCGACGGTAAATTTTCAGGGTAGGTCCCAATACGACTGACAAGTTGGTTAATGGAGATAATCGGCACCATGGTTTCCAAGTAATAATTTTGTTTTCAACCAATACAATTCTGATGGAATTGAAACTCAGTGAGTATAGTTGTAGAATACAATCTCAAAGAAGTTTGTGAGAATCTTACAACCAGAAAATTAGTTTTTTATTGCGCGTATGTTCTGGGGAACATCGCGTTATAGTTTTGCCTAAATGTCTGTAGCTTTCGAATTCTTTCACGAAAATGGTCTCAACCGATTTAGTTCGACTCCCCAATGAAGAATTCGAGGTCAAATTTGATTCTGTCCGGCCGGCCGTCCAGCCGTCCGGCCGTTGCCACGATAACTTGAGAACGAAAAGAGCTAGCGACTTGAAATTTTCAGGGTGGGTGGCTCATCTCAATACGACGGACAAGTTCGTTAATGGGCTTAATCGGCCCAGTGGTTTCCGAGTAATAATTTTGTTTTCAACCAATATAAATTCGATCTAATTGGAACTTGGTGAGTAGTTGTAGAATATGAACCTAAGCACCTTTGTGAAATTTTGTGCGAACCGTATGGCTAGAAAATTTTGAAAAAATTATTAAAAAATATTTTTGTTGTCACGATAACTTGAAAACGGAAAGAGATAGCGGCTTGAAGTTTTCAGGTTAGGATGCGCACCAGAACGCGACATTTCAGTTTGTTTATGAGCATAATCGGCCAAACGGTTTCAGCGTTATAGTCATCTGAAATTTGGTTGTTTTTTGTTCCTCATTAACTCGAAAAATACTAAACCGATTGAATTCAAACATGGTAGTTTGTTGTAGAATGCCAACTTGAAAATTCTTGCAAAATTTCGTGAGGATAGTATTTGTAAAAAATTTTAAAAAAATTATTGAAATTGAAAAAAAAAATCTATATATCAGTAACTATTCGTTAGAAATTGCTGAAATTTTGCAAGAGCCTTCATAACCTAACTCTACTGCCAAGTTTCAAGTTTTAACACGATCAGTTGAATATTGTTGGAGATTCGAGCATTCTTGTGTGAGCTCAGTAGATGGGTGACCGTTACCTCGATATCTTTCGAACGAAAGGAGATAGGGACTTGCAATTTTCAGGGTAGGTTGCGTATCCGAAAGGGAGAGTTGAGTTCGTTTTTGGGCATAATCGGTTGTCCGGTTTCCGAGTTATACGAACCTGGAATATTATTTCCTTGATAACTCAAAAAATAAATATTCGATCGAATTGAAGCTTGGTAACTAGTAGTAGAAAATCATCACAAAGACGTGTTTAAAATTTTGTAAGAAGCGTACCCCTAGAAAATTTGAAAAAATTACGAAAAAAAAAATCTTAAGAACCGCACCCATAGAAAATTTCAAAAAAATCTCGAAAAAAAAATTGGTTCAAGCACTGACGTGATGTCAGAAGCTTTTGCGCGTATGTTCTAATGTCCATTCTTCTGTATTGGACACCCTTAATCGAATTTACCATGGTAAACTATGTTGTCCATTGTCATGTATTGGACACTTAATTCGAATTCACCATGGTAAATTCGAATTAAGAGTGTCCAATACAGGAGAATGAACAACATATTTGAAGGTACTTTAAACCTGTTTTGGGCAATTGTCATACGAAACTTGTTGGCGCTCTAGTTCTTCGGAACTGAGTGCTTATCAATTTGCCCAAAATGTCTGTAATTTTCGAATTTCTCGATGAAAATGGTCTTAAACGATTTGGTTCGACTCACTGATCAAGAATCCGAGGTCGAAATCGATTCTGTCCGGCCGGCCGTAGGCACGATAACTCTCGAACGAAAGGAGTTAGCGGATTGAAATTTGCAAGGTGGATTTGGAGCGTGAATATCTCGAACGAGATCGTTAATGGGAGAAATCCATCAAGCGGTTTTGTAGTTATGGCCGATTTTAGTAAAAATATTTCTTATGAATATTTCCGAAACCGATCACTCGATCTATCTAAAATTTAGCATCAAATTGTAGAATCATGACCTTTATACGCATGTGAAGTTTTGCATTGACGAGATTACCGAGAAGTCTCAAAAAAAATTTTGAAAATTGAAAAAAAGTTTTTCTACAATAACTCTCGAACGGAATGAGCTAGGTAGTTGAAATTTTCAGAGTAGGTCCGGCCGGACAGAATCGATTTCGACTACGGATTCTTGGTCAGTGAGTCAAACGAAATCGTTCAAGACCATTTTCAGCAAAAAATTCGAAAATTACAGACATTTGGGCAAATTAATAAGCACTCTGTTCCGATGAACAAGAGCGCCAAAACTGACGTTACTCATGCCGACATAACTTTCTGAACCTCTGTTTACTTTTCAAATAAATGATTTTATTAAATAAAATATTCTTTTATTTTATCATTTACATGCATAACATATTGTACTTACTTATTATTTTGGTCATAGGGTATACTATACAAAACGTCTATAAAACCTTCAAAATTGAAATTTCAAGTCTCAAGCTGTCGAGCTAGGACTTTCAAATTAAGAGGTGTTATTCACAATAATATAAGGCAACTTTTTCCTGGTATTC
Source organism: Halyzia sedecimguttata (assembly GCA_937662695.2). NCBI lineage: Eukaryota > Metazoa > Arthropoda > Insecta > Coleoptera > Coccinellidae > Halyzia > Halyzia sedecimguttata. The sequence continues at coordinate 72,845,622 of OW569411.2, forward strand.
CAATTCGAATTTAGAAATAAAAAATGTCTCTCATATAAAAGTGTTCCACCCTAATGTCCGTGTGCGAACGCTCTAAATTGGAGGTTACACGGTCAATCTGGTATCAGTCTCGCATCACATCAATCTCATCTGATTGATATCAGATTGACGGGAAACTTATGAGTTGATGGAATATTCATGTGCTACGTCAGTCCATCAATCCGCATCAGTCCCATCGTGATCAAGGTCACGGACTGAACTGATGCGAGATTGATGACAGATTGGCCGTGTAATTTCGGGGTAAGGACAAATTTCAAATAAAGAAATAAAACTATCTTCTATTTATTATAAAAATATTTAATGATATCACATAAAGTTCCTGATCTCCAAATATTACAATCAGACAAATTCATGAAAAACTAGTTATGCAATTTCTAGATTGATTTATTGAAATGATAAAAACAATATTTGTTATTCCCTTCTTCTTCGAACGATTCAAAAATTTGCCAGTGTTAATTAATATAAGCGAATTTTAAGCTTTATATGGGCGGATAACCTATTTTCAGAAATATTATTATACGGGGTGAGCCTTTAAATTGTACATTAATTTTACTCATAGATTCATCATCTGAAACTGAAAATTTATTATTTTCTAAACAAACAGATTTAAGTAATATAATATCTTCTCTATGATACAAGTGCACAAAATCATAAGTAAGATAAAGAGGATACTAGCTCTACCTCTTTCAGTCTTTCTATGGACACCAAGATGTGGTCAAACTTTGGGATTCATTATCATGTCTTTATGTCTATGGAAGTTCGACGGTTTCCTGTATGTTTGTTGTAGGGATAAATTTTATCTATGAACGATGGCAACATTTACCATGTTAAATTTGATTAAGGGTGTCCAATACAGAAGAATGGACAACAGAACATACGCGCAAAGCTTCTGACTTCACGTCAGTGCTTGAACCATTTTTTAATATTATTTATGTCACGATAATCTGAGAACGGAATGAGACAGCAACTTGCAATTTTTAGGTTAGGTTGTGCCTCTGAGTTCTACATTTGTGTTTGTCAATAGGCATACCGCCGTATTCATAAAGCATTGTTAAGTGTTTGAATGTCCGTTAGGTCCTAACTGAGGTCCTCAGTTAAGGTTACATTTTAATCGCAACCTCAGTTAACGTATTTAACGGTGGTGAACAGGCCTGTTTTACCACCTTTATTCCTTATTGTCCCTTATAATCCCCAATTTATCCTTACCTGAGGACCTCAGTTAGGACTTAACGGAGATTGAATGCTTTGTGAATACGGCGGAAAATCTGCCAGACCAACTTACACGATTTGTTGTTTATAAAAATTGAGCATTAGCTGTGAAAGAATATGCCCCAAGCAGTTGAAACAATAAGGGTTTATTACTTTCTCCTTTGTCCTACTTGTTGCCAGGTAAGAGCAGGTGAGTAAGCGTTATTAATAAACCCTCATCAGTTTTTTGCGCGTATGTTATGATGAACATCGCGTTATCATTTTGCCCAAATGTGAAATTTAATTCTGTGGTGCCGTCCGGTCGTTGCCACGATAACTTGAGAACGGAAAGAGCTAGCGACTTGAAATTTTCAGCGTAGTTGGCGCATCCCAATACGACGGACAAGTTCGTTAATGAGTTTAATCGGCCCAATCGTTTCCTAGTAATAATTTTGTTTTCGACCAAAATAAATCCGATCGAATTTAAACTTGGTGAATAGTCGTGGAATATAAACCTGAAAATGGTCTTAAACGATTCGGTTCGACTCACTGATCAAGAAGCCATGGTCAAAATCGATTCTGTCCGACTGTCCGGCCGACCGTCCGGCCGTTAACATGATAACTCTCGAACGGAATGAGCTAGAAAATTGGAATTTTCAGAGTAGGTTCGAGGGAAAAATATCTCTGTTAAATCCGTTCCTAGACAAAATCGGCCTGATGGTTTTGGAGTAACGAAAAAAGAGTTTTTTTTTTACATTACAACTTTTGAAATCATTTTTATCAATTTTATCATGAAAATCCAACGATATTATTTTCAACTCTAACAAGCTAATACTGTCAGAGATATGATTCTTCAAAATTTCAATAATACATCGTAGTTCTATGTATTCACTGTCGGTGTTCACTGTTCATAAATTGCATCTTTTCTAGCTATTATAGTCACGTCAATTCGTAGTTTGAAAACAAGTATCCAATTCTAGAATTTGTGAATATACACAAGACTGTTTTGAAACCGAAAATAATATTGACTGGTTGATATTGAATAATTTACGTATAAAATCGGGATGATGTTGCAGAAGATTTAGAATTCGATAATTTCAATGATGTAGTTTATGAAGGCAATAGGAAAGAAGAACATAATGGAATCATCAAAACAAATTACTGTTCGTTGACCACTGATGTTAATATTACATTTTACTTCCTTAAGTAGTAAGATATGTTCCTATATACAGTATTTTCATAATGTTGCGAGTAATATATTTTGAACTATTAAATTAATTTTTTCGTAAGCCTCTTCCTACTCAAATATCAGGAATAAATGGACAATCTGCTCTGATTGTCTCTAGCCTTGCTTTAGACATTTCGATGATACTTTCCTTGGGTATTTCGAGTTGTTAAAACTATGCACCGAGTGTAGGTTGCAACAACCCATTCCACGAGGTTAAATCTTTGCAGATTGCTCACTTAATGTTGATAAATAAATTTAATGACAATTTTTGAAGCATTATAGATAGACTTTTTTTTGGCGCTCTTGTTTAAATGATAATTTCTGAAACATTTTGTTTAAACGACACTTTTTTAAATTTAATTTCTTTCATGATGCAGTTCTATCATAAGAATCCATTTATATAATTCCCAACTCTGAGAAACCAATACTTTCGGAGATATAATATGTCTGTTTGAACAAGAGCCTCAAAAAGCTCCTGTCCACAGGGCTTGAACCAATTTTTAATATCACAATGAACTTTTGGATATTGTTAATGATAAGCAAAAATACACCAAAATCAATAATGATCTACTTCTAAAACAGGAAAAACGTAAAAAACATTTTATCAAAACATTCAAAACCCCTAACGTGTAGCCAAAAATGTGGGGAAGCACTGTGGACAGCTTTGGGGCTCTGTTTCAAACTTTGAAAAATCATATCTCGTAAAGTATTAGTTTCTCAGGATCGGGAATGATATCAATAGATTCATATGATAGAAATACATCATAAAAGAAATTGAAATGAAAAAAGTGATCCTTAAAAAAAAGTAAGAGTGCCAAAAATTATCAAGCCGAAACCACCAGACTGATTCTACCCAATAACGAACTTATCCGATATATTAATTCCTCAAATCTTCTCTGAAAATTATATTATATGAAATGAAACTTAGCCAATATTCCAGTTTTGTTTTTACTGGATATATTCAATCCAATTGATTTACTTACCAAAATTATATATTTCCACCATAATATGGATTATCCAAGAGCATTCTATTACCACCCAAAAATTATAATATCCTATAATCGTCCTAATTCTACGATAGCTGAGGTTATTTCATTGGTCATTTTGCAATCAATCATACTTTGTTTTCTAGAAAAGGAGGTAGATTGAATGACATGCATGAACACAGATCACTCATATGTATATTCATAGATACAAATACGGTTAATACGTTAATTTTCGATTACAGTACTCTGTGAAATCATAGAATTGCGTTTTAATATTGAAACTATGAAAAATCATATCGTCAAAACTATAAGCTTGTTAGGGTTAAAAATTATATCACTGGATTCTCATGATGTAACTGCGCCTAAAAAAATTTAATTTGAAATCTGTAATGTTAACAACGTTACTCGAATACCATTACTGAGATATTTATCTCCCAAAGCTACCCGGAATATTTCAACTACCTAGCTCATTCCGTTCGAGAGTTATCGTGTTAATGGCCGGACCGGCCGGACAGAATCGAGTTTGATCACGGATTATTGATCAGTGAGTTGAACCAAATCGTTTAAGACAATTTCCTTCCAAAAGTTCGAAAATTACCAATAATTGGGCAAATTGATAAGCACTCTGTTCTGGGGAACAACAGGGCCAAAAAAAGATCTCACAGCATCTTACAGTGAGCCACCACATTTATATGGCTAAAAAACAAACCTGTAATTCCACTGAGACCAACAGTTAGTTCTATTGGATCTCCATGTCGAAAGTAAGCGAAATATTTACTACAAGTCCCATCAAATAGTTCAAAAACGAAATAAGAAAATGATGACTCATCTAAATTTAATACCAATGATATAAGGGAAATGCTTGGATATCACCTATTTCTTCAAAGGAGATGTTTTTTATCGTCAAATTTGGTAATGACTATTAGTTCAAGTTCATCATCTGCCATGAGTAATAAATTCATGGAAAATTTCGAAGAAAAATTTGTTGAAATGATGATATGTTGAAGATATATTTCTAATTTGGCAAAAAAATTGCCTAATTCATCTCTACCATATGAGTTAGGCAAATTTTTTCGATTTCATAAATTCAAAAGAACCAACAACAATATTCATTTTGGAAATAGAAAAGAATATTCAGATTTCTTTTCTAGATGTTTCGATGATTAAGTATCCGAACCATTTTGAAACAAGTTCTTTCGTTTTTATATTGAGTTCAAATTAATTAATTTTGTTTTTTTTCCTTTCTCTCACAAATCTTGTTTTTCTTTCATTAACTCACTTCAATCGAATGTTATTTTATTTTTGTTTGAGTATATAGGTGTATACCTCTACTCTTGATGATGTATTAATAATAATAATAAAAAAAGTGTCTTCCGGAAGCAGACCCATACAAATAGATATTTGAATTTCTATTCGAACTATCAACTTATTGGGAGTAGAGGTGTTATTAAATACACTTTACGATAGAGCTAATCTAATTTGTCCTACTCTTGAAATTCGAAATCACGAAATTGATTTCATCAAAATATTATGTCTTGAACATAATGGATATCCGAGGTAATTCAAAAATACATTTAGCATGAATTAAGATAGAAGACTGAAAATTAACTACAACAGCCCCATCTATTTAATGTGATCCCTTATGTTGGTGAAACAAAATGATCCTAGGTCTTTATCAACTAAGACAAAACCCATTAATAAAAAACAAGAATCCAAAACTGTGTATATAATATTCCTTGTATTTGTGGTAAATCGTATACAGGAGAAAAATCGAGACCACTAGAATTAAGAAAGCCGAGCATAATATTTTAGGACGATTTTCGAAATTCAGAATAACTATCAAAATAATTCTGAATTTAGTTTGGTGTCTGACGTAGCAGTCTCCGAAACGTTACGAAATCGTAGTTTTATCGTTGATGTTGTTTCGTTATCGTTAGACAACATTGTTCTATACATTGGTAGTGATATATATCTTGTTTTTCTAATGCAGAAGCAATTCAAAAAATAATAATTTTTATTATTTACCTATAGATATTTTTCAGAGTTTGCGGGAGAAATCCCAGAAAGGAACCATTCAATAATGAATATACCTCCCAAAGTTTCCTTTAATGATTACATCGAAAATTGTATATTTGGAATACATTTGTTATGCTACATATTTCTCTAATCTATTCCAGATCAATGATTGTAAATTGATTGATTAAGGGCCAGTTTCATAATAAGTTTTAAAGTCTCTTTAACTTTAAAGCATCCTTTAGTTGAAGCATAATTCAAATTTAAAGGAACTCTAAAATATATTACGAAACCGGCCGTAAATTAGCACGGTAAAGTCCCTGATGTCACGTTAACATTTTACTGTACCCACACTGTTTACATCAAAAGTATTATTCAGCATTCAATCATATCATTGCGTCTGAAAACAAAATTGTTTTGCGGTCTATACAAATTTCCGGATTCAACTATTATTATTACCTAGAATTGGACTATAATTTGGCATTCAAAAATATTGAGGTTCTTTAGATATTAATTATTGATATCGGATGATTTTTCAGGATTTTTCAGTTCAATATAGTTGAAAGCCTTCATCAAGTTAGAATTGATTAAAGTCTAACGAAGATAAATGAAGTATTCGAACTAACACAGGAACAAGAACATAACATAATTATTAAGTATCCAATAAATAATTCCATGAAAAACAAAACTGGACACTTAATCAAGTTCCTGTAGTTCATAATTGCGGAGTGCTCTTATGATTCATTCCGATTAATAGTTCACCAAAAGTTTTTCTGTTGACTGTAACTCTGAGAAATACATAACCACTATTTCCTTCCTGAAAGAAATTTCATATGGCATTGCAACACTAATATCACTTTCTAAACGGTCATTTATTAGTATTAATTCCATTCCCAAATTAACTTTTATTTCAATACTGGCGTCCCCCTTCATTATTCCACATAACATAATGTGGGCAATGGACACAAAAAATAGCAATGATGACCTGTTGAGCACATCAAGAATTTGATTTTTGCATAAATTTCTAAGCACGATCATTATATCCTACATTCTTGTGGCGTGGAAGGTATCAGAAATACCTATGTTGAATGGCTTTAACGGCAGTTTCGTCGATATTAACATAGCATCTATGTAAATGAGAGATTTTGGGCTACTACTTTTTATAGCCTACATGCACTTACCAAGCGATAATTTCCAATAATTAAGCCATTCGAAAAAAATTAATGGAGACGACTCAGTGTGTGTATTGTACGGTATCAATTTGGGTAACTTAAGGGCAGGGAACGATTAAGCCTATTCAGGTAATAGCATCTACTATTGATCAAGATAATCGTTTGATATTCACCCAGTGATTATACAAATGTGTCAGAGAGTACAGCAAAATAGCGTACTAACGGAATTAATAATATCTATCTCTAGTATAATGAAATGTGTACATAAAATAGATATTGGAGCATACAGGGTCGCTGATTTGTATGGGATCGGTCGATTGTAAGATATGTCGATATGTATGCTAGCTAGCGAAACATGTTAAGATACAAAAGTTCAAGAGTTCTTTAAAATATATGAGAATAGAAAAACTTGAGTATAAAAGATCAGACTAAAATTCATGATGAAATAATGTTGCTTTTTCTTCATTGGAACTTATTCCATATTTCAATACTTCTTGAAATTTTAAACAAAATTGGTATAGGATTATATCCTAAATCCAGCCGCCGTTTTCGAGATATCGTATTTTTAAAATAACTGTCTTATGGTTAAATTATAAAATAGTTATTTTCCTATCTAGAGCGGAAAGTTGTACTTTCCCGCGCGAGATTGCGAAGTTCGGGCAAGCAATAAAGTGCGGGAAAGATACTTTCCGCTCAAGATAGGAACAATAAAATATCAAGAAGCATTTATAGCATTTATTCAAACACAATTTACTATTCCAATAGAAGATTGGTATTATTCCAACCTACACACTGTTCGTTGCCACTTTAAAAATGCGGTAAAGATCCTCTGGTGCTGACATAAACTTGACGATGTCTTCTTCACTGAAAATTGTGGCGCTCTTGTTCCTCAGAACAGAGTGATTATCAATTTGCCCAAATGTCTGTAATTGTCGAATTGTTGGATGAAAATGGTCTTAAACAATTTGGTTCGACTCACTGATCAAGAATCCGTGGTCAGAACCAATTCTGTCCGGCTGGCCGGTCCGGTCGTAGACACGATAACTCTTGAACGGAATGAGCTAGACAGTTGAAATTTTCAGAGTAGGTTTGGGAGACAAATATCTCGGATGAGTTCGTCATTGGGCTAAATCGGCCTGAAGTAACGAAAAAACAATTTTTTTTTACATTACAAATTTCCAATTCAATTTTTGTAAGATGCAGTTCTATCATGAAAATCCATTGACGTCATTTTCAACTCTAAGAAGCTTATACTTTCGGAGATAATATTTTTGAAAATTTCTGTTTAGACAGAATGCGAATTCTATCTGTCTGTGTTCTATCTGTGTCCACTGTTCATTCATGTCATCTTATCTACCTGTAAGAGACGTCATATTTATTTCTGTTGTAGTTTGCTTATATAATTCGCACTTTGAAAATAGCTTGTGTTGGAAAATAAGGTTTCGCAACTTGAATTTATGACTATATACAAGACTGTTTTATACCAAAAATAATATTGGCTTGTTACAAATTGAATAATTTATGTACAAATATTGGGGATGATGTTTCAGAAGATTGAGAATTGGATCATTTTAATGATGTAGTTTATGAAGGCAATAGGAAAGAACAGCTTCCTTAGTAGTGAGACATGTTCCTATATATAGTATTTTCATAATGTTTCTAGCAGAAAAATGCTGAAATATTGATCTACATTTGTCTATCAAATATTCTTTCTTGAGTTAAGGTTCATAATACAGAATTGATGTGTTAGTGGTATGAACTATTAAATTATGAAAAGAGGATTGTATTTTATTAATATATTTCGAACTATTAAAATAATTTGTTCGTCAGCCTATACCTATTCAAATGTCAGGAATAAATGGACAATCTGCAATGATTGTCTCCAGCCATGTCCTAGACATTTCGATGATACTTTCCTCGATTATGTGTAGTTGTGAAAGCTATGCACCCAGTGTAAGCTGCAACAACCCATTCCACGAGGTTAAATCATTGCAGATTGCTCATTTAATCTTGATAAATGAACTATTATTTGAATTAAATTTCTTTTATGGTGCAGTTTTATCATAAGAATCTATTAATATCATTCCCAACTCTGAGAAACCAAAACTTTCGGAGAAATGGTTTCTCAAAAATCGAACCAGAGCACCAAAGCTCCTGCAATCCCTATATAATATATCTTGATATAAAACCAGTATTTTGTGTTTTAAGTTGTTAGTTAACTAAAAAAACTTACTTATATTAATATTTTCCTTTATTTTCAATTAAAATGTAATCATAGAATAACGTGACCTAAGTTTGTTTGGTTTGAACACTTTATTGGGATATACTAAGTACGCCAACATTACTTCTTAGCTCTTCACTTTGTTATCTTTGCACCAGTTCAAGCACCAGTTCAAAAATTACATCCACATCAGATGAATACATTTTTGATCTTGTTTTTGGCGCTCTTGTTCTTCGGAACAGAGTGCTTATCAATTTGCCCAAATGTCTGTAATTTTCGAATTTTTGGCTGAAAATGGTATCAAACGATTTGGTTAGACTCACTGATCAAGAATCCGTGTTCGAAATCGATTCTGTCCGGCCATCCGGCCGTCTGTTAACACGATAACTCTCGAACGAAAGGAGTTAGAGGATTGAAATTTGCAGGGTAGGTTTGGAGCGTAAATATCTCGGACAAGATCGTTAACGGGCGAAATCCATCAAACGGCTTCGGAGTTATGGCCATTTTTACTAAAAACGTTTTTATGAATATTTCCGAAACCGATCCCTCGATCTATCTGAAATTTAGCATCGAATTCTAGAATCATGACCTTTAGACGCATGTGAAGTTTTGTATTGATCGGGTTACCGTAAAGTGGCAAAAAAAATGTTTAAAAATTTTAAAATTTTGTTTCTACAATAACTCTTGAACGGAATGAGCTAGGCAGTTGAAATTTTCAGGGTAGGTAAGGGCGATAAATATCTCGGTTGAATTCGCTATTGGCCAAAATAAGCGAAATGGTTTCGGAGTAACGAAAAAAAATTCAAACTAATTTTTTTTTGAGATGCAGTTTCACCCTGAAAGTCCATCGATATCATTTTCAATTACAACAAGCTAATACTTTCGGAGATATGATTTTTCGAAAATTCAATAATGAATCGTACTTCTGTGTTTTCACAGAATGCTATAATTATACTATCTATGATTTATTATATGATCTGTGTTCATACTCGTATATGTCATCCTGTTCTATAAGAGAGAGTCAAATTCATTTCAGGTATTTTTTTTTTATTTCTTCCATGATGCAGTTCTCATTCTCAGATTTCTCATTTAATCTTTATAAATAAACTATTATTTGAATTGAATTTCCTTTATGATGCAGTTCTATCCTAAGAATACATTGATATAATTCTCAACTCTGAGAAACCAATACTTTCGGAGATATAATTTGTCTGTTTGAACAATAGTGCCAGAAAGCTCATGTCCACAGGGCTTGTTATATATAATATTCAAAAGATAATTCAATAAGGAGAAACGACTTTGGTCAATATTTGTTTTGGAACATTCATTAACTAGTTGCTATGGAAAATCGTAGATCATTACACAGAAATGAAAACACAGATCCATGGATGTCATCAATGATTTTTGAAAATATGATCATTTTCGAAAATTGCATTCATATTTATTTTAGCATGGATGTAATGGCATAATTTGAAATATTTAATAATTATAGGATACTGTGGGAGGTATATTCATTAGTAAATGCAGAAGCAAGTAACAAACGGATACACTATCCATTTCATTGATATTTTTCAGAGTTTGAGAGAGAAACCCCAGAAAGGAACCATTTAATATTGTTATATTTTTAAATTATAATATCTTTAACTCGAGATCAATTCCTCAGTTACTTATATCTTCGATTGAATATTAATTGAAACTTAATTTACGTAATTAAATCGAATTAAAAATTAACTGATACATTGTTTCAATTAAATATTAATTGAAGATATGAGTAACTGAGAAAATGATCTCAAGTTAAAGATATTAAATTTTAAAAATTTAACCATTATTTACTCCCACACTAGTGCGGTCAAGTGGCACTTTCCGAGACAAAAAACAGTTCGGCAATGTAGTTATTTAGACACGGTTAGGAAAAAATATTTTCCTCCATTATATTTATGGTCCCTCAAGTCACCTTTGAATTTTTCAAAGGTGCTCTATCGAAATGCCGCATTATTCATTCTCTCAATAACTGATCTCAAAAAATGGGTTCAAGCCCTGTGGACAGGAGCTTTCTGGCGCTCTAGTTCAAACAGACAAATTATATCTGGTATTGGTTTCTCAGAGTTGGGAATTATATCAATGTATTCATATGATAGAACTGCATCATAAAGGAAATTCAATTCAAATAATAGTTTATTTATCAAGATTAAATGAGCAATCATGAGAATGAGAACTGCACAACATTTTCAAATTTATTTTTTGACACTTTGCGGTAATCTGGTCAATACAAAACTTCACATGCGTATAAAGGTCATGATTCTATGATTTGATGCTAAATTTCAGATAGATCGAGTGATCGGTTTCGGAAATATTCATAAAAAATATTTTTACTAAAATCGGCCATAACTCCGAAACCCCTTGATGGATTTCGCCCATTAACGAACTTGTCCGAGATATTTACGCTCCAAATCCACCTTGCAATTTTCAATCCGCTAACTCCTTTCGTTCAAGAGTTATCGTGCCTTCGGCCGGTCGGCCGACCGCACAGAATCGATTTCGTACTCGGATTCTTGATCAGTGAGTCGAACCAAATCGTTTGAGACCATTTTCAACCAAAAATTCCAAAATTACAGACACTTGGGCAAATTGATAAGCACTCTGTTCCGAGGAACTAGAGCGTCAAAAAAACAAGTTTCGTATGACAATTGCCCAAAACAGGTTTAAAGAACCTACAAATAGTAGGTATTCCATAAAACATGTATGAAAGAAGATAAGTAATAATAAAAAATTACCTTGTAATCGATCAAAAATTTCCTGATCTACGTTCACCAAATTTTCTCCTCTCTCGAACTACAGAATTATGCTTTCAATATTTACGTAATATTTTCAAACATTTTCGGGTGAGGTCCCCGTTGCATCTCTAAAATACGAGTATTTCAACCCCAATATTTTTGAAGTTCTCCTCTTCTTCTGTCAGTCCCGTCATAAATTGAGAGAACTGAGCATTCGTCTATGGATGAAAAGCAGTCTCACTACTCTCAGATCTCTTACTTCATGTTCCGTTCCGAAATGTAGACTTTTCTGAGAAATACTAATTTCGGAGCAAACAACTGTGATTTTTCTCACTGCGCTCACATTTCGGAATACACTTTATTCTCATAATTCTTCGATTGGTTAGATAATGTCATGTCATAAGTTGACATTATGACAATTCATACATAGCATAATTATATCAATCTGTGAAATACGATTTACATTGAAATTTTGAAAAATCATATCTCCGAAAGTATTAGCTTGTTAGAGTTGAAAATGACATAAATGGATTCTTATGATAAAACTGCTTATTAAAAAAAATTTAATTTGGAATTTGTTATGTAAAAAAAAAATTATTTTTTGGTACTCCGAAACCATCTGTCCGATTTTGCCCAATAACGAACTTGTCCGAGATATTTATCCCCGAAACCTACTCTGAAAATTTCAACTCTCTAGCTCATTCCGTTCGAGAGTTATCGTGCCTACGGCCGGCCGGCCGGACGGCCGGACAGAATGAATTTCGACCACGGATTCTTGATCAGTGAGTCGAACCAAATCGTTTAAGACCATTTTCATCGAAAAATTCGAAAATTACAGACATTTGGGCAAATTGATAAGCACTCAGTTCCGAGAAACTAGAGCGCCAAAAATACATTTAGTGTAAATAATTTTCGCGTAAAAATGGCACGATGTGAAACTGAGCGAAATTTAAATTATCATAGAATATGATGGTAGAACGCAAAGTTGAGACCAAGTATTAAATATTTTCAGTTAATTGAATCCCGATCAGGAACCTCTTACTAAATCAAGCATTTCAAGAACATTGCAGCGTTTTCATGAAACTGGAGGTGTGAAACTTCGATCAATAATTAGAACACTTTGAATCATATCATGAGTAGATAATTAAGTAATCATTAATGGATACTATGGGAGGTATTCTCATTATTAAAAGGTTTCTCTCCCAAACTCTGAAAAATATCTATAAAATAAAAAAAAAAATTTTTGAGTTGCTTCTGCGTAAGAAACACAAGATGTTTGTCAGAAGCACTCAATCGAACAATGTTGCCTAACAAACAACAACGAAACAACATCAACGAAGAAACATCTATATCGTAAAATTTCGGAGTCTATATCAGACTCTTTCGTCAGACACTTAACGAAATTCTTCAGAATTATTTTGTTGATAATTCTCAAGACTTTCGTTGAATTTCTGACGAAGAAGTTTGATATGGATTCCGAAACGTTACGATATAGTAGTTTCTTCAATGATGATGTTTCGTTGTTGTTTGTTAGGCAACATTGTTCGATTGATTGTTTCTGACGAATATTTTGTGTTTCTTACGCTGAAGCAAATCACAAAATAATAAATTTTTGTTTTATAGGCATTTTTCAGAATTTGGGAGAGAAAACCCAGAAAGAAACCTTTTAATAATGAGTAGATATTTCATTCCAAAAATTACAAAAGTCTGTAATTTTGAAATTTTATGCCGAAAATAAAAATAAAATAATAAAAAATAGTCTCAAATGATTAGGTTCAACTCACTGATGAAGAATTCGAGGTCAAATTCGATCTGTTCGGCCGGCCTGCCGTTGCCACGATAACTTTCGAACGGAAAGAGATAGTGTCTTGAAATATTCAGGGTAGGTTGCGCATCCGAATGCGATGTATAAGTGTCATAATCGGCCAAACGATTTCTGAGTGATAGCGACTTTGAATTTTGAGGGTAGGTTGCGCATCCGAAAACGATGGTTAAGTGGGACATAGTCAGCCGAACGGTTTCGGAGTTATAACCATCTGAAATACTGTTTCCTCCATAACTCATCAAATTCAAATCCGATATAATTGAAACTCAGTAATCAGTTGTAGAATGCAAATATTTGCAGAATTTCGTGAGGATTTTATAATTCAGAAAGTATGTCAGATTTCCCAGAATTTTCCCCCAAACCTTCAAGTCACCATTCTACAAACTAATAACGGATTACAGCTCGATCAGCTTCGCATTTTAGCAAAGCTGTGATAACAAAATTTCGAACTGGTACTTCTGTGAAGTATTGTTTCCTCAATATATCGAATTGAAGTTTGGATAATTAGTTTTAGAATGCAGGCGTGCAAATATTCTCAAAATTTCGTGAGGATCGTATAACTAGAAAAATAAAGAAAAATTTTCCTTTTAATTTTCGGGAACTATCTGTCAGATTACGTCATCTAAGGCCGGTTGCGACTTCTTCATGAATTTGGATCGCTGCACAATGAAGTGGCCAAATCTGAGAATGAGAACCTTTTACACGGAGGTTACACGGTCAATCTGGCATCAGTTCAGTCCGTGATCACGATGAGACTGATGCCAGGTTGATGGACTGACGAAGCATATTACAAGCTCTGTTCTCTGTTGAAAATGCACTGGATTCTTCGAATTCTATAAACATGATGCTTGGAATACAATCAGTTTCCCGATATCAGTCCTCAATCCATGATTGATGTCAGACTGAACTGAGGACAGATTGACCGTGTAACCTCCATCTTACGGTCTTCGTAGTCGTAGCATGTCTTCTGACGTAGAGAAAGAAGCATCTGTTTCATAAGTTGTGTCAGAAGGTGCGGCTTCTTCTGTGGTCAAACTACAAATAGATCTTATTGCAGTTCGTGGCTTGTTCATATATATTCATATTCGCAGAATCGCGCTAGTATAGTCCCAGCATTACAAATCAATACTTTCAGAGATATGATTTTTGAAAATTTCAATAGTTAATCGTAATTCTATAAATTCATCGAAAGCTGTATCGAAAATTAACGTCCATATCTATGAATTTCATCCATCTTCATACATTTCATCATTGGCACCTTATCTCCAAATATGAGGCAAGTCAAACAAAGTATGATTGGATATAAAATATCCAATTGAATAGCCTGAGCTATCGTATATAGCTCTTGGATAATCCATAATGATGATGATGATGATGATGGAAATATATACATTGGGAAGTTAATCAAATAGGGTTCAGAATATCTCAAGTAGAAACAAAACTCGAATATTGGCTAAGTGTCAATTGATATAATATCATTTTCACATAGTAGATTTAAAGAATGAATATCTCAGATAAGTTCGTTATTGGGTAGAATTATTGTTATTGTTTCATTTGGATTAATAATTTTTGGCACTCTTGATGAATTTAAAATCTGTTATGATGTTTGAATTGAATTTATTTTATGATGAAGTTCTATCTCAAGAATCCGTTGATATCATTTCCAACTCTGAGATGAGATTTGTCAAAGTTTGAACAAAAGCGCCAAAGCTCCTGTCCACATGGCTATCCCACTTTTACTTGATTTTTTTATCATATTTTAGCCCGGTAAGTAACTAGACTTCCAACCCCAATAAACGAGAGAGGCTCTGTACATTAATTAAACTTACTTCTCTCCAACGGCAGGAGTTAAGAGCAACAAATTTTGGTTAAAGTTATGATGTGTCTGTCGTGAATTCCACCCCACTATGCACCTTAATGAAAACTCAACATCGCAGGTTGTGAATCATCGTATTTCAAACGACGGGGTTGGTAAAGTTTGGGTGAGTCAAGGTGAAGGAAGCCGCTAACGAATGAAGGTTCTATTAGTCATACGAGTATACCAACATATAGCGTGCATGGAGAACGTTCCCCCTATTTCAACCGAACAAGAAAAATATAAAATGAAACATTAAGAGTTCAGGTGCACGAGTAATTTTCATGTATTTCATTGTAATCAGAGCAAATTCGAGAGAAGCACTGACGTGAAGTCTGAAGATTTGCGCGTTTATGTTCTATTGACTATTCACGCCTCAGACAATCCCACGAAACAGTGCCTGAACCTTCAAGGCGTCTTTTTAGCGTAAGCACGTGATACAATGCATCAACTGAATTCAAATTTTAGAATAAATAAATTATTGAACTTCCTCAGCGCGGATTCGAACCCGAATATTTTGCGCGCCAGGTGAGCAGACTACCATCTCAGCCATCGACCATCTGAGATTTACATCGTTTGAAATTTCAGAAGAAGTAGATACCATTTCAAAATTTTATTATCACAATAATACCTAAATTACACATTAGACTTGGCTGAAATATAGTACTCGATTGAAAATAGCACTTTGCAGAATTTCAGTAGAATCTCACAAATGGTTTAAGAAATTAAATTTTCGAAAAAAATGTTTTTTCCTCTAGTGATGCTTTCCCACGAAATCACGTAACAATTTGCGTATCAGCATTCTACAAACCATTACAAAGTTTAATTCGATCGGATCTTATCGGATTTTAGAGTTATTTAGAGAACAATATTTCTGAGAACTAGATACCAGTTCGAAATTTCATTTTCATAATCAATATATATAAAAATCAATGCCACTTTTCGTTGTAATTTTATAACTTAAGACGGGCCCACCTTTCCCAACCAAATGCTTAGGCTTTGTTCGGACTATTAGTAGATGGTTTATGTGAAGTTTGCACAAAATGGGTCGAGCGGTTATTCATTTATCAAAGGAAACTTTTTGAAAATGTTACTATGAACGTGATGTTTTTTTGGATGTTAGGTGGGAGGTTTGGGGGAAATTTCCAAGGGGTTTATAGAGGAAAAATACGGAAGGAATTCGGAGGAACGTGTAACGTTTCTTTTTAATCCAGGCACGGGGTTTATTTACTTTTCGTTTGCGATAAGGTTGTCGTGTGTTGACATCAAATTTGAGGTTGGATCTCAGTGGTACCAATCGACGCACAAAGAATAATCGTATTCGAAGAGACGAATGAGTTGGCAATATTGTTGCATTGTGACAGTCTGAAAATTTGTGAGGGTCTGCGCCAGTCAGGGAGATGAGGTCGTCCATTTTGTGGAGATTCTACGGAGGAGCAGTAGGTTAGGCGTATTTTCGGAACTTAGTAAGAATTGTTGATTTCTTCTTAGTTGGATATAGTTTCGAAAATCGAATTAGGAGTGAGGGTTACATTGGTTTGATTTGGAAAGATAACAGGTAACTTGCACTCGTCTCGAAAGAGGATCTAAAGGCCTTTCTGCAAATCTAAGAGTTGACCACGTGAACGATCTTGGCGACTTTGACAGGTATGTGTTAGATATTCTATTCTCGTCATTTATAGTGGAAACAATTCAGGTTGTAATTATCTTTCTATATCCAGAATATCGCTGTGTGCTTGAAGGATTATTTGGTGGAGGCACGTCCAGATTTGGTTTCGAAGCAAACGTGTGCAGGACAACCCCGAACATCAGGGTATGTACGAATTCTATAACTGTTGCATAACAACGAATAATTGGTCTGATTAATATTCTGATAGACGAAATTATTATGTGTTGGGAAAATTCATTTGTTTCTTATCCGAGAAAAGTCACTGATGATTTCTTTTCTGTCATCAGGGTTTTTGTGGCAGCCCAAGTTTTTGTGGCAGCCCGAGTTATTATGGCAGCACGAGTTTTTGGTGCCAGCACGAGTTTTTGTGGCAGCCCGAGTTTCTATGGTAGCACGAGTTTCTATGGTAGCACGAGTTTTTATGGTAGCACGAGTTTTTATGCCAGCACGATTTTTATGTCAAGAGGAATAGCACGATTTTTATGTATGGAAGAGAAGGATTTTTATGTCAGGAAGAGTAACACTGAGGCATTTGAGTATATACAAGGTGGTCCATAAGTAACGCTGGGAGTCAGCCAACGTAGGGTTGCAGATCACGAGTGTATATACAAGGTGGCCAGTAAGCAACGCTGTGGGACATTCAATCGAGGGTTGCAGACTAGGAGCACAGAGAGAAAGAGAACAGTATTGCGAGACCATCGAAGCAATACTACGTTCAGGCATAAGGAATAGCACGCAAGTTATAGAAAACATATCTGGAAACATCTTATACCTGCTATATATATAACTTGAACATATATTGTCATCAATTGTGTAAATTATTGTTGTTGTAAAGCGGAAATTGGGGAAAGATTTGTGGTAGTTATCAAAGATAAGAAACGTGGATGCGCCTGAGCTCAAGCGACGCGTATTTGAATCAAATAATAATATTATCTACGTACAATTTCCGCCACCCTTATTCGGGGTTTCACGGTAGTTTTACTTTATTGAAGCTAAAGACCTGGGTTGTAAGCTACTGGAATAAATTGTTTGTTTTTAGCGTGCATATTCTTTTGGTGAATTTAGGAATTATTACATTACGCTGGGGTATCTAAAGACTTAAATTTACCTGGCGCCCATTTACTAGGTTCCCTTTTTAGGAATCCACTCCCATCTCCACTGGAGCTAGACCGCGGATCCCTGAGTTCTAGTAGCTCCGATCTTAACCACTACGACTTGGGAACAGTCGTATGTCGTTATAAACGGTAGCGTTCGGTACGACGGTATTTGCGGGAACACGAAGACGTGATTCGAAATTAGTCCGTAACGGAGCCCTTCTTTCGATCCTCTCTTTCGTGTTGCCGGAAGAACGATAGGAGAATGTGACTTTTCGCGAGAATCGATAAAATTCTGACGTTTCACTTATTTCTGTGGCAAATTTTAACGCGGCTCCTCCAAGGTCGACGTTTTCGGTCTGAACGAGCGACGAGAAATGTCAAATCGAATTTGAATTTCGAACGGAATTACTCGAAAATCTTGGAATCGTTTAGAAAAACTGCGAGAAATATGAACGAGCGATTTCGATCGATCGCTTGACAGGATTGACGATATTCTTAAAATCGAAAGACGGAAATCATCTGAGTACTAAAAATCTTTATTTGGTACATAATCGGAGTTGATTCACGTAGGCAACGGGGCCGAGTGAGCTGAGGCGTTGAATTGGGAATTTATAGCTCCCGAGCCTTCCGAGTCCGAGCGGCGAGATCAAATCTCGGAGCGTCCGAAATAGCTTTCTCTTAAAGTTTTTTCATTTTTATCCAATAAAAACTTAAAGGAGCGTTACTTCAGTAAACGTATCTTGGGATTTGCATCTTTTCGTTAAGTTACGAAATCTCTAATGAATATCCGTTCGATCAGACGGATTTTTGCATTCAAATTACTCAAAATATTCAAACATTGAGCAGAAAATTAACGGTCGAAAATGAAAAACCCCCAGCAGTTTGTTAATTCATGCTCAAAATGGAAAAACAAAAAATATTGTTTATCCAAATGTCTCGGATTAAGTTTTCAAATAGCTAGTAATTAGTGATATATTTTTCTGTTTGAATAAATGAATTTAATGTTCTAATTGAATTTTTTCATTATTAATAACTTTATACGTAGCGAAGCACGTACCGGGCCGCTAGTAATTGCTAAAATACAAGGCCGATCGAGCTGAAATCAGGTAATTATTTGTAAAGTGAAGGATTGAAGGTTTGTGCAGATTTTCAGCCGAGTCCGACATATGCTTTCTAAAATATTTTGAGAAAGAAAAACGTGATCCTCACGATCCTCACGAGATTCTACAACCAATTCTCAAGTTTTAATTTGATCGAATTTGTATTCTCCGAAACCTTTTGGCCGATTATGCACATTAACGAACATAACCATCGCAATTGAATGCGCAACCTACCCTGAAAAATTCAGGCTCCAAAGGTATCGTGGTAACAGACGGCCGGACAAATAATCGAATTTGACCTCGAATTCTTCATCACTCAGTCGAATATAATCCATTCAGACCATCTTCGGCATAAAATTCGAGAATTACTGACATTTGGGAAAAACGATACTACGCTGTTCTCCAGAACATGTGCGCATGTGCACTTTGACGCCCTCTTGGCATGCATTCACTATCCATTCTTCATCCGGGAACATGGGTTATTAAAACTGTCTAGCTCTACACCTGGTGTTATGCAGTTGTGTAAAATATAATAATAATAATAAATGAAAGATATTTCTCTGAAGGTGACGTTGCGGAGACTATATTATAATATCCGTTTTCAAAACCTTTGCAGAAATACAAGCATCCCGAAATCAGGGAATATAAATTAATAAGGAGAACCCACATTAAAAAATAATGCAAAAAGTTCATATTTATTAAAATTGTTGCAAAATGCAACCTAAAGGGGAGATCTGAGTATATTATTTTTTTCGCCTCCGTAACTTTTTGATATAAGCGAATGAAAATTTTCAGCTTGTCGAATCTTTCTGAGGTGTATAAGATTTTGCTAGTGGGATTCTCGAAATTACTGATGGTTGGGTTAGATCAGATTGGGGTTGAAAAAACTCATACATAACTTTTTTATGTTGCATGTTCTGGGGACCATCGCGTTATCATTTTGCCCAAATGTCTATAATTTTCAAATTTTTTGCCGAAAATTGTCTCAAACGCTTGAGTTCAACTCCTCGATGAAGAATTCGAGATCAAATTCGATTTTGTCCGTCTGGTCGTTGCCAGATATCTTGAGAATGGAAAGAGATTGCGACTTCAAAATAAATAATTTTGATTGATTTTCAACCAGTACAAATCCGATCGAATTGAAACTTGATGATTAGTTGTAGAATACAGATTTAATGACGTTTGTGCAATTTTGTGAAAATCGTATCACTGGAAAATTTAAAAAATATTATTAAAAAAATGTTATTCATCTCACGATAACTTCAGAACGGACATAGATAGCGACTTGCAATTTTCAGGGTAGGTTGAGCATCAGAATGCAACATTTGGGTTCGTTAATAGGTATAATCGGCACTTTCGTTCTGGAGTTTTATACCTGTCAGAAATTTTGCTTTTATTTCCTCTTTAACTCAGAAAATATGAAACCAATCCAATTCAAACATGGTAATTATTTGTACAATGCTGACGCGCAAATTTACGAAATTTCGAGACGATCTTATCAACAAAGAATAAAAAAAAAACTTTTAAAAACCTTTGGAGAAACTATTCGTCTGATTTTGCCAAGGGCTTCAAAACCTAATGTTACAGCTTAGTTACAAATTTGAACACGATCGGTTTATATTGTTGGATGTCTGAGCAGCATTGAATGAGTTCAGTAGCTGGATGGGTGACCGTTGCCACGATAACTTTCGAACGGTAAGATATAGCGACTTGCAGTTTTCAGGGTATGTTGCTGGGTATAATCGGCGAAACGGTTTCACAGTTATACACCCATCTGGAATATTGTTTTCTCGATAACTCAAATAATATAGATCTGATCGAATAGGAAGATCGCTCCAATAATAGAAAATTGTAGGAAAATCATTAAAAAATATTATTTATTCCACGATTACTTGAGAACGGAAAGACATAGCGACTTGCAATTTTTAGGGTGGGTTACGCATCCGAATGCAACATCTGAGTTCGTTGATAAGTAAAATCAGCCAACCAGTTTTGTATTTATGCACATCTGAATTTTTGTTTTTCCGATCCAATTAAAACTCGGTAATTACTTGTAGAATGCCGATACGCAAATTTTCTATGAAATTCGTGAATATCGTATCCTGAAATTACTTGCGAACTAAGTTTACTCGTATATAATTAGATATTTGAAGAATTTCAATTCAGATGGAATACATATGTAACAATTAAAAATTCTGAGATCATAGACATTTCCCTCGTTATTCAAGTTTGTCATTTTAGGGTGAAATTTCATTTTTTTCAGCTATCTTGAAATATTTTATATTTCAGTGATCGACTCGAGGTATGAAGCGTGAATAGACAATCGAACATGCGCGCAAAAGCCCATGACTTCGCGTCAGTGCTTCAACCGATTTTTTTTCGATGTTTCTGAGAAATTATGATATGTAAAATTTTTTGCAACTCGATGAAATGAACCGTATTTGGCTAAATCATGGATAATTATACATGAATGCAACACGCAATCCCAAGTGCGTCCGATGCTTGCGAAGAGAACGGCAAAGTGCACCGCGTTTCATTCAGAGCCGACAAAATGCATCCGTTCTCGGTCACAACCAATCATCAGATAGCTAGAATTTGTTTCATTGAATGAAACGTGATGTGTTCTGCTTCTGCCTATATGCGTCCGGAAATACAGACCAAGGAGACCCTGTTTTTCTTACCTAGTAGTCCTGGTACGTTAAGTGTACACAGGCACTCCCATATCATCTTTTTAAACCATATAAGAAAGAGAACAAGAATATCGCTGAACATAGAGGTAACATCCTCTTAATTTCAGCTGCCTAGATAGTCCAACTGGTTGGTATCCGGAATCGGATAAGACTTGTTTTCCAGTTTCTCTCGACATTACATTTTGAATTGAATGCTTGTGGCTTTTACTTGCTGCAAATCAAATTAAAAATTATATATGATTTACACTTGTTTGTTTAATATTGTGACGTGTATCCACGACACAGTAACTTCATCATACCAAATTCTTAAAAATAAATGATCTCCTTTTATCCGTTCATTCGATTTTAAAAATGTATACTCTACGTACTACTTTGTTCATTATTTAAGAAACTGTATACTACATTCATTTTTATAAAGTCTCCCGGTTGGCCATGATTTAGGTCTATTCACATTCTTGTTACTGAAAGTAAAGCAGGTTGGCACTCCTAAAATATCGTCAATGTCAAAATAATTCTCTGAGACGTAGCCAATTTCTAGTCTCAACAATCAACATCATGTTTCCTCTTAGACAAGATATTATCACAGATCATTATATTCGAATAATAAAGACCCGTTCGCTTTGAAATTGAAAATGCCGAAAGCAGTTCAGAAGAAGTACAGACAAAGTATCAGGAAGTGCAATGCAGAATTGAAATCTGCAACAGGAAAACTTCATTCTGTCTTAGGACATGTTGAACTCTCGAATGAAATTACTTAGTTTCCTATCCTATCACTATATTTTAATAAGATTCAACAGTGACTCGGGTTTCGTAGTACTACTACATTCTGAAACTGGTGTATTTCAAGTTGCGCAACAAGGTATTTAAATGTCTTCTGTAGGCTTATTTCTTGAAAGTTTTGAAAAGTGGGGAATTCCATAGGTAGGTCTGTTCGTTTGAAAGTTTTCCTGCCGGGTAAATCAGGTACTTTTATTGTTTTTTCAAATGAATTATCACAAAGTAATGGACTACTGTATCCATTATTTTTCATTAAAATTTCAACACTTGATTCTTGATTTCAGTACAAGAAAATAGCATAACTGAATCTTCCAACCAGTTTATAGCCGTGATTTATTTCCATAGTAACAGCAGATGAAAATTTTTTTTCAACAGTCGCCAGGTCTTTGGAATTGTCGAATTCACATAATATCTTCTCAAATTCATTATTTTTCTCAAGAAAATTAACATTGTGAAAAATACGTAATTAATACGACTTTTATGTAAGAGGACAACGTTGCGTTATCTGACAGGAAAATGAGCATAACCTAAAATTTTCAAATTATACACGGTGGGAAATGTCAAAATTTCATGGCGAACCGGTAGACTTTATAAAAGTGAATGGAGTATATTTTTTCCATTTATTTCCACCATTTCCCAGTGATTTAGTTGCGACCTATACAGGGTCTTTCACGAGGAACCTCACCCATATTTATACGGGAAACTACTGAACGTATTTTCATGAAATTCAGCACTTATAAGTATTTCACGATGCTGATGAAATCTAAAATATTTTCAAGGCATGAGCACCTCCGGTTTTTCCGGAAATGACGTCAACTTCCGTTTTTCAAATTAGAACACCATTTTTTTATTGCAGAAATAGATTCCTTAGAAAATTTCAAGTTATTTTGATGTAACATTTTTCAGTTTTGGTTGGAAAATTCTCTCTGAGCGGGAAAATTCGAAAAAAAAATCGAAAATAGAGCTCCGCTGAAACAAGAATAACTTCGAGGTTTTTTGATGGAAAATTTTCATTTTTGGGATTTTTCAAGATGTATGATTGATGTATCCACTTTGAAAATCGAAATCGCGATTCATGATACAGGGGGTGACAAAATCGCTTTCAAAGTTAGGGATGACAAAATCGTGAAAAATCAATTTTTTCAAATTAGAACCCCATTTTTTTATGGCAGATATTGAATCTACGTTAAAAAATAATGTGAGTGTATGCATCACACCCTTGCCCTAAAATGGATATTTTCTGAGTTATTCACAAAAAACTGTTTTTCGTCTTGAATTTTCAGCTATTTCTTTTCCCTTCACGCCAAAAAGATGAAATTTTCAGGAACTGTTATTTGAACCATGCTGTAGATTTTTCACCCCTTCTTGAAACCGACTTCAAATTACTATTAGGAGAACCATGGCAAACTCTCGCAGTTATAACTAGAGAAGATGCTCAAAGTTTTGACCGTTAATTTCTAGACATTTATTTATACGTCTCAGGAATGCTTCGTGCGTTGCTCTTCTTATTTCATCGGGAGGAAGAGATCTGCAAAAGTGTTTAAAAACCAAATTGAGTTTCAAAACTATGAATCTAAAAATCTAAACAAACCTGAACGCATTTCTGACTCGTTCTATGCAGTCCTCTTAATCAGTCAGGGGAGTTGAGTAGACAATATTTTTTATCCTACCCCAAACATAATAGTCTAAAGGAGTTAAATCGGGAGAACGTGGTGGCCAAAGATGTGGACCATTGTTCGCCAACCATCTATCTTCAAATAGCCTGTAGAGGATATTTGACACATTGAGTGAATTGTGTGGAGGCGCGCCATCTGGTTGATACCATAAGTCATTATGGTTCTGTACTAGCGGCTCAATTATTTGAGTCAATATGTCAGAATATCTATCTCCTAAGGGAGAACATTCTTTGAATAATGCAAACATGTGTAGTGTTCTATCTTACCAGTTAAAGTCCCATCATAAATGTGAACATCGAGAATTGCATTATTTTTGATGGCGCAAAAAACATTGAAACTCCAGGTCTCTTGAAAGTTCCATTGTCTGAAGTGGTGGTTGTTCTCTTCATCCCAATAATGACTGTTATGCCTATTGAAAGAACCATTCTTTGTGAATTTAGATTCATCTGTCCAAATTATACAGTCCAAAAAGTTTTCATTCTCTTGAAATCGAATCATCATAGCTTCGCAAAACTCTGTTCTCCTGACGAAATCAGTTTCCTTCAAATGCTGTACCCTATTGAATTTATATGGGTGCATTTTATGTTTTTTTAATATTCTTCAAACACTCGATTGAGATAATCCCAGATCAATCTCGGCATCTTTGAGAGAATTTTGAGGATTCACACGAAAATATGCAAGAACTGTAATTTCGTTGTTCTCATCTTCTACTACACTTTTTTCTCTGTGTATAGTTTTCTTAACGAAAGATCCGACATTTCTCAAGTTTGTCATGGTTCTGTTAATGGTATCTCTCGTTGGTCTGGGTCGGTCAGGAAACCTCTCAATGAACAGTCGAATCGTTCTATCTACAACTTTATTACATTCTCCATGAAGTAGAATGATATTTAAATAATCTTCATTGGTAAAATTAGGCATAGTGATCGATTTTATAACTTAATACGAATTATCACCAAATTAATAGTAAACACAAAATGCTACTGAATAAAGAGGAATTTGGCAGATGTAATTAATGATATCTATCATTAAAAAAAAAGAATGTAAGACATGGTAAGTCTTTGCATATGGTTCATAAGGAATTATTTATTTATCACTGGAGAGAAAACCGATGGCCGATTAGTTGAAATGAAGAGGTTTCCGATACAAATTCGAATCAAAATTTGCCATCTATTTAGGAACAACCTGTAACTTTTTTCTCTTGCATATTAAGGTAGTAAAATCTAAAACATGGTTTAAGTAACAGTTCCTGAAAATTTCATCTTTTTGGCGTGAAGGGAAAAGAAATAGCTGAAAATTCAAGACGAAAAACAGTTTTTTGTGAATAACTCAGAAAATATCCACTTTAGGGCAAGGGTGTGATGCATACACTCACATTATTTTTTAACGTAGATTCAATATCTGCCATAAAAAAATGGGGTTCTAATTTGAAAAAATTGATTTTTCACGATTTTGTCATCCCTAACTTTGAAAGCGATTTTTTCACCCCCTGTATCATGAATCACGATTTCGATTTTTAAAGTGGATACATCAATCTTACATCTTGAAAAATCCCAAAAATGAAAATTTTCCATCCAAAAACCTCGAAGTTATTCTTGTTTCAGCGGAGCTCTATTTTCGATTTTTTTTTCGAATTTTCCCGCTCAGAGAGAATTTTGCAACCAAAACTAAAAAATGTTACATCAAAATTACTTGAAATTTTCTAAGGAATCTATTTCAGCAATGAAAAAATGGTGTTCTAATTTGAAAAACGGAAGTTGACGTCATTTCCGGAAAAACCGGAGGTGCTCATGCCTTGAAAATATTTTAGATTTCATCAGCATCGTGAAGTACTTATGAGTGCTGAATTTCATGAAAATACGTTCACTAGTTTCCCGTATAAATATGGGTGAGGTTCCTCGTGAAAGACCCTGAATAGAAATTGTGCATTATTCAGTGAGTTATTAGCTTCAGTGTTGGATTACGATTTTCTATGAATAATACCAATAATGTTTCCTCTAATTTTCTGGTCTGAAAAACCAAATTCTAAAGAATGGATTATCTGTGACAACACATAATTTTTCATTCGAGATAAGATTATAAGATTCTTGTATTGAAGATGAATTATTAGGAATTAAAAGTATAAATAATGGTTCAAGCACTTACGAGAGGTCAGATGCTTTTGCGCACATGCTCTATTGTCTACTCACCTCTATTGGACACTCTACTACGAATTTAGCATTTATATTTTCCATTTTCTCAGCGTTTATAATGTATGAAAACATTTGTTACCATTTTAATGACAGACTTCAGTGACGTCTATGATCACAGAATTTTTAAATCTATTGGAACATGTACCGATGAATATCAACGTTTAATGATATAATGTTCGGAAAGAGAGGGGTTTTTCTTCTACGTTCTTTTCCCCAATCAGGTAAATGATGCCGAATGTAGATTAACCTCCTCAAGTTATATTATGGTTTTATTTCATTCCCTCCTGAACTCCCCAACAATCTCTCTTTCTCTACCTATTTAAAAGTATAGAAATGTCCCTCGATATTTCCGCTTATTTTAGAGCCAAGTTCTAGATTTAAACTCGATTGAATCTATATTACTGGAAATATTTGGAATATATTATATTTTTTCTGGAGCTAAGCAGCTTTAGGCGAGTTCAGTACATGGATGGTTGAGATAATTAATGAAAAAATCCTCTGAGTGAGTTTCTGAATTTTGTTTGCCTAATAACTCAAAAATATTAAAAAACTAAAAAAGACACACGATGAAATATTTATTGATTTAAACCATCAACAAATATTCCGCGTGGCCGGGCTAGATCACTTCATCGCTCAGTGTTCCCCAAAGAGGAAAACGTCCTGCAAGGACAGACACAAACCCGGGTTTCATGGTTATTACCAATCATCAGTGTGACTTAGCCAACACTGAATGAAAACCGAAGGAGTTATAGGAACTTAATTCCATGAGTTACGAACTGGTAGGGAAAGAATCCCACCAGCGGCACCTATATGGAAATTCTTACGAACTCCGACCCTCTGCGATGATGAAACCTTGAGCGATGTTCAGCGACGTTCATTCTTTGGGAAACACTGCGCGATGAGGTGATCTAGCCCGGCCATGCGGAATATTTGTTGATTGTTAAAATCAATAAATATTTCACCATGTGTCTTTTTTTAGTTATTCGCAATTAGCACAGTTCACCTCATTGAATGTTCAAAAAATATTGATCTCATCGAATTAAAACTCAGTACCAACACGTAGACTTATGCAAAATTTCGTGAGTATCATAGGAGTAATATATAAATTATTATACTGCTCTGGTTATAAATTTGAATGAGCGTGCCAAAGCTTGTGTGTTTTTCAGCTGAGTACTGAGTTTTTATTCGATGAGATTAGTATTTTTTGAGTTATGGGGCAAACAAAATTACAGAAACTCGCTCAGCTGATTTCTTTCATTCATTATCTCAACCGAGATAGTTATGCCCCAAACCTATCCTGCGAATTTCAACCTTATAATTTATTTCGTTCAAGAACCAATAACTTACGGATGGCGAAACGCTAGGTGCTCCAAAATAATATTCAGCAGGAGGAAGTGAAGCACATCGTAGTTCAAACTTGTCAAATACGTAATTGCGGGATTGTTTTCGGATGGAATGCGCGGAAAAGGAAGCCGCAGGGTTACATTCGTCACTCAAATAATTTGTGATATGAGTTCTACCAAATCTATTTCGAATTCTTCCAAGAACCAATGCTTCCCCTGTTAGACATGGTCGAAAATTTCTAAGTATTGTATTCTGGAATTAATAAATGGGAGGTATAATTTGTCAACGAGTTCTATGTTTTACAAGGCTACTAAGTGTGACTCAGAGTCGCAAAATATGATACATCACAAGAAATCTGAGCCTCGCACGCCCACGACTACTGTATATATTACTGACGAAGGGCGTATCTGTTACGTAGGTACTGACCAGACGTGTAACCGAGTACGATCAACAGAAGCTCTATTAATGTTTCACATTTCTGCACATTGTACAGAGTTCAATTTAATTTGTGTGCTCTTCTTTATCGTCTTTCTGTTCGATCTAGAGACTGTAGATATACAGTGCACGTCAAAATTATGGATCAAATTCCTTTTTTGCGCGCGTGTTCCGCAAGGAACAGCGTGCTGTCATTTCGTCACAATGTCTGTATTTTTCGATTTTTTTTTGCGAAAATGGTCTCAAACGCTTGGGTTCGACTCCCTGATGAAGAATTCGAGGTCAAATTCAATTCTGTTCGTCCGGTCCGGCCGGCCGGCCGGCCGGTTGTTAGCACGATGACTCTCGAACGGAACGAGTTAGAGCGTTGAAATTTGCAGGGCATGTTTGGAGCGTTAGTATCTCGGACAAGTTCGTTAAAGGGCAAAATCCATCGAGCCGTTTCGGAGTTACGGCCATTTTTAGTTAAACCGTTTTTCAAGAATATTTCCGAAACCGATTATTCGATCTATCTGAAATTTAGCACCAAATTGTATAATCATGACCTTTATATGCCTGTTTAGTTTCATATTGATCGGATGGCTGTAAATTAGAAAAAAAATGTTAAGTATTTGAAAATGAAATTGAAATTAGTTTTCACAATTACTCGAAAAAAACTTATCCGATTGAATTGAAGCTCGGTAGTTATATGCAAAGTACCAACAAAAACACTTACGCAGAATTGCGTGGGGGTAGCATGAGTAGAAAAAAAAAAGCACTGACGTGAAGTCAGTACTCTTTGGCGCGCGTGTTCACGGCGGCCAATTTGAATTGAATGATGAGTACTTCAAGCTCAGTGGATAGAGCGAGCCGAAGATCTACCCAAAGGATAGTGGACACCATTCACTGTCGTTTCAAAAATTAACAGTGCTGTATCTAAGCTGCCATCAGGATAGAGTAATAAAGTTGGAAGAGAACACAACTGACTCTCCTTAGTCGCACAAGCTGCTAGAAGATTTGGTAGGGTCAGTATAATCCTAATCATGTTTATAGCACGCGCGCTAAAGCAGATTGACTTTTTACACTTTTTCTTTCATTGTTAATTCAATCTGCTTTTGCGCGCGTGCTATAAACATGATTAGGATTATACTGACCCTACCAAATCTTCTAGCAGCTTGTGCGACTAAGGAGAGTCAGTTGTGTTCTCTTCCAACTTTATTACTCTATCCTGATGGCAGCTTAGATACAGCACTGTTAATTTTTGAAAAGACAGTGAATGGTGTCCACTATCCTTTGGGTAGATCTTCGGCTCGCTCTATCCACTGAGCTTGAAGTACTCATCATTCAATTCAAATTGGCCGCCGTGAACACGCGCGCCAAAGAGTACTGACTTCACGTCAGTGCTTTTTTTTATTTTTTCAAGTTCCTTTAACAAATATAGCCATCAATACAGTTTGACTGTTAGCTTTACCGTAGATCGAAAAAAATTGCGGTTGTGGGACCTCTGTTAGGAAAGCAATTGCCTCTTCTCCGAATCCGAACGTATTTTAATATAGATCTACCGAATACAGTTATACATAAATTCGCCTCAGGGCCACCATACAGACATTTCAACTCGGAAACAACGCTATTTACCCCAAACTGCCTTGTGTCCGTGCACTAAATTGACATGAATATTCTTTTAAAACCTCACAATATCGGCTCATTACTCCTAACATAACCCAAACAACCCGAAACCATACACTTCTCGTCTGCGCAAGCGCAATATACTCATGGCTGCAAGTCCTCCCAAAATTACAAACCTCACAAAAAACTCCGATACTCCAACACTAGTGGTTCAGGAGATATCGCTTCTTGAATCCACGCATGCGCAGACCCTCACCAGGAGATTCTATAGAGGAATAGCATCCGCCACCCCAAAACCCCAATCCTCTCTGACGAAAGCACCAGCAGTTAAATCACTGATGGTCTGCTCATGCGCATAACGAAAAATGCCCGTAAGGGGTAACATCAATTTCGAAATTAGCCCCAGGGCCGCGGTACGGACACTTTAACTCGGAAACAACGCTACATCCCCCAAACTGACTTGTCCTTGCACTGAATTGCCATGAATATTCATTTAAAACCTCACAATATCTGCTCAGCACTCCCAACATAACCCATACAACCCAAAAACAGGCACTCCTCTTCTGCGCATGCGCAATCTACTAGCGGCTGCAAGTCCTCCTAAAATCACACACCTTACAAAAAACTCCGATTCTCCAACACTAGAGGTTCAGAAGATATTGCATCTTGAATCCACGCATGCGCAGACCCTCACCAGTGGATTCTATGGAAGAATAGCATCCGCCACCCCAAAATCCCAATCCTCTCCGACGAAAATACCAGCAGTTAAATCACTGATGGTCTGCTCATGCGCATAACGAAAATGCCCGTAAGGGGTAACATCGATTTCAAAATTAGCCCCAGGGCCACGGTACGAACACTTCAATTCGGAAACAACGCTACATCCCCCAAATTGACTTGCCGTGCACTGAATTGCCATGAATATTCTTTTAAAACCTCACAATATTGGCTCAGCACTCCCGACATAACCCATACAACCCAAAAACAGTCATTTCTCTTCTGCGCATGCGCAATCTACTTGCGGCTGAAAGTCCTCCCAAAATCACACATCTTACAAAAAACTACGATTCTCCAACACTAGTGGTTCTGGAGATATCGCATCTTGAAACCACGCATGCGCAGACCCTCACCAGGGGATTCTATAGAGGAATAGCATCCGCCACCCCGAAACCCCAATCCTCTCTGACGAAAACTTCAGCAGTTAAATCACTGATGGTCTGCTCATGCGCATAACAAAAAATGCCTGTAAGGGGTAAAATCAATTTCAAAATCAGCCCCAGGGCCACGGTACGGACACTTTAACTCGGAAACAACGCTACATCCCCTAAACTGACTTGTCCTTGCACTGAATTGCTATGAATATTCTTTTAAAACCTCACAATATCGACTCAGCACTCCCAACATAACCCATCCAACCTAAAAACAGTCACTTCTCTTCTGCGCATGCGCAATCTACTGGCGGCTAAAAGTCCTCTCAAAATAACACACCTTACAAAAAACTCCGATTCTCCAACACTAGTGGTTCGGAAGATATCGCATCTTTAATCTACGCATGCGCAGACCCTCATCAGGGATCTGAATTCTATGGAGGAATAGCATCCGCCACCCGAAAACCCCAATCCTCTCTGATGAAAACTACAGCAGTTAAAGGACTTCTCATCTGCGCATGCGCAATACGGAAAATGCCCGGAAAGGGCAGCATGAACCTCAAAAACATATGTTTCGGCATTAAAAGCAAAGTATTCCGCAAAATAGTAGAAATTTTTTTATTTTTTTCATGTCACGTGATCTTCACGAAATTCTGCAAAAGTGTTTGCTTTGGTCTTTAGCATCTAACTACTTAGTTTCAATTTAATGAGATCAGTATTTTTCGAGTTATCGTGAAAACAAAATTTTCAAATTTTCAAAATTTTTTTTTTGTCACTTTAGGGCCGTCCGTTCAACACAAAACTTCGCAGGCATTTAAAGGTCATGATTCTACAATCTGATGCCAAATTTCAAAAAGATCGAGTGATAGGTTCCGGAAATATTCATAAAAAACGTTTTTACTAAAAACGGCCTTAACTCCGAAACCGCTCGGTCGATTTCGCCCGTTAACGAACTTGTCCGAGATATTTACGCTACGAAACTACCCTGCAAATTTCAACGCTCTAAGTCGTTCCGTTCGAGAGTTATCGTGCTAACGGCCGGCCGGACCGGACGGACAGAATTGAATTTGACCTCGAATTCTTCATCAGGGAGTCGAACCCAATCGTTTGAGACCTTTTTCGAAAAAAAATTCGAAAAATACAGACATTTTGACGAAATGATAGCACGCTGTTCCTTGCGGAACACGCGCGCAAAAATTAAAAATTTTTTTAACTATTAGCGGAATATTTTGCTGGAAATTCTGAAACCAAATATCGGATTGAGTTCAGTTTTGGCACTTCGGTGACCAATAATGACCTCTTGGGGTGTGCAAAACTTCACTGCGAACAGACCACTAGGAGCCTAAAAAAAAAATTTATAATTTTGAACTTCCAGACTGGACAAATTATAATTCATTTCGTATTCCTACATGGAAATCTCCAACATCTGGTGATTTCGTTCCGACGTATTTTTTGCGCGTTTATCTGAATGAATGCGATATGAACGAGGGCAACTGATTAAAATATGGACTTCTTACTAGCATGGCAATTGAATTAATGCGTAAGCGATGTGTGAAATTTTAAATTGGTTTTCTAAATTAGTCTGAACGGTGAACGACTGGCGGTGTAACTGCCTCTTTTGGGCATTTTTTGTTATTCGCATAAGCGGACGAGAAATAATTTAACTGCTCGAGTTTTATTCTGAAAAGATTGGGGTTTTGGGGTAGAGGATGCTATTCCTCCATGGAATCTCCCGGTGCCGGTCTGCGCATGCTTGGATTCAAGATGCCATATCTCCTGAACCACTAGTGGTGGAGAATCGGAGTTTTTTGTGACTGACAGGATGGCCATAAAGTGGCGAAAAAAAATTAAAAAATCTCAATTTTTTTTTTCCACGATAACTCGTAAAATACTGATCTCATTGAATAGAAACTCTGTAGTTAGATGCAAAAGACCAAAGCAAACACTTTTACGAAATTTCGTGAAGATCACGTGATATGAAAAATTCAAAAAATTACTCTATTTTGTGGAATATTTTGCTTGAAATTCCGAAACCTATTTATTTGAAATTCATGCTGCCCTTTCCGGGCATTTTTCGTTCTGCGCATGCGCAGATGAGAAGTCATTTATCTGCTGTAGTTTTCGTCAGAGAGGATTGGGGTTTTGGGGTGGCGGATGCTATTAATCCATAGAATCCCCTGGTGAGGGTCTGCGCATGCGTGGATTAAGGATGCGATATCTCCTGAATCACTAGTGTTGGAGAATCGGAGACGAGAAGTGACTGTTTTTGGGTTGTACGGGTTATGTTGGGAGTAATGAGCCGATTTTGTGAGTTTTTAAAAGAATATTCATGTCAATTCAGTGCACGGACACAAGTCAGTTTGGGGGAGATAGCGTTGTTTCCGAGTTGAAATGTCTGCATGGTGGCCCTGAGGCGAATCTATAAATAACTATATTCGGTAGATCTATTTTAAAATACGTCCGGATTTGGAGAAGAGGCCATTGCGTTCCTAACGGAGGTCCCATAACCGCAATTTTTTTTCGTTCTACGGTAAAGCTAACAGCTAAACTGTATCGAAAGCTATATTTGTTAAAGGAACTTAAAAAAAAAGCACTGACGTGAAGTCAGTACTCTTCGGCGCGCGTGTTCACGGTGGCTAATTTGAATTGAATGATGAGTACTTCAAGCTCAGTGGATAGAGCGAGCCGAGGATCTACCCAAAAGGTAGTACTCATCACTCAATTCAAATTAGCCACCGTGAAAACGCGCGTCAAAGAGTACTGACTTCACGTCAGTGCTTTTTTCAGAAGAAAAATAGTTGGCAGCAAATCCTGAAACAGGTCAATTTTTGTTTAACTTTTACCAAATTTTTATGCATTTTTGAAGGATTTTTAATGCACCCTGTGCCATCCCCATCAACCCTCTAAATTTTTTGAATAGGGAAAGTGGGTCCTGTGGTACTTTTTTGGCAAGGTCTTTGTTTCTTCTTGACAGGCGTGCAGATATTATCAAGAAAACATTTTTCTTTTATGAAAAATATTTAGTTCAAAGAGATTTTCAGTAGTCATGTGCACTTTGTCATGGCTCATTTACTTTGAGACGATGGTACCTGATGAAATTTGTCACTGAAAGAAAGTCGACTATTACAGTTTTTTGTTCATGCATAACTTTCAACCACTTTCAACCCCTTCACATTTTTTTTCTCCATTGAAGGGTTCGTAGGGGTTGAAAGTTGTGCATCAACAAAACTGTAATGGTCAACTTTCATTCGGTGACAAATTTCATCAGGTACCATCGTCTCAAAGTAAACGAGCCATGGCCATGACAAAGTGCACATACGGAAAACCTCTTTGTACTAACTACTTTTCAATTTCTTCTTGAAAATTTCTGCATGCCTGTAAGGAAGATACAGAGACCTTACCAAAAAACTACCACATGACCCACTTTCCCTATTCAAAAAATTTAGAGGGTTGATGGGGATGGCACAGGGTGCAACAAAAATCCTTCAAAAATGCATAAAAATTTGGTTAAAGTGAAACAACAATTGATCTGTTTCAGGAATTTGTTGCCAAACATTTTTCTTCTGAGAAAATGAATTTGTTCCATAATTTTGACGCGCACAGTATAGATATGTGGATACATTTCGTACCATTTTAATGTCAGAATTGAGAAATGAGAGAATCGTCTAAGATCACAGAATTTTCAATTGTGACATATGTATTCAATCGGAATTGAAATTCATTAAATATCCAATAATACAAGAAAAAACTTACGTCTCAAGTAATTTCAGGATACGATATTTTCGTAATGTGGACAATTAACCAAATCCGCCTCAATAGATTATCGCCAACGAAATGTAAACCAATAATTTTTTTGAATGGTGAAATGTAATTTCAATGAAATTTTCCATTTTTATATTTTTTTTTTTTTTTGCAGAAACATATTTTTAATCATATATACACGTTGCAGATTGAATTTATATTCTATGATCTCTTTCATCCCTCCAATTAATTAGTTCCAGAATGATACAGAATAAAATTTGAGTCAATTCAATAGATGCCTAAAACCAATTGTGAGTAAAAAAATTTAAGCTATCTACACGCTTTAAATGCCACTTATACTAATATTTAAAAAAAATTATGATAAAATACCTATATCGATTGTTGAACGAAGCTCCCAGTCCGAGTACTTAATTGATAACAAAGGGAATATATCTGAATATTCTGAACGAAGTGCTATACTGAATAAGATAAGAATAATGAATACCCCAATTTGCAATGGAATAAAATATAAAATCATTCACTAGCAGTACTACTATTTCGGTAGTACCAACGCAGAATCCAGATGGCAGCCATACATTCTATAGAATGTTGATTGTTTCGATATTTCGAATTTCCTCTGGCGGCACTTTGGAGGGCGAGATATGAGTATGAAATATGATAGGTTTCTTTAACAATGGATATATCCATTGTTAAAGAAACCTATCATATTTCATACTCATATCTCGCCCTCCAAAGTGCCGCCAGAGGAAATAATTCGAAATATCGAAACATTCAGAACGTATACGAACGAATTACGAGTACGACTACGAGATATCTCGTATCTCATTTCATTTAATTTTTGCTCGAGTCGAGTGATATCTCATCTGGGGCTCTATTCTCGACCATTCGCAATTTTAACGATCGGTCGCATATGCTATATATTACTATAGAGATGCGCACGATCGTGCAAATTGCGAATGGTCGAGAATAGAGCCCCTGGGTGCCATATGTTGGACGGCAGAAAATCATTCGAATGATATCGCTCGCATTTTTCAGAACATCTCGAGATATCTCGCTATGTTCCAATAATCGAAAAGTTCGATTATTTTCACGCGAGAGGTCCCATCACTAGTCTAAACTGGTATAAGGATAGAGTAACAAAGTTGACAAAGAATAAAACTGACTCTCCTTAGTCGCACAAGCTGATAAGAGCTTCTGAGGTATCTCCTTGGGAACGACTTGGGACGGTCAGTATAGTCATAAAAATGTTTATAGCACACGCGTCAAAGCAGATTGACCCCACGTCAAAGCTCTTTTAGCCTTTTTCTTTCAATATGAGGTCAATCTGCAATTGGCGCGCGTGCTATAAACATTATTATGACTATACTGACTTTTAACCTTCAACCCCCATGAAGGATGGTTCGAGTCTGTATAGTAAACTTATAACACTATGGTACTTTCCGAAGTCATAGAAATCTGAAATTGGCTAAGCGGACTAGAATTAGCAAACAAACAAAAGAAAAATTGAGAAATCCGTAACTTTCACGCATCACTCCGCGTAGAGGGGTGTGCAAATCGTCTTGGAAACCTGATATTTGGTGGGTACCTAGGATGAGCATAAAAGCAATAACAGAATTGAAGAATTTTTTATTTTCACCCTCCAACCCTTTGAAAGGGGGAGCATGTCTGAACTGAAAAAAAACTGTGGAAATTTCAGAGGAAATTTTGAATTCGGTATACACAAACAACAGAAAAATTAAGAAATCCGTATCTTTCACCCTCTAAACCCCCAAGTCTTCCCCAAGGAGATACCTCAGAAGCTCCTAGGAGCTTGTGCGACTAAAGAAAGTCAGTTGTGTTCTTTGTCAACTTTGTTACTCTATCCTTATACCAGTTTAGACAAAGCACCCTTAATTTATGACCCGATATTGAATGGTGTCCACTATACCCTCTGGGTAGATCTCCGGCTCGATCTATCCACTGAGCTTGAAATACTCATAATTCAATTCAAATTAGCCAACGTGAACACACGCGCCAAAGAGTACTGACCTCACGTCAGTGCTTTTTTATATTTTTTCGAGTCCCTTGAACAAATCTGACCTTTGATACAGTCTGGCTATTAGTTTTAAGTAGAGCGAAATAAAAAAAAATGCGTTTATGGGGCCCCCGTGGGGAGAGCGATTGCTTACACCTACTCTCCAAATCTGAACGTGATTTAATATCGATCTTCCAAATATAGATTTTTATAAATCGGCCCCAGGGCTAAGATACAGACAATTCAACTCGCAAAACCACACAATATCGGCTCAGCACCAAATCCATGACCGCTAGACGCAAATCACTCCCAACATGAGCCATACAACCCTAAACGAGCCCCTTCTCCTATGGGCATGCGCAATCTACTCGTGGTTGAAAGTCCTCCCAAAATCACACACCTCACACAAAACTTTGATCCTACAACACCATTGGTTCAGGAAATATCGCAGATTCAATCCGCGCATGCGCGGCCACAATTTCAATTTCAAAATTAGCCCCAGGGCCACGGAACGGACACTTCAACTCGCAAACAACGCTATTTACCCCAAACTGTCTTGTCCGTGCACAGAATTGCCACGAATATTCTTTTAAAACCTAACAATATCGGCTAAGCACCAGACCCATTACCGATGGTCCTTAACCACTCCAAACATAACCCATACAAACAAAAAACAGTCACTTCTCCTCTGCACTCTCAAAATGCACACCTCACAAAAAACTCCGATTCTCCAACACGAGTGGTTCAGGAGATATCGCATCTTGAATCCACACATGCGCAGACTCGCACCAGGGAATTCTATGGAAGAATAGCATCCTCCACCCTAAAACTCCAATCTTCTCAGAAGAAAACTCGGGCTGTTATATTATTTCTCGTCTGCTTATGAGAATAACAAAAAATGGCCAAAAGCGGCAGTTCCAACCCCAGTCGTTCACCGTTCAGACAAATTTTGAAAACCAATTTAAAATTCCACACATCGTTCACGCATTAAATCAATTGCCATGCTAGTAAGTGGTCCATATTTCAATCAGCTGCCCTCGTAAATGTCGCATTGATTCAGATAAACGCGCAAAAAACAAGTCGAAATTATGTTCGCCAGATGTTATATACTCGTATTCCACGTAGGAATTCGAACTGAAATAATTGGCCCAGTTTAGAAGTTCAAAATTATTAATGTATTTTTTAAATAGAGAGTGAGGGTGCGTCTGAGGCGTGAATAGACAGAAGAACATCCGAACAAAAGCTCCTGACTTCAAGTCAGTAATTTCATGACTTTTTCTCATTGCGAAATGCTTTGTGCTAGTTTTTCCAGGAGGTTTTATATCACACCTTGTCCCTTTTAAACGGTATCTGGAAAAAGATATGTGCGAACATTATCATGGGACATGTGCATACATATTTTGTATTCAGTGCCGGTACTGCCAATAAGCTGGAGTTAGACAAAGCTAGAATCTCATGCTCAAAGGGAGCCCGAAGAGGGATTAACGTAAATTTTCCACTTACGAAGGTGCCCTGACAGTTATCCCAACAGAATGATTTGTTTCATAATTGCTTCACCTAAGATCTTTCGAATTTGAATGTATTCAGTATTTGTCCGAATCAATTGAAATTGTTGACAATGATTTACTTGAGGTAGAATGTATTATTTTCCAGTAATATTCGATAACTTTTCTCGAATCATACCCAAATTAACAAGACTGGAATAGTATATAACAAAAAAATGGGTTCAAGCCCTGTGGACAGGAGCTTTCTGGCGCTCTAGTTCAAACAGACAAATTATATCTCCGAAAGTATTGGTTACTCAGAGTTGAGAATTATATCAATGTATTCTTATGATAGAACTGCATCATAAAGGAAATTCAATTCAAATAATAGTTTATTTATCAAGATTAAATGAGCAATCTGAGAACTGCACCATGGAAGAAACCAAATTAAAATAGCTGAAATGAATTTGACTCTCTCTTATAGAACAGGATGAAATGTACGAGTATGAACACAGATCATATAATGAAGCTTAGATAGAATAATTATAGCATTCTGTGAAAACAGAAGTACGATTCATTATTGAAATTTAGAACTTCATCTTAGCAGAAATTGAATTCAAACATCATAGAAGAAATTAAATTCAACAAGAGTGCCAAAAATTATCAATCCAAAACCAATAGACGAATTCTACCCAACAACGAACTCATCCGAGATATTCATTCCTCAATTCCAGTTTTGTTTTTAGTGGAGATATTCTGAACTCAATATTATTAACTTACCATTACCATTCCCCTCATCATATGGATTGACCATCGGCATGAAAATATCAACCAACAAAAGTATGATAATATCTAATTCTCATATTGATACCATTACTGGAATGAATTACAATGAGACAACGTCAAAGTTGACATTATAACAATTCATAGAATAGCCACAGAATAATTCTATCATTGAAATTTTGAAAAATCATATCTCCGAAAGTATCAGTTTGTTAGAGTTAAAAATGATATGAATGGATTCTTATGGTAAAACTGCTTATTGAAAAAAATTTAATTTGGAATTTGTTATGTAAAAAAAAAAATCCCCCAAACATACTCTGAAAATTTCCACTGTCTAGCTCATTCCGTTCGAGAGTTATCGTGCCTACGGCCGGACCGGCTGGCCGGACGGCCGGACAGAATGAATTTCGACCACGGATTCTTGATCAGTGAGTCGAACCAAATCGTTTAAGACCATTTTCATCGAAAAATTCGAAAATTACAGACATTTGGGCAAATTGATAAGCACTCAGTTCCGAGGAACTAGAGCGCCAAAAAGTTGCAGAATGGGCTCCTATTCAAACACGAATTCGAATTTCAAAAACGAGCGACGAAGAAGTGAGTTTTCGAACGCATGTGTGTTGGAATTGCCTTCTGCAACGAGTATTAGACGATATTTTCTCTATCTCAGTCAAGTTCTGTAAAATACTGTTGAAATTTAATGAAAAATTCTGATTATACATCCTAGTGACTTTTGTATTCTATCTTGGTAGTTGGTGTGACTGTTACGAAAGTTGACAGATTATACTGAACTTGAATCGTACGTAGGGCATGGAGATCAAATTTAAAACAGTTTCCGAATAGCATGAATGATTCAAAATTAGCAAGTAGGAAATCTCTAGTTCATATCTTATTTTTTAATGAATATAAAAGTTTTCCTCTCAACAATTATTTCACTATATCCAGATTATATTATATTGACAATTGACGTCTGTTGAAATTTGATAGGATCGAATGTTAGTGCGGACTACCACAAATCGAAAAATATAACTAGTAACAATGCAGGAATAATGAGTTCATTACAGCACTGTTTTAAGTGCTGTAATGAACTCACTACAATACTGAAATAGAGAAAACCATTTACGTGACGGATGATCAAATCGAGTAATTCATTTCTGATTTATTTACCGAAAGTTCAGGACCGAAAATGTAGATCGACCGCATCGCAGTCAATGAAATGAAATATTTTTGCTGTCACGCATGCAAACCATTGATAATTTTATTGAAACTTGCCCAAACCAATGGAATCTCACGGATAAATACGCCAACGAGTCAAAAATATGGGTAACCAGCAAGTTGGACAAACATACGTAATTTTATAATATAACCGAAAATCCGATTTATAGATATTTATAAAACATTAACAGCCATTTCTCTCAAAATAATGATAGATGAATCGCTTAAATTGAATAATTCCTTCGGAAATACCAATATTACAACCCAACAAGTTAGTACAAGATTTACTCCCACGATTAGCATATTTGAAAATTTTAATGAGTAAGTTCCCAAAAGAAATAAACGATATTTGTCGTATCATGGCTGATAAATATTCAGATTTACAATCGAAAATGTTTTAAAACAACTCATGAATATGCAGAGCCGATTAGGGAATTCCTTAAGAACATGACAACTAATAGGCAATGGATGAATCTTCTCGTCGAAAAGTACCTATCCATTTCTCTATAATATGTAGTTT
Organism: Halyzia sedecimguttata; assembly: GCA_937662695.2. NCBI lineage: Eukaryota > Metazoa > Arthropoda > Insecta > Coleoptera > Coccinellidae > Halyzia > Halyzia sedecimguttata. Next base: position 72,886,431 of record OW569411.2, read on the forward strand.
GCGGTAATTTTTAAGACTTTACTTATTCCTTATGGCATCTTATAGATAGAGCCTCTACTGAAATATACTTCAGTAATATAAAAATCATCGATAAGGTTTTGCTGTATTCCATAGCGATAGAACGGACCTTGCTTATTGCGCAGAAAAAACATATTATGAATATTTTGTGGATATATTTTTGCTAAGAAGAAAGCATTGCTGAAGTGCTTTTATTATAGCTTGAAGAAATTCTTGATCGTAAATCTGTATGTAAGGGATTCTGTTATTTCCATTTTCCCAAATATTATTTTTCTGTTTTCACTTATTCTACTCATCGTGAAATGTACACAGGATGAATACACATTATTATCGTTCTTATTTCGAAACTGTAAAGAAAGGTTCATGTTTGGTTTATGTTTGAGTTGCAATGATTTGTTGCTTATTAACCTGTGAATTTTTATTTTAATCGTAATGATTCAAAATAATGAAATATTTTCAAAATATTTGTTTTTGCGCACATGTTCTGTGAAAAAGCTTGCTATCATTTTGCCCAAAAGTCTGTAATTTTAGATTTTTTCCGAAAATGGCCTCAAACGATTAGATTCGACTCACTAATTAAGAAATCGAGGTCAAATTCGATGCTGTCCGGCCGGCAGTTGCCACAATAAATTTCAAACGGAAAGAGATAGCGACTTGGAATTTTCAGAGTTGGTTTTGCATCTAAATGCGACGGCTGAGTTCGTTGGGCACAATAGGTCAACAATTTTCGAGTAATAATTTTGTTTTCAAACAATATAGAACCGATCGAATTGAAACTTGGTATATGTTGTAGAATACCAACACAAAGGCGTATGAACTTCATGAGGATCTCATAACTACAAAATTTAAAAAAAAATATAAAAAAATATTATTTATCTCACGATAACCCAGAATATAAAAATCCAATCCAATTCAAACATGGTAATTCGTTGTCGAAAGCCGACTTGCACTTTTTCTGAAATTTCGTGAGGATCGGCTTACGATCCATGGGATGAGCTGGACGACGGGTGAACAATGCCACGATGATTTTCGAACAGGAATAGATATCCACTTCCAATTTCCAGAGTAGGTTTCGGAGTTATACCCAGCGCTTATTTTTGCGGAATTTTGTGAATATGATATTTTTTTTCTCAAAACATTATATTTCAGAAACTATTTTAACTTAATTTTAAATTCGTACATAATAATCACATGTATGCCTATAAATGTATACATACATTTATAGGCATACATGTATGTATGTATGTATGTTAAATTCATTGAAAGAATGAAATAATTAAAATTAGATTCCTGTGTAATCCTTTTGTATTGAACTCTAATCCTATATTAATGAATAGTCTGTATTACTATTTATAAAGAAACAGGTGTCTTAGATAGGAAGGGTAGATAATCCATATAGAAATACATTTTTATACAATTTTGAACTAGAAATACGAATAAGTTAAATTAAATAATAACCTATACCATTCATAAATGATTCACAATTTTATAGCATTCTGTTGTTAACTTAGGAAAACGTTATTTCCGTCGACCAGATAGTCGTAGTATCGTGGAAGTTGTCGAAATATTAATAATATTCACCAATATAATATTTAAAATCGATTTTCTATTAAGAATGAATACATACATCAACTTTTCCAAATTCTACGAGCATTAAAGATATTCAAGTAATCATTGAAGAGTAGGTATATTCATTATTAAATGGTTTCTTTCTGGGTTTTCTCAGCCAAACTCTAAAAAATAGGTATAAAATAAAAAAAAATAATATTTTGCGAAGAGCTTCTTCGTAAGAAACACAAGATATTTGTTAGAAGCAATTTATAGAACAATATTCCCTAACAAACAATAAATAAACTACATTTACGATAAAACAACTATTTCATAACGTTTCGGAGACTAGATCAGACACCTTCATCAGACTACAAGCGAAAATCTTCAGAATTATTTTTTGTTGTTAACTATTCTGAAATTCAAAAAATGTCAAGTTCCAAGTCCTTTTTCGACAAATTCAACCGAAAATGGTCAATTCTAATTCAGCAATTTGCAATATTTGATTCTCTGGTCAACAAAATACAAGTCGAACCCAAGTTTCCTTTTAATGTACCTAATCAGACTCTAATATCACAATCTTTGTTTTGCTCTAGTCCGTCATAAGATCTCCAAGAGTTAATTGAACATACATATTCTGCTATTTCTGTATGTCTCTATTATTTAAGTTGTTCATATATGTTCCGACTTTTATACTTCTAATGGTCTCGATGGTCGTCCGTATACGATTTAGCACAGAGACAAGGAATATTATATAGAATACACAGTATTTGGATTTTTATTTTTCATTGATGGGTTTTGTTTCTGTTTGGGAGAGAACCATTTTATTATAAACGATATTAACTTTTCTCCAATGGAATCGAAGCAAAACTGGTTCATATAAAAGTGAAGTATTTTATTTTGAGAGGCCGATATTATATATTGATGTATTGAGATATAAACAATTATGAGTTAGACTAATTGCACATTACTGTATTTGAAGATTATGATCATCGTTTTTTCATCATGTTTACGATGAGACCTCATTATCAATGAAGAGGTAGCTGTGATTAATGTCCAACAACGACTACCTTTATCAATTCAATACACAAAAGAAAGGAATGAAAAATGTTGAAAAACAGAATCAAATTGAATAAGGTTAATTTGGCTATTGATATTGAGTACCCTGATAGATTAATAAAATTATATATAAAAGGCTATTCTACAGAACAGTGAGTAGGCTTTTAAATTAAGAAAAATTGGAGTTTTAGGTGAGTTCAGTAGCTGGTTGGGTGAATGTTCTGGATATTAATTTGAAAAAGCTTGCCAGAGCCGACTGACATAGCACAATTAAATATCAAGGCGAAGCCTTTGTTGTGGTTGTATTTCACCCCACCAGATCCGAAAAACAACGCTCATTTCTCTCAATAGCCATTGGTCAAGATACTTGTACGCCACATTCAATGCACCTTCAGGGATGCTGTGAAAGCTAAGATATTCATCTCGAAAAAATGCTTGAAATATGGCTTCAAATAAGGTGAATTGAAATGAAAATAGCTGTATGTGGTCTACCTCTCGTTAATAATCACGGTCAAAGCTTTCTCCGTCCGCGATTGCACCTGCTTTTCCACATCCCGAACGCATTATAATGCCTCCGAACGGAGGAATCATTCGAGGAAGATGAAGCCCAAGGCTAAAATCCGTATTATTGCCTTGTTTCATAGGAGCGGCACAACGGGTGCACCTGCTTGTGTGTCTTAAAATCTGGTCCGAGGGCGATATTCGACCTTATCGTCAAGACTGAGCTATGGCTTTTGCGTTGTTGCCGTTCAAGGATATAGAGAATTTCAACATATTCATTAAAAACGGTGCAAATTTTACACAAAAGTAGGATATTTCCTCATCATTCATCAGTATTATCAATAATATATATATATATATATATATATATATATTCTTTTAGTTCTTCTTCTTTTTTTTCCACTATATGATGCCTCCTGGATTGGTATTTTCCCAGGAAGAAAACCTTTGAATCATTCGTGCAGTGAATCAAACTTCTAAACGCTCATCAAAATTTTCCAGTTAACGAATTAAAATTACAGAAATCGAGTAGTTGAGTCCATTCTTGTGTATTGGACACCCTTAATCGAATTTGAATGGTAAATTCGATTAAGGGTGTCCAATACACAAGAATGGACAATAGAACATACGAGCAAAAGCTTCTGACTTCACGTCAGTGCTTGAACCAATTTTTTATTTGTGGCATTGACAGTTGTATTAGTCAAATTCCACCATTAAATCATGGAAAGGCACACGCTTCAACAACGATTACAAATACTCTAAATTTATTATGAAAAATTTGATCACGCCCTGTGGACAGGAACTTTGGCGCTCTTGTTCAAACTTTGACAAATCATCTCCGAAAGTATTGCTTTATCGGAGTTGGGAATGATATCAATGGATTCTTATGATAGAACTGCATCATAAAGGAAATTCAATACAAATAATAGTTTATTTATTATTTATCATTTATCATTTATCATGAGTAATCTTCAATGCTTTGATGCTTCAAAAATTATCATTTAAAATAATAAGGAAGCTATCATCGAAATGCCTAGAGCAAGGCTGAGCATTCCTGATATTTGAGAAGGTAGAGGCTGACGAACAAATTATTTTATTAGTTCAAAATATATTAATAAAATACAATACACTCTTCATAATTTAATACATCATACCTACCAATATCATATTCATTCTCTATTATGGAGAATATTTGATACATATATGTAGTTCCATATTTCAGCAGTTTATTGCTAGCAAAATCATGAAAATAATGTATATAGGAACATGTCTCCCTAAGTAAGTAAAAGGTAATATTAACCTCAGTGGTAAACGAACAGTAATTTGTTTTGATGATTCCATTATGTTCTTCTTTCCTAGTGCCTTCATAAATAATATCATTAAAATGATTCAATTCTTAATCTGATGAAACATCATCCCGAATTTATACATAAATTATTCAATATGCAACCAGTTAACATTATTTTCGGTTTCAAAACAGTCTTGTATATATTCACAAATATCACAAGAATCGGATACTTGTTTACCAACAGAAAATATTTCAAAACTACCGGCCGGCCGGACGGAATCGATTCTGACCACGGATTCTTGATCAGTGAGTTGAACCAAATCGTTAAATAGCATTTTCATCAAAAGATTCGAAAATTACAGACATTTGGGCAAATTGATAATTACTCTGTTCTGAGGAACAAGAGCGCCAAAAATCAGGAACTTTACGTGATTTAACTTCAATTTCGGGTCGTTATAAATCATCCGGATAAAAAACAATTAAACGTTTAGTGTTTGAGAGGAATTTTACACTACATGCTGTTACAGTGCCAGTGAGACAAAGAAATGCAAGAAGTAAAGAGAATATGGCTGCCGTACGCGAAAGTGTTCTTGAAGACCATAATTTATCGATTTCTTGCCGTTCAAAACAACTACTGATTTCTTATGACCTGAATTGGTTCGTCTTGATTTGCGGAATATGTGGTTTCAACAGGACGGTCTCATACTACCAATGACACAATGAAAAAATTCGGTGATTCGATTATTTCAAGAAATGGACCGAGGAACTATCAGCCTCGTTCCTGCGATTTAACTCTATTGGACTTCTTTCTTTTGGGTTGCATTAAGTCATTCATTCACAGCAATTATCCAGCAAATTTAGGCGATTCATAGGTCAATATTGAACGAGTAATTGCTATCATACGACCTGATTTGTGAGAGAGTCATGGAAAATTGGGTTCAACTACTTTATTGCTGCCAGCGTTTCGGTGTTGTATCCATTGTACTTTTTATGAATTAAAAATTTCAATAATTTTCTAATAAATAATGTGTTTTATTCAAAACGCTTTTGATGAAAAACCAGTTATTTTTCATACATGTTATTATTCTATTTCATTGTAAAAATGAATATACGAATGAATTTTTCAACAACTATAAAATATCGGAAATGAAAATAAAATTCGAATTGTTTGCCAAAGATGGTCTCAAACGATTAGGTTCGACTCACTGATAAAGAATTTAAGTTCAAAATCGATTCTGTCCGGCTGGCCGTTAGGCCGTCCGTTGCCATGATCACTTTCAAATGGAAAGATATAGTGACTCGAAATTTTCCGGGTAGGTTGAGCATCTGAATATGAAGGTTAAATTGGTTAATTTAATGGCCATAATCGGCAAGACAGTTTCGGAATTATACTCATCTGAAATATTGTTTCCACAATAACTCAAAAAATACATATATCCGATGGCATTGAAACATGTTCCATCAAAAATGTTATTTGTCATATCTGATATTCATCAGATTCCACTGAAATTCCGAATTAACCTTCAAGCCGACATTTTGAAATCCAGTATCTGATTTCACCTCGATCGGCATTGTATTTTAGCAATAATAGTGTAAATATAATTTCGGACTGGTTCTCTGATATATTTCCTCAATATCTCAAAAAATTTAAAACCAATCATGTGGAAACTTGGAAATTAGTTGTATAGAACGTCGAAGCGCTACTTTTGCAGAATCACGTGAGGATCGTATCACGTGAAAACAAACATTTTTTTTTCAACATTTTATGTCTCAGAAACGTTGTTGAGATCCGTTTAAATTCCGCACAAAGCTACCAGTCCCTATTCTACATTCGAACAGTTTACAATATAACGGTGTCAGATCTGGAGACCGATCCGGCCATTCAATAAAACCTCGCAGACCGATCCATCTGTTCGGGAACCTTTCGTTGAGGTAATCACGAACATCTTGAGAATAAAGGGGTGGAGCTCCTTCCCGTTGAAACCATAGTGTTTCATTTGGGAGATCTGGATCTGCATCGTTCGGAAAAAGAACTGCCAACTCCGGAATCAGTTCATTCCGTAATAAACCAAATATTTCGGACCTGTTAACCTTCACTAAAGACAAGCCTAACAGTTCCAGCCCAAACATAGCATTCGCTCTTTCAGGAAATTGTGTATTTGCCTCCATCATCTAGTTTGCATTGTGATCTGACCAATAGCGAGAGGTTTTTCTGTTGACAGTTTCATTGGAATAAAATGTTGCTTCATCACTAAATAAAATTCGAGCTGGAAATCCCTCATATGCATTACTAAGATCCATCAATTGTTTGCAAAAATGAGTTCTGCTGTCAAAATCATCTCCGTTCAGTTTGTGCACTAAATTAATCTTGAATGAACATATATGGCATTAATTTCCTCGAAACCGATTTTTTCAATATATTGTTATTTACGCCACAGTTCTCGGGGACAAATGAGGTAATTCCTCCAACTCTAATATAATGTTCAATTCTACCTCCTCTGGAATTGCCAGTCGATCACTTTTTGGATGATCCTTCAAGTATCTAAACTCCTCATACTTCCTGATTATTTTACTAACACCACCCTGAGTTACAGTATTAGGATATTTTTCATTGAAATAATCAAAAACTTCTTGATGGGTGCGTGTTCTGTCCCCAAAAGACCTAACAGTTGGAATTTCTATGTTTAGTTTCGTTTTTGACAATATGAGAATAAAAATTAACTAATTAATTCGAAATATATTCAGATACCACTATACTACCAATTCCAACAATTTGCAATATTCACTGTAGGCAAGTAGGTGCTAGGAGAACATACAAGACATTCAGATGGTCTAAAATATTTTTGTGAGTTTCAGTATGAATACTAGTATATTTTGCAATAAATAAATGTATATTTGATGAAGACTTAATTTAAAAAATATTTACATTTTTCTCAAATTAAGAACATTAATATCTCGAGAATTATTGACCCAATTGGCGTTACATGCACTCTACTGAATTTAGAATTTTATGATCTATCCATGCCAAGGAAAAAAATGGGTTCAAGCCCTGTGGACAGGAGCTTTTGGGCGCATGTTCCTTGTGGCCCGTACTGACCAGTAAAGAAAAAAAGCAGTATCATGTTGAATACCTTAATATTATTCTGGAACACAAATTTTCCATTACAATAATCTTCATCTAGCTTCTATTTAGTATCAATTCCTGTAGAACGTGATCATAATAAGTGTTTTCCATATAATAAAATGTGTTTGAACTTGGTATGTAGGAAATCTGACATCAATCATTGGAATTAATTGATTTGACAAACAGCCGTCAAATGAGGTAAATAGATTTTTGTGACGATTTTCTGTGACCATAAAAAAAATTAAGCATTTCATTATTGCATTTCTTGAAATAGGTACCTTTTCAAGTCGATCAACATCGTCCTTCTTTCGACGTCTAAACTATGACTTGATTCTTTATGTTTATGTCTTTGAATTTGTTTTCGGTGGAATTCAAAGAGTTCATAGAATAATCGATGAAAATACTGAGAGAGACCCAGGAAATTTGACACATTTTGTCTTATATCTCCAGAAATTGAAATCTTATAGAGCCAAAATTTTGCACAATGTTGCAAAATACTACAATTGACGTTAGTACAAGTTTTTGTTGCAATCTGATGAATAGTTCACGAAAAAAAAATTTTTTTTTCGAAAAAATTAAAAGAAATATTTTTTTAAAAATTACCAACATTTCGATCATAACAGAATTTTGCCAAAAGTTGCGCGTTTATATCCTCGAACTGACTACAAAGTTTCGATTCAACATCTTCTTTAGTTCCTGAAATATCAGGGAAATAACCTCAAAATTTTAAATGTCTATAACTCCTAAACCGTCCGGCCGATTTTGCCCGTTAACGAACTTAACCGTCGCATTTTGATCAGAAACCTACCCTGAAAGTTTGAAGTCGATAGGACCTTCGGTGCTCCTGTTATCGTGCACACGGCCGGACAACCGGCCGGCCTGCCGGCCGGCCGGCCGGCCGGCCGGCCGGACGGCACCCTAAGATCTGACACCGGATTCGTGATCAGGGAGTCCGAATTAGTCTATTAGCCAATTTTCAGCTCGAAATTCGAAAATTACAGACATTTGGACGAAATGATAGGACGATGTTCCCCTAGAACATACGCCCAAAAATGGCTTGCAATTCAAACAACAAGTGTCTTGCAACATAAAAAAAATTTTCGATGGCGTCACTGCCTGTTAACGGGAAATGATAGAAAAATGTGGGAAAACCTTGTAGATAGGAGCTTTGGTGCTCTTGTTCAAACTTGCACAAATCATATATCGGAAATTATTGGTTTCTCAGACTTGGGAATAATATCAATGTATTCTTATGCTGAAACTTCATCTAAAAAAAAATTGAATTTGAAATTCGGAATGTAAAAAAAATGTTTTTTTCGTTACCACCAAGCCGATTTTGCCCACTAACGGACTTAACCGAGATATTTATCTCCCAAAAATACCCTGAAAATTTCAAGCGTCTAGCTCATTCCGTTTGAGGGTCGGAGGGACGGCCGGACAGAATCGATTTTGACTACAGATTCTTGATCAGTTAGTCGAACCAAAACATTTGAGAGCATTTCAAGCCAAAAATTCGAATATTAAAGATATTGGGGCAAATTGATAAGCACTATGTTCCAAGGAACAAGAGCGCCGAAAATAGAAATTACCGGTAAATTTTCCTTGAAAAATGAATTAATTTGACCTGTCAAATATATTGATATTCCTGAAAGGGGAGAAAAAAAATCCATATCTCCATACTTTTGACGCTGACTGTATATCCTACACAGGCGCCGCCAATTTCAATCGATTTTTTAAATCATTAACAAGTTGTATCAAGATCTACTTGGTTTATTTTGGCTAGTTACGTAATTGCGAATGCACCAAAAACAATTGCCGAAAAACTATAAGAATTAACTTTTATAGCTCGACATTGACTAAGTGGAATGCAATTTGAAAATGTGCAGTATGTCAAAAGTTTGATTTCGCAATACCAATTATGAGTTTTCAACGAAACTTTGTAGCGAACAAATGATGGCTATCATTTGTGGTAATTCCTATTGAGGTTTCTCATTTTGTCATACTTCCTCTATAGACTCTTCCACGGAGACGTGTATGCATGTATAACTTTAAGATTTTGATTTCACCTATTCCGTATTTCTGGTACAAACTCACTTTATATACTATTTCGGTTTAGTCCTTTGCTACTATAAAAACGATACCGCAAGAAAATTTTATTGAAAATTTCAATAAATGGCGGATATACAAAAACGTTCTGCCGAAACCAGGGATCGAACCAGGGACCTTTAGATCTTCAGTCTAACGCTCTCCCAACTGAGCTATTTCGGCTGATAACAAAAATATGTTTGTTTCAACTACAGACATAAAATCATTTCATATCCATTATAATTTTTACTCTGTAAGTATGTGGTCTGTGGTTGATTTATCATCTTCCCAAACATTTGATCTCATACGGAAAAATATTTTGCCACCCCCAATTTGAGTAATAGTCTAAAGTTAGTATCAAAGTTGGCATTGAACAGTTGACATTGAACAACATTGAAAAAGCACCGACGTGAGGTCAGTCTACTCTCGCGTGCTTGTGCAAATTAATACTCAGAGCGGTCACCCATCCAGGTACTAAACTCGCCCAACGCTGCTTGGGTCCCAGATAAAAAATAATATTTTCCCAATATTTCCAACAATGCAGACCCGATAGAGTTTAAATATAAAACTAAGCTGTAAAATAAGGTTTTGAGGGCTTTTGAAAAATTTTAGCATACAGACTTTCAGGAGAGCAAGCGTGCCGAAATTCCACCCATACGCTGTTAGTCGTCCTAGTATTGGACACAAATTAATTAACCTAGGTACTAAAAACCAACATTGGAATTAACCAACTTTTTCATTCGAACGCGTTTCCTGTAAGCATAACTGATGGGGGTTCAAATTAGATCATATACCAATTTCTACGACCGTGCAAAAAATTATCACTTTATTTAGTGGACCATTTTTAGCAGAAGTAAAATTTAAATATTTTGTTATAAACCTACTCGAAATGTCGAGTAGTGAGGTAAAATATATTTTCACTCCTTTAAATATAATTGAAACAGCAAATGAAGCTACAGCAGATTTATAGCCCGATATATCGAAAAGGGTCTAAAAAATTCGTTAGAGACGTTTAGGCTTTTGTGTTGAGTTCAACATGTTGGTGTAAATACTTCTAGTAAACATCTAGGTGATATTGCAAAATAATTGAATAGTGAAAACCCAATGCAATACGCAGGATACTGTTTTCACTGATATTCAACTCTACTTGTTGAATCGGGAAATACATGAAGAGCCATTGAGGCTGAGAATGCTAAGGGCTACATTGAAATAGCATTGACCATTGTCAATATATATCAACGCATCGCCAGGGGGGGGGGGGGTTGGGGCTTCAACCCCCCCTCCCCCGAAATGTTATTTTTCTCTTAAAAAAAAATTTTTTTGCTGCAGAAAGTGACCCTTATAAACCCAACCCCCCTCCCCCCCCCCCCCCCCCGAAATTAATTCCTGGCTACGCCCTTGTATCAACAAGACATGAGCATTCTGTCAATGGGATGTATGTACACTCTTGCATAGAGTTCACCACTTGAATGGACACATAGAAGTTTTCATTGATTCGTCGACATCAGGAACAGGTATCCGTACCTCTTGAAAGATTATTTTCTACAGCGGGTATGATCATGGCAAAACACGTACATAAGTGAAATATCATGTGATGCAAGCGTGATTATGTTTGAGTTGTTGGACAGCGAGTAATTTAAAGGATCAAATTAACAGTGTTTAAAATTAAAAATGTACGAACATTTTTGTATAAGAGAAAAATAAATAAAGCTCTACAAAATTATTCATTATTATATACCATTTCGTTTATATACATATTATAATATTTATTATCGTTATTCACAATTAAGGGAGACGAGACGAGATAACTGATAACGAGACGAGAACGACACTTAAACGAGACTTAATTTCTCTCTCCGTGACCAAGGTATCGTGAGATACATAATATTTTACGTAATTTCCTTAAGATTTTCTAGTGGTACGGTCCTCACAAAATTTTACATAGGTACGTCTTCATGTCGATATTCTACAAGTAGTTACCAAGCTTCATTTCGATTGTGTCTATTATTTTTGAGTTATCGAGGAAATAATATTACAGATTGATATACTCTCCGAAACCGTTGGGACGATTATGCCGAACAACGAACTTAACTCTCCTATTCGGATGCACAACCTACCCTGAAAATTGCAAATCCCTATCTCCTCGAAAGTTATCGAGGCAACGGTCACCTATCGAGCTACTAAACTCACTCCAGGCTGCTCGGATCTCTAACAATATAGATCCGATCGTGTTCAAACTTTGCACTTGGCTGTAGAGTTAGGTTTTGAATAGTTTTTGATATTTCATGATTTTTTAAAAGTTTTCTAGTGATACTATCCTCACGAAATTTCGTAAGAATTTTCGCGTTGGCAGTCTACAACTAATAATCGATCGGTTTCGTATTCTTCGAGTTATTGAGGAAATAAGAACCAAATTTCAGATGGGTTCGATTATGCCTATCAACAAACTCAAATATCGCATTCAGATGCACAACCTAACCTAAAAATTTCAAGTCGATGTCTCTTTCTGTTTTCAGGTTATCTCTTTTAGTCATTTTGGGGCGTATGTTCTGGGGAACATCGCGTTATAGTTTTGCCCAAATGTCTGTAACCTTCGAATTTTTTGACGAAAATGGTCTCAAACGATTTAGTTCGACTCCCCAATGAAGAATTTGAGGTCAAATTTCAAGTTGCTATCCGTTCTCAAGTTATCGTGGCAGCGAACGGCCGGCCGGCCGGACATAATCAAATTTGACCTCGAATTATTTCTGAGTTTAGAATTTTATGATCTATCCATGGTAAGAAAAAAAATGGGCTTGCAATTAAAAAAAAATATCAATGACATCACTGCTTGGTGACGGGAAATAGTGGAAGAATAAGAATTACGGTAAAACGTTCCTCGAGAAATGAGTTAATTCGACCTATCAAATCATTATTCACTATTCATGAAAGGGTAGAAAATAAAACCATTATTCTATGCTTTTAACGCTGTCCGTATGATTTGGCAACGATGTTGAATGAAGCCAAATCAAGGAGTAGAGATTTAATACCATACTTATCTTTATAACAAACAAGGAGAGAAGTAGTCTGACTTCCTGTTCGTGGGTGACTCGAAGAAGTAAGAAGCCGCACTAAACCACAAGACGTAGTAAATTTCATGCCCTCAGAAAATACGTAGGTACTTGTCCCTTTTCGATGGTAGGGACACAAACGAGACAAAGCGATCTCCACTTTGCTGCTACTCGAGAAATGAGATCACGCATGCCACCTGTTCATTCTGATTTTTGAATGTTTTTACCTGGTTCAACGGCAGATGCACTCGATCGGGGTCCCCTCAAAATTATCAAGGACGGGTTGAACTTTTTTCGTTTCCTTTCTTTTGTTTTCTTTCACGTCGGACGGCTTTGATTCAGGATTGTTATTATCTTTTTTACAGGTGGAATTGGTGGGTTAAAGGATAAAGGGCTGTCAGAAAATGCGAGGAGGCAAAGATACTCTTTTTATCGAAAAAAGTTTGATCTTTATGCGGAAAAAATTAGGATTCAACATCATGGTTGAAATTAGATCCTTCCAGGAATGAATGATATACCTCTCGTTGAATCTTTGGCTGACCAGTGGCGTGAGGCAACACCACAATGTTAGGGGGTATTTGAACTTGTACCAAGCAAATGGATTGCTCATATTTATGCTGTCATCTAGTTGTGCAGGTGTAGATCCAGAATATGTACTTCAGAAATTTATTGTTTTTTAACATATTTCAGTGGCTTTCATAATAGTTTTTGATGAAATACATAAAACATCCTATATCTCTTAAACGAATATAGTTAGGACATATTTTGAATACTGATTTAGACTCACCGAAATGTCCTGCATCTGCCCTGAAAGCCTGTATAATTATTCACAAAACACCTTGTATATGGGTCCCAATTCCTCAAAATAATTTTACACTTCTCGAACCACGATAGGTGTTAAATCGATATTAAAATCATCTTGTAAACCAATTGTTCTGCCTTTATAAAAATAGAATAATCATATAGACATGACATTTCTAATTCTATCAATTCACACTGCATCACGAAATTCTTTCAATCACGGATAACCTAGAAAAGTGATGAGCTAGACAGTAAAATCGACATTTTCAGAGTAGGTTTGGGAAATAAGGTTGATTTCGTTATAGGGCAAAATCGGCCTGATAGTTTGGGCGTAACCAAAAATTTCAATTTATTTTTAAGATGCGGCTTCAGCATAATAATCCATTGATATCATTTTCAACTCTAACAAGCTGATACTTTCATAGATATGATTTTTCACAGTTTCAATAATACATCTTAATTCTATGATTTCACAGAATGCTGTAATCGAATATTAATGTCCGTATTTGTATCTATGAATTTCATGATCTGTTCTCATACAAGTCATCTTATCTACCGATAAGAGACATGCCTTATTTATTTCTGGTTCTAGTCAAAATTCAAGTAATCCTCAAAGGTTAGTGTGGGGAGTATATTCATAATTAAATGGTTTCTTTCTTGGTTTTCTCATCGATACTTATAACATAAATTACCTACTGTTCTAGTATGATTGAATGCAGAATGACCATTGAAATCACTTCAGCTATCTTAGAATTATGAGGATTATAGGATGTTATAATTTTTGGGTGATAATATCATCCCTTGGATAATCCATATGATGAAGGAAATTTATATACTTTGGCGAGTTAATCAAATTGGGTTTAGAATATCTCCAGTAAAAACAAAACTGCAGTTTCAAATTTCAATTTTCAATTGATATAATATAATTTTCAGAGTAGATTTTAGGAATGAATATCTTGGATAAGTTCTGGTAGTTTCAGATTAAATATTTTTGGCACTCTTGTTTTTTTTTAAATTACACTTTTTCGAATTTAATTTATTTTATGATGCAGTTCTATCATAAGAATCCATTGATATCATTCCCAACTCTGAGAAACCAACACTTTCGGAGATATGATTTGTCAAAGTTTGAACAAGAGCGCCAAAGCCCCTGTCTACAGGGCTTTCCCACAATTTTTATATCTATAATTCTATATTTATATGATGTCAGTTAACCAGAATGGTTTGGTAATATATTCAACTGCTGGTATATTACCGACTTTCAATGCAGGCATAACGAATCTACTCATTTCTTCCCTCATCAACCTGCCATCCTTCTTTTAAAAAATATGCAGGTTAGGTAAATACATTCGAAAAACTTACTAAAGAAGGCAGTCATCCGTAGTCATATGATTGGATATAAAATTCGCATTCAACTTGCCAAAATATTTTTCGAATTTTTAGCCATTCTATTGCCAAATTTTGATTTTAAAATGATCTAGAGCTATATAGAGGGTGTTCCATGACGAAAGTGACAAGTTTGGTATGATATTAGAGGGTATATAGGTATATACAGGGTGAGTCTTTGACCACTGCATTAATTTTAACCAAAGATTCCTCTCATCAAATGAAACACTTTTTTCATTTACCATTTTTCCAGATTCGGCTCAGGTAAAAAGTTACAAGCGTTTAAAGATTTCTCAATGTGCTAATACATTCCCGCATATAAATTATCTATGACATTGTTGGCGGACGAGAATAAGGTATGGTAACGTGGTTTACAGCTTGATTCGGGATTCCAACGCTCAGGGACGGATCCATAAAAGTAGTGAAATTTCTGGAGTTTTCCATTTTAAAACATTCAATGAAGAATATCTCGAAAACGGTGCGTTTAAGGAGAAATGATGAAGAATAATATAATGTTCTAAAACGACGGAATATTCTTGAAATCACTCAAGAAAAACTTTATATGCTTTCTTTATGCTAATTTCGTTTAGTTTTATGAATCCACGAGTCCATAACTAGAAAACCAGTAGAAGTAGAAAATAACGAATATTTGGAAAATATGTATCATAGTTATAGGAAACTTTACGCCAACATTCATTTTATTCGAAAAAAGGATGCCAAAGCTACAAAATAAAAACTGATTTTTTTTCAAAATTTCAACAGCCTGTATCTTTTTACCTGAGCTGTATTTGGAAAAATGTTAAAAATGAAAAAAGTGTTTCATTTGATGGGAGGAATCTTTGGTTAAAATTAATGCAGTGGTCAAAGACTCACCCTGTATATATATCATTAAACGCTAAACGAGTTCATTACACGATTTTTCCGACGACCATTTTTAGAATTGAAATACTTTTGGATTGAAATAATGTTTATTTTCCATAATACACAAAAAAAGTCTCGGGATGTTAGACTTTCTGAATAATTCGCATTGATATCGTTGTCTACGATATCCGGGAATGTGTGAAGCTGGTGGAAACTGAAGTTGAGGCGTCAGTTACTTTAGAACGATTATCACACAAAATGTTTTCAGTGGTTTCCACTTTATTTTTATCTTAATAACTAGTTGTAGAATACCCACACAAAGAGGTATGTTAAATTTTGTAGGGATCGTATCACTAGAAAATTAAAAAAAAATTATTCATCTCACGATAACTTGAGAACGGAAAGAGATGCAATTTTTAGGTTGGAGTTACGCATCTGAATGCGACATTTGAGTTTACTGATAGGTATAATCGACTAAATGGTTTTGGAGTTATACCCATTTAAAATTTTCTTGTCAAACTGGAATATTGCTTTCTCAATAACTCGAAAAGTACAGATCCTAGCCGATTGAAACTTGGTAGCTATTTTAAGAATACTGACGCAAGGACGTATGTGAAATTTTGTGAGGTTTTTTACTAGAAAATTAAAAAAATTATGAAAAAATTATTATCTCACGATAACTTGAGAACGGAAAAAGATAGTGACTCGCAATTTTCAGTGTAGAATGCTCAACAGAGTGTGGAACTTCAGTTCGTTAACAGGCGTATTCGGCCAAACCATTTTGGAGTTATACCCATCTGAAATTTTGTTGCTATTCAGGCAGCAAACTCAGATATGCTGCTTTAGCACATCTGGCGGTGTCAATGACTCATTTTCTTCGTAATCTATTTTAGGAACTGGCAAAATCAGATTCTAATGTTGAATTGAAAGCAAATAGATAAATTTGAGTGGCAAGTAGATACAGACCTTAGATCTTATATTGAATATTTGTAAAATATTTCAGTGAAGTTGTGACAAAATTCAGATAGCTTGTGAATGACTTCTATGTGCGGTTGCCTATGACAAACTTGCATTAATAGGATAGAAACTAAGCGCTAATTGATAAGTTCGTGAATGTTAAACATTGTAATTATTGCGAGGTCGACGGAAAAATTGGTTCAAGCCCTGTGGACAGGAGCTTTGGCGCTCTTGTTCAACTTTTGACAAACCATATCTCCGAAGGTATTGGTTTCTCAGAGTTGGTAATCATATCAATGGATTCTAATAATAGAACTGCGCCATAAAAGAAATTGAATTTAAATAATAGTTAATAATTATTTATCAAGAATAAATGAGCAATCTGCAATGATTTAACCTCATGGAATGGGTTGTTGCAACTTACACTCGGTGCATAGTTTTCACAACTCGAAATATCTAAGGAAAGTATCATCGAATTTTTTTTTTCGTTACTCTGAAACCATCGGGCAGATTTAGCCCAATAAATAACTCAACCGAGATATTTTTCTCCCGAACCGTTTGTGAAAATTTCAACTATGTTCCATCCACTCCCGGTTGGCCATGATTTAGGTCTATCACGTTTTGTAACTAAAACATAGGTAGGTTGGCACTGCTGAAATATCGTCAATGTCAAAACAATTCGCCAATTTCTACTATCAGCACAATCATAACATAATCTTTCATCTTAGACAAGATATTATCACAGACCATTATCTCCGAATAATAAAGAACTCTTCGCTAAGAAATTGAAAATGCCGAAAGAAATTTTGAGGAAGCAGAGACAAAGTATCAGGAATCAAAATCTGCAATAGGAAAACTTAATTCTGTCTCAGGACATGTTGAACTCTCGAATGAAATTACTTAGTTTCCTATCACTATATTTTATTAAGGTATAAGAATGACTCAGGTTTCGTAGTAGTACTACATTTTGAAACTGGTGTATTTCAAGTTGTGCAACAAGGTATTTAAATGTCTTCTGGAGAAAAGTGGGGAATTCCATAGGTACATCTGTTTGTTTACAAGTTCTCCTGTCGGGTTATTCAGGCATTTTCATTCTTATTTCAAATGAACTATCACAGAGTAAAGGACTACTTTATCCATTATTTTTCAATAAAATTTCAACACTTGATTCTTTATTCCCATACAAGAACATAGCATAACTGAATCTTCCAACCAGTTTATTACGTGAAATATTTCCAGTATAACAACAGAGGATACATTTTCTTCTACAGTCGCCAGAACTTTGGAATTATTGAATTCACATAATATCTTCTCGAATCCATTATTTTTCCGATGTAAATTCACATGGTGAAAAATACGAAAATACTACTGCTTCTATGTAGAGAGGACAACGCTGCCTAGTTATCTGTCAGGAAAATGACTATAACTTAACATTTTCAAAATATACACTGTGAAATGTATCAAATTTTCATGGCCAACCGAGAGACTTTAGAAAAGAGAATGGAGTATATGTAGCTCATTCCATTCGAGAGTTATCCTGCCTACATCTGTCCAGAATTGATTTCAACCACGAATTATTGATCGGCGAGTCGAACCAAATCGTTTAAGACCATTTTCATCCAAAAATTACAGACATTTGGGCAAATTGATAAGCACTCTATTTCGATGTACAAGAGCACCAAAAATGCCAGGAAGGGACAGCATGAACTTCAAATAAGCCTACATATAAACTACGCGCGGCAAAACCTTGAACATTGCCTCACGAATCCTCCTAGCGCTGCTATGTATTGTACACGGGGTTCCCGTATTCTCCGTCGGCCCATCTGATACGCCCCAGGCCGAGAGTGCGTCGCACATCAGTGTTCGAGGGTTTGCCGCGCTTAGTTTATATGCCGCTTTACTCACTGATGGGATGCCTAGCCTACGTAACTCTCCCGTCTCCCGTTCAACTTTTATTGGTATTCGTAGTGAAGTATTGAGTATTGTGCAAGTTCATAATGCTGCATGAGTTACAATCCCGTTATGCAACTTATGGAAATTCATACGATGCTTTGAGTATCATGCAGGACCTAAATAAAATCATATCTCCGAAAGTATCAGCTTGCTAGAGTTGAAAATGATATCAATGGATTTCTATGATAAAATTGCATCTTAAAAGAAATTGAATTTAGAATTTGTAAAGTAAAAATGTTTTTTTTCGTTACTCTGAAACCATCATTTAGCTCAATAACGAAATTAACCGAGATACTCAGATGAATATATCGGTTAATTTCGTTGGGAATTCCCAAAACTACTCTGAAAATTGTGTAGCTCATTCCGTTCAAAAGTTATCATGCCTACGGCCGGCCGTAGTTTTTTGCCACTTTACGGCAATCCGATCAATAAAAAACTTCGCATGCATATAAAGGTTCTGATTCTACAATTTGATGCGAAATTACAGATAGATCGAGTGATCGGTTCCGGAAATATTCATCAAAAATGATAATACTAAAAACAGTCATAACTCCGAAACCGCTTGCTGGATTTCGCCCGTTAACGAACCCGAGATATTTACGCTCCAAACCTACCCTGCAAATTTCAATCCTCTAGCTCCTTACTTCATATCATTTTGAGGAAAACTTTAGTAATAAATAATTTTAATTCACTAGTGAATTAAAAATATTCTCTTACACAGAGTGAATATAATCCAAGTTACCTTTGTTGATATGCTTCGAATAAATCATTTTTAAACGTCAAAATTTGGAAAAATGATTCAATTATTGCAGCCAGGTTCGCAATGAATGCAAAGAAATAAACAGTGTATTCAGCCGGATATTAAAGACATCTAATTTAATATAATTGGAGGTTACCCATCTGCCAACTTCCATCGGACTTGATCCAGAATTAATAAAAAAATAGCGCATGGAGTAATGAAGAACAAGTTGGCCGATCGGAACGCCCCGGATCGAGTACTCTCTTCGATCGCATATAATTATTCCCCTTTTCTTCAGAAATTGAAGATGCTGTTTGATAGAAAACGCCTAAGTGGTCTTACCCTCAGTAGTCAAGCAGTTATTATTTGTAAATAAGCGGCCGCTATGCCATTATTGAATATAAAAATGGAGACGGATAGGTGAAATAGGAAGGTCCGTAATGATAAGGTTACCTGGATGTTCCAATTCAGGTAGGTGTTTCTGGGGGAATGATTCTATTATTTGTTGTGGAATCTGGGGCTCAACAAATTGTGGAAAATGAGCCTAGCGACCGGTAATCGTAGTTGTTTATCGCCCGCCCCTTTGCTGGTCTCTGTGTGGGAACTTCATTCAAACACAAATTAGGAGGCAATTTTTCAGCCACAGGTGTAGGAGAAAATGTTCCATATTTTCCAACATGCGTAATTACACGAAACTGGTGAATTATTTGTAATGAATCAGATTTGTTGTTCTAATGGTCCTAGGAAATGTTGAATATATTGTCTCAGTGAATGAATTTTATACAAGGTGAGTCATTGGGAAATACGCATACGTTAAGGTTAGATGGAGGACACAGAGGTGCTCCTAAATAATCTATATTTTATGGGTCTATTAATTTTCCGTATTTTTTCAATTCATCATAACTTATGAATCACGCTTTACATTTTTGTAATATTCGATTCGTATATTTTTTTACCACAGTGGTGTCGATTAACATTATTAAAGAGGTCTTATTCCAGGTCCGGCCTTGAAAGAATTAGATTTCGAGCCAAACAACACCCTTTAAATCAATATTTTATTTACAAATTTGGAAAGAGTTGAAAAAATAAGTGACACTATACATGTATTTGGTGTTTCACATGTAACTTTTTTGATTATTAACTTGAGTCAAATCTACATGTTTCGCTAATGAGGTGGCACAAAATAAAAAAAAAATGTTTCAAGCACTGACTTGAAGACATGAGCTTTTGAGCGCATGTTCTATTGGACATTCTAGTTTGAATTTATCATCGATATATACAGTTTTCTCAGTTTTTATAATATATGAATACATTTCATAGCATTTCAATGTAGAGATTGCATCACAAAATTAATTCTGACATAATATACCGGGTGTCCCACCATAGACGTGGTTTCGCACACCCTGTATATATGAAATTAATTTCAAATTGTGCCTTTCAACACCCTACACATATCACAAAAAATTTTTCTCAAAATATCTTCATTTACTCCCTGTAAATGAAGATATTTTGAGAAATTTTTTTTGTGATATGTGTAGGGTGTTGAAAGGCACAATTTGAAATTAATTTCATATATACAGGGTGTTCGAAACCAAAGATATAGACCAAAGTTAATTTTGTTTAAACGTAACACCCTGTATTTGACAAATTGAGAATATGGAGTTTTTTAAATAGCAATTAATGAAGAAACCAGTTACATCAGCAATGCAGCAATTGGCTACTCCTATACAGAAACAAAAATTCAACTCTGGAATATAGAGTGATCCTAATTAATTTTCAATCATCAACTACAAATAATGGTCGAAAATTGCTGAAAAATTATCACGTTTAGGTGTAGGAAAACCTTATGAAGAAAGTTTCGAAATTAATATTCACTTTCAACAAGATATAGAAATACCGGGTGTGCCATTTGAAATACGAAAGTTTTTGACCATTATTTGTAGTTGATATTTTGAAATAAATTATGATCACTCTGTACATTCCAGAGTTAATTTTTTTTTCTGTATAGGAGTTGCCAATATGTCTACTAGGAAAAATACTGTCTGTAACGCTGGCGTTACCAGTTTCTTTATTAATTGCTATTTAAAACAACCCCTGTGTACAGGAGCCTTGGCGCTCTTGTTCAAACTTTGACATATCTCCGAAGTTATTGGTCTCTGGGAATGATATAAATGGATTCTTACGATATAACTGAATCATGAAAGAAATTAAATTCAAACAGACCGATTCTCCCCAATAACGAACTTATATGAGATATTCATTCCTCAAATCTACTCAGAAAATTATATCATATCAATTAAAACTTAGACAATATTGCAGTTTGGTTTTTACTGGAGATATTCTGAAGCCAATTTGATTACGTATCTTACCGATTAATATATTTCCATCATCATATGGATTATCCACGGGCATTATTTTATCACCTTAAAAGTATAATATCATATCATCCTCATAATTCTTCGATAGCTGAGGTTATTTCATTGGTCATTTTGAATTCAACCATACTTTGTTTTCTAGAAATGGAGGTGTATTTTATATCAAGAATAACGAACCAGAAATAATTTTGACATTCATCTCTCATAGGAAAATAAGATGACATGTAAGAACACAGATCATATAATAATTCATAGATATAATAATTAAGTACAGCATTCTGTGAAAACATAGAAGTACGATTCATTATTGAATTTTCGAAAAATCATAAACCCGAAAGTATTAGCTTGTTTGAGTATATAATATATCAATGGATTGTTATGGTGAAACTGCATCTTAAAAAAATTTGAATTCGAAATTTGTAATGTAAAAAAAATTGTTTTTCAATACTCCGAAATCATGTTGCTGATTTTGACAAATATATACATTACCCAGATATTTATCTCCCAAACATACTATGAAAACTTCAACTGCCTAGCTCATTATGTTCGAGAGTTATTGTAGAAACAAAAATTTTATAATTTTTGTTGACACTTTCCTGCAATTCGATCAATACAAAACTTTGCATGCATATAGACGTCATTTTTATACAATTTGACGCTAAATTTCAGACAGATCAAGTTATTGGTTTCGGTAATATTAATAAAAAATGTTATTACTAAAACAGCTATAACTCCGAAACCGCTTGCTAGATTTTGCCCGTTAACGAACTCGTCCGAGATATTTAGCCTCCAAACCTACCCTGCAAATATCAATCCTCTAGCTCCTTTCGTTCGAGAGTTATCGTGTTAACAACCGGACGGCCGGACAGAATCGATTTCGACCACGGATTCTTGATCAGTGAGTCGAACCAAATCGTTTAAGACCATTTTCGGCCAAAAATTCGAAAATTAAAGACATTTGGGCAAATTGATATGTTATCAAAAATATTTTGTTCCTTTGGCATTCCCTTCATTGGGTAGGGCTTCATAATGTAGATACACAATGGAATTACTGCATCTGCTGCAATAACAAGAGGAACAGGTTTGTTCCTTGAAGGAAGCGGATACTCTTCAGGAGAAATGAACTGATTTTTTCCATTGCTGCAGATATATTGCTTCCTCTGTAAATATATCCATCTGGAATCCTCTCATGTATACCTACAATGATGTAAATAAAATTATAATGAGCATCAACGAATTCAAGGAGTACTATACTACGTTGTTTTATTTCATTATAATACAAGGAACCACATCACTTGGAGCTTTAATTGCGATGTGTTTCCGTCCATTGCGCCTAGTATATTTGGAAGGTTCCACGATCCCTTCAACTCATTTGTTATTCATTTTCATTCTGCTACATTGCATAGGGCTCAAAATTAAAAATAAATCTCTTTATATTTTCATAAAATTTTTCGAAAAGTAATTTTGCTTTAAGGTATATATGCTTCTTTAAGTTCTTCATATATTAAAGGGCCAACTATTGGCACAAATTTCTATATTCTAGTTTGAGTGAGTATGGATTGATTATGAACACTACATGAGTAACTATAATCTTGTGCATAATTTTGTCGTCTGGCATATGTTTCAAACTTCTGAGACGAACAGTTACTAAAGAATGCTATCTAATACCGGAGTTTACTACGAGGTTAACTCGCATTAACAATAGTTGTTCAATCACTGATTTGTAGTCAACCACGAGTTTTCTCTGGTTTAAGTCAACTATTCGAAATTGGACGTTTAAGGTCCTCAAAATCTCAAGTTTTTCACAGTTCTGGAACAAACTTCACTTATTTGAACGGGTAAGTTAAGTATAAACACAAAACATTTGTCTTATTTCGATCTCCATGATGGATATAGGTAAAAGAAGAAATTGCGGATGATATGGAGATGGAATTAATGGCAGCTATACGAACGCAGCCAATGTTCAGAGATCTTCATAATTATTGGGAAGAATTGAACAGGAAAATATTTTGAATAGATTTCGTTTAACAAATGAAGTTTGTCGCCATATAATCAGTTTGGTTTCTGATACAAAAGAGTCCACAACGAATCGGTAAGTTTCGTAAATCGGTAAATATTTTTGTGTGTTCTTGTTTTCAAATTGGTCATATTATCATGTTGAAACGCAAAATTTAATATGGTATAACTAAGGATTATGTCAAATTCAAATCAAATTTTAAATCCTCTGGTCCAAATTTCATATTATTGTGAATTGTGCAAATTCACCCTCAATTCAAACAGCTTGATTTGCTGTTCATTTATATTTTGGATGAATAGAGTTTCTATGATCAGTATTAATCTATGAATTTTTCTTTATTTACCCCCAATCGTGAATAAGACTCTCAAATTATCTGTTCTCCATTACATCAATACATTCATTTTCATGCTGCTTTAATTCCGCACATTTATTCTAAGGATTTTTCCCATATATGGGACATAATTTCATCTTTTATCTCATCATTCAAATAATAATTATCTAGAGTTATAACCCTCGTCACTTCTAATTAATTTATGCCAACTAGTCGAATCATAGTTTTTAGTATGTGTGGAAAATCATAGATAAGAGAACTTGTTATCCGCAATCAGATTTCAGTATTTGACAATAAATGAATTGAACACTTCATAGTGAAATATCAATTGAAAGTATCACTCTACCTATTCAATCGTTCTGTGAGACAACCCAATTATTGTTGGCGAGAAATTTCTTGTACCTAGTGCCAATTTAGCCCCAACTTTTCAAGAATCCCAATTTTTAAATGTAACAAGCTACTGAAATAAAAACAAACTGATGCTTTGATATATGAATATTAGATCAATTGAAAGAAGACCTAATAACTATTACATATATGTGCCTGCTTCGGTGAGTATGGAGTAAATGCGAAATTGTTTTCCTTGATTGACTCATCGAAGATTTTGATTGATGTATTTCTTATCGAAGAGCCTTGGGTTTTGATTTGATACCATCGAAATGCTTTGAAACCTGAACTTCGTTAATCGGCTTGTTGAATTTGACAGATAAAAACTATAAATGTCCATGAATGTATGTTATTTATAGAGTTCGGTTATATACTCATAGAGTTTAATTAATGTATTTGGATATTATTCAATATCATTGTATTGATGAGAATTAGAATATTTGAGTAATTTTGTGTGAATATAGGTAATGATGAAATAGTTCATAATCAAATAATATAGTGGATATTGAATGAACATCAAGTTGAAGTTCACTGCTTCAGTATTCAAGAATAGTGTAACTTTGTTTTGAGAAATGCTCAACTAATTTCATTGAATTTCAAGCATAAGATGATTAAGTAATAATTGACGTAGTAGGTATATTCATTGTTAAATGGTTTCTTTCTGGGTTTTCTCTCTCAAACTCTGAGAAATATATTTAAAATAAAAAAAATTAATTTTGTGATTTGCTTCTGCATAAAAACGCAAGAGATTTGTCAGAAGCAATCAATCGAACAATGTTGCCTAACAAACAATAACGAAACAACATCAACTATGAAACAACTATATCGTAACGTTTCGTAGTCTATATCAGACTCAAGTAATCATTAAAGGATACTGTGGGAGGTACACTCATTATTGAAAGGTTATTTTCTGGGTTTTCTCTCCCAAACTCTGAAAAATATCTATAAAATAAAAATCAATTATTTTGTGACTAATGTTGCCTTACAAATAACAACGAACAACATCAACGAAGAAACAACTATATCGTAACGTTTCGGAGTCTATATCAGACTCCTTCTTCAGACGCTTTTTGGAAATCGTTAGAATCATTTTGTTGATGGTTATTTTGTGAACTTCAGGAATTGTCACATTGACAGTATTTAAAAATCATAGCTAACTTCTGAAAAGGATGATTGAAAAAGGCCCATACCTTTGTTTTAAGTAATCATTAAAGGATACTGTGGGAGGTACACTCATTATTGAAAGGTTATTTTCTAATCGAAGATGAAAGGACTAGTAGAGACCAAAGTTTTGGAGCAATCCACAGAGTGTGTATGATTTCATCAAAGTTGAATAGCTACATACCGCGGTTTCATCCTTATTAGGAATCATCAGTGGAGCACAATTCTACGCTGATGAAAACAACACTACTAAGTAACCGGTTTAAAGAAAACCAGCAATCTCTTGTGAGTAGAATTTAGACACAAGTGACACCTGGAATTCAATCAACCAAGCTCTTCACCTTTCAATAATGAGTGTACCTCCCACAGTATCCTTTAATGATTACTTAAAACAAAGGTATGGGCCTTTTTCAATCATCCTTTTCAGAAGTTAGCTATGATTTTTAAATACTGTCAATGTGACAATTCTTGAAGTTCACAAAATAACCATCAACAAAATGATTCTAACGATTTCCAAAAAGCGCCTCTGAAGAAGGAGTCTGATATAGACTCCGAAACGTTACGATATAGTTGTTTCTTCGTTGATGTTGTTCGTTGTTATTTGTAAGGCAACATTAGTCACAAAATAATTGATTTTTATTTTATAGATATTTTTCAGAGTTTGGGAGAGAAAACCCAGAAAATAACCTTTCAATATATCAGACTCATTCGTCAGACACTTAACGAAAATCAGTAAGAGTTTGTGGTTTCAACAGGCAAAGAAACTGCAGAAGTGTATTAACACTTTATGAAATCTTATAACTTTTCATCTAGGAAAGTGGTAAATGAAAAATGTGATTCATTTAAGGAGATGAATTTATGTTCAAAATTATAGTACAACATAAAGATTCGCCCTGTTTTGTTCCGGATTGTATCTAATTTTTAACAACCTAGTATTATATTGTGAAACCTACTTTAATAATTTTTCTAAATGTTTGCGAGAACTCAATATCCAATTTCATTTTGTATGGACACATGTGGAACTTTTCACTATTACCAACCGAATAATACACGGATACACGTATTCCAGTCAAATGTAGGAATTCTCTGCGGACTTTTGGCTGAGTTAACATTGGATTTCATAAAGCTATTTGAGCTTAAAATTCTTAGGTCTTGTTGCTCGGTAGTAACTATGTAGGTACGTGCAACTTCTTCTTCGTCTGTACTCCGGATATCCTAATTCTATGCATCTTGTGAACAACCATTCACGAAACATCCACCATACGGATGCTGTTTGCGACATTGCATGCTATACTGAAGAAATCATTCTTTTTCCCTGCACATCATATCTTTCGTAGAATTACCATCATGGCAAGTAATTATTTTTTACGAATAATACAATATATATTAGTGATATTATTATTTAATGTGCAATTGAATACTTCTTGTGAAAAAATGTTTCAATAAAATACTTGGGGATTGCATTTAAGTTTGGTTGCATGTACTCGTATTATAGCAGTGAAACAACAGAATGGGTTATAAATAAGAGAGCGTCAGTATTTATTGACCGCCCATATCGTCACAAATCACATTCTTCTAACGTTTCCTTTGTTACATAACATATGGTCTCGTCGTAGTATCAAATTTCAGGGGATAAAGATACCTTCTTTTCACCTGAAGAACAGCAGATATTTGTTGTTTTCGATGGAACATCTTGTATTATTCAGAGTGTCCTCACGAAAAAGAATTCATGTCAAATATAAAATCCGCAAGAATTCAATTATTTTTTTTAGGAGAAACATTCCAGTATCTCCTCCATCAATCTCAAATAAAATAAAGAAAAACAATGATTCAATTAACATAGAGGAGTGAGTGTCTTATCACCCAGCTTATGAATATTTTCGGCCATGATTTGCAGACTTATGTATAGAAGATTAGTAACCATTGAAGGATACTCTGATGGGAGGTTCATCAATGAATGGGCGCATGTTCTGGGGAACATCGCGTTATCATTTTGCTCAAATGTCTACAACTTTCAAATTTTTTGCCGAAAATGATCTCAAACGATTAGGTCGATTCACTGATGAAGAATTCGAGATCAAATTTGATTGTGTCAGGACATCCGGCCGGCTGTTGCCACGATAACTTGAGAACGGAAAAAGATTGACTTGAAATTTTCAGGGCAGGTGGCGCGTCCAAATACAACGGACAAATTCATTAATGGGTATAATCGGCCCAACGGTTTCCGGGTAATAAATTTGTCATCAATCGATACAGAGCCGATCGAATTGAAACTTGGTATAGCTAGTTATAGAATACTGACACAAAGACGTTTGTGAAATTTTGCGAGATTCGTATTACTAGGAAATTAAAAAAAAAAATATTATTTATGTCAAGATAATCTGACAACGGTAAGAGATAGCGATTTTCAACCCGAAAAATACCGAAAATTCAAACATGGTTATTAGTTGTAGAATGTCGACGCAAAATTTGCAAAATTTCATGACTACCGTATAACTAGAAAATTACAAAAAAAAATTGGTTCAAGCACTGACTTGAAGTTAGGAGCTTTTGCGCGTATGATCGCGTATCGCGTTTAATCGAATTTACCATGGTAAATTCGATTAAGAGTGTCCTATACAGGAGAATGGACAATAAAATTCACCATGGTAAATTGGATTAATGGTGTCCAATACAGGAGATTGGACAGAAAAAGATACGCGCAAAAGCTCTAGTTACCAAGCATCAATTCGATCGAGTCTATATTTTTTGAGTTATTGGGGAAATAACTCCGAAACCGATGGACCGATTATGCCTTTAAAGTATCCTAACTCTCCCATTGCGATGTTCACCCTACCCTGAGAATTGCAAGTCCCTATCTCCTTTCGTTCGAAAGTTATCGAGGTAACGGCCACCCATCAAGCTACTGAACTCACACAAGGCAGCTCCGATCTCCAACAATATAGATTATCGTGTTTAAACTTGGAACTTGGCAGTATAGTTAGGCTTTGAAGGCTCTCGCAAAATTTCAGTGATGTCGGATGAATAGAATCTGATCCTCACCAAATATTCGCAAGAATTTTTGCGTCGACATTCTATAACTGATAACCATGTTTATATTCGATCGGTTTAGCATTTTTCGAGATATTGAGGAAATAACAAACAAATTTGAGATGGGTATAACTCCAAAACCGTTTGGTCGATTATGTCTATTCAAATTTAAAGGTCCCATTCAGATGCACAACCTAACCCGAAATTTTCGAGTCGCTATCTCTTTCCGTTCTCAGGTTTTCGTGACATAAATAATACTATTTGATAACTTTTTTCAAATTATCTAGTGATACGATTCCTACAAAATTTTACAAACATCCTTAGTTTTGCAATCTACAACTACTCACCAAGTTTCAATGATAACGCGATGTTCCCAGAACATACGCGCAAAAATTATTGATTATAGTTGAAAAAAAATTTATATATCAGAAACTACTCGTCCGACATCGCTGAAATTTTACGATAGCCTTCAAAACCTAACTCTACAGCCCAGTTCCAAGTTTGAACACGATCGGATCTATATTGTTGGAGATCCGAGCAGCCTCGGGTGAGTTCAGTAGCTGGATGGGTGACCATTGTCTCGATAACTTTCGAACGAAAAGGGTTAGGGAATTGCAATCAGGGTAGGTTGCCCATCCGAATAGGAGAGTTATGTTCGATGTTGTGCATAATCGGCCCAACGGTTTCGGAGTTAAATCCATATGAAATATTTTTTTCTCGATAACTCAAAAAATACAGACCTGATCAAATTGAAGCTTGATAAATAGTTGTAGAATGTCGACATGAAGACGTGTGTGAAATTTTGTGAGGACCGTAGCACTGGAAAATTTTGTGAAAATTACGAAAAAATAATACTTATCTCACGATAACTTGACAACATACAGAGATAGCGAGAGAGATAGTGACTCGTAATTTTTCAGTGTAGGCTCCGCATCCGAATGCGACATTTGAGTTGATTAACTCGCATAATCGGCCAATTTTAATTTGGAGTTATACTCATCTGAAATTTTTTGTTGTTTCCTCTATTACTCAAAATATACGAATCTGATCCAATTTAAACTCGGTGATAACTTGTTGAATGCCGATCCAATTTTCGCGGAATTTCATGAATATCACATCCTGGAGTTACTCGAGGCATTAGTTCTTTCGTATTAAATTCCAATAGAATACATATGTTAGAATTGCAAATTCTGTGATCATAGACGACTCTCTGCTGAAGTCTGCCATTTAAATGGTTTGAATTGTATAGATATATTATAAAAGCTGATGAGAAAAAAAAAAAAGCACTGACGTGAAGTCAGTACTCTTTGGCGCGCGTGTTCACGGTGGCTAATTTGAATTGAATGATTCAAAAATTAACAGTGCTGTATCTAAGCTGCCATCAGGATAGAGTAACAAAGTTGGAAAAGAACACAAGTGACTCTCCTTAGTCGCACAAGCTCCTAGAAGATTTGGGAGGGTCAGTATAATCCTAATCATGTTTATAGCACGCGCGCCAAAGCAGATTGACTTTTTACACGTTTTCTTTCATTGTTAAATCAATCTGCTTTTGCGCGCGTGCTATAAACATGATTAGGATTATACTGACCCTCCCAAATCTTCTAGGAGCTTGTGCGACTAAGGAGAGTCACTTGTGTTCTTTTCCAACTTTGTTACTCTATCCTGATGGCAGCTTAGATACAGCACTGTTAATTTTTGAATCATTCAATTCAAATTAGCCACCGTGAACACGCGCGCCAAAGAGTACTGACTTCACGTCAGTGCTTTTTTTTTCAAGTTCCTTTAACAAATATAGCTATCAACACAGTTTGGCTGTTAGTTTTACCGTAGATCAGAAAAAAATTCGGTTGTGGGTCCTCCGTTAGGGACGACATTGCATCTTCTCCAAATCCGAACGCATTTTAATAAAGATCTACCGAATATAGTTATTTATAAATTCGCCTCAGGGCCACCATACAGACATTTCAAATCGGAAACAACGCTATTTCCCCCAAACTGACTTGTGTCCGTGCACTGAATTGACATGAATATTCTTTTGAAACCTCACAATATCGGCTCATTACTCCCAACATAACCCAAACAACCCAAAACCATTCACTTCTCGTCTGCGCAAGCGCAGTATACTCGTGGCTGCAAGTCCTCCCAAAATTACACACCTCACAAAAAACTCCGATTCTCCAACACTAGTGGTTCAGGAGATATCGCTTCTTGAATCCACGCATGCGCAGACCCTCACCAGGGGATTCTATAGCGGAAAAGCATCCGCCACCCCAAAACCCCAATCCTCTCTGACGAAAGCACCACCAGTTAAATCACTGATGGTCTGCTCATGCGCATAACGAAAAATGCCCGTAAGGGGTTACATCCATTTCGAAATTAGCCCCAGGGCCACGGTACGGACACTTTAACTCTGAAACAACGCTACAGCCCCCAAACTGACTTGTCCTTGCACTGAATTGCTATGAATATTCTTTTAAAACCTCATAATATCGTCTCAGCACTCCCAACATAACCCATCCAACCCAAAAACAGTCGATTCTCTTCTGCGCATGCGCAATCTACTCGCGGCTAAAAGTCCTCTCAAAATAACACACCTTACAAAAAACTCCGATTCTCCAACACTAGTGGTTCAGGAGATATCACATCTTTAATCCACGCATGCGCAGACCCTCAACAGGGGATTCTATAGAGGAATAGCATCCGCCACCCCAAAACCCTAATCCTCTCTGACGAAAACACCACCAGTTAAATTACTGATGGTCTGCTCATGAGCATTACGAAAAATGCCTGTAAGGGGTAACATCAATTTCAAAATTAGCCCCAGGGCCACGGTACGGACACTTTAACTCGGAAACAACGCTACATCCCCCAAACTGACTTGTCCTTGCACTGAATTGCTATGAATATTCTTTTAAAACCTCATAATATCGACTCAGCACTCCCAACATAACCCATCCAACCCAAAAACAGTCACTTCTCTTCTGCGCATGCGCAATCTACTGGCGGCTAAAAGTCCTCTCAAAATAACACACCTTACAAAAAACTCCGATTCTCCAAAACTAGTGGTTCGGAAGATATCGCATCTTTAATCTACGCATGCGCAGACCCTCATCAGGGATCTGAATTCTATGGAGGAATAGCATCCGCCTCCCCAAAACCCCAATCCTCTCTGACGAAAACTACAGCAGTTAAAGGACTTCTCATCTGCGCATGCGCAATACGGAAAATGCCCGGAAAGGGCAGCATGAACCTCAAAAACATATGTTTCGGCATTAAAAGCAAAGTATTCCGCAAAATAGTAGTAATTTTTTTATTTTTTTCATGTCACGTGATCTTCACAAAATTTTGCAAAAGTGTTTGCTTTGGTCTTTTGCATCTAACTACTGAGTTTCAATTTAATCAGATCAGTATTTTTCGAGTTATCGTGAAAACAAAATTTTCAAATTTTCAAATATTTTTTTTGCCACTTCAGGGCCGTCCGTTCAACACAAAACTTCGCAGGCATATAAAGGCCATGATTCTACAATCTGATGCCAAATTTCAAAAAGATCGAGTGATCGGTTCCGGAAATATTCATAAAAAACGTTTTTATTAAAAACGGCCTTAACTCCGAAACCGCTCGGTCGATTTCGCCCGTTAACGAACTTGTCCGAGATATTTACGCTACGAAACTACCCTGCAAATTTCAACGCTCTAAGTCTTTCCGTTCGAGAGTTATCGTGCTAACGGCCGGACCGGCCGGCCGGACCGGACGGACAGAATTGAATTTGACCTCGAATTCTTCATCAGGGAGTCGAACCCAATCGTTTGAGACCATTTTCGAAAAAAAATTCGAAAAATACAGACATTGTGACGAAATGATAGCACGCTGTTCCTTGCGGAACACGCGCGCAAAAAGGTATATATCGATGCTAAATTCGATCAGAAGTGTCCAATACAGGTGAGTAGACAGTAGAACATGCGTGCAAAATCCCTCGACGGTAGTGCTTGAACCAATTTTTTTTCTGGCTTTCGCTCTGCCAAATTCTGAAATTATCTATAAAATAAATAATTGTGATTCTTCTGAAATTGCTTCTGCTTCAGAAACACTAGATATTCTTCAGAACCAATATATAAAACAATAATGCATTATAAACAGTAACGAATCAAAATCATTTCAGAGCATACATGTAAGCAAAATTCTTCAAAATAATTTTTTGTTGAACACTTATTATGAAAGTTGTCAGCCATCGAATAAAGACAGTATAACATTTCACTTTATTTAGAAATATGATAATATTTTAGAAATAACCATTTAACACTTTCATAAAAAAAATTTTCAAAATATGGTAAATTCCAGTTGAGCCATTTTCAAAATTGTTTTCTCTATTCAATAAAATACAAGTCGACTCCTTTTGTTAGCGATAATAGAACAAGCCCTGTGGACAGGAGCTTTCTGGCGCTCTAGTTCAAACAGACAAATTATATCTCCGAAAGTATTAGATTCTCAGAGTTGGGAATTATATCAATGTATTCTTATGAAAGAACTGCATCATAAAGGAAATTAAATTCAAATAATAGTTTATTTATCAAGATTAAATGAGCAATCTGAGAATGAGAACTGCACCATGGAAGAAATCAAATTAAAATAGCTGAAATGAATTTGAGTCTTTCTTATAGAACAGGATGAAATATACGAGTATGAACACAGATCATATAATAAAGCTTAGATAGAATAATTATAGCATTCTGTGAAAACTAAGAAGTACGTACGATTCATTATTGAAATTTAGAAAAATCTCCGAAAGTATTAGCTTGTTGGAGTTGAAAATGATATCGATGGAATATAGTGGTGAAACTGCATCTTAAATAAAAATTCATATGCACTCAGATCCGAGGAACTAGAGCACCAAAAAGTGTAATTTCCTTTCCGGGATTTGAGCCCGCCTTCTCTCGTTCCGAAACCCGACGGCTCAGACCGACCAGCTATCGGGCTCCTCGAACGATCTTATCGATCTCCGGTATTGGAATAAAACGTCGGTACTTACCTGGGATATATATTCTTAATTTTCACTTTTCGACATAAGATCGCCACATGGGGGATTTGACTGTTTTTTACCCTTATATTCGCTTTTCGGGCTTTCAGGCCAGAAAACTGTCATGTCTCAGGAAAATAAGTTGACATTATGACAATTCATACATAGAATAATTATATAATTCTGTGAAAAGGTACAAATACGATTTATTATTGAAATTTTGAAAAATCATATCTCCGAAAGTGTTAGCTTGTTAGAGTTAAAAATGATATCATTGGATTCTCATGGTAAAACTGCTTATTGAAAAAAATTTAATTTGGAATTTGTTACGTAAAAAAAAATTTTTTTTTCTGTTACTCCGAAACCATCTGTCCGATTTTGCCCAGTAACCAACTAAGCCGAGATATTTATCTCCCAAACCTACTCTGAAAATTTCAACTGTCTAGCTCATTCCGTTCGAGAGTTATCGTGCCAACGGCCGGCCGGACAGAATGAACTTCGACCACGGATTCTTGATCAGTGATCCGAACCAAATCGTTTAAGACCATTTTCATCGAAAAATTCGAAAATTACAGAGATTTGGGCAAATTGATAAGCACTCAGTTCCGAGGAACTAGAGCGCCAAAAAGAGTCGAAATTGTGTACGTACTGGTAGGTCAGGATTTTCTAGATAAATTGGGATATTTTTCAAAATCTTGAGAAATCGATTTATTTTTCCATTGTAAATCGTCAATTTTGATGTTTTATTTATAATTCTACAGGGCGATATAGGATTCTTTACGGTAAGTAACGGAAACTTTGGGACGGTACGTGCCTCATGTCAACGACACCATTTCAATAAATCTCACCGTTTTTCAAAGTTTGGAAGTGAAAACTCATTAAATTATGTAGAAGATGTTCGAACTAGTTTCCTTTTTCCTTCATGCAAAAATAATATAGACTCAGCTTCTCACGTTGTGCAGTTTGGTAGAAAATCGTCGACACTCATATCATCTTCCAATCTCCGCAATAGATTGACTCTGACGGGACAGAACTAGTATAATAGCAAACGTGAGGAAGCATCACGAAGTTAACCGATCAACGTTGGTACGAGCGTTGCGACAACGTGTGGAACCGGCCTAATAAAATACTATCTGCCCTCCCTTCCGGGCCCAAGGTTTTTTTGATTTTAAGCTTTTATTGTACAGAGTGATTCACGGTGACCATAACCCATATAATGTAGAAAGGTAACCAAATATATGAACTTGAATATTTTTCAATAGGAACCGTCCAAAATATTTTCTATCATATACGGTGTGTCCCAGTATACATGGTCCAATGGATTATCTCAGCCATTACAAAAGATAAGAATTTGGAAATTTCATGATTTCCAGTTCATTCAAGGAACCTTCAACTGAGAAAACAAAAATTGAATGTACTGACTTTTTTAGCTCAAACAGCGCCTTATATATTTTTGGTATTTTTTTAAATTCTACTCAAAATTACCTTTCCAACGATGTATCACACTTTGTGTTTTACATTTGATTCGACGGAGAAAACGTCAATTGAAATTTCAAATTGAAAAAATTGCAGTAGGCTACTATGTTTTGTGTAATCTTGATTTTGACTTATAATGCGTGTGTGCCGATTCATTTATCTTCAAATGGAACGATAAGATGTCCTGCAAGATCTCCAGATTTAACACCGCTAGAATTCTTCCTTTGGGGATATTTGAAAGATCGCGTGTACCAGACTCCTCCACTGATTTGGAGGATCTAAAACACAAAATAAGGAATGCATATAGAGCTCTTAATGCTGAGGCGTTGAGAAGTGTTACTTCGCGTGAACTAGTCCACTGAGCTGAAAGATGTGTAAATGCAGATGGTCAACATTTTTTATTATTATTATTATTATTTAAAGTATAAGAAAGGAGACCATAGGTCTATAAACTTTCAGATGCTATCATCTACAAATTCTGAGCACATATGTGAAATAAAAACATAACTGAAGTTGAAAGCAAAGCAGAACAAAATAACATAAATTCATCCATATAAATAAATATAAATTGTCCAAAAAAAAATGAAGGAAATCAAAAGTTCTTCGACCAAAAAACAAACACAAATCACACGCGACGAAACCCATCCAGCCGATTTTTGAATGTGTTCACCGTGGGAGAGCAGACCACCTCGGCTGGAAGGGAGTTCCAGCTGGCGAACACCCGATTGCCCAGAAAATCTTGTCTGGGAGTGAACCGAAACACCTCACGTTTCAGTCTGTAAGGATGGCCACGCAGACTATTTGTGTTGCGAGTGAAAATGTCACTGAGATCACTGCCAAGCATGCCATGCATCACTCGATACGTAATTATTAAGTCCCCACGTTCCCGGCGAGCCGTGAATTTGGTGAGGTCGAACATACAAAGCCTATTCTCATACGAGGGACGCAAGTAACCAAAAGGAATCCTGGTGGCCCTTCGCTGAATGCTCTCTAAAAGTTGACGATCTCTGACCAAGGAAGGATACCATACCGGGCCGGCGTACTCCAAAATAGGTCGAACATATGTCGTGTAAAGCAGTCTGCACGTTTTAACTGAGCAACGTGGGAATGACCTTCTAATGAGGTATAGTATTTTATTCGCACGTGCGCACACTTTTTGTATATGAGCCGACCAGGTAAGATCATGAGACACAGTAACACCGAGATCATTGTGCTGCTTGACCGATTCTATTTCGTCGCTGTCCAAAAAATATCGATGCAGGGGATTATTTCTGCCAAGGTGAAGCACTTTACACTTTTTAATGTTCAATGGAATTAGCCATTTTCGCGACCACTCAAGTACCCTACCAAGATCACCCTGCAGCTGATGAAAGTTCAATGCGTCAGAGTAAAATTTGATGTCATCGGCGTAGCACGAACATGAACTCTTCAAGGCTGATGGAAGGTCGGCGATATAGACGAGAAACAACAGAGGCCCCAGCACCGATCCCTGGGGAACACCACTAGTCGCTGTTACCAAAGGGGACAGAGAGTCACCAACTCTTACACGAAACTGACGACTACAGCAGAATGACTGTATCCACCGCAACAGGTCTCCCCGAATACCTACATGTTCAAGCTTATGAAGCAAACGCCTCATGGGAACCCGATCGAAGGCCCTGGAAAAATCCAGAAAAACAACATCCACTGGTATTCTCGAATCAACACGCTTAGTCCAATCATTTACGCACTGTAGCAGGCAAGTAATCACTGATCTACCCTTTAGGAAGCCATGCTGCTCATCCGGTATGGCCCCATTACTGGAAAAGAAGGAGATCATCCTCTGGGTTACGATCTTCTCAACAATCTTGGAGACAATCGGCAGAAGACTTATGGGTCGGTAGTTGGTAGCTGAGGTTTTATCACCACTCTTGAAAATCGGCGTAACATTGGCTATCCTCCAGAGTTTGGGAATCTCAGATCTTCTCAACGAAAGTTTGATCACTTTCATCAAAGGAGGAGCAACCAAGTCCGCACAACGCTTGAGCACCTCCGAAGTGATATCATCCGGACCAGGAGCAGTCGATGGATCGAGTTGCCGCAACAGTGATAACAACTCGTCCATACTGAACTCAACATTCTCTAGGCTCAGCACAGAGCGTGGGGTACTAATGGTCGGAAGGTCATCCTGAGGTTCAGAAGTGAATGACAATACAAACGAATCAGCAAGTACTGAAGCAGACTTGCTATCGTCCTCACACAATTCTCCCGATTGAGTTCTAAGTGTTGGAGTGCATACTTTGGAGTTCAGTTGTGAG
The DNA here is from genome assembly GCA_937662695.2 of Halyzia sedecimguttata. Classification (NCBI taxonomy): domain Eukaryota; kingdom Metazoa; phylum Arthropoda; class Insecta; order Coleoptera; family Coccinellidae; genus Halyzia; species Halyzia sedecimguttata. The sequence continues at coordinate 72,923,890 of OW569411.2, forward strand.
CGTACATATTTGTAAAATTTCTTCCGGTTTCCTGATGAAGCAAGGGATTCTTCATAAGACTTTTTAGCTTTGTGAACCATAGCTGACAGCTGATTCGAAAATGAGCGATGGGCTGCATAGTTACTACTGGATCTGTGACGCACGTAACGCTGCCAAAGGCTACGCTTCCTTTTAAGCATGTTCAAAATATTTTCGGTCAACCAGGGTTTTCCATGAACTGAACGTACATTGCTACTTTCCGTGCATAACGAGACCAAGTCACCCAACCTCGAGTGAAAAATTTGCCAAGCCACGTCAACGTCCTCAATGGAATCCAGAGGTCCCCAATCCAAATCAGATAAACGTGAGTTCAGTAAATCATAATTTATTCTGGTTATCAACTTGGTAGTGAATCTACAAGGAGTATTAACGGTGAACTGGAGTGCAGCAGCAATTACGGAATGATCGGACCTACCAATCGGATCGAGATGACGAATCTCAGCAACCAGATCAGGGTCGGTGGTGAGAAACAGATCAAGCAATGAGGGGCTCTGGTTAAGACCGAATCGGGTAGGCTCACTGATCATCTGTGCAAGACCGGCCTCCTCCAACGCCGCCAAGAAATGAGCTGCGGTGGAATTTTCGGGTAGTGGGGCAACAATCGGCCATTGAATCTCACGGAAATTGAAATCGCCCGTAATCAGGACATTGCGTTTATGTTCGCACATAGAAACTAGTTTATCGAATAGTAAGGTATCGGCATGAGAGGGACGAGGGCGATATATGCAACCAATAAGGGCAGACAAACCAGCTGAAGAGAGCTCAAGGAATAAGTTGTCAATGCCAGGTATATCATGAGATGTTACGTTAACATGGAACGAAGAAGATAGCAGTATCTTTATCCATATGCAGACACCATTATATCCCACATTGGAGCTGCTATCACAGCGGTATAAATCGTATCCTGGAATATAAAAGCACTGATCAGGGATGTCGCGATGCAACCAGGTCTCAGTCACGCAGATTAATTCAGGGTCAAGGGTAGACACAGTGGCACATAATTCCTGAAACTTGTTTTTTATTGAGTGTGCGTTGGTATAGAGGACCGTCCACTGTGTGAAGACATTCATTAGTTTTTTTGTGCATTAGCAGTCTGGCCCTCGACTACAGTAGGCACCCCCTTCAGATATTTAATTGTTAGGTTGGGCTCACCATGGGATTGCCTCCGCCTCAAGTCTTCTCGTGCATCTCTTAGCAGCCCGGATTGAAGTGGTGTCATGTCGTCCGAAATACGGACCGTCCTGTACGAGCTTGAAGAGTTCAAAAGTTTTTTATTTCTTAATATACTTCGGACAGTTACAGGGTTAGAAAAGGAAGCAAGTATGGGAACGGGTCCTTGCCTGGTCCGAGAACCAACCTTCGAGCAAGACAGGAGGTGATTAGAGCTGGAAGGGGATATGAGGTCAACCACATCCTTCACAACAGCGAACATGTCTTGGTCAGCTGAGAGTACTGGTAAATTCCGGACCATTATGTTATGCGACCTACGGACACGCTCCATGATCTCGGAAGAATCCGTTGATGAAATCTCCGCCACAACCTTCTCCAACTGGTCTGTACGGGAACCCACAGCGGCGATTTTCTCACTTGTAAGTGAAATTCCCCTCGATAGGATGCCCAAGGAGGATGCATGCTCACTCAGCTGCTCAGTGTGTCCACTCAGTACCTCTTCATGTTGTTTTATGTCAATGGATATTTTGTCAACTTTCTCATTGATCACCGAAATGTCGCTCACCGCCGCAGAAATGGCTGCAGCGAGAGAATCGAGTTTACTCATCATCAGCTTGAACTCCCGCATAGTTATCGGAGCATTAACATCAACCGGGGTCACGGGGCGAGCCGGAAGGCTATCCATGGTCAAACCCTCAACTTTTTTCCCACGTCTCGAGGAAGTGCAGTATGCACAACTCCATTTTGTTCCAAGATCATCCAAAGCCTTCTTGTCGTTTAATGTTAAGTTGGCGCACACTAGGTGAAACCGATTAGAGCAAGAAGAGCATGAAATGACATCTCCGCTACGCCCAGTAGGCTTGGAACAACTCAAGCAGGTCGGCATTATTGAAAATGATCAAGAGTTTGGTATAAATCGTGCCAGGTATGGCCGCCTTAGAACAACGATGAGGATATTATCGCCTCTCAAATCCAGAGATAAGATAACGAAATTATAAACAACGGGATTGAAAGCAGTGTATAAAAAGAGTTAATGCCACGCGCTTAGAGGAAAACTCTGAAAGTGATACAAACTGAAGAATATTCCTTTTGAAAATGAATCAGTCCAGGAAGAAAATTTATCAGTTCCTTATTCCACTCGAATCAGGGACAAATTGCAGAGCACACTTCAAGATCACTGTATCCACTTAAAGCATCACATACATTTCGACCATATGCTTCAGTTATTATGGGTATTTTTTTTGTCCCCTTTTTTTAATATTTTGTTTCTTTTACTATTCATACTTTGTTTAAAGTTCGGTAAAGTACATAGTTGATTTCAACTTGAGGAAGGTTTTTTTTATTGATCCGGATTATTGAAGTCAAAATGAAGATTACACACAAGATCGTAGCCTCGATCGTAGCCTACTGCAATTCTTTCAATTTGAAATATCAATTGACGTTTTCTCAATCAAATCAAATATAAAATAAAAAGGGGGAAAGCCCCGTGGACAGGAGCTTTGACGAGCTGTCCAAATCTATATGCAGAGCTGTCACCCAACCAGGTACTGAACTCGCTCTAAGCTGCTTAGCTCCAGGAAAAAAATAATATTTCCAAGAATTTAAATCCGACATAAAAACAAGCGTCCAAAAAACTGGTACACTTTTTGGCCGAGAATAGTATCAAACGATTAGTTTCAACTCACATACATACATACATTCACTTTTGGTTCGTAAATGAACAGTACTGTGTTCGTGTTGGCTTGTGGTCTCTATTGAAATACATAAATTAACTGCTGGGTCGAAAACAAACAGTGCTTTGTAGCTTTGTAGGTGGTGCCGTATAGACACAAACCAGTTCAATTGTGCCATGAGTTAAACAATAGTGTATTCCAGGAGCACTTTCTATGCAGCAAATCAGCTCAATCGTAAGGTTAAGCCATGATTCACTATGAGTTGATAATTCACAAAAAACATTCTGCATAGCAGTAATTTTCACATCTACTAATATACGAAAATACTCACGTTTCACGTAATTTTATGAATATAAATGGGTAATTCTCACGAAATCCCGAAATTTGGTCATTAAAATAGACAAATAATATTGATAAGGATTCGTATTAATGTTCTATGAAATTTTGTGGTATTGATATTGCAAGATTATAATTATATAGCGGTCCCTAGAATAAACGTGTTTTAGGTGGATTATGAGGATTTAAAAAAAAATTGAAAATGAGGGGATGAAGACTAAGTGAGGCAATGAGAAAATTGTTCAATTTTAAATTACCTTTCAATTGAGTAATCAACTATTAGTTTTTAACATTAGCAGGAACATAAAATCATAATGTTATTGTAGATCAACTAAATTATTTCCATTTAACCTAACTTCAATTATCATTTTGCACTAAATCAAAGTGGCAGTATAAAAATGAACAAAAAACAAAATATATTCACTCAAAAATTAACTTAGTTGTCATTTTACCAATGGATTAAAGTTCTGTTATACTATTTAATCTTAACAACATTAACAAAACAATAGCTTTTTTATGCAAAATTAATAAAATAGGTAATGAAAATTACTTATAGTTAATTAGAAATCTACCAACAAAAAGTACTTTTCTTATCTATTCATTCTCAAAGTTAATAAAACAGTCTCATCTCAGTTACATATTTTAGTATATTTCCTTGACAGCATAACATCCCTTTTTGATTAATGTTGGTGGCCTGATCTTCTGGTGAATACCATTCCAGGCATACAACTGTTCATCCTTGATTATTGGCCATCTCCAAGAATTGGTTCCTCTTTTCATACACTTTACTAAAGCACCCCCTGGACAAAGTTTTTCTTCCCAATTTATTAGGACATGATCACCTTTATTATAAGTGGAATTTTTATATGTCATACAAATAACATCATTTGATGAATGTCCAACATGTGACTTGGTCCGTGTTTGTGTTGTACTACGCATTGTTTATTCAATGCAAATATTCGAAGATTATCAGCAAAAACAAATAGGCAAATTTTCACTTATACTATTTTTTCTTGGCATTAATTGACGGCACAAAAATATTACAGCGGTGAATTAAAGAATAAACTAAAGCAAATGTTCGAAAAAGCAAGTTGACTCTGGTGAAAATTACTACTTGATAAATCATCATTCCCTCACTAGAAATTTATATGAGGGAATGACGGTGAGGGAATGATGAAACAAAGAATAATAAAAAAAAAACTCGTGATATAAACTCACTATTAAAGAGTTGTTTTGTATAAAATGATAACTCCCATAAGTCTACTTCTCTATGTAATTGATAACGAATAAAGTATTTTACTTTTTGTTTTTCCTGGATGTGAGGGAATGACCTTAAAAATGCAATTCAAACAAAATATCCTATTATTTCTTTTTCAACGCAAAGTCTAACACGCTGTCGTTAAATTCACCATAATGGTGAGTTGACAGGACTGCCACCTATCAAAAACTCATAGTAGCGTTCCTGTTGGATTAACAATGCGATCAAAATTCGATTATCGGTAACAATGTGAGGGAATGATTTATTTTTATGGGACACGTGTATATTCTCTATTTTTGCATACAGTTTTTAGTATATAATCCAAATTAAATTTTTTTTCATTAATCTATCATATTTTTAATCGAAAAGTCTCCAAAGTAGACTTTTATTATTTTTTCTTGTTTGTTTGATAATATAAAAGTTATCGAATTTGTAGCTTGGGACGTAGTGAGGGAATGATTTTACGGACTATATATTGGTGTATTTATTCTTATGTATGTATTTGGTTCCGAAATAATAAGTGAAACTTCTAGTGTCGATTACAAATATTACAAGAAAATTTTGATATCCGTTATAGGGTTGTTAGATTTTCGATAAAACTTAAAGGACAAGAATTTCGGTACTTCGTGAGAATTACCCAAATAACCTTGACCAGAAGTGGTAATGTCTTATCGGCTGTGACACAGTCAATATTGACATTGACATAAAGACCGAAATCTTACTACCTAGGAGAATTAATTATTTCATAGTAAAATGTGAGCCTTATAATAATAATAATAATCCATTTATTCTCAACAGTTTTATACGCAATTATAGAGAAAAATTAACAAGTGAGAAAAACTCAGAATAATCATATGCACAATAGACTCTTATGCTAGCATTGAAGGAAACCACAAATAATATACCGAAATAACAAATGAAATAATGATACAATTTATATAAAAGCAATAAATAAAAAAAAAGAAAAACAGCACAACAACAACTATCTGGGTTTTCTCTCCCAAACTCTAAACAATATCTATAGAATAAAAAATTAATTATTTTGTGATTGCTTCTGCGTAAGAAACACAAGATATTTGTCAGAAGCAATCAATCGAACAATGCTGTCTAACAAATAACAACAAAACAACATCAACGAAGAAACAACTATATCGTAACGTTTCGGAGTCCATATCAGACTCCTTCGTCAGACGCTTAACGAAAACCAGTTAATGATGAATACACCTCCCACAGTATCCTTTAATGTTAACTCAGTGAATCATTCAGCTCAATATTCTGGTATGACATGATACCAGGACTTTTTCGTTTGCAGATAAGCCCAGAAGCTATTTGGATCATCACGAATTCTAGCCTCTATGCATTGCATATATGTTGAATAAGAACTACCTATATCTCTTTTAATTTTAACACGTAGAGTGTCAAATTGAGGGTAATCATAATCACGCTTGTACTTCCTATATAAGTTATGGTAACAATCCTTCAGTCGTATGTTACATATTATACAATCTTTCCCTTGCGAGTATTTCTGCCTGAACGATGTTCGGATAGGAGCCTAGAGATAGTGAGCATTTTGTTCCCTGTATAATCCAGCGCCAGATCCTATATTGGATTTTGAACCATATGTGTATCTTTTAATGGCAATTTTTTTAAGAACTTGGATCGTGGATTTCTTGTCCCAGACTTCCTTCCTACCTAGCACATAGTTAAGTTCTTTTCGATTATGTTGTTAATGATTTCATCACTAGGAAGATTGGCTGATGAAAAGTTTCTGGTAAGAGCACCAGGCTTTCAGCTTTTTAATATTATATATAATATAATAATATACAGTGAAACCTATCTTGGACAGACACCATTGGGACCTTGAAATTATGCCCGCCTAACGGAGGTGTGCTATTTGAGATAAAAAAGTCAGAGTCACTTCCGGTCAAACCGAAAGTGACTTTCAATTTTTTTTTCTCAGTTGAAGGTTCCTTGAACGAATTGAAAATAATGAAATTTTCAATTTCTTATCTTCTGAAATAACTGAGATAATCCATTGGAACATGTATACTGGGACACCCGGTATATGATATATTTCTATGGCAGATAAATACAGGAAATTGATATCACCTTCAGTTTCTGAAATGACACATATTATACCTACGATGATTTCATTGTATATGCAAGTTGAGTCAAAATTCAAATCACCCAACACAGAAATTTGATTATTCATCAGATAAACTACTAGAAAGTCAAAATGTTGGCAAGACAAATTGAGAAGAATAATTGAAATGAAAATCTATGACCTTGACAGGCAAATAATTAACCAACCTTAACTCACAAATATAACCGAAATTCAATATACCTAAGCTCATAATATTCAGGAATATTTGTAATTGTTCTTATTTAAGAACTATAGTACCTACACTATACTCTTTTGTGTCACGTTGCAAATATCTTTCCAGAATCCAGACTCTAATGTACATTGATGAAAAAAAAATGGTCTCAAACGATAAGGCCACGATTACTTTCGAACAAAATTGGGCAATCGTTCTATTTACAGATGAGACTAGATTTTGTGTTAATTCATTTGATGGGAGAGCGACTACGACGAGGAGAACCGAGCCAGCAATTCTTTTGGTGGTTTCATTCGGTGGAGGTTCAGTAATGGTCTGCGGTGGGATTTGTTTGGGGGCACGAACAGATTAATTGGTGATCGATGGTGCGTTGAATGCACCTGAATACATCGAAGACATTCTGCAGGAGCATATCGTGCCATTCGCTCCTTTAATCGGAGGAGACATTTTGCTCATGCACGATAATGCTACCCCTCACGTGGCTCGTTGTGTGAACGACATTCAGAATGACGCTGACATAAATGCAATGGATTGGCCTGCATGTTCCCCAGACCTTAATTCAATTGTTAGGACATGTTAGGTAGAAGGCTAAGGAACAGAGTCCCTGCATTGGAAAAACGGGCGCAATTGGCAGCTGCCCTAATAGAGATTAGGAATAATCTTCCTTAACAGATTATCGATAATGTTATTCTGAACATGGGAAGACAGTTGACTACGGCCATAACAGTACGTGGAGGACATAAGTTATTGAGCAGAACAAACCTGTCAATTATTATTACTGCGTATGAATTAAATGTTGTTGAACGAGAAATTGATGTTTTGAGTAGCAAAGCACTTAACGTTAATTTCAATTACTGAAAATGTTCAAATTGCTGTAATTTCTCACTCACAAAATTAATATATCGCAATGAATCAAAAGAGAGCATGTTCAGAAAAGATGGGGCAATATCTAAGTGTTCGTAAACAGTCTGGTCTGTTAACGATTCACTCCACAGGGTGCTCTGAATTAAAGCTTACTTTTCATTATTTTTGTTCACCCCTGTATATAACAAAAAACTTAGTAACTGAGGATGGCATCTGTGCAGATATGTTCCCGATGCATCAAGCTACAGTTCAGAAAAAAATTGCTAAATTTGGCCGAAGAGTTCAAAAGGAAATGACTACAAACTTCGTTGAGATTTTATCCGTTCTCCCTATTTTGCGGCGTACATATTTATGAAGAAAAAAATGGTTCATGCACCGACTTGAAGTCAGGAGCTTTTGCGTATGTTCTATTCTCCATTTTCCTGCTTCGACATCAGTGCTTGAACCAATTTTTTTGTTCGTAATTCTTTTGAAATTTTCTATGGGTCAGCTCTGATAAAATTTTACACACGTCTTTAGGTCGATATTCTACAACTAGTTACCAAGTTTCAATTGGATCGAGTCTATATTCTTTGAGTTATCGGAGATATAATATTCCAGGTGGGTATAACTCCGAAATCGTTGGACCGATTATGCTCAAAAACGAACCCTCCCATACGTATGCGCAACCTATCCTGAAAATTACAAGTCCCTATATCCTTTTGTTCAAAAGTTATCCACGCAACGGTCACCCATCCAGCTACTGAACTCAAACAAGGCTGCCCGGATCTCCATTAACATAGATCCGATCGTGTTCAAACTTGGAACTTGGCAGTAGAGTTAGGATTCGAAGGCCCTCGTGAAATGTCAGCGATGTCGGACGAATAGTTTCTGATATATAGAATTTTTTCGAATGATTTTTTAACAAATTTCTAGTGATACGATGCTAACGTCATTTCCAATGCATTTTCGGGTTGGCATTCTACAACTTATTACCATGTTTGAATTGCATCGGTTTCCAGTTATTGCGGAAATAACAACCAAATTCAGATATTCAACATAAATAATAGTTTTTGATAAATTTTTTAAAATTATGTATTGTTACGATTCTTACAAAAATTCGGAAAAGGTTTGTATTTTACAACTATTCACCAAGTTTCAATCTGATCGGATCTGTATTGGTTGAAAGCATAATAATTACTTGGAAACCATTGGACTGATTATGCCCATTAACGTCGTAGTGGAATACGCCACCTACCCTGAAAATTTCACGTCGCCATCTCTTTCCGTTCCCAAGTTATCGTGGCGTCGACCGGCTGACCGGACAAATTTGACCTCGAATTCTTCATCAGGGAGTCAAAGATTTCAGACATTTGGGCAAAATGATAACGCGATGTTCCCCAGAACATACGCGCAAAAAGTGGGAAAGCCCTGTGGAGAGGAGATTTGGCGTCCTTGTTCAAACTTTGACAAATCATCTCCGAATTGGTTTCTCAGAGTTGGGAATTATATCAACGGATTCCTATCACGAAACTGCATCATAGAAGAAACTAAATTAAAATAAAATATCTTATCCGAGATTTTCATTCCTCAAATCTACTATGAAAATTTAATTATTTCAATTGAAACTTAGCCAATATTCCAGTTTTGTTTTCACTGGAGATATTCTGAAAGAAATGTGCATAACTTAACAAATTATATATTTCCATCGTCATATGGATTATCCAAGGGCATATAGGGCTTATTATATCATCCTATAATTGTGATTTTGCATTCAATTATATCTTGTATGTAAGAACAGAAATACATTTGACATGTCTCTCATAGGTGGATAAGATTACATGTATGAACAGTGAACTCAGAGAAAACACAGACAGATAGCATTCGCCTTCTGTGAAAACATAGAAGTACGATGTATTATTGGAATTTTGAAAAATCATATATCCAAAAGTATCCCCAAACCTACCCTGAAAATTTCAACTGTCTAGCTTATTCCGTTTGAGAGTTATCGTGTTGATGGCAGGCCGGACAAAATCGATTTTGGGCACAGGTTTTTGATAAGTTAGTCAAGAAAATGTTTGAGACCAATTTCCGCCAAAAATTCGAAAATTACAGACATTTGGGCAAATTGATAAGCACACTGTTCAGAGCAACAAGGGTGCCAAAAATGTCAAAATCGATCGTCCTGTTATATGAAATAATAAATTGTCGTCACATAAAGTTACACTGTATATGAAAATATTGATATCACTACTACGTGGTGAACATGAGTTTCCGCTGTCTTGGAAGATCATGAGAAATGGAGTAAACCCTGGAAATAAATGATGTGAAGCTTCATGTTTGGGCAACAAGTATACGTGGTTTAATGTACTTAGTATACGATGCAGATATATTCGACCTATATAGTTTGGTGTACTAGGCACAGAACAGTTGTAGGTACTCCCCATTAATTAGGAAAGCATATTCCGGGTTTGCGTGAATCTCTCTGTAGGTTAACCACACCGCTATATTCTATTGTTTCAGTTTTAATGCGATTCCCACCTTCCTATTCATAATGTGCACTTGCAGTTCTGACCTGAATCTATTAAGCAACTTGTGTTCCCGATGAAATCATTCTCTGCATGTCGACACAACTACTCGAGTTATGGCTCGGAAACTTGCACTATGCAGTATGTGTCTACGAAGTTTTGCTCAATTGAGCGAACTTATACCGTATTTTGATCCTGATATTTTTTGAAAAGAAACATGGTATTTGGAATTTGAAACAATTTATTAGTTCCTTGTTCAATATTACCCGACAACAAAGTTTAGGAAAAGAGCAGTGGAAAGAAATGTCAAACCCTTTGGGAAATTTCAGTTTTACATTCGAAATTGGTTCAAGCAATGGCGTGAGGTCAGGAGCTTTTGCACTTATGTTCTAATGTTTCTTCACCTCTATTGGACACTCTCAATCGAATTTACCATAGATTGCTCAGGTTTTATAGGATAATTATAGATACCTTTCGTACCATTATAATTAGAGACCTGAGTAATGAGAGGATCGTCTTGGATAATAGAATTTTTAACTCTAACATTTGCATTCTATCGGAATAGAAATTCGTTAAATATCTTATAATATGTACGAAAAACTCAAGTATTTACCGAGTTTTAACTGGATCGGATTTGTATATTTTGAGTTATAGAGGATACAACTAAATTTCAGATGAGTATAGCTCCGAAACCTTTTGGCCGATTATGCCTATTGATGAAGTTTTAATTCTATCGGATCTGCATTTTTGGAGTTATCGAGAAAATAACATTCCAGATGGGTATAATAACTAAGAAACTATTATGCCGTTTATGTTCAACAATGAACTGAACATTCCAATTCGGATGTGCAACACACCCTGAATCTGTGCATAAATCCAAAACCGGTTGGCCGATTTTACTTATCAACGAACTCAGATGTTGTATTCGGATGCGTAACCCACCCTAAAAATCGCAAGTCGCTATGTCTTTCCGTTCTCAAATAATCGTGGAATAAATAATATTTTTAATGATTTTCCTAAAATTTTCTATTGAAGCGATCTTTCTATTCGATCAGATCTATATTTTTTGAGTTATCGAGAAAACAATATAACTGTGTATAACTGTGAAACCGTTTGGCCGATTATACCCAGCAACATACCCTGAAAACTGCAAGTCCTTATCTCTTTCCGTTGAAAAGTTATCCTGGCAAAGGTCACCCATCTAGTTTATGAACTCAACCAATGATGCTTGGATCTCCACCAATATATTTCCGATCGTGTTCAAACTTGGAAATTGGCTGTAGAGGTATGATTTGAAGGCTCTCCCAAAATATCAGCAAAGTTGGACGAGTAGTCTCTGATAATGAAAATTTTTCAATGATTTTAAATGATTTTTTTTTAATTTTCTAGTAATACGATCCTCACGAAAATTCGCCAAAATTTCCGCATTCTACGATCTATGAAATTTCCGCATTCTACAACTAATAGCCATGTTTGAATTGAATAGGATTCGTATTTTTTGAGTTATTGTGGAAATACCAATCAAATTTCAGATGGGTAAAGCTCCAAAACCATTTGGCCGATTATGCATATAAAAACACAAACTTAACTCTCCCATTCGGATGCGCAAGATACCCTTGAAATTGCAAGTTAATATCTCTTTTCGTTCTCAAGTTATCGGGGGATAAAAAATATCTTTAAAATTTACTAGTGATAATATGATTCTCACAAAATCTCACAAGCATCTTTGTGTCAGTTTTCTACAACAAGCAACTAAGTTTTAATTGGATCGGATCTGTATTGGTTGAAGACAAAACTAATACCCGGAAATCGATGGGCAGATATCGAGCCGTTACCGCCAAATTATCGTAAGCGACACTTTTGTCGAAAATGCGTTTTCTATCGCAACCAGTATTTGAAGCCATAACGGACCCATCCCTGTTGATGTTTCCCTCAAAAAATAAACCGTTATGGAGTTATAGCAAGTGCTAAAATTATCGTAAATACATATATTTTTAAAACCTTAACGTAAGCGACAACAAGCATTTTTATCTTACGTGTCTTGCGTACGATTTTTGTAGTGCAAGTGACCCTACTTATTATCGCAACCGACATGACTGCTTAACCTTGCGGCGTTTACGGTTTTTTTGAAGATAGTGACAATTACGAGATTAATATGGATTCCATCATTAGATCAAGAGCACACAGAACTACTCTCCAAAAAGGACCCCCACTTTTATACCTACGTTGAAGAGTTCGAAATTTCAGCAGCTAAATACAAAGATTTACAGGAACTATGCAAGAAAAATATCATACCAAACAGATACCATCAAGAATATTTAAGTATAAGGAATGATGGAACCAAACGTGATGCTTTTGGAACGGACGAAGATGATTCGGATAAGGAAAATTAAAATCACTTGAATTCATTTTACATAAGTACCCATATAGTGCAACTAGGGAATCCAATCCCGCAAACGTGCGGGATGAAAGTTATCAATCCCGAGTATCCGCAAAAATGCGGGATTAATAACAATATCTATACTCTTTGTACTCGAACTATTAAAAATCACAATAAAAATTGGTTCAAGCACTGAAGTGAAGTCAGGAGCTTTTGAGCGTATGTTCTATTGTCCATTCTGCTGTATTGTATAATAACTGTATAATACAGGTATTCTACATCTAGTTACCAACCTTCAACTCGATCGAGTCTATATTTTTTGAGTTATCGAGGAAATAATATGCCAGGTGGGTATAACTCCGAAACAATTGGACCGATCGTGCCCGTAAACGAATTCAACTCTCTCATTAAGGTACGTAACACACCCTGAAAATTGCAAGTCCCTATCTCCTATCGTTCGAAACTTATCGAGGCAACGGTCACCCATCCATCTACTGAACTCACAAAAGGCTGCTCGAATCTCCAACAATATATATCCGATTGTGTTTAAACTTGGAACTTGGCAGTAGAGTTAGGTTCTGAAGGCTCTCGCAAATTTCCAGCGATGTCGGAGAAATAGTTACTGATATATAAAGTTTTTTTCAATAATTTTCAATGATTTCTTAAGAATTTTCTAGTGGTACGATCCTCAAGAAATTCTGCGAGAATTTTTGCGTTGCCATTGTACAACTATTAACCATGTTCGAATTTAATCGTTTTTGTATTTTTCGAGTTATTGAGGAAATAACAAACAAATTTCAGATGGGTATAACACCAAAACTGTTTGGCCGATCTCTTACCATTCCCAGGTTATCGTGACATTATCGTTAATAAAAAAAATTATTTGTTTTAAATTTTCTAGTAATACGATTCTCACAAAATTCCACAAACGTGCTTAGTATATAGGTTTATATTCTACAACTAATCATCAAGTTTCAATTCGATCGGATTTGCATTGTTTGAAAACAAAATTATTATTCGGAAACCATTGGGCTGATTATGCCCATTAACGAACTTGTCCGTCTCATTGGGATGGATTACCTACCCTGAAAATTACAATTTGCTAGCTCTTTCCGTTCTCAAGTTATCATGCAACGACCGGCCGGATAGAATCAAATTGGACCCCGAATTCTTCATCGGGGAGTTGAACCTAGTCCTTTGAAACCATTTTCGGCAATAAATCGAAATTTACAGTCATTTGGGCAAAATAATAACGCCATGTTCCCTAGAACATACGCTCAAAAAGGTCTTATACAATTAAAAGCATACTTTAGTAGTAGCATATGAGATTTTTTATGTACCAATGACAAAAAACATTATTGTCGGGCCCGCAAATTGCTATCCAAGGAGGAGCCAAGGATAGCAAGCAGGCGAGGCAATAGACAGTTTTTCGCCAAGGTGCATATTTCATTTTTTTGTCGACATCTACATACTTTCATGAATTTCGGACCTCTTAAATAATTTCACAATAGCAAATGGCAGTTATTCTCATATACACATGTTTGTATTGAACAGTATCATGTCATATTCATAGTGACCACAGCGACTGATAATTTGTCTTACGGGCACTTATGTTTGTATTGAACCGTATCATGCCGTATTCATAGTGACTAAAGAGAACGAAAAAGTACCTTTTCTTATTCTGGGACATTTGCACTTTCATTGTCGAACACGGAATTTTAATATTAAGTCCCGCAGATCCCGCACGGAAAATTCCGCAAAGTTGATCCCGCAGAATTTCAGCGGGATCCCGCATTTGCGAGATCCAGCAATTGCGGGATTGGATTCCCTAAGTGCAACTGATTGATCTCATTATCACAAATATAACTAGTATAAGTTTAACAAAGCTGATTGACCTCATTATTTCAAATGTTTGATATAAATAAATATATTTTTCAATTTTGTTTATGACTTTTCATTTCAAAGTTTGTAAATTAACTATTTATTCATCAGGTATAGTTTCTTGGACATAGTAATTTTAACAGATACTTTTATCGTAAACGCCAAAATAACCTTGGATTATGACAGCCAAAATAATGTAAGCGCCATAAATAGCATAAATAATTATTATTTTTGCTTTTTCTTTAATTATTCATGTGAACATCCAAAATTCATTAAGGTATGTGAAATTTTGACTAACTAGCACATTTCTGTTTGAAAATATTCAAAAAAAACCTTCTCCTGTAAAATTTGTTTTTTGTCGGTTGCGTTAAAATGGCGGTAAAGGCTCGATATGTCTAGTAACAAACTTGTCCGTCGCATTTGAACGTGCCACCTACCCTGAAAATAAGCTGGTCCGGTATCTATAGTGGTATGAATTAATTTTACCAACTCATTAAAAAAAGCACTGACATGAGACCAGTCTCATTTTCTTGTTAAAATTCATACCCAGGGCGGTCACCCATCCAGGCACTGAACTCACGCAAGGCTTTTTGGTTTCCATGGAAAATAAAATTCAATAATATAGATCCCATCGACGTTAAATCAAGATCTTGGCTGAAATATGAAGCTTTGAAAGATCTTTAAAAATTTCAACGGTGTCTAAAAGAAGGTTTCTGAGATTCAAAATTTTCTTTTATGATTGTTTTATAATTTTCTAGTCACGCGATCATCACAAAATTTCGTACATATTTTCCTGTTGTTATTCTTCAACTAAACGCCGAGTTTCAATTCGATCAGATTAGTATTTTTTGAGTTATTGGGAAGTTCACATTTTTGCAAGCATGTTCGGGGGAACAGCGTGCTATCATTTTGTCCAAATGTCTGTAATTTTCGACTTTTTTGCCGAAAATTGTTTCAAAGTATTAGGTTCGTCTCACTGATGAAAAATTCGAGATCAAATTTGATTCTGTCCGTCCTGCCACGTCTTTGCAACGATAACTTTCGAACTGAAAGAGAAAGTGACTTGAAATATTCAGCGTTGGTGGCGCGTCCGAATGCAACGACAAGTTCGTTAATAGGCATAATTTGCACAACGGTTTCCGAGTAATATGTTTGTCTTCAACCAATACAGATTCGATCGAAATGAAACTTGCAAGGTATAGTTGTCGAATACTGACACAAGGACGTTTGTGCAATTTTGTCAGATTCGTAGAAGTAGAAAATTTTGAAAAATTATAAAAAATATATATTAATCTCACAATAACTTGAGAACCGAACAAGATGACGACTTGTAGGTTTCAGGGTAGGTTGCGCATCCAAGTTCAATATTTGATTTTTTTATTAGGCACAATCAGTCAAAGCTACAAGCAAAATAATATTATATCACTAGAAACTTAGCCAATATTCCAGTTTTGTTTCTACTGGAGATCTGAACTGAATCCAATTTGATTAACTAACCAGTATATATTTCCAACATCATCATATGGATTATCTAAGAGCTATCTACGATAGCTGAGGATATGCCATTGGTCATTTAGCATGCAATCATATTTTGTTTGACATGTCTCTTATCTGCAGATGAGATGATAATGTATGAATACAGATGAAATTCATAGATACGGACGACAATTTTCGATACAACATTCTGTGAAATCATAGAGTTACGAATTAATTTTGAAATTTTGAAAAATCACATCTCCGAGAGTATTAATTTCCCGGATTTGAAAATGATATCCATGGATTCTTATGATGAAATTGCACATTAATAAAATGTAATTATAAGTTTATAATGCAAAATAGAATTTTTCCTTATTACATACCTCGAAACCAGCTTGCCCAATAAAGAACATAAGCGAGATATTCATTGCCCAATAATAATCTGAAAATGTCAACTGTCTAGCTCATTTCGTTCGAAAGTCATCATGTTAACACTCCGGTACTTGCGTGGGACGTATTGCAATACCCCAGGCTTCACTTATCGGTGTATTTTAGGAGGGAATAATCGGAGACGAATATCCACGTAGGTAGTCCTTGTTGACAGTCTTGCTAAGTCATCTGTTCGTGCGATTGTGTGATACCGGATTTGCAGTGGTGATTAGATCTTTCAAGTTAGGCTAGGGTATCAGAATACCCCGCGCGACTATTTGTGTTATATTATTTCTCAGGTCAAAACTGTCATGTGGAGAGAAATAAAATATGAATGTTTATAATATTTTTAAACCCATTTAAATTAGTTATGCTTATTTTTAGTGTTTCTGTATTTTTTTTTGTAAAATATCGAAGAAACCACTTAGAATTTATATTTCAAAATGTGGCAATTTCGTTTGATTTATTGGTTGTACTGTTAGGAATATCCTGTTCATTTACATCTATAAACCTTTTTACCTCTATAAATAATAATAAATAGTATTGGTTTAAAACACGACTCGAATTTTAGGCTTACATATTTTACGACGTAATTTGTAAAATATAATTTTTTTATTTGGGGTATTCTAATACCCCACGCGACCGTTTATGTTCCTATCGGGCGCATGAGTATTGTAGTATTAGAGGCCAGCCGGACTGGCAGGCTGGACAGAAATGATTTTGACCTCGGATTCTTGATCAATGGATCGAACCAAATCGTTTGAAACTACTTCCATCAAAAAATTCTAAAATTACAGACATTTGGGCAAATTGATAAGCACTCTGTTCCGAGGAACAAGAGCGCCAATAATGTGACTCAAATATAATTCTGCACTTCAAAGACTTGTTGAATTCACCAACCTCTTTTCTAGCACGATGTGTCTGAAGACTTCCTTGAATAAATATTCCGACGAACCTTTCGGAAAGACAGTGCTAAGAAGTTTCTTAATGCCGTGAATTCCACTTTCGAAACCGACATCCAATCCCTTATCAGACATCCATGAAAACTAAATGAGTGTCTGCTCGGGCAATTAATATCCCTTAAGAAAAAAGATACCGTGAGCGAATAGGAAGGAAGCGGAAACCGAAGGCGCGTAAAATAAAAAAAAACGAATTACAAGGTTTCCGTTTCCGGCCACCCCTCACGAGAAACCTGAAAGAGAATAATGTTTAAAAATAAAATTCTCGCGAACGATGGACAACCTACGTACCCAGGCGCTCTATCAAGTCGGTATGTCACAAAAGCTGCCCCGGCCCTCCTGAATAAACAGTCCGAAATAAAAGTGAAACTTTTTTATGAAGAGGAACGCTCACGAGTACTAATTACTCCGTCGAGATCCCGTTGTTAGACAATTAAAAATAATGCCGTCTTACGGAAACGGTTTTTTTGTATGTTTGTGTAATACGCTGCTGAAACTCCCTTGTTTTATGCTGGCATTAATTTCGTTCTCATAATGTGTTCACATTTGGAGCTGTACAACTCCATTCTGTTGGAATTTTTGCGGTGTTGTTTATAGCCAGCTGGAAGAAGAAGAATATTCCCTTCAGAGGTTCACATAATACACATAATTCTTCATGCTTTAGTGGATAATATTTTTTCATTCTTTGTTGTAATTGAAATATCATCGGGTTAGTAAAAACTTTCACTACCTACTTAATTTTATTACATGAATATCAGAATACAGAAAGAATGGTATTTCATTATTAGTATTATATGAAGTTACTACGAAATAGAGGACATCACAACGGTTCGATTTCTATACCAAACGATCTCTAGACAAATCCTCAAATAGTTGTGATCTGGATATACAGTGTTTGAGAGCCATTAAATATATTCATTATCTTGGTTACTGAACATGTTTATGGAAAATTCAAATTTTAAATTGTCATTCTTCTTCGTAAAAATGCGAACCTTACCTTCAACCCCCTTCGAAAGACAGGTACAACTCCCAATTTGTCAAAAAAGAAGTATGGGCTTGTGAAAATTTGTGTGAAAGGTCACTTCATTCTCTATTCAGAAATTTTATCACTTCCATGTTTATTGCAAAACTCAAAATAAAAAATTTGGATCGAGTACTGACGTGAAGTCAGGAGCTTTTGCGTGTATGTTCTATTGTCCATTCTCCTCTATTGGACAATCTTAATCGCGCAAAAGCTCCTGACTTCACGTCAGTGCTTGAACCATTTTTTTTCGTAATTTTCTTGGAATTTTCTAGGGGTACAATTCGTATAAAATTTTAAACACGTATTTCTGTCGATATTCTACAACTAGTTAGCAAGCTCCAATTCGATGGAGTCTATATTTTTTGAGTTATCGAGGAAAAAATATTCCAGGTGGACCGATTATGCCCGTAAAGAAACTTAACTCTCCCATTGAGATACGACACAAACCCTGAAAATTGCAAGTCGCTATCTCCTTTCGTTCGAAAGTTATCGAGGCAACGGCCATCCATCCATTTACTGATCTCACACAAGGCTGCTGAAATCTCCAACATTATCTATCCGACCATGTTTAAGCTCAGAACTTTTTTAGTAATACGATCCTCACGAAATTTTGCAAGTATTTTCGCATTGGTATTATACATCTAATAACCATGTTTGAATTCAATCGGTTTTTTATTTTTCGAGTTATTGAGGAAATAACAGCCAAATTTCAGATGGGTATAACTACAAAACCGTTTGGCCGATTATACCTATAAACGAACTCAAATGTCGCATTCAGATGCACAACCTAACCTGAAAATTTCAATTCACTATCTCTCTCCGTTCTCAGGTTATCGTGACATAAAAATATTTTTCAATATCTTTTTTTTTATTTTCTAGTAATACGATTCTCACAAAGTTGCACGAACCATGCTTAGGTTTATATTCTAAAACTATTCACCAAGTCTCAATTCGATCGGATTTATATTGGGTTGAAAATAAAATTATTACACGGTAACCGTTGGGCCGATTATGCCCATTAACGAACTCGACCGTTGCATTGAGATACACCACCTACTCTGAAAATTTCAACTCGCTATCTCATTCCGTTCTCAAGTTATCGTGGCAACGGGCGGCCGGT
The DNA here is from genome assembly GCA_937662695.2 of Halyzia sedecimguttata. Classification (NCBI taxonomy): domain Eukaryota; kingdom Metazoa; phylum Arthropoda; class Insecta; order Coleoptera; family Coccinellidae; genus Halyzia; species Halyzia sedecimguttata. Next base: position 72,943,342 of record OW569411.2, read on the forward strand.
CAGCCGGACGTAATCAAATTTTGTCCTCAAATTCTTCATCAGGTAATCGAACTCAATTAATTGAGACCATTTTCGGCAAAAAATTCGAAAATTACAGACATTTGGGAAAAATGATAACGTGATGTTCCCCAGAGTATATGCCCAAAAAAATTAAATCATGTGATTACTGAATTGCATTATAATATTCCCAAATCTTGTTACAATAATACTGAACTTATTTGCCTTCAAGATGTGATAGAAAGAAAATGAGAAAAAAACCATAACATTGTGTTTCCCAGATGGTATCATGAAAACTAAGTAAAACACTTTCTATGGCAATATCAGTTTCTTTAGAACGCCTTCGCAAATTGCTTGGTGCTGATAAGTTGATAAATTTGTGTTTTAATTTCATTAACTTCAATTTTTAATAATGATCATGTGAGGTCATATGAAAATTCCCGAAAAAAATTCACTTATATCTTCTTGATAGATGATCCCCATCACAATGCTTTGATACTGAATAATTTTCAGGAGTTGGTAATATTCGCATATCCACGTCCCATTACATCAATTAATAACTAGCAACTGATAATTACAAGTTCCCTCCATGCGTCAATAATCACATATACATTAACTCCTCCGACCACAGCGCGTTAGCGTCTATTCATGTTACGATAAGATTTCGGAAAGGCTTAGTGCTTAGTAATCCTCGGAAGTGCTAGGGAGCACTTAGGAGATTACCAAGCACTAAGCCTTTTCATGAAGTACTTGAATTACTAAGCACTAAGCACTGGTCTTAAAAAGTGCTCGGGAGCACTAAAAGGCCTCAAGCACTAAGCACAATGCTTCGGCACAGCTCTGCTACAGAAGTATTTATTCGGTTATTTTAGCGTAGTGAATACTCCACATGTAAGCCGATAAGTGAAAATGAAGAAAATGATTTTAATACTTCACATACAAATATCACTATATGCAAATGGCATACTATGTCAGATATAATTAAGTATTTCATAGTTTGAAATGAGATGTGGGATGGACAGACCGTTGAGGAAGTTAATGATAATTCAATTTCGATTAGATTTAGAAGACCCATCTGTTTGTTCCATGTAAGCAGTGTATTTTTCGATTAACTGTGAAGCGCGGATAGGCCATCAGAATTTGCTTGACGGTGATTTTTTTTTGCAGTGTTCCCATTCGGGTAGTATGAAAGAAGACTTGAGCTATTCGTGGGTAAGCCATATATGCCCGTCTTCTGATGGCAACTGTGGTTCGTCTGTTTTTTATTGAGTTAAATTTGAGTGGTTTCATACTGTGGCAGATCTCATGCAGTTTCGAAGAGTTGTGGTCCCATTGGGGTGTTGCATTTGAAAACCGAAAGTAGATATATATTTATTCTACGAGGCGGGCGCAGAGTATTACTTTTCCATACGCATTTGGGTTGCCAAAGCAACACTTCTCCGCATCGTGCGAAATTGTTATTTTCCTAACAAGTGCGGAAAGTGATACTTTCCCGCACGCGACTGCCGTTGACCCGAACGACGCGAAGCGGAGTTCGGGCAAGCAGTCAAGTGCGGGAAAGACACTTTCCGCACGAGTTAGGAACAATATTTTTTCTACGACCGCATAAAGATTCAAAAAGCACATTGAAAATACATATTTTATTTCAACATACAAAACATTTAATGAAAATCCACTATTTATTTATTTACTATTATAATTAATGTTGAAAACACAATTTGTTGCATTCTGCAAATGCGCCAGAATAGCCGGTCCAGAGTAATTTGTTGGTGGTAACTGGCTTTTAAGAGTAACACTCGTTGATTGCAACGTGCATGAAGATGACGGAGACGGCATCGGTTGCAAGTTTTCAGTACCAGAAAGAATTTTATTGGAAATGGTTTTTTTCTGTTCTACAGAGTCCTCCAAATAACCCTCAGCAACAGCAGTTGACTTCCAGCCTCCAAGACGTTTTATGTTGGTTATCCCTTCGCCTGAATATGCTAGAAACGTTGCCGAGGATCGTCTAAAACTGTGACCTGTGTAATGTTCTGGGTTAGGTAGGCCTAAGTAGGAAGCGATCTCTGCCGGCATTTTACCGAATGTGTTTATATCTACGCACTGAACAGAACATTTGCCTTTTTTGTAATTGATAAAAAAACGACGGTGCGTGGTGGTAGGAGGCCGTCTATTTGCATACTTTCTATAGAGCTTCAAAAAGGTTCCGAAGACTGGAGGACTATGGTTTTGTCGGGATAACACTGGCTTGGTTTAGGAGTTTTTTGACCGGAAGAGGTCAATGCGTTAGAATTGAGGATTCGTTGAGCTCTTTCACGGCTGTTACTACTGGGGTTCCCCAAGGCACTATTCTCGGTCCAATTCTATTTTTGCTGTACACTAATTCCCTTTTTGGACTTGCGACGAAGTCGAGTATAATTTCATTTGCGGATGATACCGCAGTATTTCTAGAGGCCGACACATGGCAAGAATTGAAGATGATCGCGGAAGGTGACTTCAGAAAAATATTAGAATACCTACGATCCAGAGTTTTGACATTAAATGTAGACAAGACTGTTTTTGTTCCCTTCACCAACTCTGTCGCATTTTCTCCCACCTTTACATCATTGGTGGTTGATAATCACTGTTCGATACACTCAGCAGACACAGTAAAATACCTGGGTGTTGTATTGGACAAACATCTAAGCTGGAAGCAACAAATCGATAAAGTGGTTTACAAATTAAGAACCCTGATCGAAAAATTTAAAAATCTCAGAAAATTTTGTGACACCCAATTACTGAGAACACTGTATTTGGTATTGGTGCAACCTCATTTAACGTATGGTTTGCTGGGCTGGGGAGGAATTGTTAAAACTCATTTACGCAAGCTTGAAATAATACAGAAATGGATTTTGAAGATCGTCTTCAGCAAACCATATCGTTTTCCAACCGACGAGCTCTTCAGGATGGCCTCTGTAATGGATGTGAGGCAGTTGTTTTTCCTTACGCTTGCAGTTCACCAGAGGAAAAACATAATGTCTGCTAATTTTAATGAACATGAACATGATACTAGAAATAGAGGACAACTGATTCTATTGCCGCCCACAAGTAGAACAAAGGGACAGAGATCACACCAGTTCTTGGCTCCTCGAGTATACAATGGTATCCCTCAAGTTTTGAAAATGCCTGGTATCATGAGTGCTTTCAAGAAGAAGATGAAAAGTTGGATCCTGAGTCAATCAAGACATTTCATAGCTGGTATAATCGACATAAAGAACAACTACAATTTACAGAATCACTAGCCCTAAAATCGCCAGTACGTGTAGCACTTAATCTGCTGTCTGCTTGTAATTTGTGGAAGTGAGATCAAAACCCTACAGGACTTCTTTGTTTTAATTCTCACACAAGGTTTAATCCTGCGGGAGTTCACCTTCGAGAATATTTGTTTTCTGTTTGTTTCGTTGATATCACGATTTTACTTCAATATTCTGTATTCTATGAAATTGATGAATTTTTGATGTGTAAGGTATTTACTATTGAAATAAACATTATTATTATTATTATTATTATTATTTATGTCTTCAGATATAACAAAGGATTTTGAGGTATGGTTTTTCGAATCGGAAATTTTCACAATAATTAGGTTTCCTTTATCTTGAATATCGTCAAGCGTGATTTTCACAAGCTCCGCTCTGCGAAGAGCACCGGCTAAAGCAAAAATGGTACCTACTTTAATCATAAGACATATCTCATCAGGGGCTAGCATAAACTTGGATATGTCTTCTTTGGTAAAAATCTGCGCTTTCTGTGGTCGGAAACCAACATTTTGCTTTTTAGGAACGATGTCAATTTATGAAACTTGCTTATTTCCAGGTTTTGTTTTATTTTAACTAAACGTTTCACCATCGAGTAACGCGACCATAGGGTATTGGATTTCAGTACCTTACTCAGCTCGGAAAAATACGCCAAAAAAACCTCTTCTCTGAAGCTATTCACTCCTTTTTCCTTACACCAGTTTAAAAAGTGGTTGTATTGCTGTTCGTATCTTTCTCGTGATTTACTTGGTTACAGGTCTTAATTTACCTCATCTGCGGCCTTTAATATTGCTTCTGAGAGCTCTTCGTCAGACGAATCCATTAAAATATGGCTTTTATAGAAAGTAATTTGAAAATGCCAGAATCGGACACTTCGACAACGCTTCGATTTGAAACTTTGCCGTCTTGATGACAACTTGGTTGCCATAATGAATCTTTGGTTACCACACCAAACCATTAGACTCAGCTTAGTTTGATTGTTATGAAAAATGTATAGGGTATATAAAAGTATCGCAATTTCTTCATTCCAATGAATGAAACATAGTCTGGGTTAGATTGAATTTTAAAACTTATATTAGTTTGAATAGTAATATACAGGTGATGTCCATGAAATGTACATTCAATAACGATAAATTGACATATTTTACTATCCCGCACTAGTGCGGGAAAGTGAGTTTTCCCACACTAGTGCGGGAAAGTGATACTTTCTGAACTAAAATGAGTGCGGGAAAGTGGGTTAAAATGCACGGTCGTAGAAAAAAAATATTTTGGAGCACGGAAATGTCAAACTGATCAAAATTGGTGTTGTTAGGGGAAATTTTCATGAATATTTCAGAAGTGGTGATTATTTCATATGATGTATGACTCTTGCAAGTGTATAAAACTCCACTTTTCAATTATTATCCCCGATATTTGCATTACAGCTTGATCAAATAGAGATTCATAATAAATTCTCAGGAACAATTTTATCAAGCAACAAGACTTTAGATTTTGACACTTGATTATGGCAGAATTTTTCTCAGATTGTATAATACCTCAAGCTTTTTCTCCTGCACGAATGTTGTAAACACTGATGAAATGAACAGTTCTTTTAGTGATCTTCCACATTTCATATTGCAGGCGGCTAATGAAGCGAGTTTGAGTTTACTACCGGCAAAATCTAAAGTCAACTATGAAGCAGAATATCAGAATTTTGAGAACTAGTTTCACAGTAAATGGACAACAAGAAGAGGAAATTTTGTTAGCATACTATTTAAATTTGAAGGAGAAATTTCCGCCCAGTACACTATAGAGCAGATATTACATGTTGAAAAGTGTACTTAAAGTGAAGAGAAACTTAGATTTCAGTGAATATTTTATACTCATTTAATTTTTAAAGAAGCAATATGTTGGGTACTGTCCCAAAAAGGCCAAAATATTTGAAAAAAGTAAAGTTTTTAAATGTATGGAAGATGCACCTGATGAAATTTATCTCTTCATCAGAGTATAGATAGACAAGGAGCATGTAGTACCTACCCAATGTGTGGGAATAAATACGGAAAAATGCCTTCGGGAATAGCAGCATATTTGAATTTGGAAAATACTGAGCAGTACACTGGTCATAGTTTCAGACGTTCGTTGGCTACTATATTGGCCAATTCTGGGGAAGAAATAATCAATGTTGAGCGCCTGGGAGGCTGGAAAACTACCACTGTCGCCGGGAGTTACATCGACGACTCATCGACAACGAGTCAACTAATCAAACCAGTGGACTGAATCTTTGGAATATTTTGAAATTTCAGCAATATCTTCACCAATATAGATCCGATCGAGCTCAAATCTAGAACTTTACTGTATAATAAGGTTTTGAAGGCTGTCGTAGAATTTCATCGACATATGACGGATAGTTTGTGATAGACAGAATGTTTTTTAAAATTTATTTTTAATTTTGCAGCCATGCGATCCCCACAAAATTTCTGCCTAAGTCTTCGTGTTGGTATTATTCAACTAATTACCGTGCTTTGATTCGAGCAGATTAGTATTTCTCGAATTATTGGGAAAACAAAATTCCAAATGGCTATAATTCTGAAATCACTCGATGGATTTTGCCCATTAACGAACTTAGCCGGCACATTTGGACTCCAAACCCACCCTCAAGATTTCAACGCTCTAACTAATTGCGTTCGAGCGTAATCGTGCTGAGGACCTGACGGCCGGCCAGACAGAATAAATTCTGACCTAGGATTCTTGATCAGTTAGTCGAGACTAATCGTTTAAGACCATTCAGACCAAATATTAGAAAATTACAGACATTCGGACGAATTGACGGGCACTCTGTTCATAGAACAGCGCGCCAAACTAGGAAATGTCTAATAGAATATTGTCTACAGATCATATTAAATAATAATCAACCTTTATCAAGCAATCCATACAGCTGCCCTACAGAGAATCATCAAACTTGAAACGACTGCCCTACAACTTCAACGAACGAGAACATTACTTACCCTTTTGCGCCAGATCAGTGTTCATCGAGACACCCATTGAATGAACTGACAGGATCAGCAATTTATAATATGTAAATAATTGTTCTTCCATCATAAATATTACGAACAAATAATTTGATATTTCTTCTTTTTTTTCACTTATTTTTCATTTCTGAATTGTTGTGTTGTTTCATTCCGGATTAATTGCGTAAATGCGTGCGGAAAAGTATCACTTTGCGCACTTGTTAGGAAATAGTATATTCCAAAACAAGTTGCAGAATGGGCTCCTATTCAAACACGAATGCAAAATTCAAAAACGAGCGACGAAGGAGCGAGCTAGTGACTTTTGTATTGTATCTTGGCAGTTGGTGTGACTGTTACGAAAGTTGACAGATTACTGAATTTGAAGTTGAATCGTACGTAGGGCACGGATATCAGATTTCCTAATAGCATGAATGATTCAAAATTAGCAAGAAGGAAATCTCTAGTACCTTATTTTTTAATGAAAATAAAACTTTGCCTCCCAACAATTATTTCGCTGCATCCAGATGATATTATATTGATAGTAATTGACGTGTTTTGAAATTGGATTGGATCGAATGTCACTGCTGACTACAACAAAACGAAAAATATAACTAGAAACAATGCGGGAATGCCTTCATTACAGCACTGTTTTTAGTGCTGTAATGAACACATTACGATACTGAAATAGAGAAACAACTATTTCTGATTAGAGCGGAAGTTCAACGAATCTGAAAATTTAACCAAGAATTCATTTTTACTCAAGAGCTCAATTATGTAATTCCACTTGATTATTCTGAATCCCCTTTGAATTTTTCTAATGTACCGCCTCCGTGAATGATACATACTGAGGTAAAAGATTAGGGGCAAATCTCAGAATCGCGTAAAATGAGATATACCTACTCGTATATCTTGAATGTGCATTTTACCACACGTTAATTTATCCGAACGAATTATAATACCATTAAAGCCGCCACGAAGGCACCGTCGATATTAACGTAGTAGTAAGCGAATGTTCTATAGTGTCATTTTATAATGGTCATCATGCAAATTATTACTCCCAAGTACTCGTGACCGTTCAATGAGAAGTAGTTATGAGTGGATTCAACTGTGCATAATTTACTGCTACGTTCGATCCAACAAAAGTTAATAGAGATGCCCAAAAACTACAATATGCCCCTTCGTTCAGAATAATTGGTGAGGGTGCGCCAAATATGTTACATTCACCCTACTACAAAATATTTAAGGATAGTGGGGATTTTCCCTACCAATTTACCACCCAATTTTCGAAAACATGCATATAACTTTCACCACCCCGAATACCGTCGAATATGCTCAAATCCTAATAAAACAAAGAACATCCTCCTATCTTGAGGGGTGATACCTAAAAATAATCTGAGTTATGTTCATGAGCAATCTCCCTACTGCCGCTTTGGATTCATGAACGCATATTCCTCGTAGTTGATTCATTTCAGTAGCGTACCTGAAGTTTATGGATTCCTCGACTAATATTGATTCAAGGCAAAAAATTCAGAGCTCTTAAAAGCATGCATGCGAAGCTTAACAATATTGGAATTTGTATGTAACAACATCACTTTGTACTTGATAGGTTCATGTCTGGAAATATTCCTCAACAGTTCCTCAATATGGAATCCTTAAAATCACCTTATTCTATATAAAACTAGCGCTATATTTCTTTCCTGGAATTTTGCTGTTCCAGCTTTTACCTATAGGATAAAAACATTTAGATATTCTCTCAATTATCACAGAAATATTTATTCACTGTATAATAACAATTCTTCACAAGTAAACACTTAATTACTTTCTTAAATCGACATATATTGAGACACTAAATACATCGAGGAAGATTATTTGAAAGTTTGATACTATGATACAGGGTGATTCACGAAGACCGTTCGTTAGAGTATTTCAAAGAGAGTCTCGAGATAAAAACTTGAAATTGCTTTGTTAGGAGAGATAAATTCTTTGAAAAAAAAACAGATTCGTTCGACCGGTTTCACCGGAAATGATACCAAATTTCGTGTTTTAAATGTAGCACCCAGTTTTTCCATTGGTAATCAGATTACCCGTTGAATTCTACAATGTTTCGATGTGTCACTTACATATTAATCGCAAAAAACTCGTGTGAAATCTGAAAAAACCCTTTTTAATTCCCATGTACAATCTTATCTGAGTAGGGCAAATAACAGGTAGTTTCAATGTTTTGTGAAACACCCCCTACTTAGGGGGGTGAGAAATGAAAGTCTTTCTGTTCAAACCAAGACGTCTACGAATACAGCTGAGTTGTGAAATATAACTCATAAAATTTAGTCATCTTGTATCTTTCAACCCATAAATCTACAGTCCATTGAATTCAACCAGTGATAACAATTCAACATAAAATCTGTCGGTCAGTGTGCAGTTATTCACCCCGCAGAACCCCACAAACCCTTTAAATTTTCTCAAATGGGGCTTCATTCCAATGTTAATAACTTGTAGATTTTTTCATGAAAATTCCTAATTTTCTAGCTTCCATCAGAAGACATACCAGTGCTTCTTTTTCGTTAATTAAGAATTCAATTGAATATACAGGGTGTTTCTATTTTAATGTCGAAGTCAGACAAAAACCTCAAAACTAATTTTTTTCAGATGAGAACCCATTCTTTTTATAGGTCAGCTAGAATCAACGTTAAACAATGGTGTATTTTTATAGTATACTACTGCTTTACTCACCGAATATATCGGGAAATAAGCATTTTAGAGCAGTAGTATGTATCATTAAAAATTTACTATTTTTAACGTATATTCCAGCTGACCAATAAAGAACTGGTTTATCATTTGAAAAAAATGAGTTTTGAGGTTTTGTCATGACTGACTTTGACATTGAAATAAAAACACCCTGCTTGTTCAATTAAATTTCTTATTAACGGAGGAGAAGCATTGGTATGTCTTCTGATAGAAGATAGAAAATTAGGAATTTTCAGCTAAAAATCTACAAGTTATTAACATTGGAATGAAGCCCTATTTAAGAACATTTAAAGCGTTTCTTAGAATTTCACACGAATTTTCTGGAATAATATGTTAATGACACATCATGACAATGTAAAATTCAATGGGTAATCTGATTATCAATGAAAAAAATTACGTTTTTTCTATGAATTCATCTCTCCTAACAAAGCTTAACTATAAAATTTCAAGTGTTTATCTCGGGTCTTTCTTTGAAATATTTTAACGAACGGTATTCTTGAATCCCCCTGTATAGTCCTAATATGGATAGGATACGATAACGTTTCCCTATTCCTTTTATCATGAGTATGTAAGCTCATTCTCCTTCACATACATAAGGCATTGAAGAATGAAAATAGATGCCAGTATTAGAATGGTATTTTCCAAAACAAGAGTTACACAGGAGGACCATGGAGCCTGCGTAGTATTCTTTACCGAATTATAAAAACTGTGATCATGTCATATCAAATTCCCACAGTAAGATGTTGTACGACAAGTGACTGTACACTAAAATATAGTAGACATCTAGCAGATAAGTAAAAGGAACTTTTTGGAACTTTGGAAGTACATGATCTTAAACGATTTGGTTCGATTCACTGATCAATAATCCGTGGCCAAAATCGATAACTCTTGAACGGAATGAGCAAGACAGTTGAAATTTTGAGAGTAGGTTTGGGAGATAAATATCTCGCATAACATAGTTGGTTACTGGGCCATAATGGTTTCGGAGTAACGAAAAAAAAATGTTTTTCACAATACAAATTTCAAATTAAATTTTTTTCATGATGTATTTTCATCATAAGAATCCACTGAGATTTTTAACTCTAACAAGCTATGGCCTATGTTTCCACAGAATGCTGTAATTCTTCTATCTATGAATAACATGATCTGTGTTTATACATGGCATCTTATCTACCTATAAGAGACATGTCAGAGTTATTTCTGGTTCGTTACTTATGATATAAAATACCCCTCCAGTTCTAGAAAACAAAGTATGATTGAATACAAAATTACCAATGAAATAACCTCAGCTATCGTATAATTATGAGGATTATAGGATATTATTATTTTTGGGGAATATTAAAATGCCGTTGGAAAATCCATATGAAAATGGAAATGTATACTTTGGTATGTAAATCAAATTGGGTTCAGAATATCTCCAGTAGAAACAAAACTGAAATATTGGCTAAGTTTTTAATTATAAATTATAAATTATAAATTTTAATTGATATAATATGATTTTCAGAGTAGATTTGAGGAATGAATATCTCGGATAAGTTCGTTATTGGGTAGAATCGGTCTGGTGGTTTTGGATTAATAATGTTTGGCTCTCCTGTTTCTTGTTCCCCCTTTTGAATTTACTTTCTTTTATGAAGCAGTTCTATCTGAAGAATACATTTATATCATCCCCAACTCTGAGAAATAAACACCTTCGGAGATATGATTTGTTAAAGTTTGAACAAGACCGCCAAAGCTCCTGCAATAGGGCTTCCTCCCTTCTTTTCCAACTTTTTGCGCGTATGTTCTGGGGAACATCGCGTTATCATCTTGCCCAAATGTCTGTAACTTTCGAATTTTTCGACGAAAATGGTCTCAAACGATTAAGTTCGACTCCCCAAAGAAGAATTCGAGGTCAAATTTGATTATGTCCGGCCGGCCGTCCAGCCGTTGACACGATAACTTGAGAACGAAAAGAGCTAGCGACTTGAAATTTTCAGGGTGGGTGGCGCATCCCAATACGACAAACAAGTTCGTTAATGGGCATAATCGGCCAAGTGGTTTCCGAGTAATAATTTTGTTTTCAACCAATATAAATCCAATCGAATTGAACTTGGTGAGTAGTTGCAGAATATGAACCTAAGCACGTTCGTGAAATTTTGTCCGAATCGTATGGCTAGAAAATTTAAAAAAATTTTTTAAAAATAATTTTTGTTGTCACGATAACTTGAGAACGGAAAGAGATAGCGGCTTCAAGTTTTCAGGTTATGATGTGCACCAGAACGCGACATTTCCGTTTATTTATGAGCATAATCGGCTGAACGGTTTTAGAGTTATAGCCATCTGAAATTTTCTGAAATTTGGTGGTTTTTTGTTCCTCATTAACTCAAAAAAATACTGAACCGATTGAATTCAAACATGGTTATTAGTTGAAGAATGCCAACGCGAAAAAGTTTGCAAAATTTGGTGAGGATAGAATTTGTAGAAAATTTTTAATAAATCATTGAAAAAAAAAAAAATTTATATATCAGTAACTATTCGTTTGAAATTGCTGAAATTTTGCATGAGTCTTCATAACCTAACTCTACTGCCAAGTTTCAAGTTTTAATACGATCGGTTAAATATTGTTGGAGATTCGAGCATTCTTGTGTGAGTTCAGTAGATGGGTTACCGTTGCCTCGATAACTTTCGAACGAAAAGAAATAGGGACTTGCAACTTTCAGGGTCGGTTGCGTATCCGAAAGGGAGAGTTGAGTTCGTTTTTGGGCATAATCGGTCTAACGGTTTCCGAGTTATACCCACCTGGAATATTATAATAATATTCGATCGAATTGGTGCTTGGTGTTGAAAATTTTGTAAGAACCGTACCCCTAGAAAATTTGAAAAAAATGACGAAAATAAAAATTTTAAGAACCGTACCCCTAGAAAATTTTTAAAAAAATCACGAAAAAAAAATTGGTTCAAGCACTGACGTGAAGTCAGAAGCTTTTGCGCGTATGTTCTATTGTCCATTCTTCTGTATTGGACACCCTTAATCGAATTTACCATGGTAAATTATGTTGTCCATTCTCCTGTATTGGACACTTAATTCGATTAAGGGTGTCCATTACAGAAGTATGGACAATAGAACATACGCGCAAAAGCTTCTGACTTCACGTCAGTGCTTGAACCAATTTTTTTTAATTACCGCATCAATATGTGTATTCCATCTCCAATTATCGATGTGGACACAGATTAATTTGTTGGAGTGTTTGAATGTAATGACAGTCTAGTGTATAGCTCATTATTATCATCGCTCACAGGAGAGAAGAGCATACATATTGTTTTTCCAATATTTATTGATGATAACAGAATTCAAGTGACACCATTTAACGAAGCTATTCACCAATAGTTCACATAATCTTTGGAGTTCGATATACTAAATATATAGTGGTTTATCCAAATTTACGGGTAGATCGTTACTTCGGGTTATATTCAGTGGAAATATAATCAAGAAGTTGACCAAACGTAGTTCTACCCTCAAGGGGAATACGAATCCAGTTCTTTAAAATTAACCTGAATCTCAATTTGCAGCATTTCAGCAAAACCAATTGCTGAGCTAGACTGTGAAACTCTCGAGATAAAAAGTGGGAAAGCCCTGTAGACAGGAGCTTTGGCGCTCTTGTTCAAACAATCATATCACCGAAAGTATTAGTTTCTCAGAGTTGAGAATGATATCAATGGATTATTATGTTAGAACTGCATCATGAAAGATATTGAACTTATCGAAACCAAATTTCAAATTGTTTGCATGCGTACATCAACCAAACTGTTCAGAAATACACTTTCAGTTTCGTTTGATATTTATGATATTTATCTTTCAAACGACTGCTACCGCAAACAGTAACCAGTTAGTTGAACGAAAGTAGCTAATGTGTAAATAAACAGATATAAATTTGACATGTCTGTTATACTTAGATAAGATGACATGTAAGAACAGTGAACACAGATAGAACATACAATTCGCATTCTGTGAAAACATAGAAGTAGGATGTTTTATGGAAATTTTGAAAAATCATATCTCCGAAAGTATTATCTTGACTAGTATTATAAGTAAAAATTTTGAATATCGGACCGGATATTGGAATGCGTAAAAATAGGAATCTGCCATTTACTATTGTTTCTAAACAGTAAACATTGATAAATAAAAAAAAATGTGGTCTCTTCAACTATAAAAGACATTTATTTCAAGGAAAGAAATTGGCAATACTTTTCGCGATGTTCGTGGACATTTGAATATATTGTTGCGTTTGTTTGTGATGTTATGCTTATTAGCATAGTCAACAAGTGCTTTTTAGGTCAAAATTTTTGCGTATTCTCCGAAAATAATGAATTCGATTCGGAATGGCATGTAGATAGTTTTTGAGAAAATGCTAAGGCGGCTCGCAAAAATTGCAATGGTTATTAACAATTAAGTGGAAAAAAAGGGGGTTTGGTGTTCTACCAATATCTCAAAAACTGTCTGAGATAATTCAAATTTGAAAAAAGATTCAAGAAGAGGAGGAAATTTCCTATGAACTCGTCGGACTAGGACCAATATTTATAATTTTCTCAGTGGGTTGAAAATACTCCCGAAAACGGGTACTCCAGCTTGCGTAAGCCTCGCCCCGTTCGGACCTTTCATGAATAAATATTCTTTGAACTTATTAAATATGAATATAAAAAAATATTGAAATTATTCAGGCGTCTGCAGGATAGATCAATGAACAATAATCCGTTGTCCAAAAATGTTTTTTCGGGACTTTTCAATTAGTTATCCTTTAGTTAATTAACAATTTTTTGTAGCACGAACATTAACATTGCAAGTGCGGAAATTCTTGAACTATTAATCTGAGAATTTTTTCCTTTCGTGCAGCTATTTTTCAAGAGTTTTGGAATAGATTTCTGTTCGAAAATTTGAAAAATTGGTAATTTCAGTTTTGTTATTAACAATTTAATTGAGTGAACATTTTAAAGCTTCAATTATCTTTGCAAAAAAAGATTTTAAATTGTCTGATAAACAACGCATTGGTTTACACCAATTTTTTAAACAATAGGAGATAATAATTTTAAAAAATAATTTTTTAGTAGTTTCTGATCTTAAGAAAGCGGATCAATAGTAATATTATAAATTGAATTTTTATAATTTCTCACTCATGTAAATTGTTCATAACAAAACGCAAATTAACAATTTTCAAAATTTTCCTATAGGAATCTTTTATAAGACCTTTGAAAAATAGCTACTCGAAAGGAGAAAATTCTCAGATTAATAATTTAACAATTATCGTACTTGCAATGTTAATGTTGTTGCTACAAAAAATTGTTTTTTAACTAATGGATAACTAATTGAGTAATCCCGATAAACATTTTTGGACCACGGATTATTGTTCATTGATCTATCCTGCAGGCCGTAAGAAGAGGGCGAGGCTTGCGCAAGCCGGAGTACACGTTTTCGGGCGTATTTTAAACCCTCTAGGAAAATTATAAATATTGTCCTACAGTTCCGGCAGCTGGGACTTTTTTTTAGGAAATTTCCTTCTTTATTCGAATCTTGTTTACACTTTGAATTATCTCAAACAGTTTTTGAGATATTGTCTAAAACCTAAACCTCCTTCTTCTGTTTTCACTCAATTGTTTATAACTATTGCAATTTTTGCGAGCGGCCTTAGGATTTTCTCAAAAACTATCTACATGCCATTCCGAAGCAGATGACATCTCAATCGTAATTTTTCGAGAACACAAAAATTTGGACCTAAAAAGCACTTGTTGACTAGATTATATTCCTTTGATCGACGGGCGAGTAAAACCGCGGTTTTTGGCTCGTCGCGGTAAAGCTCGCCGGTAGATCATGGCAAGCTTTACCGCGACGAGCCATAAAACCGTGGTTTTACTCGGCCGTCGATCATGGGCTTTAGTGTCATATGCTAGAGAATGGCGAAATATTTACGTGAAATGCATTGCCAATTTTTTTTCTAGAAATAATGAAGTGCCTTTTATAGTGGGGAAGACCTATTTTTTTCTGATTTGTTAACGAGAATACCACCTGACATTGTATTGCATAGAGAGTACCTAACGGTAATTCAAGGTCAAATTCGGTTGTGATGTCCGGCCATCCGTAGCCACGGAAAGACAGCGATTTGAAATTTTCAGATTATAGGTTGAGCATCCAAATACAACGGTCATTCTCGTTAATAGGCATAATCAAGCAAAAGAGTTGAAATGTTCTTCTCCCAATAATTCAACTAATACAATTGCAATCGACACAAAGACTTCTGCGAATTTTCGTGAGGATCATATCACACTAAAATTAAAAAAAAATTTATTGAACGTATTTCTGTATCTCATAAACTATCAGTCCGATATTATAGGTGAAGACTTCAAAACCTATTTCTACAGTCAAATTCCAAATTTGGACACGATTGGATCTATATTGTTGGAGTTATTGAAGAAATACCGAAAGATACTGACTTGCAAATTTTAGGATAGGTTGCGAATAGAAATGCGACTGTTGAGTTCGTTGATAGACGTAATCGGCCAGATGGTTTTGGAGTTACACCCATCTGAATTTATTTTGTTATTTCATCAATAGCTGAAAAAATATAGTTCTGATCAAATTTAAACTTGATTATCAGTTGTAAAATGGCAACTTGCAAATTTTCTTGAAATTTCGATAGGATGGTATCACTAGAAAATAAAAAAAAATCTGGCCGGCCATATCCACGATAACTTTCGAACGAAAGGAGAATTTTCAGGATACGTTACGGTCCATTACCTCAGCTTTTATAATATATGAATGAATATATTTCATACCATTCTAATAAGATATTTTAGTAGAGAATCGTATATGATCAAAGAATTTTGACATATGTATTCTATTGGAATAAATATAGGAAAAATTTACGCCTCAAGCCTCAAGTAACGAAATTCCGCGAAAATTAGTGGGTCGGCAAATAACATCAAAATTTCGGACGAGTATAACCCCAAAACAATTTTGCCGATTTTGCTAATTACCGAACTTGAATGTCGCATTCGGATGCATAACTTACCCTCAAATCGCTATCTCTTTCTGATGTTCTCAACTTCAAATCATTAGATAAGTGAGAAAAAGTAGAGCATTTTCTTCATAAATTGTATATTTCGGAAACTATTCCGCAATTTTACAAAAACCTTCAAGCCGAATTTATACAGATCATATTGACTTGGAATCTATGGTACTCGGTTGAAAAAAGAAGGCTTGAAGCTTTATGCAGTATTTCGGGAGGGCGAGGCGTGAATAGACAAACAAAAATGCGTGCAAAAGCTCCTAACTTCACGTCGGTGATTTTGAAGTTTTTTTTGTGCGTATATTCTGTGGGACACCGCGTTATCATTTTGCGCTTTAATTGTCTTCAATTTTCGAATGGTTTGCCGAAAATGGTCTCAAACGATTGGGTTCAATTCCCTGATGAAGAATTCGAGGTCAAATTTCATTCTGTCCGGCCGGCCGGCCGTCCGTTGCCACGATAAATTGAGAACGCGAAGAGATAGAGACTTGAAATTTTCAGGGTAGGTGGCGTATCCCAATACAACGGACAAGTTCGTTAATGGTCATAATCGGCCCAATGGTTTCCGAGTAATAATTTTGTTTTCGACCAATACAAGTCCGATTGAATTTGAGCTTGTTGAGTAGTTGTAGAATGCAAATCCAGAGACAATTGTGAAATTTTGTAAGAATCGCATAACTGGAGAATTAAAAAAAAATTATCAAAATATATTATATATGTCACGATAAACGGAGAACGGAAAGACAGAGCGACTTGAATCGGGTAAGCTTGTGCATCTGAATGGAACATTTGAACGAAAGGAGATAGGAACTTGCAATTTTCAGGGTAGGTTACGCATTCGAATGGGAGAGTTAAGCTCGTCTTTGGGCATAATCGGTCCAACGGCTTCGGAGTTATAACCACCTGGAATATTTTTTCCTCATAAACGAATCTATCATGGTAAATTCGATTAAGAGTGCCCAATACAGGAGAATATACAATAGAACATACGCGCAAAAGCTCCTGTCTTCACGTCAGTGCTTGAACCATTTTTTTTTCCTGGAAGCCAAGCAATATTCGGCAAGTTCATTACCTGTATAGGCAGGGATTCAAACAAGCGCGCCAAAGCTGTCTGTCCTCAAGTCAGTGCTTTTCCAATTTTTATTCTCATCTGTCGGTTCACAATAAATTGGTACGAAACGTTCCTCCAAGGTGACATGTTCGTGCTAATTTTGATAGTCGTCTCAATAAAAACGAACGCCGAGTTCATTTCCATCTGGAACCTGAAAAGCAGCCAACTATCGCCCTGCCATAAAGTCAAACCCCTCTGAAAATACGTCATGAGTCATATTTTACATTCTGGACTGGTATGATCCGCAGGGGGTCCTAGGGTCGTTCACATGGCGGAGTATTTCTATAGATAGCTCGTGTGCATTTAACTGGGGTGCTGTTTCATCTCCGTGGTCCCTTTTACCTCGAGAGATAGAGCAGGAAAGCAGTGTCGGCACAAAGGGTTTGCCTGATGGAATGGTCCGGAAATTGAAATTGCCATTAGACGTATATTGGTCTTTATGATTGTTGGAGGATGATGCACGGTTCCGTGAAACGATCTCGATACTATTTGAAACAAATCAGTTGATAAAAGTCTTTTTGATGGAACGATGTCAAATTTCCCTTGAGATAGTCATTTCCTATTATATTCAGATCCTGGAATCGAGAAAATCCTAGATATTATCGATCAAGTTCTAGGTTATAATGTTTTTCTTCGATCGTGGGAAAAGTGACACTATTTTGACCTGTTTTCTATGCGCAAAGCTCAACATTCCAGAATAGTGGGCAGTTGCTAAGCAATAAAAAAATAACAGGGCGATAATATTCTTAACGCACACCTGTAGCGTGCAGTAATGTTACAAATGGATTATTACAATAAAATGAAACAAAGTATGGTTTAAAATTTTTATATTGATAAAGTTGTTATAAAAGAAATAATAGAAACATTTAATTTAGAACGATATTCTTGAACACAAATTAATTGTTGTTAATATTTACATTTATTGTAAAATTTGTAAATTTTACTGGAGGGCAACGAGAATTTATAGACGTTGAAGCTGCATGGCTAATTGTTTGGTTTATCTCGTTTTGATCATTTTCATTTGAAGTAGAGGCAGGGGTGTTGAATATTTTATTAGCCACTTCTACTTTATTATTAAGTGATTCGTCAATATATTCTTCCGCCACATTGGAAGATTTCCATCCTCCGTGGCGCTATAAAGAAAGAATATCAGCTCCAGCATCTATACCAAATGTGTTGCCGATGATCTTCGGAAACAATGTCCTGTATATTCTGGCGGATTTGGCAACTGTTAATAAGTTGCAACAATTTGCAGCATTTTCCCAAATTGATTTATTCCAATGACTGTCTTCCATTATTTTCCCTTGCTGAATTTAAAAAAAAATCTAGGATTTTCAAGATCATTTGGCCTAAATGATACGTACTTTCTATAAACATTTAAATAGGTTTCGTTAATGATAAATGATCTAGGTTTATTTGTTTTTGTTTCTGGTATATTCACCAGTATTTTTGAACCGAAATCTTCTATATCCTGAACTTTCATTCGGACCAGCTCATCTCGTCTACAGGCTCCTGCTATTCCAAATATTAGAGCCTACCTAAAAGGTAATCAAAAATTGTATATTTCGTATTTTATGTATTTTAAGTAATACTATTTTATCTATATCTACTTAATTTGGTTTGCGATCGCGTTCGCGGCTTCCACTAGTTCAGGAGGCGTGCAAGGTAACAAATAATCACTATCAGTGTTCATGTTTATCAATTTTTTTTCAATTCCTTATAAAATATAACGAATCAAACAAAACCAGCTTGACAATTATTCTACTTTTGTCATAACGAAGTAATTTCCATGGTTACCACTTCTATATTTCAATATGAACATAGAGAAACCTACATATTTAAACTTACTTGATTAAATCTTGAATGAAATATTGTTTAATTAATTTTTTAAATGTAAATCAACGATCGAAGAAGAAATAGTTTGTATAATTCGTGGGAAAAGCATATTCCCAAACTCCTGTGTTACCAGACGAGGATCGTAGCGACGAGCGACTATCACAGTCGTTTGGGAATATTATGCTTTTCCCACTAATTATAAAATATACAATTATAACATTATTTTTCCGAGATAACTAGAAGTGAGAACGATACATTTCTGATGACAAATTATACAGAGTGAATACTGATGAACTCTGTAAATACTTCATACACCGAGAGAACAGTTTATTAATAAATAATAAAGTTTATTCATATTAAATGAACCCCTTATTCATATATGGCGTAATAATATTTATTTGTCCTAAATAATGGATTTATTTGAGTTTAAAAAAATATATATATTGGTGAAAAATTAATATATATTAATCATTAATAACCGATTTATCCATAGATAATGAAGTTTATGACTACATCATTAAATAACGAATTATTTATAATAAATAAATGTTATTTATGAGAAAAAAATATTTCTTTTCAATGAATATCAATATTCTCATAATAAACAAAGATATATATATATATATATATATAGATTTATTTCAGAAATTAATATTTACTATGAATAGAGAAAGATTCACTATAAAAAAATTGTATATTTGTATTAAATAATTAGTTATGTACAGTAAATGAATGTTTTCTTCGAGAAAGAAATTAATTTTTCAAATAAATATGATTAGTTGAATGTAAACTGAGGTTTTCATATATTGCAAAAAGAATTACTTTCTAAAATTTATATAATAACAATTCCCATATGATATTTTGTGTTTGTTTTCTATGTAGTCTTCTTTCTTGATCTCTATGGGTGCAGAATTCAGCCAATTTCTCGATGGTATGGAGTTTCTAGGGTGCCTCATGTTGTCACTATCACAATAGGGGTGGTGCATTTACTGGAAAATAATAAGAAAAAAAACATTTTACCTTCAAAAATTTTTCCAAGTTTCAATATGAATAAATAATAACGAAACTGTTTTCTGATTCATATCATATTCATATTTATATTCAGGTTTTTTGAAATTTCAATATGAAAAACTAATAGCATTGAAATAACGAACTGATTTTCTGGAAATTATAAATATTCAAAAATAAATTTCACCACATATTCATGAATGATATCAAATGGATTTATATTCTTTTTCTAATAAACACATATTAACAACTCTGATTAATCGTGAAGAAACATTTACATTCACAAGTGAATTTGACCGAAAACTCTAGCAAATAGAAATCCATTACCCATCAAGAATTCCTTATTATCAATATCCTGAATTTGTTGCAGCAGGTTTTTCATTTTCTTATATTTGAAGTTTTCTTAAGCAAAAAATTAAAAAATTATAGAAATTTGGGCAAATTGATAAGCACTCTGTTCCGAGGAACAAGAGCGCCGAAAAGGTCAGAAAACTTAGAAATTCATTCTCCCGATTTCCATCATAATCCAAGAGGTCTCTGTAGATGACGCATTTGCATATTTGTGCTCAGATAGATATTGCTGTTATCAAAATATCAACCTGTAGCGTGTACATAATCTGATATTCGCATTTACAAAGCCACATACGCATTGGCTCATATACATATTTTTTTATTATTTTCGAGTCTACATCGTGTGGAACGGATTTCTCGATGATCAACAGGTCGAGTGTTTACGTTGGACATTCATTTTAACCATGTTCTGGTGAACAGCGTGCTCTCATTTTGCCCAAACGATTGTAATTTTGCAATTTTTTGCTGAAAATAGTCTTGATTATGTTTTACTCACTGATGAAGAGATCAAATTGCCATGTGAAAATTTCAATGGAAAGATAAGCAGACTTGCAATTTTCATCCGAATGCAAGTTCGCTCATTGTCTTTGTTGCGTCCCTGATTGCACATGTTTGGAAGCACTAATTTGTATTTCTGAACAAAGCAGCTCGCTTATAAAACTTAAATGATTTGGGTTCATTGGTTTAGTTTACCCTGGGTGGCATCACCCTTGAAATAAATATTTTCCACGAAAAGATAATTGCAAGTGGAATATCTTGTGAAGTTTCTACCCTTGTAGATATTTATTACCTATTTCCTGTGAAAGAATGATGTTAAAATTAATTTAACAACTGAAGTACTAAGAAACGTATCAGTTTCTAGACACATTGCCCACTGTGCTATTCCTTTTTGTCTAGACGTTTGAAAACCCCTAGGCTGTGAAAACTTATTTATCAGCTTTCGCTGATAGGTCATATCCAGAAAACGAGGGAATTTTGGACCCGATAGTGTGGGAATTTCGAGATTTCGAATTCCTAAGATTGAACACGCTAGAAGTTGACTGATTGGTGCATTTAGTATGCATTCCTACTACTTTTTCGCAATCGGCAAATGAGAGTATTGTGGTAACATATCTGGGGCGGTTTTAAGATCGAACCTCCAATCATTATTAATTTTTCCCCTTTTTTACCCAGATGAAGGAACCTCCTATATTTCCTTCTATCTGGGCTTTTGCATACAATTACACTGTTCAATTTCATCACTATTCTTGATCTGTCGCGAAACAATAACATTGTCTTGTCTTCGTTGGCAACTTAGTAGTCACTTCTTCCTTGCTATAAATTTTCATATAGAAGGACGACTTCAATTGTATCAATATTGCATTGTACAATACTTCGTGCTTGTTGTCACATTGTCGGTAACAAGAAAATACATTTTGTTGTTGTGTTAAAAGTGCGTTCGAATATTTCACCACTTCCTATCCTCGTAATTGTTATTTTATTACAAGTAACAACTTACGCAGTAATCAACGAGATTACTACTGGGTGCTTAAAGTTAAGTATACCCCTTCACGCATCCCCCTGATAAAACAATCAGGGTGTATATTTCTGGTCCTTCGAAAATTAATTATATCCTGATAAAAGCATCAGGACTCAACATATTATCCTTCGAAACCATAACATCCTGATAAACTAATCAGGATCCAACAGGCTTAATCAGTCAAACAATTTTTAGAAATTTCGTCTATCACTGGAAAGTGTTAAAAAATTGTGTGTCTCAGAATCTTTCCGATATCGCTGAAATTTTGCAAGAGCCTTCAAAACCTAACTTTACAGCCAAGGGCCCAAGTTCCAAATTTGAACACGATATAAAATCAATATTGTTGCAGATCCGAGCATCCTTGGGTCACTGGATGGGTGACCATTGCCACAACATCTAATTTAAACGGTAAAGTTCATTGTTGGGCAAAATCGGCTAAATCGGTGTTAAACCCCTCTCAAATTTTGTTGTTATTTCCTCAATAACATAAAATGTACAAATCCGATCCATTTCAAACATGCTGATTACATGTAGAATGCTGATGCGTTCATTTTCGCGAAATTTCGTGAATATCGTATTACTAAAAAAAAAATAAAAAAAAAGTCTTAAAAAATTTTATATTTCAGAACCCAATGAATTTGCGCACATCACTCCGAGCCACCATTTTACAATCCAGTACCGAATTTCAGCTCAATCGACAATGGAACTTGCGCGCAAAACCTACTGACTTCACGTCAGCCCATTTTGCACGTATGTTGTGGGGAACATCGCATTAACATTTTGCCCAAATGTCTGTAATTTTTTGCTGAAAATGGTCTCAAACGATTAGGTTCAACTCACTGATGAGGAATACTAGGTCAAATTTCATTCTGTCCGGCCGGCCTTTGCCACGGTAACTTGAGAACCGAAAAAGATAGCCACTTGAAATTTTTAGGGTAGGTGGTGCATTCAAGTACGATCGACAAGTTCGTTAATGGGCATAATCAGCTCAGCGGTTTCTGGGTAAAAATTTTGTCATCAACCAATACAGATCCGATCGAATTGAAACTAGCCAACTAGGTGTAGAATATTAATACAAAAACATTTTAAATTAAAAGGTTAATTTTTCGGCTCACTTTTTCATTATTTTACACAATAGAAAGTAAAGCATGTGTCTGTTGGAAGATGATGGCCCTGCATAAAGGTCCTGTAGCGGTTTTCGAACATCTGAAGTTCTGAATAATCATCGCTTGGATTGGCCAGAGCTGGTTTTGTAAAAGACCCTCCTGGCCTTTCGGGCAACGACATTTTCCTTTCTGAATTCAGAGTGAACAAGAGTGAATATCTTTGAAAACTAGCGAAGGCGATTCTTCTTGAAGAGATTCAAGTGGCTACAGAGGAGTAATTTGAGAGAGGGGACCTTTGAAAGTTGTGCATTATTTTTAATTTGTTCTTTTTTCCCCCCGGTCAAACTGAAAGTGACTTTCAATTCTTGTCTGTCTCAGTTGAAGGATCCTTGAACGAATTGAAAATCTTAAAATTTTCAAATTTTATCTTTTTAAATGGCTGAGTTAATCCATTGAAACATGTATACTGGGACCCGGTATATCGGTGCTACTTTCAAATAAGAGTGAGTCGACAATATAACATGCGCTGGAAAGCTCTTGATTTCACGTCAGTGCTGAACCAATTCTTAAGAATTCTTGTTCATCACAATGGATTCTAAGAAAACCTAAAACTTTTGAGCCTAACATTTTCGCTAGCTCTCCTACTTCAGGAGATAATTAAGTGACTCCATACATATCAGCGACCCTGTATAATGAACGGTTGAATGAAGATATCAGCAATCCCATTTCCGATATTTTAAAATAGACTAAAAAAAGTTTCTCACTTCTCCCTAACAATTTTATTGTCGGGGACAGTGATGCCTACAATTCTTCTGGATCCGCGTTATATCGGTCCGTAAATAGGAAATGAGGAATCTAGGCGTCTTGCGTCTGTAAGTCGTGAATCATTCAGTCTATTATTGGGTCTGCCACGTGCTTTCTGGTATTTGGGGTTTCCTTTTGCATTTTAACGTGGGGAAAAAATTTGTCTTGGGTCGTCTAGAGTCTAGACGTCTCGGATGCTAGAAGATCGTGTCGTGATATTTTAAACCTCCAAAAACAAGCATTCCAGTTCATCTGAGAATAAACCGGCAGACGTATCATTTTTTGCGGATATCGGAAATGATTCGAATAGTTTATGTCATACTCAGGCTGTTCCGAACGTGTTCAGGAATAACCTCAGGATTCCCTAGGGCCTAGAATCTAACTTCAAGATTTTCAGGATAATACAGGGTCTTTATAAATAACTGTAGCATTGTAGTTGGTTTTGAAACCCTCTCATTTTACCGCTTCATATGCATGCTGAACACATTTGCAATTCCAGCCACAGAATTCATCACAGAATATACCCTAACTCTGTGGAATTCATAATATATATAACCTCCAAAGTCCGAAATATTGTCACGGGAAGATTCCGTTTCCCCCCGTTCCAGTTTGGACCAAAATATTTGGCGCTCTTGTTCCTCGGAACAGAGTGCTTATCAATTTGCCCAAATGTCCATAATTTTCGGCTGGCCTTTAACACGATAAGTCTCGAACGGAATGAGCTAGACAGTTGAAATTTGCAGAATAGGTTTGGGAGATAAATATCTCGGCTAAGTTCGTTATTGGGCAAAATCGGTCAGATGGTTTCGGAGTAACAAAGAAAAAATTTTTTTTATATTACAAATTTCAGAAGAAGTTCTTTTAAGATGCAGTTTCACCATAGGAATCCATTGTTATTATTTTCAACTCTAACAAGGTAATACTTTCGGAGATATGATTTTTCAAATTTTCAATAATAAATCGTACTTCTGTGTTCTGACAGAATGCGATAAAATTATTCTATCTATGAATTGTTATAATATGATCTATGTTTATACATTTCAACTTATTTTCCTTAGACATGATATGTCAAATTTTGATATTTAATGCCCTTCGTTAATCCGATGGGAATGGTAATAGTAAGTTAATAATATTGAGTTCAGAATATCTCCAGTAAAAACAAAACTGAAATATTGTCTAAAGTTTCAATTGATATAATATAATTTTCAGAGTGGATTTGATGAAAAAATATTTCGTTCATCATAGAATTGAGGAACGAATACCTCGGATGAGTTCGTTGTTGGGTAGAATTGGTCTCTATTGGTTTTGGATTAATAATTTTTGGCACTCTTGTTTAATTTAAATTCATTTATGATGTTTGAATTTAATTTCTGCTATTATGAAGTTTTATGATAAGAATCCATTGATATAATTCCCAACTCTCACCAATACTTAAGAAGATTGAACCAGAGCGCCAAAGCTCCTGTCCACAGGGCTTGAACCAATTTTTTTATTATACAAAATAAATTGACCTAATAGTGGTTTATTTAGTTCATATTAAGTTTTTAGAGAGAGGAATTTTGAAATAAGTGAATTTTTGGTTTTAAGTTTTTATTACACGTGATTTTGTAGACAAAGCATAATAATAAACTCCTTTGGGTTTTATATCAGACCTTGTGATGGTCAGAGGAGGGTAATTTGAATGAAAGAATGATAAATGATACTGAAATTTTCCTCCGTTTTAAGAAGGTTTCTTTCAGAAAATATCAAGCTGATATCGAAAGTGAATAATTATTCATTACTAGGGATTATATTCTCTTAAGCCATTTTTAAGAGATATCATAATATGATATTATTAGCTATTGAACACATATGAATAATCTGTTTCATTGTGTTTGAATGGAAGAATTTTTGAAATTCTTTTTAAAATTTTTGAGGAGTAGGTAAGTTTTGATAGCTGAATGCATTCTGTTGAACTAATTTTAATATTCGAATGCAGGTAATAATAGTAGGGGAGCCCACGTAGCTAATTCGGGATTTACTCGAGCGTCATAGAGAGCTATTGGGTTGTCAAGCTTAGATGATAAGAAGAAAAAAATGTTATATAATATATACCCGTTCATCGGTGGGGTGAGCGGATATAAATTTTCAAAAATGTAAAAAAAACCGTTACGTGGACATACTCGAGCGCGTCAGATATTGATAGCATCTGTGTCCTACGTATTTTAAAAAATGTATAGATGTTAATCTGATCGTTTCCATGATGGAGGTGATCATACGTAAGTGTTGAAAATGAAAAAAAAATTTTTTTTATCGAACTCGTTAGATTTTCTAAGGGGGTGTTAAGAGAACCTTAAAAGATGCTCTTGTATAATAATCTGACGATTGGGATGTAACGCAAACTCGTGGTCATTATTAGAATATGCAAAAAAAATCGCCATTTAGAAATACTCAAGCGCGTCAGATTAAGATATATATGGTTCATCAATATGGCCTAGACGTGCTGTCTCCTAATCTGACGATTGTCTGGAGGGATTCGCTAAATCTGACAATAAAATTAATTTTTTTTTAATTTTTTTAAATCATTGCACTTAATTAATCGAAAAGCTCAGGAAATAGCGTGCAAATGAAAAAGCTTATGTTGTTTTGAGGAGAATATTTATAAAAATAATAATTATACAAAATTTAATTTTTAAGGGTATTTTTTTTTAATCATCTTCATCAGTAGAATCCTCTTCCGGAGTGGGACGGAGTGAGAGAGCAATAGATAGAGAAAGAGTGAGAGGAGAATAGAAACACGGAGAGGGGAATATAGGCATGGCATAGCTGCACGCATTCAACTTTATCAATTAATTTTTATTACTTCGGCTTGTGAAAATCGCCAGATTATATATTTTTCGTAATTCTTGCATTATTCCCTTCAAAATAAAAAAAAATTTTACCACGCTCGAGAATGTCAAGATGTCGTTTTTTTTTACAACTTTGTAACCCTCCCCCTTCTTTACGTCACTCTCAAATTGTCAGATTAATGGAATATACACTTTTTAGCATGTAACTAACTCGCCCTACCTTAATCTGACGCGCTCGAGAATTTCCGATGATCAACTTTTTTTTACTAATCTGATGCTTTATCCTTGACGGGCGGCCATATATATATGGCTCATATTTGGTGGAAAAACTTAACCAGGTACAAGGTATCCCCCCATATATTAATCTGCCGCGCTTCAGTAAATCCCAAAATCCCCGCTTGGGCTCCCCTACTATAAATAAATACAAATGAACAGAATACATTGACATTTGTGAGAATTAATTCAATGAATTCACATCAATTGTTCAAAATGTGCTCCATTATTTTCAAGGCATTCATAAATTCATTTTTCGTCGACCCCTATGAAAATTAATATTTTACGTACTAATTTGCCACCGCAAAATTGACTATTATTGAGGGCAAGTACTTTACGGACGCGAAAGTACTTTCTCGTCCGCAAAATTATTATCTCGTCCACTGTGAGCACTATGAATACAGCATGATACGGTTCAATATAAACATGTGACTCTAAGAATAACTGTCAGTGCAGTGGTTACTATGTATACGGATCAATACAACATAAGTCTATGTGTCATTTGCTATTGTGAAATTATTTAAGACGTCCGAAATTCATAAAAATATGTGGAGGTCGACGAAAAAATGTAATATACACCTGGGCAAAAAGCTGTCTATTGTCTCGCCTGCTTGCTGACCTCGGCTCAGCGTCGGAATCAGATTGCAGAATCGACTATAATAGACATAGTCTAGTCAACAAGTGCTATTTGGACCAACTTTTTTCAGCAGTCTCCGAAAATTATGTATGAGGTGTCATTCGATTCGGAATGGCATCTAGTAGATTTTTGAAAAAAATGAAGTTCCGCTTGCAAAAATTGTAAAAGTTATTAACAATTAACTAAAAAAAAAAGGGGTTTTAGTTTTTTGTAAATATCTCAAAAACTAATAAAGATTTTTCAAATCTAAAAAAGATTCAAAAAGAGGAGAAAATTTCCTAAAAAAAAGTGTCGACTCCCGAAACTGTACGATAAATATTTATAATTTTTCCAGAGGGATGAAAATAAGGCCGAAAACGGGTACTCTGGCTTGGAGAAGCCACGTCCACTTCGGGCACTTCAACAATAAACATTTTTTAAACATAGTAAATATGAAAAAAAAAATTGAAAAAATTCAGGCAGTAACTGAATAGATGAATGAATAATAATCCGCTTGAACAAAATTTTTATAATAATTTTTCATTTAGTTATTCAACAGTTAATTAATAACTTTTTTCTGCTTGCACATTAACATTGCAAGTGTGATAATTGCTAAACTATAAGTTTCAGATTTTTTTCCTCTCTTGGAGCAATTCTTCAAAGGCTTAAGACTAGAATCCCGTTGGGAAAATTAAAAAATGTTTATTTTTCAATTTTTTATTAATAATTTTCGTTGTTGCAAAATTAAAAACTTAAAATAATCATCGAACAATTTTTTTTTTTTTTAATATAATTAACGATCCGTTTTTATGTTACTAGAAACTGCATAGAAATAATTTTTTCAAATTTTTATCTCTAATTGTTTAAAAAATTATTATAAACAAATGCGTTGTTTATAAGATAATTGAAATTTTTTTTTTGGAATTTCTATATTTGATACAAATAATGATTTTTAAAAGAAAAATTGTTCCTTAAAAAAAATTTTTTATTGCTTAAAAACGCATTTGTTAATTAACAATTATTATCTCCCACTTCTAATTAATATTAAGGAACGATATTTTTTTTTAAATATCATTATTCATTTTTCTTTTCGATATAAAAAAAAAATTTCATTTTATTTATTTTTTCATTGTATATGCAATAAACAATTTGTTATAAACAAATAAATTTTTACCTTTTATTTTTTTTTCTATTCTACTTTCTATCATAAAAGCAGAAATGCGGATCGTTAATAATATCAAAAAAAAAAAAATTTGTTCGATGATTAATTTAAGTTTTTAATTTTGCAACAACGAAAATTATTAATAAAAAATTGAAAAATAAATCTTTTTTAATTTTCCCAACGGGATTCTATTCTTAAGCCCTTGAAGAATTGCTCCAAGAGAGGAAAAAAATCTAAAACTTATAGTTTAGCAATTATCACACTTGCAATGTTAATGTGCAAGCAGAAAAAAGTTATTAATTAACTATTGAATAACTAAATAAAAAATTATTATAAAAATTTTGTTCAAGCGGATTATTATTCATTCATCTATTCAGTTACTGCCTGAATTTTTTCAATTTTTTTTTTTCATATTTACTATGTTTAAAAAATGTTTATTGTTGAAGTGCCCGAAGTGGACGTGGCTTCTCCAAGCCAGAGTACCCGTTTTCGGCCTTATTTTCATCCCTCTGGAAAAATTATAAATATTTATCGTACAGTTTCGGGAGTCAGACTTTTTTTTTGCAAGCGGAACTTCATTTTTTTCAAAAATCATCTAGATGCCATTCCGAATCGAATGACACCTCATACATAATTTTCGGAGACTGCTGAAAAAAGTTGGTCCAAATAGCTCTTGTTGACTAGACTAACAGTTTTCCGTCCTTGGTACATAAATAACTATTTCGTTTATTGTCAAATATAGTCTTTAACTTTTTTGGAACAATATTTTCGCAGCACATTGTTTTTGATGATTGGAGATACTCAATATTATCATATTGTTTTTTGAAAACCTCATGTTTCAGATATGTAAAGATGCTAAAATCCAGGGGAGTCAAGTCTGAAGAGCGTGTTGAAAAGGAAGGCTTAGTACTCGACTTATTATTAGTGTCCGACCGAAACTGGTATTTCAGCCGAAACCGAAACCGAAACCGAACTTTCGGCCAGGGTCTCAGTTTCGGCCGAAACCGAAACCGAAACCGAACTTTCGGCCAGGGTCTCAGTTTCGGCCGAAACCGAAACCGAAACCGAAACTTTATATTTCATACTGAAATATACTAAATATTTTACAATTTTATTCGCATATACATAAAAATAGTTAAGGAGTGTTAAATAAAATAAAAAGAATTTTTTTTGAGATCTTTATTTATTATTTTGGTATTACCAAGTTATCAAAATAATCAGTCGAAGTATACAGGGTGATTCCAAATCAGACGTGAACCTTAGAGGAGGTGTTAGTATGGATCATTTGCTGGGGTTTGAGCCATTTTTATTGAGGACCAAAAATCAACGGTTTCCGAGATATTTGTGTACTGATTCTATTGAAAAAGAATTAGTATGATTTGAATGGGGATATAAGAAGCAAATAGAGGAAAATAACGAATTCAATATTTTTTTGTTGCAACTAAGCTCGAAATTACATTAGAAAATGTATTCATAAATTATGTTCCACCATTCCATAGGCTAGCACGTGCCGTCTTTCTGATGTCTTCAGTTGTTATTTTCCGCCTGAAATTTACTCACGCTGTCTTTTAATACACATTCACTATTTTAAATGCCCGACATGCTGAAACGAAACTAGTTAAGCAATCTAACGAAATCTTTTAGAGAATGAAGAAGGAATTTGGCAAGTTTTTAAAATAATTTTGTCATACAAAATTGTGAAATTCGAAAGTTGCAGACAAATTTTGATATTAGAAATTGATTTTTCATTTATTCATATACCACATTTCAAATCATACTAATTCTTTTTCAACCTCTTATAATGCATAGTTTTGCTTTTTTCGTACATATCATATTCTTTTCTGATGAAAATAAACCAAAATTATCACCAAATTAGGTCAACGTAGAAAAAATTGACGAAATATGTACTACAAGTTCAGAAATCTTTTAAAAATCACCCGAACTCCAAAAACCGTTGATTTTCGGTTATTAATAAATATGGATAAAACAACAGCTAATGAGTCATACTCCAAGTTTCACGAATGAGTCATACTCCAAGTTTCACGTCTTATTTGGAATCACCCTATGTAATCTAATTGATAATCATTAAGGTGAATTCTCAGTCATAACAAAGATAGATCACAATAACTCGTACGACAATTATGTATACCTACATATAACTCCTGGCCAAACGACCAGGATAATTCACAAACATTCGAGTTTCGGCCTGGCCGAAAGTTTCGGCCATTTTTGGCCGAAACCGAAACTAAGGCCGAAACTAGATTTCTTGGCCGAAACTGGCCGAAACCGAAACCGAAACCGAACTTTCGGTCGGTCACTACTTATTATACTGTTGGCCTAGATCTCCCGCAGGTAACTTAGATATTCAGAAGTAGTGCGGACAGTTGCTAAATCTTTATTTCTTTGTCATTTAATTGGTTTATGAATGGCTCCAGCATTATTATTTTGTACGTTTCACCATGAATGTATCATGAAAGAAAACTAGGCCATATATTCTACCGATTCTACGACGCGAAACTGCTATCCACACACCAACTTTATGCGAATATAACGGAGTCTCAATAAAACTGTGGGGATTATCTGATGTTCAAATTCAGTAGATTTGGGAATTCACATAGCCTGACAAAGTGAAATCAAGCCTATCACTAAAAACACCTTAAGTCCAATAATCTGTCGACGTTAAAATTATTTAGAAACCAATAGCAGTACTCTAGGCCAAGTGGAATATCTATTGGTAGGAGTTGCTATACCATCGTTATTTTGTAAGGGAACATATTCAGGTTTTTTTCAATACTTTGTGGCAAGTAATCAAGGGGGCACAAGACTATAACGATAATTTATTGAGGGACATAGGATTTTGTTTAACTCGAGTTCTCAGTTCTTCAACAACTTCTTAAGAAACTTGAGGTCTTCCTGTCGATTTTAGCTTGTTAATGTTTCCAGTCTGCATGCATCGGTTTATAACACCTCTGATGTGAGCTTTTAGAGAAGACTCTAGAATCTGATCATTTGAACAGGATTTTTCACCAGATATTCATTTTTACAGGCCTCTATACAGAGTAAATCCATTCGCCATGAATTAATGTGCCATTGTGGTAATAGCACATAGCAATAAATGTGTTTTGTTCGAAATTATAAATCATTGTAGATTTAAATAATTTGGCAATTCAATTTCAACAAGAATTAAGAATTCACAATAATTCAATATTGGCTCCGATGGTCAGTTTCGAAATTCTGTGAGTCTGTTTGTCTCTCATTGAAATTCACTGATCAAGAATCTGAGGTCAGAATTTATTGTATCCGGCCGGCCGTCAGCACGATTACACTCGGACGCAACGAGTTAGACTGTTGAAATTTTCAGTGTAGGTTTGGAGTTCAAATGCGCCAGCTAAGTTCGTTAATGGGCAATATCCACCGAGTGTTTTCAGAATTATAGCCATTTGGAATTTTGTTTTCTCAATTAATTGGAAAATACTAATCTGATCGAATCAAAGCAGGGTAATTAGTTGAAACGAAACAGTAAAGTTCTAGATTTGAGCTCTATCGGATCTATTTTGGTGAAGATATTGCAGAAATGGAGAAATATTCCAAAGATTGGGGTGAACTGGTCCACTGGTTTTACATTCAACCAAACAAATTCTCAACAGTTTTTGATTTTTGAGAGATTATAAGTAATCATGACGTGTTTGCATGTTTGCATAGATAATTATTCTTATGTTCTCTATGTTCGAGTTCATGTCATTGTCTGACATGACAGAAATATGTATTTCAAAGTGGAAATATCCGAAGGAAACTTCAAATATGTGATGAATGCAAGTATTTGGTCAGAAGAAGCTCATTTAAGCAGGCTTTTTACTGAAATTGATATCTTGTCAAGGGTTTCACAAAGCTTTGACTGCTCTTAGTTGCCAAATCACGTAATTCCGATTCCCAGTTCATTAAGTGATAATATGAGGTATTTTGTAAGCTTTTCCGAATTATTATAGATATTTTTCAGAGTTTGGGAAAGAAAACCCACAGAGGAACCATTTAATAATGAATATACCTCTCAAAGTATCCTTTAATGATAGACCACAGTGATTCTGTTTACTCGGAGAAGGAAACTTACAGCTGTGAGATCCCTCTTTTTTGCGAGTATGTTCTGGAGAACATCGCGTTATCATTTTGCCCAAATGTCTGTAATACTCGAATTTGGTCTCAAGCGATTAGGTTCGGTGCCCTGATGAAGAATTCGAGATCAAATTTGATTTTGTCTGGCCGGCCAGCAGTTGCCACGATGACTTGTCTACGGAAAAAGATAGCGACTTGAAATTTTCAGGATAGGTAGCGCATCTTAATGCGACGAAAAAGTTCGTTAACGGGCGTAATCGGCCCACGGTTCCCGAAAAGTAAATTTGTTTCCAACCAATGCTAGTCCGATCGAATTGAAGCATGGTCAGTAGTTCTAGAATACAAACCTAAGGACGTTTGTGAAATGATGTGAGAATTGTATCGCCAGAAAATTAAAAAAAGGGTTCAAGCCCTGTGGACAGGAGCTTTCTGGCGCTCTAGTTCAAACAGACAAATTATATCTCCGAAAGTATTGGTTTGTCAGAGTTGAGAATTATATCAATGTATTCTTATGATAGAACTGCATCATAAAGGAAATTCAATTCAAATAATAGTTTATTTATCAAGATTAAATGAGCAATCTGAGAATGAGAACTGCATCATGGAAGAAATCGAATTGAAACTGGCCAATTTTGCCCAATAACGAACTTAACCGAGATATTCATCCCCCTAACCTACTCTGAAAATTTCAACTACCTAGCTCATTCCGTTCGAGAGTTACTGTAGAAAAACTTTTTTGAAATTTTCACATTTTTTTTTACACTTTGCGGTGATCTGGTCAATACAAAACTTCACATGCGTATAAAGGTCATGATACTACAATTTGATGCTAAATTTTAGATAGATCGAGTGATCGGTTTCGGAAATATTCATAAAAAATATTTTTACTAAAATCGGCCATAACTCCGAAACTGCTTGATGGATTTCGCCCATTACCGAGCTCGTTCGAGATATTTACGCTCCAAACCCACCTTGCAAATTTCAATCCGCTAACTCCTTTCGTTCGAGAGTAATCGTGCCTACGGCCGGCCGGCCAGCCGGCCGGACAGAATCGATTTCAACCTCGCATTCTTGATCAGTGAGTCGAACCAAATCGTTTAAGACCATTTTCATCGAAAAATTCGAAAATTACAGAAATTTGGACAAATTGATAAGCACTCAGTTCCGAGGAACTAGAGCGCCAACAAGTTTCGTATGACAATTGCCCAAAACAGGTTTAAAGTACCTACAAATAGTAGATATTTCATAAAACATGTATGAAAGAAGAGTAATAATGAAAAATTACCTTGTAATCGATCAAAAATTTCCTGATCTACGTTCACTACAGAATTATGCTTTCAATAATTACATTCTATTTGCAATCTATGTCTATGGATGAAAAGCAGTCTCACTACTCTCAGATCTCTTACTTCATGTTCCGTTCCGAAATGTAAGACTTTTTTGAGAAAAACTAATTTCGGAGCAAACAACTGAGATTTTTCTCACTTCGCTCACATTTCGGAATACACTTTATTCTCATAAAATTCTTCGATTGATTAGATAATGTCATGTCTCAGGAAAATAAGTTGACATTATGACAATTCATACATAGAATAATTATATCATTCTGTGAAATATGATTTATTATTGATATTTTGAAAAATCATATCTCCGAAAGTATTAGCTTGTTAGAGTTAAAAAAGATATCATTGGATTCTAATGGTGAAACTGCTTATTGAAAAAAAATTAATTTGGAATTTGTTTTGTAAGAAAAAATTTTTTTTTTTGTTACACCGAAACCATCTGTTCGATGTTGCCCAGTAACGAACTTAGCCGAGATATTTATTTCCCAAACCTACTCTGAAAATTTCAACTGTCTAGCTCATTCCGTTCGAGAGTTATCGTGCCTACGGCAAGCCGGACGGCCGGACCGGCCGGACAGAATGAATTTCGACCACGGATTCTTGATCAGTGAGTCGAACCAAATCGTTTAAGACCATTTTCATCGAAAAATTCGAAAATTACAGACATTTGGGCAAATTGATAAGCACTCAGTTCCGACGAACTAAAGCGCCAAAAAATGATTAAAAAATATTATTTATGTCACGATAACCTAAGAACGAAAAGAGATAGTGACTTCAAATTTTCAGGTTAGTTTGTGAATCTGACTGCGATATTTGAGTTTTTTTATAGGCATAATTAGCAAAATGGTTTTGTAGTTATACCCAGCTAGAATATTATTTCCTCGATAACTCAAGAAATATAGACTCGTACAAATTGAAGCTTGCTTACTAGTTGTAGAATATCGACATGAAGACGATTGTAAACTTTTGTGAAGACCGTAGCATTAGAAAATTTTCAAAAACTTACGAAAAAATATTATGTATCTCAAGATCCCTTGAGAGCGGAAAGAAATAGCTACTTGCAGTTTTCGGGGTAGTTTGCGCATCTGAATGAGACATTTAAGTTCTTTAATTAGCGTAATCGGCAAAATCCTTTTGGAGTTATATGAATCTGAAATTTGGTTATTATTTCTTCAATAACCCAAAAAATACGATGACTATTCAATTCAAACATGGTAATTAGTTCTAAAATGACTCTGCAAAAATGTTTATAAAATTTCGTGCAGGTAGTATTACTAGAAAGTTTAGGAAAAATCAATTTTATATATAAGAATTTTATATATCAGAAAGCTTACTATTTCCGACATCGCTGAAATTTTGCGAGAACCTTCAAAATCAAGAATGTCATGATGACATATCAAATTATAGCATAAATTTTCGGGCCGATTCATATTAGAAAGTGAAGCATGTATCTATGCAAGATGATAGCCGTACATTAGGGTCCTGTATCTGTCTTCGAACATCTGAAGTTCTGAATAATAGACCAGACCTGGTTTTGAAAGAGACCCTCCTGGAGCTGACATTTTCCTTTTTGAGATCAAATATTGAAGGGATTTCTAAGAACAAGAGTGAATATCTTTGAAAACCAGCGGAGGCGGTTCTTCTTCAAGAGATCCATGTGGCTACAGAGGAGTAAATTTGTGAGAGGGGACTTTTGAAAGGTTATGTATTATTTTTGGCGCTCTAGTTCCTCGGAACTGAGTGCTTATCAATTTGCCCAAATGTCTGTGATTTTCGAATATTTCGATGAAAATGGTCTTAAACGATTTGGTTCGACTCACTGATCAAGAATCCGTGGTTGAAATTCATTCTGTCCGGCCGGTCCGGCCGTCCGGCCGGTCCGGCCGTAGGCACGATAACTCTCGAACGGAATGAGCTAGAGAGTTGAAATTTTCAGAGTAGGTTTGGGGGATCAATATCTCGGCTAAGTTCGTTACTGGGCAAAATCAGACAGAAGGTTTCGGAGTAATAAAAAAAAAATGTTCTTTTTACAGAACCAATTCCAAATTAAATTTTTTTTAATAAGCAGTTTTATCATAAGAATCCATTCATATCATTTTCAACTCTAACAAGCTAATACTTTCGGAGATATGATTTTTCAAAATTTCAATGTAAATCGTATTTCACAGGTTGATATAATTATTCTATGTATATTCTATGAATGAATTGCCATAAAGTCAACTTGACAGAAGGGAATATTGTAACTTCAAGAATATTGGAGTTGAAATACTCGTATTTTAGCGATGCAACGGGGACCTCACCCGAAAATGTTTGAAAATATTACGTACCTAAATATTGAAAGCATAATTCCAAAGTTCGAGAGAGGAGAAAATTTTGTGAACGTAGATCAGGAAATTTTTGATCGATTACAAGGTAATTTATTATTTTATACATGTTTTATGGAATACCTACTATTTGTAGGTACTTTAAACCTGTTTTGGGCAATTGTCATACGAAACTTGTTTTTTTGGCGCTCCAGTTCCTCGGAACAGATTGCTTATCAATTTGCCCAAGTGTCTGTAATTTTGGAATATTTGGCTGAAAATGGTCTCAAATGATTTGGTTCGACTCACTGATCAAGAATCCGAGTGCGAAATCGATTCTGTCCGGCCGGCCGACCGGCCGTAGGCACGATAACTCTCGAACGAAAGGAGTTAGCGGATTGAAAATTGCAAGGTGGTTTTGGAGCGTAAATATCTCGGACAAGTTCGTTAATGGGCGTTAACCATCAAGGGGTTTCGGAGTTATGGCCGATTTTAGTAAAAATATTTTTTATGAATATTTCCGAAACCGATCACTCGATCTATCTGAAATTTAGCACCAGACTGTTGAAGACAGTAGAATCATGACCTTTATACGCATGTGAAGTTTTGTATTGACCAGATTACCGCATAGTGTCAAAAAAAAATTTGAAAATGTGGTACAGTTCTCATTCTCATGATTGCTCATTTAATATTCATAAATAAACTATTATTTGAATTGAATTTCCTTTTTGATGCAGTTCTATCATATTAATACATTGATATAATTCCCAACTCTGAGAAACCAATACCAGATATAATTTGTCTGTTTGAACTAGAGCGCCAGAAAGCTCCTGTCCACAGGGCTTGTTTATGTATTTTTGGCGCTCTAGTTCCTCGGAACTGAGTGCTTATCAATTTGTCCAAATGTCTGTAATTTTCGAATTTTTCGATGAAAATGGTTTTAAACGATTTGGTTCGACCCACTGATCAAGAATCCGTGGTCGAAATTCATTCTGTCCGGCCGGTCCGGCCGGCCGTAGGCATGATAACTCTCGAACGGAATGAGCTAGACAGTTGAAATTTTCAGAGTAGGTTTGGGGGATAAATATCTTGGCTAAGATCGTTATTGGGCAAAATCGGACAGATGGTTTAGGAGTAACAAAAAAAAATTTTTTTCTTTCAAAAAAAACTCCAAATTAAATTTTTTTCAATAAGCAGTTTCACCATAAGAATTCACTCATATTATTTCTAACTCTAACAAGCTAATACTTTCGGAGATATGATGTTTCAAAATTTCAATGTAAATTTTTTATTTTTTTTTCTATCTATTTA
Organism: Halyzia sedecimguttata; assembly: GCA_937662695.2. Lineage (NCBI taxonomy): Eukaryota > Metazoa > Arthropoda > Insecta > Coleoptera > Coccinellidae > Halyzia > Halyzia sedecimguttata. The sequence continues at coordinate 72,981,079 of OW569411.2, forward strand.
TGTGCTAGGCAACTGTAGGCCATCTACACAGTTATAATCCTTGTATCGCAAACTCTTTCATATATATTTTGGACATTCACACAACCCAACACCACATCTATGCCCTGAGCGGGATTCGAACCCGCGACCCCGGCCTTCAATGTAAATCGTATTTATACGGTTTCACAGAATGATAGAATTATTCTGTGGGTATTCTATAAATTGTTATAATGTCAACTTATTTTCCTGAGACATGACGTTGTCTCATTGTCATTCATTCCAGGAATCGTATAAATATGAGAATTATAATATAATATCATACTCTTTGTTGGTTGATATTTTCATGCCGTTGGTTAATCCATATGATGATGGGAATGGTAATGGTAAGTTGATAATATTGAGTTCAGAATATCTCCACTAAAAACAAAACTGGAATATTGGTGTATTGGAGTAGATTTGAAGAAAGATATATATTATCGTTCATCATAGAATTGAGGAATGAATATCTCGGATGACTTCGTTGTTGGGTTGAATTCGTCTATTGGTTTTGGATTGATAACTTTTGGCTCTCTTGTTGAATTTAAATTCTTCTATGATGTTTGAATTCAATTTCTGCTAAGATGAAGTTCTAAATTTCAATAATGAATCGTACTTCTATGTTTTCACAGAATGCTATAAATATTCTATCTAAGCTTTATTATATGATCTGTGTTCATACTCGTACATTTCATCCTGTTCTATAAGAGAGAGTCAAATTCATTTCAGCTATTTTAATTTGGTTTCTTCCATGGTGCAGTTCTCATTCTCAGATTGCTCATTTAATCTTGATAAATTAACTATTATTTGAATTGAATTTCCTTTATGATGCAATTCTATCATAAGAATACCTTGATATAATTCTCAACTCTGAGAAACCAATACTTTCGGAGATATAATTTGTCTGTTTGATCTAGAGCGCCAGAAAGCTTCTGTCCACAGGACTTGAACCCATTTTTTTTTATCAAAACCCAACTTCTGCAAAGTTCCAAGTTTGAACATAATCGGATCGATATTGTTGGAGTTCCAAGCATTCTTGTGTGAGTTCAGTAGCTGGCTGGGTGACCGTTGCCTCGATAACATTCGAACGAAAGGGTATTGGGACTTGCAATTTTCAGGGTAGGTTGCACATCTCAATAGGAAAGTTAAGTCCATCGATTTCGGAGTTATACCTGGAATATTATTTCCTCGGTAACTCAAAAAAGAACATACTTGATCGAATTGAAGCTTGGTAACTAGTTGTAGAATATCGACATGAAGGCATGTGTAAAATTTTGTTAGAATCGTACCCCTAGAAAATTTAAAAAAAATAACGAGGAAACACATGGTTCAAGCACTGACGTGAAGTTAGGAGCTTTTGCGCTTAAGTTCTATTGTCCATTTTCCTGTATTGAACATTCTTAATCGAATTTACCATGGTGAATGGAATGGACTATATAATTTACCATGGTAAATTCGATTAAATCTGGTTCATTGATGGCAGAATGAAAACTGGATGTGTTTCGACCACATTATCGAAATAAGAGGATTCTGACTGGCGATTCCCAAAGTAATCTATTTCGACCCCCTAGGACCAATATTGAATTGCCGGGGAGCTACGATAGCGTGAAAAAAAATGTTGATCCACGAGATCTAAGTGGGAGTTTACGAAAGGCAATCACATTACCGTATGAAGATCGTGACCGAAATATTGGCTTCATTGATGATAGAAAAATTGGTTCATGCACTGAAGTCAGGAGCTTTTGCGCGTATGTTCTATTGTCCATTCATATATTGTCCATATTAGACAATAGAACTCACCATGGTGAATTCGATTGAGAGTGTCCAATACAGGAGAATGGACGATAGAACATACGCGCAAAAGCTCCTGTTTTCACGTCAGTGCTTGTTTTAACCAGTACAGGTTCAATTATGTTTGATAGATCGGAGCCTGCTCAGGTTTTAAATACAACAAAGAGAATCAATCACAACAAGCAACATTGTCCCTGGAATAATGATCACGCGAGATAGACCCTCGAAAATCGAATTTGCGAATGAAACGGAAATTCGGCTAATATATCCCAGCGACAATGGGGGAGGTATTCAGAGTCGAAATGACAAATGGTTTCGTTCAAGGTAGCCACCATAAACCATCCGACTGGACTATATCATCCAAATCAAATTCGCAAGTGATTCACGGGTCCAATTTGCGTTCACCAGAGACAGTTATTGGAATAAATGTGTTCTGTATTAGCGTTCGGACAAATCGTTTCGCGCTCTGAAGCTGCGATCTCCGATCGAAGTGTTCGTAGCGGTGTTATGTTGTTGAAATTCCAATTTACGTACAATAGGAACATTAACGTTCATCTACTTACTCGCTGGTGTTCGATTCTGAACTGGCGTATCGGATGAAACGTTGCGGAATTCCCTCGTTATTGCTGTCCAGGATATGCAGATGCGTTTGTTGTCCGTTTATACGGGGATTAAAGATGATGATGGCTATTCAAATCGACGATATACGATTATTAGGGTTGGTATTATTGACCCTTTGTGTCTGCCAATTCTCTTGATGAAATGGGGTGCATACCTTCGAGTTAGATTGAGTGCACCCCCTTATTCAAAAGCTCCTGAGTGAAACGGGTACAGGGATATAAGCATGCCACAGATAAAGTCGTATCCCAACCAGCAAAGTTGCCACCTCTGTAAAGCAGAACCACCTTCAGTTTTTGAAAAAAATTCATTGCCATAATTAAGTACTTATTTAGTACTAATTTTTTACCTTATTTAATAATTTGATACCCTTTTGTATACCGTGAAAACACTGGGTTCTGCTAGCTTTATGTTAAGCTAGCAGAACCCACCCCTTAATATCAAAATTAATATGCCATAATTTAGTACTAATTGTATGTCTTATATCTCAAATAATTTGCGACTAATATGTTTCATAGGTATCATATTAGTGCTTCTAAAATATCAATGTATTATACTAAAGTTACATAAACTTCATTCTGTTCTGGATAATCGAAGTAGTACTTTACAAATTTATCGTGAAAACGTTTATACAGCAGTATTATAATATATGTTATAAAACTGTTACATAACTATTTCATAAGAGGTTCATAACTAACTTATAAAACAATTCTGCTTATAAAACTGAATAGCTTTTTAATGGTTACTAATTCTGGAGATATTTATAATTTTATTATAAATATATTAGAAATCTATTTCAGAGACATTCTGTATAACCTCATGAAACAGAAGTACCTTTAGTTACAATTTTGCTTTCATGAGTAAATTGACGTTTCGGTAACCACTTAATAACAATTTTGTAGTATTGAATTTCCGTGACAATAGCATTCAAAAGCAGCTGATCATTCTGTTCCCAAACGGGAGGTATCATGAGTTGTTTTAGTCCTAGCTTTTCGTGGGAACAACATGGAAAAAGAAAAGGAAAAAAATGTTACCACTGGAAAGGGAGTGGAGAAACCCTCCACCTCCTCATCCGGGCACCCAGCAGAGGGGAAAAAGGTCAAGGGACCGAGAAAACACCGTCTGCCGTTCGACCTGCCCAAACTGGGTCAACCGGGCGGCAGAGATGATCCACTGAGGAAAGGACTCAGTGGAGCAGGGGTGCGGAAGTACCTGCGACTCCTCCATCAAGGTCTTGCACCTGAGGAGGCTAGGAAGCAGGCTCTTCAGCGCCCAGCCCCGACGGAGACTCCTTCGGGGAAAGCACACGGTAAGAGAGGCCCTGAGCTTATAACACCTCCTCAGCGGCCTCCGCCGAAGAAACAACGAACAGCTGCAGCAAAAACCGGGCAAGCCACTGGCTATGCAGCAGCTGTTAAAACAGGAAAGGTGACCAGGGTGGGAATTGTGCCCAAGGATTACCCTAGGGCCACCCTGGAAGCCGGGCAGCTCTCCGCCCTAGAGGATACTCTGGTGGAGGAGATATGCCAGAGCAAAGAAAGGGGGATCCACTTCACGGGAGTTCATTTCCGCTGTGGAATGATGCTTGTGGATTGTGGGTCCCAAGGATCGGCGGACTGGCTAATGAAGTCAGTGCCGAAACTTAATTCTTGGGAGGGACCCGAATTGGTAGCGCTGAGTGGAGATGACATCCCTAAGCCTACCAATATAACGGTCTTCTTCCCAAGAAGCCTCGACATGGAGACGGAGAAAATCCTCCGACTTGTCGAGGTCCAGAATTCCAACCTCAACACTGGGGCTTGGAAAATTCTGAGCTCCAGGAAGGAGGGAAAAGGCACAGTCCTCATGATTGGGATTGATCAGCAATCCGAGGAAGCTCTGAAGGCAGAGGGGGGTCGTCTGAACTTTCGCTTTGGACGTATCCCTGTCTCAGGGCTAGGAAAGAAGGATAGCTCTGCTGAGGGTCAGGGAGACGTGGAGATGCCCTCCACATCCCGAGAACCCGAAGAGCAAGGTTCGCGTGAAGGGGCGGGCCCGAGTCAGTCCGAAACCCACTCCGGCTCTGCTAGGTCGCCTCGAGAAGCGGAGACCTCCTCTGCGACCCGGGGGACTGGGCAGAGCTGCTCGGTGGCTGCGTGTCTGACCGCAGGCCAAGAGACCCCCTCGAATTCTGGAGAGAATAACTCTCCCATGGAATTAGTGGAGGGACAGGGGAAGTTGAAGGAGGGGGACATTTAGAAGCTGGATAACCAGCTTCTATCACCTCAAACAATTAGCCTTCATCTTCACGAGGGTGGCGCAAGTTAACCTGCATCATGCGAAGGGAGCTTCAGCAGTGATTGTGAGGTTATTTGCAAGGTTGCAATTGGGCATTGTTCTGATCCAGGAACCCTGGATCAACAAAGAAGGCCAAATCAAGGGTTTGGCTTGTAAGGACTCAAGTCTGATCTATGACCATAGGCAGGTATCTCCACGTGCCTGTGTGCTCATAAGAAACAACATTAAATAAATTTGTGTTTCAGATTATATGTCTCGGGACCTGATTCCCATCATGGTACACCTCAATCTAGGGGGCATTGAAAGAGACATTGTCATTGCATCCGCATACTTGGCTGGAGACGGGACAATAACACCGCCAGAGAAGGTGCAGGAGTTAGTACAATACTGCAACAGCAAAGAGCTGCCAATTATAATTGGTTGTGACGCCAATGCACACAATACTGTTTGGGGAAGCACAAACAATAACGCTAGAGGTGAGTGTCTACTTGAATATCTTTTAGCTAACAACCTCGAGACTCTAAATGTAGGGACAACACCCACTTTTGTCACGAGAGCAAGAGAAGAGGTCCTGGACGTAACAATCGCTAATGTTGCTGCCAAGAAAAACATCACTTCCTGGAGAGTGATGAACGAACCATCACTCTCTGATCATAGGATCATCGAGTTCAGGGTAGAGGGAGATAGCACCTCAGTGTCCTCAATCCGAAATCCCAGGAAGACGGACTGGTTTCTTTACAGGACCCGTCTGAAGGAAAACCTAGAACAAATCGGGACAACTGGGGCAAAGCACCCTTATGACCTGGAAAAAACAGTCGAGCAGGTCAGTGAGGCAATAATGGGGGCTTTTCACTCCAGCTGCGCACTGACCAAAGCTCGACTAAGTAAGGAAGCTCCTTGGTGGAATAAGAACCTGTCAATCCTCAGAAAGGAGGTGCGTCGGCTCTTTAATAGGGCTAAACGAGACGATAATTGGCAGGGGTACACTGAGAAACTCACTGAGTACAACAAAGAGATAAGGAGGGCCAAGAGGCTTAATTTTCAAGCATTTTGTGAAAATATCACTTCCACTCACACAGCAGCCAGACTGCAGAAAGTCATGGCAAGAGGGGGAACTAACCCAACAATGTCGCTCAAGAAGCCAGATGGGTCATACACTGAAGGAGAAGAGGAGCCATCGACTCTTCTTCTCAAAACACACTTTCCAGGTAGCGAACCCGTAAGTAGTACTGAAACAGCAATGGAGCATACCAAGAACGCCCGCAAGGATGATTGGGATATTGCTAAGGAACTATTTACAAAGCAACGTCTTGAATGGGCAATAAGTACCTTTCAGCCGTACAAATCCCCAGGAGTGGATGGAATTTTTCCGGTACTCCTGCAGAAAGGGATGGAAGAAATTCTACCCCATCTGCTGAAGATTACTAGAAGCAGCTTAGCATTGGGCCACACACCTAGAAAATGGAGAAGGGCTAGAGTAACCTTCATTCCAAAAATAGGGAAAAAAGACGGGACTGACCCTCGATCATTTAGGCCCATTTGCTTAACATCATTTTTACTTAAAATGATGGAGAAAGTAGTGGATAACTACATAAGAACGGAGAGTCTGGAGAATAAACCACTTCACAAATGTCAGCATGCCTACAGGGCGGGTCGATCAACAGAGACTGCCTTGTATCAACTGACTGAAGTCATCCAGAGAACTCTGAATAGTAAAGAAATCGCAATGTGTGCATTCCTGGACATATCTGGGGCCTTTGACAACACAACACACGTGTCTGTCAGAGAAGCACTTAAAAGGCGGGGTGTCAACAATACCATAATAAAATGGATGTATGACGTGCTGACAACGAGGACAGGAGGGGGTATTATCTCCCCTCCTATGGAGCCTGGTAGTAGATGAACTACTACACAGGCTAACGGAGCTTGGCTTCGAATGCGTAGGCTATGCTGACGACATAGTTCTAATAGTGAGAGGCAAATTCGAGGGCATCTTATGTGACTTACTACAGGAGGGCCTCAGAATTATTGAGCAGTGGTGCCAGTCGGTGGGGCTGAGTATTAACCCAACCAAGACCACAGTAATTCCATTCACCCGGAAAATAAATCTTCCAGCCATAAAATCCCTCTCCTTAAATGGAGAAGTGATTGACTGGAAGACTGAAGTTAAATATCTGGGAATAACTCTGGATAGAAAGCTTCTGTGGAACAAGCATGTGGATATCACTGCAAGTAAAGCAATAAGAGCTCTGATGGCGTGCAGAAATCTATCCGGTAAGACTTGGGGCTGTAGCCCTAAAATACTGCGATGGATGTACGTCATGATTGTGAGACCAATAATTACCTATGGGGCAGTAGTCTGGCATGCCAAAGCAGATCAGACAACTACTAGGAAAGCGCTTGACAAAGTGCAAAGGCTAGCTTGTGTGTGCATCACGGGAGCTATGAGAACGTGTCCAACCAGGGCACTTGAGATCATCAGAGATCTCTCACCCCTGCATCTAGTGATTGAGAGGTTAGCCCATGAGGCCACCCTCAGAATATCTAAGGAAGGTACAGGAACTGAGAGGATTAAATGTCAGAGAGCCTGGACCTCTCTGACTAAGTACATCCCATCAGTGAACCTTCCTAGTGATGCAATGGTCAAAAAAGTAAGCATTGAGAAGAACTTCACCACGATGATAAGTAGAAAGGAAGAATGGGAAAGGGAGTTCACCACCCAGACTTTCAAAGAAAATACCATAAAATGGTACACAGATGGCTCAAAAACCACGACGGGAGCTGGCGCTGGGGTATATGGGACAGGCACCAAGTGCGCACTGTCGGTAGGCTCCCGTTTGAGTATCTTCCAGGCAGAACTACTCGCAATCGAAAGATGTGCAGATATTAACCTAGAAAGAAAATATCAGAAATGCGACATAGCAATCCATTCGGATAGTCAATCTGTTATCAAAGCACTGAGCTCCCATGCCATCGATTCAAAGTTGATATGGGAGTGCCGAAGAAAACTAAATGAAATTGGCAAGAATAATAAGGTCTTTTTAGTCTGGGTCCCCGGTCACTCGGGAGTCAAGGGGAACGAAGAGGCCGATACACTTGCCAGAAAGGCAGCACGAACTCCTTTTATCGCCCCAGAACCTTTCTGCGGTATAGGAAAATGCACCTACAAGAAAGAGTTTCTGGAGAAGGAGGAAACCAAAAGAGAGACACTCTGGCGGAATCTTCCAGGTTTGGTTCATTCCAAAAAGTTCCTTAGGAACTTTAAAGAAGCGAGATCCAAAAGGTATCTGGATCTCTGCAAGAATAAGTTACACCTGGTCACTGGCTTCCTCACAGGACACTGTCGCCTCAGGAAGCATTTGATGAGAATAGGTTTATCAGATACTGACGAGTGCAGATTCTGTGGGGAGGAGAAAGAAACTCCTCTTCACCTTGTTACAGAATGCCTCGCCATTGCAAGTCAGCGAAAGGAATGCTTTGGACAGGAAACTTGTAGGAGTGAAGACATAATATCCTTGAAGCCTTCCCAGATATTGAGGTTCATTTATACTCTGGAACTGGAGGGCGAGCTGTAGATGGCGTAATGGTGAGAACAGCTCTGTTGGGGGGCACAATAGATCTCAAGGTCGCGGTGCAACGTAACCCCCTTATCAATAATAATAAAATAATAATAGTCCTTTCTCAACTGTCTGCATGATCTTGAACGTTTCTGAAAAAGTTATGATTACCATGGATCATATGGTGCAAATGCATATTAGTTTTCTAGCTAAAAGCATTAAATGTCATATGCATAACTTAACTATTACTTCGCAGTTAATCAAGAATTGAAGGTTCAATAATGATATATCCTTCTTTTTGGCACTCTGGTTCCCCGGAACAGAGTGCTCATCAATTTTCCCAAATATCTGCAATTTTCGAATTTTTGGATGAAACTGGTCTTGAACGATTTGGTTCGACTCACTGATCAAGAATCCATGGACAAAATCGATTTTGTCCGGCCAGTCCGGCCGGCCCTCTTTTAACACAATAACTCTTGAACGAAAAGAGTTAGAAGATTGAAATTTACAGGGTAGGTTTGGAGCGTAAATATATCGGACGAGTTTCTTAACGGGCAAAATCCACCAAGCGGGTTCAAAGTTATGGCCGTTCTTAGCAAAAACGGTTTTTTATGAATATTTCCGTAACCGATCTCTCGATTTATCTGAAATTCAGCATATAATTGTAGAATAATGACCTTTATATGCATGCGTAGTCTTTTATTGATCGGATTGCATTAAAGTGTAAAAAAAAAATTAAATTTTGTTTCTACAATAACTCTCGAACAGAATGAGCTAGGCGGTTGAAAATTTCAGAGTAGGCTTGGATGATAAATATCTCGGATAAGTTCGTTGCTGGGTAGAATCGGCATGATGGTTTTGGAGTAACGAAAAAAAAAATTTTTTTTATATTACTAATTTCAAATTCAATTTTTTCTAAGATGCACTTTTATCATAAGAATCCATTGTTATCATTTTCAACAAGGTAATACTTTCGGAGATATGCTTTTTCAAAATTTCAATAATTCATCGTAGCTCTATGTATTCACAGAATGTGAACACAGAATCTGTATGTGTTCACTGTTCCTAAAAGTCATCTTGTCTACCTATTAGAGACTTGTCAATTCGTAGTTTGAAAATATTTTCTGTTGGAAAACAAGTATACGATTCTTGAATTTGTGAATATATTTATAAATTTACTCTTTTGAATCACCTTTTTAAAAAAACAAATATTTATTCAGAAGCAAGTTTATTCTGAGCTGGTTAATACAATAATGAATTGGAATTATATTCTATTAAATCAGAAAGCCGGGAAACTGGAATGAAAATGCTGACTGCACAAAAGTACTCAGAGTCGAGCGGCGCTTCTAGGAAGGCCTTGAATTAAGACTAAGGGCATTTACTCCTATATTGAGGAATGCCAAGATACATATTGCATAATACCTCCCCATTTTTTAAGAAATAACTTCGGCTGAAGAGGCTGAATTATTTTTATAACTCTTCACGATATTTGTGAATTTTAAAATGAATATTTTATACAACAAACAGGCAAATATGGTTATAATGGTGAGACTTAGTATAAAATAGATTGATGATACATGGTTAGGGTGGATTTTCCAATTAAAGATTGTTTCTTGAACAGTAAAATTATCAAGTAAAAAATTGGAAATGGTTAAGTTTTCAATTATTTCAGGTTTCATATTCGGGAGAGGAACATTATGAAAAATTGTGGATATTTCTTCCTTATAAAAATACTTAAAGCTATTGGTAATGTTACAAAAGGTTTCAATCAGGAAAATTCCATTGAGTTTGTAATACTCTGTATGGTCATTACATAGTTCCCCAATTTGTACACTACCGATTGATAAAAATTTTCTCGATGATAGTTTCAGTAGATCGTCACTACACTGTGCACTTTGTCTTTCACAATTTTCTTTCTTGTGGGAAATTAAGTCCTTCATGCAGCTGGGTGCTGGTCGTAGCAAATTCTGTGGGCAGATCCACCAATCTTCTACCTTTGGGCATTCTTGATCAATGGACCACAAGATTTGTTCTTCTTTAGCCAATAAGTATTTGGGCTGTTGGGTGAGGGTAACGTTTTGGTACGGGATATAGTGGACATAATATGTGTCTAGGGAATTTGGGGATGTTAAGGGTACTTCAATGATAAAGATCACCTCATTATTTCTGGACTTTACAGAAGTGTAGCAAATGGAATAAAAGTCTTTTAAATGATAGAGGTGTTTCATGAAATCGGTGTTATTAACAAAATCATGGAATATATTTAAGGGTAAAATACTTTCGTGCAAAAGATGAAGCCTTGCAAAGCTGATGGCTGTATTGACTTCATTTAGAATTCTATTTATTGTTAACTGTTCAAATTCTATAAGAATAAGTCGATTAATATCATTTTGTGTCAATCGATACTTATTATAATTTTGTATAATGTGACTAGTGACATTGGAATACTTTGATGTCATAGATCTCAGGATACTGATCATTTGATTTTGTTCGGTTTTTACCGATTGCATTTCATTCTTAAAAGATTCAAAATATTTCAAGTAAAGTGTTTCATCCTCACTATCAAGAGTTCCGAATAGTGTTTTTGCTATATGTCCGCCTATATTTAATAAACCTCGTTTTTGTCGGGTAGTGTATAAGTTATTGAGAAGCATTTCATTTTGTCTCAATTGGATTTTGATCGATCCAACATAGTTTGAAACCATAACGTTGGAACTGACCGAATTTAATTGATCAACTAAAACAAAATGATCATGTAAAATTTTATCAATATCGGTTAAATTATAGTGGTACATCAATACATGCTTTGATACACTGATGTATGTTTTCTCTACGAAAAAGGGAAGAATATTGTGTTTGATCTCCTTAAATTTTAATGAATGCAAAGCTGGGACGAAAATTAGATTGAGAAATAGCAATAGGATTCTCGTCATTTTTTTTTGTGTTCTGAAAAGAGAAAATTAAAGATTATTACTTTCTCTGTTTAATTTTATTTTTATGATATACTTTTTGGGAGTCAGGGTTCCTTATCAATATATTATCTATAATTTTGATATTGGTTTTCTTAAATTTTGGGTCAAGTTTTGCCTTTTTTGGTATGGCAATATAAGATGGTTTAGATTCGTCGAGTTTTTTGTCTTCTTGTCGTGTCTGATTGAGTTTATCTAGTTTGTCTTTTTGTCTTTCCTTCTGTGAATTTAGATGGTCTGAGATTTCCTTCATGTTTTCGCGATATTCTTTAATATATTGCGAAATTTTTTCATGAGTAGACTGTTCTACTGGCGTATTGTAATTTAGATCCGATTTTATAACTTGTAAGGGTGTGTAGGAAGTTGACGAGTGAATTGAGTTATTATAACTCAAAAGCGCTCTATTCATCTTTTCTGACAAAGATATATTCTTGTCATCAATTACTCTAATTTGCTCAATAAGGGTAGAGTGGAATCTCTCCACTAGTGCATTGGAGGTAGGGTTGTAATTTGTGATATAATGAAGGGAAATTTTATGGGTATCGCCTAAATCTTGAATAATTTGATTTTTGAACTCTGTTCCATTATCGAAGGTTATTTTTTGTGGTATACCGTGGTTTGAAAAATATTGAGTTAATTGATTTGCAATTTCTGTTGAAGTTTTACTATTTAGAATGTAACATTGTCCATGTCTTGAGAAGGAGTCAATTATAGTCAAACAGGGTGTTCTATTCATGACTATTGTATCGATATACAAGTGGGAAAATGGTTTGTCACCTGTTGGATTCGGTTTAAATATTAATTTAGTAGGTTGTCGTTCATATTTTTGACTCTGGCAAATTTCGCAGGAGTTAATATAGGACTGAATATGTTTATTCATGTTCGGCCAATAAAAACGTCTTTTAATACTTTCTAAGTTTTCCTGGAAACCTCGGTGTCTGGTCTTGGTCTCGTGAAATAATTTAATATTCTGTTGTTGGTCGTCTTCCGTTTCGATATCTTCTAAAAATGTATTTGAAATTTTGAATGAAAAAGCGTTAGCTTTGAAGAGATTCTGTGATAGATTCAAAAATGGTATTTCCAAATCTTTATTTTTGAAATATATGCCGTAATGATTATTTGGTTTGACGTATTCCTTTAAAAATTTTGTGAAGTCGTCTGGTTCTTTTATAGAAACTATGAGTCTAAATCGACTGTTCTTATGTAGTTTTAATTTTTCTACTTTAAACACATTAGCTTTTTGGAAAATTATTTGGTGGATTGATGTGTTCAGAGAGCGTTCTGAATATGGTATCTCTAATATAGGGTTTTCGACATTACTATGAATAGTTTGGGAAGAAGATGGATTTGCTTGTTCTTCCGTACACGATTTCGTAATATCTTCTAGTTCCTTTTGAGATATTTCCAGATCTTCATGAGTAATTTGGGGAATTATTGAGTCTAGATCGTCATCTGAATTTTCATTTAAATTTAATTCGTCAAATTTTATGCGGGATACTGCATCTGCGTTATTGTACGCTCCTTTCCTGTATTTTATTTCGAAATTAAACTCTTCTAATTTGATTCGCCATCTCATTAGTCGAGATGATGCATCTTTCAAAGAAAATAACCACGTCAAGGGTCTATGATCCGTGTAGATCGTAAATTTCTGACCAAATAAGTAAGGTCTAAAATATTTTGTAGCCCATACAACGGCTAGAAGTTCTTTTTCGATAGTTGAATATTTTATTTCAGCTTCGTTCAATGTTCGGCTCGCATAAGCGATAGGTAGATCGTTTGGGGGTGTCCCTTGCGATAAAATTGCGCCTATAGCATATTGTGATGCGTCGGTTGTAAGTACGAATGGTCTGTTAAAGTCCGGATGTTGGAGAATCGGATAATTAATGAGTATGTTTCTGCTGGCATGAAATGCATCTACATATTCTTTGTCATTAATATTCAATTTAACATCTTTTTTCAGGTATTTAGTCATGGGTTTCGTTAATTTTGAAAAATTAGGAATAAATTTTCTATAGTAGCCTATCATTCCGAGATAAGATTTAATTTCTTTAATAGTTTTAGGAATGGGAAAGTTTTTTACGACTTCAATTTTTTCAGGATTCGGTTCTATACCTTTTTCAGATATTTTGTAGCCTAAAAATACAATTTCGGTCTGAAAGAAGTATGACTTGTCTAGTTGAATTTTGAGATTTTCTTTTTCTAAGAGTTGAAGAACTGTCTAAATGTCTGCCAAATGTTTTTCGGGTGTTTCTGAAAAAATGAGAATATCATCCATGTATACTATGCATATTTTATTAATGATCGGTTTTAAGACTCTATTCATGAAACGTTGGAATGTTGAAGGGGCATTTTTCAATCCAAAGGGCATTCTTAAAAATTCGAAATGTCCTTCGTCGGTTGCGAAAGCAGTTTTTTCTATTGATTGCTCGTCTAGTTCTATTTGATGGAAACCACTTGCTAAATCAAGGGCGCTAAAATATTTTGCTTTATTCAGTTGATCCAAAAGTTCGTCAATATTGGGGATCGGAAATTTGTCATCAATTGTTTTGTCGTTCAGTTTTCTATAGTCGATAGCTATTCTCCATTTTTTGTTACCTGATTGGTCCGTTTTTTTGGGAACGATTACTATAGGGAATGACCAGGGAGAAATACTTGGTCTTATAATGTTTTTACTTAATAAATCTTGTACTTGATTCTTTACCTCTTGTTTGTGTACCTCAGGATATCTGTATCGTCTAATATACACGGGATTTTCATCTATGGTCCTAATATTATGTTTAACTCTGTTTGAGGCATTCAAAGGTTGATTTGATAGATGAAAGGCTTGTTTGTGACTTTGAATAATTTTTGTAAGTTGGTTTCGAAAATTTTTGTCCAAATGGTCTAATTTAATGGGTAGGGGTTCATTAGGACTGGTTTCTTGTAAAAAGAATTTATGTGTTCTGATGGTATTTCCTAATTCATGACTTTCCCAATTGAAATTTAATTTTAAATATCTTAAAAGGTTGGATCCTATTACACCATCATATTGTGTATGAAATTTATAGATCACAAAGGGGTATGTTGTATTATAGCCAAAAGAATTTAAAGGAAATGAAACTTTATTCGTGCTGAAATCTTTACCTAGTGCAGTTTTAAAATAGGTTTTTTCTTCGTAAATGTTTTCTGATAGTAAATTATATGCTACAGATGGATCAATAATGCTCATGGAACTTCCGCTGTCTATCAATAATTTGCAGGGTGGATAATCTAATACTATATATGGTAATGATGCTAGATGTTCCTGTGTAAAGTTTAGGTCATGTCTTTGTCTTCGGAGATTCTCTGAAAATTTTCATCAAATTCCTCAATTAATTTAGAGTCATCTATATTTTCGGATTCATAATAAAATTCTTCTTCCTCTCCTAATTCTTGTTCAATTTGTTCTGTATTAGTGAGTTCTTCAAATATAAAGTCATTAGGTCCGTTTCTTCTGTAATTTTGTCTAATATTGGGTGGTTCTTGTCGGATTTGAATGCTAGCTGGTCTTTTTACAGGGTGTATTCTTGTTCGGACCGACATAGGTTCAGGTTTGGGTTGAACCAAACGATGATTTGGATTGGGCTTAAATACGTCTTGCGGTTTTCCGAATACTTGACTGCTTGTCGCAAATTTAGTTTCTGGTATTTTATTATTAAATTTCAAATGTACCGGTTGTGAAGGAAATTCTCCACTATTCGAATTGAATTGTCTGTTTGCAGGAAATTGTCTACTAGTTGATGGAAATTGTGGGTCTGTATAAATTCTTCTAACAGTAGGTTGGGAATTTAAATTTTGGGAGTACGTTGTCCTAGGTGTCGGTATTGTTGGTGGTTGTAAATAAAGCTGTTGTCTCTTTATTTCTCGGTTTTCTAGCATTTTACAAGTGTCATCGAAAGATTTTGGTTGGAGATCAAGTAAATTCCTAGAATTTTCGTCAACATTATTATATAAGACGGTTATGCCAATTTTCTCTGAAAGGTTTCGATAAACATTCAGTTCTGGGGGCGATAATCCTAATAATTGTATTTGGTAATCATATTGTAATTTAGTTTCTTTGATTCTTTCAATAAATTCAGAAAGTGATTCCTTCGTTTTTCTCCTCATATATTGATATTCACTTTGCAGAACATCAAAGTTAATCTTAAAACCGAATTTACTGTTCAATAATCTTTTTAATTCAGGCCATGAATTGCAACATGGTCCAGAATACACGATAGTTCTCGCTTGATCAATTAATTTCGATTTTACTGTTGCAAAGCAATATTGATTTATTAAATCATTATCAGTTGTGCCAAATCGATCTATGAAATTTTCAGTTTCCATTAAAAAGGTTTGTAGTTCTTGTGAGTTACCATTAAATCTTGGTAATAACTCACCGAAATATTTAACTGTGCTTAAATCTATTACCATGCGATTGGAATGTTCTCCATTAGAAGTCATATTGAAGTTTTTATTATTTACGTTGATATTCAATGAATTGAATTTTTCCAATAAGGACTCTATTTTGAAAGATTTCGATGTGCTTGTTTACACTATCGGTGATATGAAAAAATGAGTTGCAAATTAAATTGAAAATATCCTTTGGGCCAGGGATAGGAAAAACTGGGATTATTGTAAGGGATAGCCTCAACTTACTTCTCGTTTTAAACCTGGTGTCCGGGCTGCTACCTCCAAACCTCCTCAGGGTGATTCTCAAGGGTTGCAGTTGAGATCAAGTCGGGAATGGTTCTCCTTACTCTGTTTTCGGGGATTCAACACACCTTCGTGGCTTATCTCTACTGCAGTCGTTTGAGCTTCTCGTGGTCGGAACTTTACTTCGAACTTATCGTCGCACTTTTCGAAACTCGGGTTTTTGGAATGTTGCTCGAAGAATTGAAATTCACGTATACTTATTTTTTTTTTCGTTATACTAGCAACAATCCCATCCTCGTCGCCATTTATAAATTTACTCTTTTGAATCACCTTTTTAAAAAAACAAATATTTATTCAGAAGCAAGTTTATTCTGAGCTGGTTAATACAATAATGAATTGGAATTATATTCTATTAAATCAGAAAGCCGGGAAACTGGAATGAAAATGCTGACTGCACAAAAGTACTCAGAGTCGAGCGGCGCTTCTAGGAAGGCCTTGAATTAAGACTAAGGGCATTTACTCCTATATTGAGGAATGCCAAGATACATATTGCATAATAATATATACAAGACTGTTTTGAAACCGAAAATAATATTGACTGATTACATATTGGATAATTTATGTATGTTTTAAACACACTAAAAATCGCCAATGTGTAGATATTTCAACCATCCAGAGCAGGAAGTGACTCCAAAATAATCTGTAGAACAAATTGGAATAGCAAGGATTAAGAGACTGACAAACCGCAATTTTTGTTTTGTTCCATTTTTGCATGTAAAACATTCGAAACAAGTGGGTGCGTTTAAAATATATCATTTTAGTGCTACCTTTCACGAAGAAATTTCATTTGCATTGAGAATTTCTTTTTGTCTATCGCAAAATATGTCTGTAAGTGCAGAAATATATATAAATAAAATAGCTTTGTGAAAACAAGAATGACACATGACATCTATTTTTTTATAGATATCATTATATGCAACATTTTTATTTCAGAACGTTCATATAAAAATTGGTTCAAGCACTGACGTGAAGTCAGAAGCTTTTGCGCGTATGTTCTATTGTCCATACTTCTGTATTGGACACCCTTAATCGAATTTACCATGGTAAATTATGTTGTCCATTCTCCTGTATTGGACACTCTCAATTCGAATTTACCATGGTAAATTCGAATTAAGTGTCCAATACAGGAGAATGGACAACATAATTTACCATGGTGAATTCGATTAAGGGTGTCCAATACAGAAGTATGGACAATAGAACATACGCGCAAAAGCTTCTGACTTCACGTCAGTGCTTGAACCAATTTTTTTTTCGTGACTTTTTAAAAATTTTCTAGGGGTACGGTTTTTGAAATTTTTTTTTTCGTCATTTTTTTCAAATTTTCTAGGGATACGATTCTTACAAAATTTTAAACACGTCTTTATGTTGATTTTCTACTACTAGTTACCAAGCACCAATTCGATCGAATATTTATTTTTTGAGTTATCAAGGAAATAATATTCCAGGTGGGTATAACTCGGAAACCGTTAGACCGATTATGCCCAAAAACGAACTCAACACTCTCTTTCGGATACGCAACCTACCCTGAAAATTGCAAGTCCCTATCTCCTTTCGTTCGAAAGTTATCGAGGCAACGGTCACCCATCTACTGAACTCGCACAAGAATGCTCGAATCTCCAACAATATTTAACCGATCGTATTAAAACTTGAAACTTGGCAGTAGAGTTAGGTTATGAAGGCTCTTGCAAAATTTCAGCAATTTCAAACGAATAGTTACTGATATATAGAATTTTTTTTTTTATTTTCAATGATTTATTAAAAATTTTCTACAAATGCTATCCTCACCAAATTTTGCAAACATTTCCGCGTTGGCATTCTACAACTAATAACCATGTTTGAATTCAATCGGTTCAGTACTTTTTGAGTTAATGAGGAACAAAAACCACGAAATTTCAGAAAATTTCAGATGGCTATAACTCTGAAACCGTTTGGCCGATTATGCTCATAAACAAACTGAAATGTCACGTTCTGGTGTTCATCCTAACCTGAAAATTTCAAGCCGCTATCTCATTCCGTTCTCAAGTTATCGTGACAACAAAAATATTTTTTAATAATTTTTTAAAAATTTTCTAGCCATACGATTCGCACAAAATTCCACAAACGTGCTTAAGATCATATTCTACAACTACCCACCAAGTTTCAATTGGATCGGATTTATATTGGTTGAAAACAAAATTGTTACTCGGAAACCACTGGGCCGATTATGCCCATTAACGAACTTGTCCGTCGTATTGAGATGCGCCACCTACCCTGAAAATTTCAAGTTGCTAGCTCTTCTCGTTCTCAAGTTATCGTGGCAACGGCCGGACGGCCGGACGGACAGAATCAAATTTGACCTCGAATTCTTCATTGGGGAGTCGAACTTAATCGTTTGAGACCATTTTCGTCAAAAAATTCGAAAGTTACAGACATTTGGGCAAAACTATAACGCGATGTTCCCCAGAACATACGCGCAAAAACCTTATGAGGCTGCTAAAATACTGGCGTCAAAATGTTTACGAAATAGTCTTGAAACGTTTATGAAGAGCTTCATAAAATGTTTAGAAATGACATCTGAATTCGACATTTGAGTTCGTTTATAGGCATATTGGACCAAACGGTTTTGGAGTTATACCCTTCTAAAATTTGGTTGTCAATTCCTCAATAACTCGAAAAATACAAAACCAATCCAATTCAAACAAGGTTATCAGTTCTAGAATGCCGATGCGAAAACTCATGCGAAATTTGTGAGGATCGTACCAATTGAATATTTTTTTAAAAACAATGAAAATCACTGAAAAAAATTCTATTTATCAGAACCTATTCGTCCGACATCGCTGAAAGTTTGCGAGAGCCTTCAGAACCTAACGCTACTACCAAGTTCCAAGTTTGAACACGATCGGATCTATATCGGTGGAGATCTGAACAGCCTTGTGCGAGAGAAAATTTTTAAAAATTTACGAACAGGTTCGGGCCCTGACATCAGGAGCTCTTGCGCGCATATTCTACTGTCCATTCTCCTGTATTGGACACCCTTAATAGAATTTACCATGGTAAATTCGAGAGTGTCCATTACAGGAGTATGTACAACAGAATATACGCGCAAAAGCTCACGACTTCACGCCAGTACTTGAATCAATTTTTTAGCGATAAGTTCCTCACGAAATTTCGCATAAGTCTTTGTGAAAAATCATGCTAACTTACGGCCGGCCGGGCCGCTGCACCGACCTGCCGGATAGAATAGATTTTCACCTCAAATTCTTCTTCCGTGATTCGAACCTAATTGGTTGCGGCCATTTTGGCAAAATAATCGAAAATTACAGATATTTGGTTAAAGTCATAGCACGCTGTTCCATAGAATATGCGCGCAAAAAATGATCGCATCTTTTCGGTTGTAATTGAACAACTGCATACAAATTATTAAATCGTTCCTTTATGGGTTTCCTCTCACAAACTATGAAAAATATCTATAAAATAAAAAAATTCAGCAAGACTACTGATAATTTTCATAATTCCCTGATATTTCCAATTTAATACAAAAAACTTGTTCCTCATTGGTGGCAAGGTTTTCAAACAACTTTCGGCCATCCAACTGATGAATGTTCAAAAAGTAGGTGTTTTTAGACCGCTACAGGTCACTAAGAAAGGCAATCATCTCCCAAAGATATAAGCTTGCTTATCGAGTAGGAGTCCACAGGCATTTGAGATGCGACTATCACTTTGATAAGGTGGTTGAAAGACTGAGATCCATGACGTTCTTTTTCAAACATCTTAAAAAGTATCACTGCCATATAGAAAATCTTGAAGTTATACAGAAATAAACATTAAAGGATACTGTGGGAGGTATACTCATCATTGAATGGTTTCTTTCTGGGTTTTCTCTCCCAAACTCTTAAAAATATATCTCCCAAACTCTAAAAAATATCTATAAAATAACAACGAAACAACATGTTGTTTCGTTGTTATTTGTTAGGCAACATTGTTCAATTGATTGCTTATGACAATTATCTTGTGTTTCTTACGCAGAAGCAAATCACAAAATAATTAATTTTTTATTTTATAGATATTTTTCAGAGTTTGGGAGAGAAAACCCAGAAAGAAACCATTCAATTATACAGAAATATTTTATAAAAATAAAAAATCGTATGTGTATTCCGTCCCCTCGGATAGTTCTCAGGGAGCAACAGTTATTTGATCTCAGACAACCATACTATTTGAGAATACTGGTTTTGTAATATAAAAACAATACTCAATTAACATATTATATTATTTCCACCTATATCATAAAAGATATAAGACGAAATCCTAGTTCATTACAGAGAGAACAGCAAAGGCAGTTGGTCAACGATTCCTCTACCATAGGGCACCCAAATTGTCCTGTAGTGTACCACACAGTGGCGTGACCATACATCAGCCTTGGGGGGATAAAATAAATTTCTCGAGGAAAAACATTTTAATCGAAAATTTGTATAGCCATGCTTCCAATCAAAATGTAATCGACTAGGCTGATCGCGCCAGTTAATTGATCATTTCATTCGGGATATAGACAGTTCAAATTGCTATATTATGTAAATGTTTGAACATTGAAGATTTCCACACTATTGTTTTAATATTAAGAAAAATTATATTCCCACTCTAAGATCTTTCTTCGTAAGATTCTATTTGTATGTTCTGTGTCTATTTCCATTTCTCATTTACTTCAATATTGTAGAATCTAATTGTTTGGTAGACAAACATTATTATTATTATCTGAAACAATTTTTCTCGTTCATTAAACTTTTCCTTTAGAATGGTGTAGTGAAAATTAAACTAATGGAAATGTTTGTGAATTGGAATAAATATCTACATATTTGTATGCAGAAGTGACATTCACTGTATCTTCTAAGGTTCATTTTGAGTTTTGTTTTATTTATAAATCGGATTGGATTTATATATTGGCTTACCAATTATGTCAGTAGGTTACGCAGTTACAAATCAATACAATATATTGATTGTCAAATGAAAGAGCGCTCGCTTAAGTTCGTGACGTTACGTAAGTACATTTGGATTCTGATAACGGAAAGTACTGGGCGATACCACTCGGTTTAAGTTGCTTATATCAATGAAATATTATACAGTCAGGTTGGCCGAGCGGTCTAAGGCGCCAGATTTAAGCTCTGGTTCTCGAAAGGGAGCGTGGGTTCGAACCCCACACCTGACAAATAATTTTGGTCGGTCGGTTGAAAATCGGAATTTCCATTCTGAAAACTTAATATGAGATTGGCTAAAATACTTCTGTCATCCTATTCTGATCTCTAGCATGGTGTAAGAATACACCATGTATTCTTACACCATGATCTCAAATACATTCTAGTGAAACCCTTCACTGAACATTCGATGCTTTCATATCTACATCTCGAACAGGCTCTAGTTCTCAAAAAAATGTGGAAAAGCCTTGTAGACAGGAGCTTTAGCTTGAACAAACTTTAACAAGTCATATCTACGAAAGTATTGGTTTCTCAGAGTTAGGAATGATATCAATGGATTATTATGATAGAAGTGCATCAGAAAAGAAATTCAATTTGAAAAAGTATAATTTAAAAATGGGTTCAAGCCCTGTGGACTGGAGCTTTCTGGCGCTCTAGTTCAAACAGACAAATTATATCTCCGAAAGTATTGGTTTCTCAGAGTTGGGAATTATATCAATGTATTCATATGATAGAACTGCATCCTAAAGGAAATTCAATTCAAATAATAGTTTATTTATCAAGATTAAATGAGCAATCATGAGAATGAGAACTGCACCATGGAAGAAATCAAATTAAATCTGGCCAATTTTGCCCAATAACGAACTTAACCGAGATATTCATCTCCCCAAACTACTTTGAAAATTTCAACTACCTACCTCATTCCGTTCGAGAGTTATCTCTATGTCTATGGATGATATGCAGTCTCACTACTCTCAGATCTCTTACTTCATGTTCCGTTCCGAAATGTAAGAATTTTCTGAGAAAACCTAATTTCGGAGCAAACAACTGAGATTGTTCTCACTTCGCTCACAATTCTTCGATTGATTAGATAATGTCATGTCTCAGGAACATAATTTGACATTATGACAATTCATACATAGAATAATATCATTCTGTGACAACGTTGAAATACGATTTATTTTTGAAATTTTGAAAAATCATATCTCCGAAAGTATTAGCTTGTTAGAGTTAAAAATGATATCATTGGATTCTTATGGTAAAACAGCTTATTGAAAAAAAATTAATTTGGAATTTGCCTTGTAAAAAAATTTTATTTTCGTTACTCCGAAACCATCTGTCCGATTTTGCCCAATAACGAACTTAGCCGAGATATTTATCTCCCAAACCTACTCTGAAAATTTCAACTGTCTAGATCATTCCGTTCGAGAGTTATCGTGCCTACGGCCGGCCAGCCGGACCGGCCGGACGGCCGGACAGAATGAATTTCGACCACGGATACTGGATCAGTGAGTCGAACCAAATCGTTTAAGACCATTTTCATCGAAAAATTCGAAAATTACTGACATTTGGGCAAATTGATAAGCACTCAGTTCCTAGGAACTAAAGAGCCAAAAAAAAAACAAGAGTGCCAAAACTTATTAATCCAAAACCACCAGACCGATTATACCAAATTACGAACTTATCCGCGATATTCATTACTCATATCTACTCTGAAAATTATATTATATCAATTGAAACTTAGCCAATATTACAATTTTTAATTATTTAATTATGATATCTTATAATCCTCATAATTCTACGATAGCTGAGGTTATCTCCTTGGTCATTTCAATCATTCAACGCGCAGGTTGTGTTTTCATGACATGGAATCATTGCTTGCCCGAAAAAGTCAGGAAAAAAGATGCAAAAATTGCAAAAAAAGGCTAAAGTGCTGGATAAAACTGGAATATTGAACTGTTGTGCTGCATCAAAAAGTGAGGTTAACCTTACCCAAAAAACACGAAAAAACTCGGAAAAACTAGAAGTGCCCCTGGAAATGGATGAAAAAACATTGAAATGTGGTATTGATCAATCTCTTAAACAAATGTCTAGATCATTGGAGAGCAAAATGGAAAGAAAGTTTGAGGACTTAGAAAGATCAATGAACTTTGTGTCTAGATGCTTTGAGGAGCAAAAGGCACAGTTTGAAAAGGTATTGCAGGAAGTAAAAGATCTAAAGAAAGAAAATAATACTTTAAAACTTCAAGTTCGGCAGCTGCAAATAAAAGTGGATAGTATCGAATCCAAAGAGAAAGCAAATAATGTGGTAATTGTTGGGGTTCCTAAGCAAGCTAATATGAATGAAAAACAGATAACACATAAAATTTTGAGCAGTACGAATGTGCAGATTCATGAAGAGGATGTTCTGGAGGGCTTCAGGCTCACAAAACATGAGGATGGACCTATTTTGGTGAAATTTGAAGATCTTCATGTAAAGACCGAGACGATTAGAAGAATCAAACAACTAAAGGGAACTACAGTAAGCAGATGTGGTCTAGATGGAAGAGACCGAAAAATTTATCTCAATGATGAACTCACTGTAAGGAAAAGAGAAGTCTTCAAGCTTGTGAGAGAAACCAAACAACGAAAGGGATACAGGGCCGCCTTTTGCTCAAATGGAAATATCTATTTGAGGAAGACCGATCAGGATCCACCCATAAGGATACAATCAGAGACTGACCTATAAGAAATGTAGTCTGTATAGGTAAGCTTTAGTACCCTAATAAATCTGTAAATCGTCATGCTGGATTTAATGAATTTCATGGACAATTACAAGATATGTGATACCAAAATATGTGTTAGTGTACATGAGACTGCCGCATTCGATGATTACCTTAGTGACTTTAACATGATACATGTGAATATAAGAAGTTTATATAAAAATTTTGATCAGTTTCTGGTGTTCCTTGAAGCATGTGATAAAAAAATTGATCTAATTGTAATGTCGGAAACTCACAATATATATAATGCTAATAATTTTAATATCCCGGGTTACTTAAAATTTTTTAATGGTAGTAATTTGAACAGATGTGATGGTTGTGTGGTATATATTAAGCAAGAATAATACATAGATCATGAACTTTTAATACATAACATCCTTAAAATTATAAAGGTAACATTACAAAAGAACAACATAACCATTGACATTCTAGCTACATATAGGTGTTTCTTTACCACGAAAGATGAATTTATAGAAAATTTAAATAGCATATTACAAGGATTAATAGCAAATCAAAATCGAATACAAGTTATTGTCGGGGACATAAACATTGACCTATTGGAAAATGAATCTGAATCCACAATTAATTACTTGACAACTCTTCAAGGTCATGGTTTTGTAAGCGTAATAAATAAGGCTACAAGGAAGGTTGGTAATTCAAAATCCTGCTTAGATCATTACTTTATTAAATGTCAAGAAAATATTTTTAACTGCATTAACTCACTTATATTAGAACATAAACTCACGGACCAAGATCCCATCTTGCTCAATATTAAACTGGAAGGTGACATAAAAAAAAAGCTTCAACTCACAAAAAAATTATCAATTACTTGATCACAAAATATTTTTAAGACTGATTTCAAGAGCAAAATGGAGTGATGTAATTGACAACAATAATGCAAATGAGTGCACTGTTGATTTTATAAATAGGCTAAAAAATTTAATAGAAGAATCTAGAAAAACAATAACGGTAACAAATAAAACAAAAAGGTTAAAACCATGGATTACAAAGGGCTTGTTGGTGTCAATTAGGTATAGAGATAGGTTAAAAAAAATGTATGGTATACAAAAATAATAGGGATTTGTTGGAGAGGTATAAAATGTATAGAAACACTCTTTCAAAGCTTATAAAATTTTCAAGATTTTCATACTATAGGTCAAGAGCGGAGGAAAGTGCGAATAATACAAAAAAATTATGGCAAATAATTAAAGAGGCCACAAATGAACAATCTTTTGAGTTGGAAATCAAAAGCATTGTAAACAAAAATAATTCGGAAATTACTAATAAGAAACAAATTGCTGGAGAATTTAATGATTATTTTGGTAGCATTGCAAGACAAATGGCGGAGGGAATAGAGCCAGGAGAAGTGAATCAAAGGGCAAAAGTAAAGGATTCATTTTTTGCGCGTATGTTCTGGGGAACATACGCGTTATAGTTTTGCCCAAATGTGAAATTTAATTCTGTGGTGCCGTCCGGCCGTCCGGCCGTTGCCACGATAACTTGAGAACGAAAAGAGCCAGCGACTTGAAATTTTCAGGGTGGGTTGCGCATCCCAATACGACGGACAAGTTCGTTAATGGGTATAATCGGCCCAATGGTTTCCGAGTAATAATTTTGTTTTCAACCAAAATAAATCCGATCGAATTTAAACTTGGTGAATAGTTGTAGAATATAGACCTAAGCACGTTCGTGAAATTTTGTGAGAATCGTATTGCTAGAAAATTATTAAAAAATTATTAAAAAATATTTTTGTTGTCACGATAACCTGAGAACGGAAGGAGATAGCGGCTTGAAAATTTCAGGTTAGGTTGTGCATCTGAATGCGACATTTGAGTTTGTTTATGAGCATAATCGTCCAAACGGTTTTAGAGTTATAGCCATCCGAAATTTTCTGAAATTTGGATGTTTTTTGTTCCTCATTAACTCGAAGAATACAAAACCGATTGGATTCAAACATGGTGAATAGTTGTAGAATATAGACCTAAGCACGTTTATGAAATTTTGTGAGCATCGAATCGCTAGAAAATTATTAAGAAATTATTAAAAAATATTTTTGTTGTCACGATAACCTGAGAACGGAAAGAGATAGCGGCTTGAAAATTTCAGGTTAGGTTGTGCATCTGAATGCGACATTTGAGTTTGCTTATGAGCATAATCGTCCAAACGGTTTTAGAGTTATAGCCATCTGAAATTTTCTGAAATTTGGATGTTTTTTGTTCCTCATTAACTCGAAGAATACAAAACCGATTGGATTCAAACATGGTTATTAGTTGTAGAATGCCAACGCGAAAATATTTGCAGAATTTCGTGAGGATGGTATAACTAGAAAATTCAAAAAAAAATAATTAAAAATAATTGAAAAAAATTCTATATATCATAAACTATTCGTCCGGCATGGCTGAAATTTTGGGAGAGCCTGCAGAACCTAACTCTACTGCAGAATTCCAAGTTTGAACACGATCGGATCTATATTGTTGGAGAACCGAGCAGCCTTTTGTGAGTTCGGTAGGTGGATGCGAATCGTCGTATGATATGTTGTCTATGGTCGTATTTTTGCGAGAACCTCCAAAAATAAAATATGAATGTCATGATGACATATTATTATACATATATATTCATGGTAAAATCGTGTTATTTCATCACAAATCTATAGGAGATTAGATGATAGCCCTACATTAGTGGTCAGACCTGGTTTTGAAAGAGATCCTCCTTAGGAGGAGGCAACTAAATATTGAAGGGATTTCTATGAACAAGAGTGAATATCTTTGAGGAATAGAGAGGCGATTCTTCTTCAAGAGATCCATGTGCCTTCAGAGGAGTATATTTGCGAGAGGGGACCTTTGAATTTTGCAGAAGGCTTCTGATCTTGTAAGGTGAGAGGCTCATTTGTGGATATTAAATCTCGTGATGGGTAGAAAGGAATTCTAGGCCAGTTTTTCTATCACTAATGAGAATATATCTTTTGTAATAACGGGTGATTTTTTGAGAGCTTTTGGATTTGATTTGAAAAAAATTGGTTCAAGCACTGACGTGAAGTCAGAAGCTTTTGCGCGTATGTTCTATTGTCCATTCTCCTGTATTGGACACTCTTCTTAATCGAATTTATTTTAGTTTGGATTCGTTAACATGGGAGCTCAGAGCTTTAATAGCAGCTTGACTGTTAGAGTGGATTAATACATCACATCTCTGATAGTTTCTTTCACACAGCAATTGGCCCATGGTCTCCCAATTTTGTGATTAACTATTTCATCATACTATTAATATAAATCAATAAGATTCAATCGAGAATTAATTGGTTTCATTAAAAAAGTAAATATCAAAACAATTATATGTACGCAAAAATTATTTTAACCAAGTAAATATCAAAAAAAAAATTGGTTCAAGCACTGACGTGAAGTCGAAAGCTTTTGCGCGTATGTTCTATTGTCCATTCTCCTGTATTGGACACTCTTCTTAATCGAAAAAAAAATTGGTTCAAGCACTGACGTGAATCAGGAGCTTTTGCTCTTCTTAATCGAATTTACCATGATGAATTTTATTGTCCGTTCTCCTGATTGGACCCTTTTAATCGAAAAAAAAAATTGGTTCAAGCACTGACGTGAAGTCAGAAGCTTTTGCGCGTATGTTCTATTGTCCATTCTCCTGTATTGGACACTCTTCTTAATCGAATTTACCATGATGAATTCTATTGTCTATTCTCATGTATTGGACACTCTTCTCAATCGAATTCACCATGATGAATTCTATTGTCCATTCTCCTGTATTGGAGACTCTTCTTAATCGAATTTGCCATGATGAATTCTATTGTCCAGAATGGACAATAGAATTCATCATGGCAAATTCGATTAAGAAGAGTCTCCAATACAGGAGAATAGACAATAAAAATCATCATGGTGAATTCGATTGAGAAGAGTGTCCAATACATGAGAATAGACAATAGAATTCATCATGGTAAATTCGATTAAGAAGAGTGTCCAATACAGGAGAATGGACAATAGAACATACGCGCAAAAGCTTCTGACTTCACGTCAGTGCTTGAACCAATTTTTTTTTCGATTAAAAGGGTCCAATCAGGAGAACGGACAATAAAATTCATCATGGTAAATTCGATTAAGAAGAGCAAAAGCTCCTGATTCACGTCAGTGCTTGAACCATTTTTTTTTTAAACCCGTATCACAAATTGAAGTTTTAGGCAAAATAAAATCATTAAAGAATAAAATAAGGGGTGGTGATGATTACATTTGCTCAGACTTATTAAAAAAAATACCATCAGTTTTTATTAGAACCTTTAACACATACAGTTAACATAGTCTTTAGTACAGGAGTTTTTCCAGAAGTTTTAAAAAGTACTTTAATTATTCCAGTACATAAACATGGTGATAGAAAAGAACTAAGTAACTATAGACCAATTACTTTGACTAGCACTTTGAGTAAATTAATTGAGAAATGCTTGAAAGAACAAATTGCATTTTTCCTTGAACAACATAAACTGATAAATAAAAATCAATTTGGGTTTAGAGAGGGGTCAAGTACTGAAAATGCTTTGTGTCGCGTTACCGAAAATATTTTGAGAAACTTAGATACTGGAAGTAAAGTAATAGGTATTTTTCTTGATTTACAGAAGGCATTTGATACAGTGGCTCATCATATTCTACTAAGCAGGTTGGACTGCATAGGTATCAGGGGTCTCCCAAATGACTTAATAAATTCATATCTAAAATAGAGATCGCAAAAAGTTGTCATTTCGGGGAAACATAGTGATAAGCTTGAGGTGGAGTATGGTGTGCCTCAGGGGACGGTGCTTTCACCACTGCTTTTTGTTATTTACATTGATGAGATTATGTCAGCTATCTCCGAAGGAGTTGTATATTGTTTTGCAGATGATACTGGGGTAATAATCAGTGGGAAAAATTGAGAATCAACAAGAACAAAAGCCGAAAAGGCCATTCAAAAAATTAAACAGTGGCTTGATGGTAGTTTACTTTCCTTAAATGTGAATAAAACCAAATTTATTGCTTTTTCACTCTCAGCCGGCCATTTGCCAACCTTTCAATCCTTGAGAATCCACGATCCAAAGTGCCTTAATTTTACACTCAAATGTAAATGCACCAAAACAATAGAAAGAAAAACCAGCTTCAAATATCTCGGTATCTTGATTGATGAAAATTTAACATGGAAAGAACAGGTAATTGCTGTTACTGATAAAATAAGGAAATTAATTTTTAAATTTTATGAGTTGAGAAATGTAGTGCATCTGAAGACCTTAAAAACAATTTATTATGCATTAGTAGAATCTCTTCTTAATTACGGAATCGTTGTTTGGGGTGCTGCTGGGGTGACTTTTTTGGAAAAATTGCAAATTGCTCAAAAATGGTTGATAAAAATAGTGTTATTTAAAGATAAATATTACCCATCAGTCTTGGTTTACAAAGATAGTAACTTAATGTCAATAAAGCAACTTTACTATAAGGCAGTAATAAGATACATGTTGAAGTATCAAGATTACAAAGTAAATATATCTCATGGGCAAAACAATAGATTTGCTCTTAATAACAATGTTGGTCTCCAGAACCCCAAACATACCTTATGTCAAAACCATATTTACTGTCTTGGCCCGAAGGTTTTTAACTCTCTACCACAGGGATATAAGTACAAACCTTATTTCAAAATAAAAAAAGAAATCAATAAGTGGAGTATAGACACTCCGCCGTATCCACAAAGCATTGTTAATTGTTTGACTCTCTGTTAAGTCCTAACTGAGGTCCTCAGTTAAGAATAAATTTGAATCGCAACCTCAGTTAACGTATTTAACGGTGGTGAAACAGGGCTGTTTTGCCACCTTTATTCCTTATTGTCCCTTATTATCACCAATTTATCCTTAAGTGAGGACCTCAGTTAGGACTCAAAGGAGATTGAATGCTTTGTGAATACGGCGGATTAACTTTCAAATTACTTACCAAGTATAGAGTCAGTGGATGGAATGATTGTTTGTTTTTTGGCCTTAGATTTTTTAATTGGGGAGAAAGTGAGTTTCTTTTTCTCTTTAATTTAATTTTTGGGTAAATCTTGGTTTGGGACTTTGTGACTAAAAGAAACATGAGAGGAAGCATTGGCTTCGAAGAGAAAATATATATTTTTTGTTAATTTTTTTAAGCGCACACACAGTATTTATATACCATAGTGCGCCAAACTTTTAGCAGTAGGAGTAATATAAGGAGAAGTTATTGATTTTATATTCTTAGTTCTGTTAACATATTATTTGGATTACTATAGGTTACTTATTTTGTTGTGTTTTTATGTATATGTATATATATGTTATTATGAGGTATTTGAAAGTTGTAATGTAATTTGTAATACTATTACTATTGCTGAATAAATATTATTATTATTATTATTATTTTGTATTCAATAATACTATGTTTTCTAGAACAGGAGGCATTTTATATTATGAGTAACGAATTTTGAATAGAACCAGAAATTAAAATGGTATGTCTCTTATCGCTAGATAAGATAACACGTATGAACACAGATGTGAAATTCATAGATACAAATACGTTAATTTTCGATCACAGCATTCTGAGAAATCATAGAATTATCATTGAAATTTTGAAAAATCCGAAAGTGTTAGCTTGTTTGATTTGAAAATGATATCAGTGGATTCTTATGAGAAAACTGCATCTTGAAAAAATTAATATGAAATTTGTAATGTAAAAAAAAATTTGTTTGCCCAATAACGAACTTAACCGAGATATATCTCCCAAACCTACTCTGAAAAATTTAACTGTCTAGCTCATTAGTTTCGAGAGTTATCGTGTTTACGGCCGGCCCGCCGGACAGAATCGATTTTAACCACGGTGTTTTGATCGGTGATCGAACCAAATCGTTTAAGAGCATTCTAACCCAAAAATTCGAAAATTACAGACAGTTGGACAAATTGATAAACATTTTATTCTGAGCAACAAGAGCGCCAAAAGTGGAGAGTCTGCTTTGGCATGCTTGTTCATGATGACCAATCTGAATTCAATTATGTAATAAACTTGCGCGCAAAAGCAGACTGACCTCACGCCAGAACCTTTGTAATTTCTTTGACAATTCGGTTCATTGACATTCTGGTCTACGCCTCTTAGTCTTTTCATCGGTCGAAATAAAAAAAAATTGTTTCAAGCACTGACGTGGAGTCAGGAACTTTTGCGGTCATGCTCTATTGTCTACTCACCTCTATTGGACACCGTTCTACGAATTTAGCTTCGATGTATACCATTTTCCCAGCTCTTATAATATATGAATACATTTCATACCATTTTAATGACAGACTTCAGTAGAGAATTGTCTATGATAACAGAATTTCCAATTCTGACATATGGCTTCTCCGGAAGAACAATGACACAACTACAAACTATCAGAACCTCAATCGTCCATCTTCAATCGCGTCATTGAGGCTGAATAATGGTTATTTGGCTTTGATGACACGATCAACTGAAATGATGAAATTTAGAATTTCAGTTGTTCGCGTCACTAAGGATAAATTAGTTATTTGGCTATTGCAGATTGACGATTGAGGTTCTGATATAGTTTGCAGTTGTGTCGTTGTTCTTCCGGAGAAGCGATATGTTTCTATTGCAATTGAAATACGAAAAAACTTACGCTTCAAGTAACTCCAGGATACAATATTCACGGAATTTCATGGATATTAGTCGGCATTTTACAGGTAATGACCGAGTTTTAATAGGATCAGATTTGTATATTTTTATAGAGGAAACAAAATTTCAGATGAGTATAACTCCAGAACAACTTGGCCGATTATGTCAATCAAAGAACTTAAATGTCCCATTCGGATGTGCAACCTATCCTGAAAATGGCAAGTCGCTATCTCTTTCCGTTCTCCGTTCTCGATACATAATATTTTTTCGTAATTTTCTTTAAAATTTTCTAGTGGTACACAAAATTAAAGACACGTCTTCATGTCGATATTCTACAACTAGTTACCAAGCTTCAATTCGATTGGGTCTGTATTTTTTGAGTTATCGAGAAAATAATATTCCAGATGGGTCGTTGGGCCGATTATGATTGCGTATCGATATTCCTGAACAGTACTGTGCAGTAAATTGCGTCGTTCCGATATTACTGAAATTCACTGGTAATGATTTCGCGCTACTTTTTTTGATACCCTGTTGGAGACTAGAAATTTACTGATTCTACTGCCACAGAAGTGATCGTATAGTGCCAGTACTGCCAGTATTCCGTCCCCAAATTCAAATAGTTTAGGTTATGAGTGTTTTTCTGCACTAATCAACATCAAAATAGTAAAATCGCTTTCCCTGAGTATTGAATTCAATAAGACTTGGTTAATTTCAGCCATCGTTTCACCCACCGATTACAGACCTAACATTTCAAAGGACTTCAAATATGAAAATTATGGGTTATGTTAGTCCTTCGTTCAAAGGTTCGTTCAGTACTGCTCGAACGTTCCGAAAATTAACAACAGTTTGAGATTATTGTCACTGAAAAGCGTTCCGATATTGCTTACTGTGGCCAGTAATGCAAGCAATATCGGAACGCAAGGTATGCCCAACAACAAACTCAACGAAAATCACAGACATTTGGGCAAAATGATAATGCGATGTCCCCAGAACATACTCGCAAATAAGTGGGAAAGCCCTATGGACAGGGGCGTTGGCACTATTGTTCAAATGTTGACACATCATATCTCCGAAATTATTGGTTTCTCAGTGTTGGGAATATATCAATGGATTTTTATGATAGAACTGCATCATTATAGAAATTGAATTTATAATAAGAGGGGGGAAAACCCTGTGGACAGGAGCTTTGGCGCGCTGTCCAAATCTAACGGCAGAGCTGTCAACCATCCAGGTGCTGAACTCGCCCTAAGCTGCTTAGCTCCAGGAAAGAGAAATATTTCCAAGAATTTAAATCCGACGATAAAAACAGACGTCCAAAAAAAAACTGGTATACTTTTTGGCCCAGAATAGTATCAAACGATTAGTTTTAATCACACACGTACATACATTCACTATTGGTTCGTAAATGAACAGTGCTGTGTTCGTGGTAGCGTATGGTCTCTATTGAAAGACATAAATTAACTGTTGGGTTCGAAAAAAACAGTGCTTTGTTTGTGGTGGCGTAGGCACCTATTAGAGTACAAGCATTTACTGTTGGGTCGAAAATAAACAGTGCCTTGTTTGTGGTGGCGTACGGACACAAATCAGTTCAATTGTGCCATGAGATAAAACATAGTGTATTCCGAGAGTACTTTCTATGAAACGAATCAGCTCAATCGTAACGTTATGCCATGATTAACTATGAGTTAAAAATTCACAAAAAACACTCTGTATAGCAGTAATTTTCACATCTACTAATATACGAAAACACTCTCGTTTCACGTAAGTTTATGAAAATAAATAACATTGGCCAGAAGTGGTACTGTCTTATCGGCTGTGACACAGTCAATATTGACGTTAACATAAAGACTGAAATATTACTACATAGGAAAATTAATTCTTTCATAGTAAAATGTGAGCCTTATAATGTACAAGAATATTTTGAATTTTGCAAAGCTGACAGAACACGTTTTCTTGAATGTAACTATTCTTGACATTTTTTCTTGTACAGATCTCTGTACTTTGAATTGAATTAACTATCCATGTATCGCTCTATCTATTGTTGTGGGGGGTAACGTTGCACTGAAACCTTAGTTTGTTGGCCTCCTCATTTCCTTAATTTCCCGAGTAACCAGGAACCCAGACCAAGGAGACCCTGTTGTTCTTGATTAATTTAGAGGGTTCACTACGTTTTTACTTCGCTCCTGAAAGATCAACAAAATCTGATTCATTGGGCTAGAATCAAAAAATAAAAATCTAGCGAGTAGTTGAGATAAATTTAAACTGTCCTCAGATAGTAGCTGATCAACTAGTTTATTCTTCTGAACTGGCAACATTTAGTTTATTTAGAATAATAATATCAAATTTATCATATCGTCACTCGTCTCATATCAGATTGGAGATAGTATCAATGCTGAAGTCTGTTCCAACTGATAGCGACAATATAAAGGAGTCCACACAAGTTGAGACAAATTACGAACTATCTACGAATAAATTTGAATGGGTGAGTTCAGTCAAAACCAGAAGAAGTATCTGAAGGAGTTGCTAACGGAACTGAACCTTTCAATAAACAATAAATTTGATGAGCTTGAAACAAATTTAAACAGAAAATTTGAAGAAGTGAAATTGGACGCTGCTAAAAAGATCAAGATTCTTGAAGAAAAAGTTGGTAAGCTTGAACATGAAAACTCACTCCTTTGCTCTGAAGTATCGCGAATTAAGAAAAAACATAACAAAAACAACTTAGTGATACATGGTTTAAATCTTCAAGATAAGAGCACCGAAGAAGCGACATTGCACCTAATAGAGAATATTTTGGAAGTTGAAATTAATTCAAACTCAATCAAGGATTTATATGGAATAGGAAGGGATGGAGCTAAAACAGTTATCGTGGAGTTAGATGCCTTCAAGGAAAAAAACAAGTTGCTAAAAAACGGTAAGAAGTTGAAAGGCAGTGGAGTTTTCATTACTCCAGACTATACCCCAGAAGAGCGATTACACAACAAAGCTCTATATGTCCATCTAAAAGAAGCTAGGAGTAGAGGAAGGAGATCACGAATTGAAGGAAACAAGTTGATTATTGATGGAAGAACATACACTCTGGATCAGTTGGAGGAGCTTCGTGTTGTCGAAACTGGAACTGACAGCCACAAGCAGAGAGAGGGTAACACTGCGGCGGAGGATAGTAGCTTTGTGAAGGATATTCTGAAGAAATTTGGTTCTACCCTTGAAACTGAAAAAACGGGAGGGCCAAAAACTCGTTCACGACTAGATCGAAACTAATTGCCTGAAGAGATTTCACGACAAACCAAATTGAAGCCAAAGAGTTTTAGGATTTAAAAGATTGTGACAGGGCAATGAAAAAGGATAGAAATGGACTCAATATATTTCATAATAATATAAGGAGCATATCTAAAAATTTCGAAGAACTTGCGATTACGCTATCTCAGTTTGAGTAAGAATTCGATGATATAATACTTACCGAGACTTTCGAAGTTGACAATATGAACGCCTACCAACTGGACGGGTTCAGTGCATTTTACAATGAAGGAAATATCAATAAAAACGATGGTACGATAATATATATTAGGAATAACTACAAGTGGACATCTAACATTATTGAAGCGTTCAACATTCGGATAATAGAATTAGTTATCCACATTACTGCTACACTCTCGATACAAATCTTTGCCCTATATCGACCTCCAAGCGAACTAGTGACGAATTTTCTGGAGGGACTGGAAGATTTTTTTGTGAATCGCACAGGTAAACATAGCCTGTGATTATTTATCGGCGACATCAATGTGGACCTACCGCAGAGGGGAAATAGGCTGGTTCAGGAATACCTCAACATGATGTACGAGCATGGATATATATCATCAGTAAACACTTACACTAGGGTACAAGGATAGACAAAGTCATACCTGGACCATCTTTTTATTAAGAGTCAATCCCCTTGGATGATCTTCTCCCTGTTGTGTGGAGATTTTTCAGGTTTGAGGAACGGTCTGAGTAAAGAGAACTGGCAGGAAATGTATAAAGAAGAGGACTGTAATAAGCTGATGAATATGTTTATAGAAATTTTAACTAGGAATGTCAGAAAATGTACAAGAGAAGTGAAAATACCAAGTAAGAACTCAAAGAGAAAGCCGTGGGTTACCAACGGGCTTTTTAAATCGATACATAGGAATAATCTTTTACAAAAGCTAGTTCAAAAAGATAATTTAGAGCTCAAAGAATACTACAAAAAGTACAGAAATAAATTAAATAATCTGATAAAGGTCACAAAAAACTGTTATGTGAGCGCAAAAGTAACGGAAGAACGTGGGAATACTAAACAATTACGGAAGTGTGTTAGGGAGCTGGAAGGAGAGAATAAAAGAAGGGAAATAGTTGAGTGTCTGAAACCGAGAGAAGACGAAGCTATCACAAATCGTCAAGGAATTGTGGACTGTTTTGGCGAGTATTTTTCCAGAATAGGTTCGGAGCTAGTTCACAAGCTACAGCAACCTACCCATCCTGTAACACGAACCAGAAGATTGGCTAATTCATTTGGTCTCGTGGATACATCAGCGGAAGAAGTTAAATCTGTCATAGATCATCTCAAAATCGGTAGATCGGCGGGCTTGGATGACTTGAAGGCGGAATTATTGAAGAATGTAAGTAACATCATATCTGAACCATTATCTTTTATCCTTAATAAGTGTATGGAGAAAGGGATTTTCCCAGAAACTCTTAAAGTTGCCAAGGTGACCCCTGTATTCAAGGCTGGAGACAAGAAACTTCTAACAAACTATAGGCCAATTTCAGTAAATTCTGTCATAGGAAACATTTTTGAAAAAGTTTTGAAGGCGCGAATATTAAAATTATTTGAAAAATTTGTAATTCTGTCCAATAGACAGTATTGATTTCAGAAAAATAAGTCAACGGAGGATGCGATGGCTAGATTGATATCGAAGGCATGATTGTCGAAGGCATTTGATACCGTCTCGCACCGTGATCTGCTCTTAACATTGGAAAATGTGGGTTTCAGAGGGGAATCTGACAAATTGATGGAAAATTATTTAGAGAACCGAAGGCAGGTCGTGATGCGGGATGGAGCATGGAGCTCTGATAGGGATGTGGGATACGGTGTTCCGCAGGGAACGGTCCTCGGTCCATTGTTGTTCTGCCTGTACATCAATCAACTGTTCGATTTGCCAACCTGTGGGGATGTAGTTTCAGGTTCTTGGGATTCTCTCAGGATAAAGGCTGAAAAAGACATCCAGTTGATTTTGGATTTTTTCCGAGAAAGGCTACTTACTGTCAACTTCGAGAAAACTTGTTATTTGTCGTTCACTGATTACGTATCCACACTTCCTGAAACTGCAGAACTTTCTATCCACCTGGACAACGAGACAGTTCATATTATAAGAAAACAAAATACCAGGTTCCTCGGAGTAGTTATAGACTCCCATCTGCGATGGCATCGTCAAATTGAACATCTTTGCACTAAATTGAGACGTCATCTAGACTTATTCAGGCATATGAGGGGATTTTGCAATCGGGCCGATCTCAGAATACTTTATTTTTCGTTGGTGTAGTCACTGCTGTCATATGGTATTCTTGTGTGGGGTGGTATTGATGCTGTCCACCTGAAAAAATTAGAAATCTTGCAGAAGAGAATCCTGAAGATAATTTATAACAGAAAAATTACCCACCTCTCTGATGAGTTGATCAGAGAGGCTGGAGTTCTCGACTCTAGACAACTATTCTGTCAGAGCTTCTTGTTGTTCCATAGATATAAATGTGAAAAAATAATAATCGATCACAAATTTCGGACACGATAATCCCAAGAGGCACTTCATACCAAGAATGTTGAAGACAATCGGGCAGAGGTGTTTTACATACTTAGCACGACGAACCTATAATATCTTGCCAGTTGAAATAAGAGAGTCAAACAGCTATAGTTCCTTCAAGGAATCCATTGAAGTTTGGATATCCCTCCAACCACGGTGAGCTGTGGCTGATCTGATTGATCTGAAAAATGCTCCTATCAAGTGAATGTTCTCCTATACACCCGTGTTCCTCCTGAGGCACTTTATTGTATGTAATTAATGAAGTTTTTATTATTGTTTTATCGATCTGTTTTCACCAGAATATGTAATATTTGTGAGATCTGTCATTATTTGTCACCTAGTCTGTTGGTTGCCTTCCATGGTACTATTTAGTTGCACTTTTTATAGAGTACTTAATTTGTTTGAGAATCACTTTATTCTTACCAGTAGCTTGTGATATAGACTGTGTAATATGTTTAATGATTATTATTATTATTATTATTATTATTATTATTATTGGTCGAATACTGTTATTTATTTATTATTATTTATATTATTTTTGCCTACTCGATAACATGGGAGCTCAGAGCTCTAAAAGCAACTTGACTGTCAGAATATATTTCTATAATAGACCTTGGATGGTGGATTTCCTGTCCCAGACTTTCTTCCTACCTAGCACGTAGTGAAATTCTTTTCGATTATTTTCTTAATAATTCCATCACTAGGAAGATTAGCTGATGAAATGTATCTGGTAAGAGAGCACCAGGCTTTCTGGTTTTTAATATTATACAGGGTGTCTGGTGAGGAATGGGACAACGTTTAGGTGGTGATGAGGGATGTCTCAAGGAGTGAGAAAATGCCATTGGAAATCATCTGAGGTTCATGGTTCTTGATATACAGGGCGTTTCAGAAAAAATATCGAAATTTCAAATTACTATAATTCAGGAAATATTGGAGCTAATCCGATGATATTTCGTATGAACAATGATAGAGTGAGTACAAATCTGTTTGGATGGAAAATTTGGAACAAAATCAGATCCGGACTCAGAAATTTTAGTTTTTCTGAAATTAGGAAAAAACAAAACCCTGTATGCGGTTTTTGATTTTTTTGACTTCAGATTCTGAGAGAGCAGGAAAAATACTTTCAAACTCAACTGTCATCCCGAATGACACAAATTTTCCCTGCTTTCTCTGACCCTTCGAATGTCAATCAAAGTTAACATTTGGAAAATTTACGAAGTATTTCTAAAGTACTAATTGATGATTCAGTAGGAACAAAATTAATGATTAATTACTCAAATATTGTTCAAACTGAAAACCGTCAACTTCTTGTCTCTTAGTCGGTCTTTCAGATGAGTTTGGATCATTTTTTCCTGTAATATCCAAAGTTTCATTCGTCATGTAGATATCTCCATCATTAGTCTTGAATCTAGTTGCCAGTTATGTCAATTCTATGGTTTGCTATCATTCATGATGAGAAAAGATAGAGCATTTAGTTATCTGTCAAACTAGTGATTTTATAATTGATACAATCTTACTTCAATTTGTTGAAAATCATGCCGTACACATTTTCTAATGAAGAGTATGTTGACATGCTTTTGGCGTATGGTTCATATGATATGAACGAAAGAGCAGCTGAAAAAGAGTATCGTAGACGTTTTCCCAATCGTCGGGTTCCAAATCACAAAATTTTTTCGTGGTCATGGTGGTCAAAGAGCATGGCCACCTCGGTCTCCAGACATGACACCGTTAGATTATTTCCTTTGGGGCCATCTTAAAACTATGGTGTACGAGCAAGAGATAAATACGAGAGAACAATTAATTCAGCGAATAATAGACGCATGTGACGAAATACGAAACAACCCAAATGTGATAAGGAAAGCAGTTTTGAATTTAATGAAAAGAGCAGATAAATGTGTAGAAGTTGGGGGTTTTCATTTTGAACAATATTTGAAGAATTAATCATTAATTTTGTTCCCACTGAATCATCAATTAGTACTTCAGAAATACTTCGTGAATTTTCCAAATGTTAACTGTTTTTCGGTTTTTTGATAATTTTTATAAAATTTTGGATTCGTTTATGATCTTTTTTGGCGCTCTAGTTCCTCGGAACTGAGTGCTTATCAATTTGCCCAAATGTCTGTAATTTTCGAATTTTTCGATGAAAATGGTCTTAAACGATTTGGTTCGACTCACTGATCAAGAATCCGTGGTCGAAATTCATCCTGTCCGGCCGGTCCAGCCGTCCGGCCGTAGGCACGATAACTCTCGAACGGAATGAGCTAGACAGTTGAAATTTTCGGAGTAGGTTTGGGGGATAAATATCTCGGCTAAGTTCGTTATTGGGCAAAATCGGACAGATGGTTTCGGAGTAACAAAAAAAATATATTTTTTTTACAGAACAAATTCCAAATTACATTTTTTTTCAATAAGGAGTTTTACCATAAGAATCCATTCATATCATTTTTAACTCTAACAAAATAATACTTTCGGAGATATGATTCTCCAGAATTTCAATGATAGAATTATTCTGTGGCTATTCTATGAATTGTTATAACGTCAACTTTGACGTTGTCTCATTGTCCATATCTTGTTTATACTCATTGTCATTCATTCCAGTAATGGTATCAATATGAGAATTGAGAATTATAATATTATCATACTTTTTGTTGGTTGATATTTTCATCCGATGGTCAATCCATATGATGATGGGAATGGTAATGGTAAGTTAATAACATTGTCATTCATTCCAGCAATCGTATAAATATGAGAATTATAATATAATACCATAGTTTTTGTTGGTTGATATTTTCATGCCGATGGTCAATCCATATGATGATGGGAATGGTAATGGTAAGTTAATAATATTGAGTTCAGAATATCTCCATTAAAAACAAAACTGGAATTGAGGAATGAATATCTCGGATGAGTTCGTTGTTGGGTAGAATTCGTCTATTGGGTTTGGATTGATAATTTTTGGCACTCTTGTTGAATTTAAATTCTGCTATGATGTTTGAATTCAATTTCTGCTAAGATGAAGTGCTAAATTTCAATAATGAATCGTACTTCTATGTTTTCGCAGAATGCTATAATTATTCTATCTAAGCTTCATTATATGATCTGTGTTCATACTCGTACATTTCATCCTGTTCTATAAGAGAGAGTCAAATTCATTTCAGCTATTTTAATTTGGTTTCTTCCATGGTGCAGTTCTCATTCTCAGATTGCTCATTTAATCTTGATAAATATACTATTATTTGAATTGAATTTCCTGTATGATGCAGTTCTATTATAAGAATACATTGATATAATTCTCAACTCTGAGAAACCAATACTTTCGGAGATATAATTTGTCTGTTTGAACTAGAGCGCCAGAAAGCTCCTGTCCACAGGGCTTGAACCCATTTTTTTTTACTTAAAAGTAACTATCTGAAATCTCATGTTTCTGCAATGTCGAGAAAAAAATATGGAAGAAGCGAAAATCGGAAGATTGACATTCGAAGGATCAGAGCAAGCAGGGAAAATTTGTGCCATTCGGGATGACAGTTGAGTTTGAAAGTATTTTTCCTGCTCTCTCAGATTCTGAAGTCAAAAAAATTGAAAACCGCATACAGGGTGTTGTTTTTTCCTAATTTCAGAAAAACTAAAATTTCTGA
Source organism: Halyzia sedecimguttata (assembly GCA_937662695.2). NCBI lineage: Eukaryota > Metazoa > Arthropoda > Insecta > Coleoptera > Coccinellidae > Halyzia > Halyzia sedecimguttata. The sequence goes on from OW569411.2 coordinate 73,021,818, forward strand.
GTCCGGATCTGATTTTATTTCGAATTTTTCATCCAAACAGATTCGTACTCACTCTATCATTATTCATACCAAAAATCAACGGATTAGCTCTAATATTTCCTGAATTATAGTCATTTGAAATTTCGTACTTTTTTCTAAGACACCCTGTATATCAGGAACCATGTACCTTAGATGATTTCAAATGGCATTTTCTCACTCCTTGAGACATCCCTCATCACCACCTAAACGTTGTCCCATTCCTCACCAGACACCCTGTATATAATATGATAAAAGTCGAAAGGTTTAACGGATATGTATGTATGTATTATGAAACTAAAAATATAGAAACAGAAACAAAATTTAAATGATACGAAAATATGCAGATTTTTCAAGTGGCTGATGCAAAATTTTAACGGCTAGTAGAGGTTTCACTGTATTTATAATATCTCATTACCTGTTCCTTCCCTAGATATTCTGAGAATGGCTTCATGGGTCATTTTCTCTACCACAAGGTTAAGGGGTGTGAGATTTGTGATAATTTTTACTGCCTTGGAAGGACAGGTTACCATAGCTCTAGTGACTCACACAGGGGAGCCTTTGTATTTTGTCCAGGGTTTTCCTCGTACTAATTCTGCCTTTTTTTATAGCAGACAATATCTTGGGATTTCAGTCCATAGTCTTACCGGCTAGATTTCTACACTCCATTAAAAACTCTATGGCTTTACTAGCAGTGATTTCAACATTCGCTTATTTCACATAAATCTACTATCTAGTGTTGGTACTCCTAGGAGCACAATAGACCTTAAGGTCGCAGTGCAACGTTACCCCCTACAACAATATCGTAGTTATTTAACTTTAGACTGCCAATCTATAATATATCCGTCAAAAACAAGGAATCTCACATGCTAATATTTAAGAAGGTGATTCTTTGACTCATTTAAAGAAAAAACTTCCTATGAATGTATGTCATAAAACTCTTGACCTTTGAGATACAGGTTGATAAATTTTCGTACTGCGATATGAAGCAATTTTAATTTGACTATTCTAATCAAGAACAATGCATTAGACAAGAAAACATATTTTTTGGATTCTTATTAATTTTGGAACAAAACTGATCTATTAATTTTCTTTCATTCGATGCACAAACATTTCCACACCGCATCAGATTTTTGAGAAATTGATCCTGAAGTAAAACGATTTTTATTTTTTAAGCGGAAACCGTGCGTCGGACAAAGAAAACTTGTTAGTTCAAATTTGCTCAAAAAGTAATGAAGATCTCGAATGTGATTCTTATTTCAAAAGAAAGCAGTGGCGTAGTATATTTAATCCAAAAATATTCAATGCAAAACACTTATGACCGCCACTGGTAGAGAAAATAGACATTTTTGTACATATTAAAAAGCACCTTTATACATAGACGGCATGTACCAAATTTTAAATAAATTTCTACAATATTATCCCAGTTATTATTAAAAACCTGTTTTTTTTTTCCAAAATTTTATCACCGCGTATCTCAAAAGTTAAGGCGTTTAGGACATACGTTTTTAGGAAGTTTTTTTCTTAAAATAAGTAAAAAAATTTCCCCCTTAAATATTAGCATGTCTCTAAGGAACACCCTGTATACTAACAAATTTTGGCCATACTCCACCCAAACCTGCAAACTGCAACAAATGATAATATAAAACTTCTCGAACGGAATGAACTAAAGATTTGAAATTTTCAGAGCATATTTGAGGAATGAATATCAGATAATTCATTATTGGATAGATTCGGTCTGGTAGTTTCAGATTAAACACTCTTGGCACTCTTGTTGCTTTTAAATGACTCTTTATGAATTTAATTTCTTTCATGATCCAGTTCTATCATAAGAATCCATTGATATCATTCCCAACTCTGAGAAACCAATACTTTCGGAAATATGATTTGTTTGAAGTTTGAACAAGAGTGCCAAAAAGCTCTTGTCCACAGGAATTTCCCACTATTTTCCTTGAAAATATCAAGTCATTTGCCACTATGCTGGAAATTGAGGGTGAGAAAATTTCATTCGAATACCTCCAGCCGTTTAGGAAATATTAATAAATTTGATTTTTTTCTAATCAAACTTTAACACCCTGTTCTTTGTAAACGAAGCATTTCCCTCATTGAGCAAATTCATGCTATTCTTCGATTATCTATGGGCATTTGAATTTTCCTCCTTTCAGACTGGACCACTCTGTATTGTTGGAAATATTGTGAAAATGTTATATTTATCCCTGGAAGCCAAGAAGCCTTAAGCGAGTTTAGTACCTGGATGGGACACGGCTATGATTATGAATCGGAACCATCGCGCCAAAGCTGACTGCTTTTCCAACTTTTTAATGTTTGTTTTACTCGTTTTACTCGAGCTTCATAGATCAATCATGGTTCGTGAAACTCACTCTCATTCTGTCAATCATCAGCTGTCAATTATCGATTCTAACAGTATCAATATGTTCTATCGGAATGGCGTGCTTTTTCCAGTACCTGAACAAAGGACGTTTTGTAGTCTCTCGACAAAATAATCAAAAAACTCCCCTCGTTCGTTATAATAAACAATCGCCGCTCCAAACGCATTCATATCAATAACTGTCTTCCCAAACACAAATTGAGACCGTGAATCAATAGCGAATTTGATTTAAACTTTAAATGGCATTTCAATATCCATGTTCACAATTCACTGGCAGTAGATTTACACGTGGCACGTGCAGGAAATTGCTCCAGTTGACAGTTTCAATGTGTCCTACGGGAACTGAAGTCCTGACGGCGGGAATCTTATACACGGTCTGCGAACAACGGCAATTGCGGACTTATGGGCCATATACGGTGGAATGTTGTCAGTTCGAGGGCTATCTACATATTTCTGGGCTGGCATCGCTTTGTCAAGGAGAGGTAATGCCCTCTGAGTTTGTAGAAAATGGTGGTCGGAAACCTTCAGATTCTTCCAGGATCGGATTATTCGAGTCGGTTGATTTCTGTGGGCTCTATTACTTTATAAGAAAATTATGTAATATTGAATTTCTTCATTAATCCAAGGAAATACACTCCTCTTATGCCCGGTTTCTAAGGTAATTTTATCGGTAGTTTATCTGTTCCATAACTTTATCGGGTCGATGACCAGAGATTTCTGTTTCTCAGTACCGCTCTAACAGATATTGTTCCGATAAACTCCGTTCAAGTTAACCCTTTGATAGGGTCCGTTTATCGATTCAATAACTATTTGACGTTTCCATTCTAACCTCATAGTTGAGAAGTTCACTTTTTGCGCGTATGTTCTGGGGAACATCGCGTTATAGTTTTGCCCAAATGTGAAATTTAATTCTGTGGTGCCGTACGGCCGTACGGCCGTCCGGCCGTTGCCACGATAACTTGAGAACGGAAAGAGCTAGCGACTTGAAATTTTCAGGGTAGGTGGCGCATCCCAATACGACGGACAAGTTCGTTAATGGGTATAATCGGCCCAATGGTTTCCGAGTAATAATTTTGTTTTCAACCAAAATAAATCCGATCGAATTTAAACTTGGCGTATAGTTGTAGAATATAGACCTTAGCACGTTTGTGAAATTTTGTGAGAATCGGATCCCTAGAAAATTATTAAAAAATTATTAAAAAATATTTTTGTTGTCACGATAACCTGAGAACGGAAGGAGATAGCGGCTTGAAAATTTCAGGTTAGGTTGTGCACCTGAATGTGACATTTGAGTTTGTTTATGAGCATAATCGTCCAAACGGTTTTAGAGTTATAGCCATCTGAAATTTTCTGAAATTTGGTAGTTTTTTGTTCCTCATTAACTCGAAGAATACAGAACCGATTGAATTCAAACATTGACATTAGTTGAAGAATGCCAACGCGAAAATTCTTGCAGAATTTCGTGAGGATGGTATAACTAGAAAATTAAAAAAAAAATAGTTGAAAATTATTGAAAACAAATCTATATATCATAAACTATTCGTCCGGCATGGCTGAAATTTTGGAACAGCCTTCAGAACCTAACTCTACTGCAGAATTCCAAGTTTGAACATGATCGGATCTATATTGTTGGAGAACCGGGCAGCCTTTTGTGAGTTCGGTAGCGTAGTGGTAGCCAAGTGTAGCGGATGGGAATCGTCGTATGATAATATGTAGTCTATGGTCGTATTTTTGCGAGAACCTTCAAAAAAAATATGAGTGTCATGATGACATATTTTCGCTCGTATATTATGGGATAATCGTCTTATTTCATCACAAATCTATGGGAGATGATAGCCCTACATTAGTGGTCAGACCTGGTTTTGAAAGAGATCCTCCTTAGGAGGAGGCAACTAAATATTGAAGGGATTTCTATGAACAAGAGTGAATATCTTTGAGAAATAGAGAAGGCGATTCTTCTTCAAGAGATCCATGTGCCTTCAGAGGAGTATATTTGCGAGAGGGGACTTTTGAAAGGTTATGTATTATTTTTAATATGATATCGCTGAAATTTTGCTGAAGGCTTCTGATCTTGTAAGGTGAGAGGCTCATTTGTGGATATTAAATCTTGTGATGGGTAGAGAGGAATTTTAGGCCATGTAGGCCACTAAGGCCCACTTGCACGAATGCGGGTTATCTAATTAAATCCGGATTAACTCTAAACCTAGGGTTAAATTGATAATAGGTCTTGCACCTTCAAGAGTTAGAGCCTAACCCTGGGTTAAAACTATAAAAATTTAACCCGGCAAAATAGCAGGGTTAAATGGCTAAGTCCGGGTTAGTCATGTAAAAATTGACATTTCTAATTTAAATAGTTTCGATTTGTGATGAATTTCTGGTAAATAATAAATATTAGCAGTGATCGGTAAATTGATTGTGTGGTATTTTTGAGAATGATTCATGATTAATGGATATACTACAAACTACATTCTGATCTACGCATGCGCCCCGTTTTAACCTCAACATCGAATCTGAAATCTGAAACGTAAACAAAATATTCTCAATCCACGAAGTACGAACGAGTATTCCTTCCGTTGAAAATAATCGAGATTACCTTGTATTTGAAGATTGGAGGAATCTAGAAATATTGTTTACGTATGTGAAAGAAATTCCAAATTATGGAGAACTGTGGAAAAGTTGTTCAGAAAGAAGATATCTGGTATATGTCCTTCAGGATTTCTGGCTAAAAATCAGCAGTAAGTAATAGAAGTGAATTGAATGAATTACTTTACTCAGAGAAATCCAAGTCTTAATATTTCCTTTCAGGTTGGAATGAATTAAGGTCCAGTTGACGTAGAGCAAAAAAGTAATGCTTTTCGACAAATAGAATGCATGAGTTACTCTTGGAGTTACTGCAGATAGAATTCTTAAAAACAAGGTATATGGAACTTAGTCGATTGAATATTTGTGAAGCTTAAGTATATCTCATGAGAAAATTTAATATTGATAAGAGGCAACCAAGATGACATGAACACTAAAATTTTTAAAGTTCAAAAGTGGAATAGCCAAGAAGAAAATCTAGTGTTTCTATTCAAACAAATCTGTTTTCCTGATATCATGGGTCTCTTACGATCCATCATCAGGGTGTTTGGATGCCAGCGTGTACCTATAATATAATAGGCATTTTTAACGAAACATTTTAATTTTTCTAATTGCAGAATATTTTAAAATATAGGAGTAGAAGGCGATGCAATATAACATGTGTGTAGGTATATATTATGTATATTGTTTTCCCGTGGAACTTCAGGTATATGTTTCTTAAATGCTTGTTGCTCAGCATGCTTAACAATGAATACCTCTGAAGAACAGATTTTACTAATATTATAATAGAATGGCTTGATAATTCAACGCTAACTTTGAAAATGATGTATCCTAGTGTTGCGGAGGAAAATCCAAGTATATTTTACAACGAGAAGTAGTATATAAGGCAACGGAGAAAGTCAGTTATCATATTTTAATAATAATCTATATACAAGTATTTATCCTCCCTGCAGTGTTTCACGAATCCTCCATGATTATGTGGGCAGCAGTGGTCCAAACTCGAAAAAATGTATTGCATGCTGCTTGATGTAGTATTGAATTTTCAAAATGAATGTTATTCTTGATCTCTCTTGAAGTAAATAATCGAATATGTTAATAGAGTTTTATTCGAAATTATTTCCTTTGTTTGTATTACGGCTTCAGTGAGGTATACAAATTTTTTGTTCACTGAGGGCTGATATATTTTACGACCTGTAAACTGTAAAGTAGCCTTACCGAAAGGAAAGTAATCTGTAAATGTTCACTTTAAAGGGGATCAGTAAATTCAACGAGCACATAGTTGACGAATACTCTACGGAGAGGTTGAATAAATCGGCCCTTAGTAGATAGTATAAAACAATTTATAGATTGGTATCTAAATAAATGAATCTTATTTTCACAATAACTCTTTTCCCCTAACCCATGAAAACAAATTTTCACAGACAATTTACATGAATCATTAGCTTCAAACTTTCATTATCTTGAAATACAAATGAATAAGTGGAAATTTAATTTTAATATTTCAATATTGAATGGAATATTTAGAGTTTATCTATAATTTCAGATATCTCATCTCATCAACGAGTGACAAAAGTATTGAAATTGATTATGCATTAAACGATGTGTTCAAATGTCAAATCATTACCATATTCCATATCGACAGACATTCTTGTAATGATTATGAAGAATTAAAAAGGTTTGATGGCTAATATAAAAATTTGTTCAAGCACTGACGTGAAGTCAGGAGCTTTTGCGCGTATGTTCTATTGTCCATTCTTCTGTATTGGACACCCTTAATCGAGTTTACCATGGTAGGGTGTCCAATACAGAAGAATGGACAATAGAACATTGGTTCAAGCACTGACGTGAATCAGGAGCTTTTGCTCTTCTTAATCGAATTTACCATGATGAATTCTATTGTCCGTTCTCCTGATTGGACCCTTTTAATCGAAAAAAAAATTGGTTCAAGCACTGACGTGAAGTCAGGAGCTTTTGCGCGTATGTTCTATTGTCCATACTCCTGTAATGAACACTCTTCTTAATCGAATTTACCATGATGAATTCTATTGTCTATTCTCCTGTATTGGACACTCTTCTCAATCGAATTCACCATGATGAATTCTATTGTCCATTCTCCTGTATTGATGAATTCTATTGTCCAGAATGGACAATAGAATTCATCTTGGTAAATTCGATTAAGAAGAGTCTCCAATACAGGAGAATAGACAATAAAAATCATCATGGTGAATTCGATTGAGAAGAGTGTCCAATACAGGAGAATAGACAATAGAATTCATCATGGTAAATTCGATTAAGAAGAGTGTTCATTACAGGAGTATGGACAATAGAACATACGCGCAAAAGCTCCTGACTTCACGTCAGTGCTTGAACCAATTTTTATTATTGTTTAGTTTGTGTATGGTTTGGTTGAAAATAATCATGGACTTTGCAACTGAAGTATCAATTGATTCAACTTCCTCATCAGATGAAGAAGTTCTTGATTTTCTCAATAATATTTCTATATCCCGATTCATAAGAATTCGTAGATCTCCCAATGAAATGTTCACAGATGAAGAATTCAAATTGAGATATATATTTAGGTAAGTTTGAATAGAACTAATACTTTGTAAGTGTTAGTATTTATTATTATTATTTGCAATTTTTTTTCAAGAACAATATCAAATTCAGTTTTCTTTATCAAAAATATCTCAAATTTTAAGTCTGCCCCTAATATTTCAATTTTTTTCAGTAAAAGTACAGTTGATTACCTATGTGAACAAGTTAATCATACATTAACTCCAATATCACAAAGAAGAGTTGCATTATCGGTCTTAGAACAGATGCTGATAACTCTTCACTTTTATGCTACAGGTAGTTTCCAAATTGTGATCGGTGATGACATAAATGTTCATAAAACAACTGTCTCAAGAATAGTGTTTAAAGTAAGTAAGGAAATAGCAAAGCTTGCTCCTCGTTTCATTTTCATGCCAAGGAATGGTGAAGAAATTAGGCAGACAAAGGCCCATTTCTATAACATTGGAGGTTTTCCAAATGTCATTGGATGTATTGATGGCACTCATGTACCAATTATTTCGCCAGGAGGAAATCGTGCTGAGTTGTTCAGAAATAGAAAAGGATACTTTCCCTTCAATGTGCAACCTGTTTGTGATGCAAATTTGATCATACGAGACATTGGTGCACGCTGGTATGGTTCAACCCACGATAGCAACATACAACACAAATCATTTTTGAGGGCTCGTTTAGAGAACAATTAGTTCACAAATGGATATCTTTTAGGAGACAGCGCGTACCCTTGTGGTCGACATTTATTAACGCCGATTTTAAATCCTAGCAATCATCCCGAAGAGCTTTATAATAGAGCTCACATCAAGACACGTAACAGTGTAGAAAGGACATTTGGTGTGTGGAAGAAAATATTTGCCTGTCTAGCTGTGAAACTTCCAGTGAAGTTAGACTGTGCACTTACAGTTATTGTAGCTACGGCCGTGTTGCACAATATAGCCTCGTACCAGAATAATTATTTTGAAATTGAGGAAGGATTTCTAGAAGTATCCATCAATTCGGATTTATCAACAACTAAAAACATAAAAATCTCTTCAGTAACCTAACCTAACGAAAGAAATAAAAACTGTAAAAGGCTACCAAGCTTTCACATTTCATCTGAAAACAAACAACAAACTCCAAAAATTGCAAAGGTTAATATAAAACTGGCCTTCAAAACTTGCATGGAAATTAGGAAATACATTTGATAAAACTCCGTACATGTTTAAATCGCATATACAGGGTGTCCCAGAAATCAACGATAAGCCGGTAACGGGCGATAGGCCAGGTGATAACAGTTATCAGAAAAATATTTAAAAAAATCTTTGTCATGTACTTTTCAAATTATAGGTATTAGAAAAAAAAAGGAAAAACTGACATCCTGTGATGATCTTTCAAGTCCTGTGTCTACAAATATTAATTTTTCGTCAGTCTTTTTTTTGTAATGTAATCATGAATAATCCTTCTGTAAATTACAGTTTAAAATTAAAACATAACTCCCTCAGTTTTAAATAAAATGTTGGATTTTTGCCCAACAATAAATTCAAAATAATTTCATCATCCAACTTTAACCGACTGTACTGTAAAAAAAATGTACCACACTATTTTGGCAAGTAACATCAAAAGATGGCGCATTTAGTCTGGATTCCAAAATGGTATGATACTTGCTAGATTACTTCTTAGTTGAGGAAAATAATAATGTTATTTTAAGTGGAACCGGATTTCAGTCCAATTCTGTTTAATTATTGGAAATGGAGCCTAGGCATCTTTAAGTCCACAATTTACAAGTAAAGTTTGATTTAAACGGTAGACGTAGAGTGACGTTATTTTGCCTAGTAAGAGTGAGACAGATGGTGACGCTAAGTGGGAGCGAGATAGATAGTGACGCTACTTTTATGCGAGAGTGAGACGAAATAAAAGATGCAAGTTTGAAATAAAATATAGACATTGGATTTTTTCAGTTGACTTTAATTTAATTAGATTTACAAGAAATTACAGCAAATGTTCAAATTGCTGGCTTCCAGCTGCAATGCAAACGAGGTAAACATGTGGACGGGAATTTTGAATGGTAGAGTTATTGGTCCATCTGAGCTGCCGGAGAACTTAAATGCCCAGGTTTATTAGGACTTCTTACAAAATCAATTACCAGATTTATTGGAAGAAGTGCCACTGAACATTTACAGCAGCATGTGGTACCAACAAGATGGCTGCCCAGCGCATTATGCTCCCACAGTTCGGGAGTTCCTCGACCGAGAATACCCCGATAGGTGGATTGGGCGGGGTGGTACAATTTCGTGGCCTGCCCGTTCACCCGATTTAAACCCCATAGTTTTCTTTTACTGGGTAACGATAAAGGAGATTTAGCCGAGCTGCACCAAAGAATTACAGAAGCCGCTGAATACATTAACCCAAGAAGTTATACCCGTCTTATTACGCTATCATTTTTAAGAAGATGTAGAGCATTGGAGCTGAAGGCCAACAATTTGCTGTAATTTCTAATTAAATTAAAGTCAACTGAAAAAATCCAATGTCTGAATTTTATTTCAAACTTTGCACCTTTTATTTCGTCTCACTCTCGCATAAAAGTAGCGTCCCTATCTATCTCGCTCACACTTAGCGTCACCATCTGTCTCACTCTTACTAGGCAAAATAACGCCACTCTCCATCTACCGTTTAAATCAAACTTTACTTGTAAATTGTGGACTTAAAGATGCCTAGGCTCCATTTCCAATAATTATACACAATTGGCCTGAAATCCGGTTCCATTTAAAAAAAAATTATTATTTTCCTCAACTAAGAAGTAATCTAGCAAGTATCATACCATTTTGGAATCCAGACTAAATGCGCCATCTTTTGATGTTACTTGCCAAAACAGTGTAGTACATTTTTTTTACAGTACAGTCGGTTGAAGTTGGATGATGTAATTATTTTGACCTTAATGTTGGGCAAAAATCCAACATTTTATTTAAAACTGAGGCAGTTATGTTCTAATTTTAAAATGTAATTTACAGAAGGGTTATTCATGATTACATTACAGAATAAAGACTGACGAAAAATTAATATTTGTAGACACAGGACTTGAAAGATCATCACAGGATGTCAGTTTTTCCTTTTTTTTTTCTAATACCTATAATTTGAAAAGTACATGACAAAGATTTTTTTAAATATTTTACTGATAACTGTTATGACTTGGCCTATCGCCCGTTACCGGCTTATCGTTGATTTCTGGGACACCCTGTATATGAAACTAAATGTTCAGATTGCAACCCAGAAATATTCTCACACAATACAATGAGCATTCGGGACACATTCGGAACAGCAACATCCATAAATCTGCCGTTCCGAATCATGTGTTAATAACTGGCTATTCAATTTCAGAAAATTCCGTCAAATTGTTGTAAAATTCCAATAAATTGGTCATTTTGACCCTTGTAGGGATCGAAATATATAAGAGGAAGTAATTTACGTAGCACGCCTGGAAAATAGGTTTTTTTTTGGACCAATAGACGAAATTCTAGGAAGAGCCGTATGCGAGTCCTGGAAGACTGTGAGTCCAAAAAAACTATTTTCGGCCGTGTTGCGTACAATATTTTTTCAGCAACCCTGTAGAATCACGAATCATTAAGAAGACACATTTCTTTACTTCTTTATTACACTTTTTAATTCTTATTTGAATTAAATAGAACAGGACATAAAACACTACATATAAACAGAAACATTCTAATTCTTATTTAAATTAATATTTATATTAAAATTCGAGCAATTGCTGATATTGAAGGGATGTGGGTACTTCTTGGATGGTTGCCGAAAATAGTAATTTACGTAACAAGTCCGGAAAATAGGGTTTTTTTGGACGAATAGACGAATAGACTCGCTTACGCTCGTCCTAGAAGTCCAAAAAAACCTTTTTCGGGCGTGTTGCGTACAATATTTTTTCGGCAACCGTGTAGAATAACAAATCAATGAGACGACACATTTCTTTTTTATATATTTTGATTCTTAGTCAAATTAAACAGAACAGAATATATCACATGTTGACAACTAATTTTATATGAACTGTCAGCCGTTTCCTCAGTGCTATGGTAACTTCATTTATCAGAAATATACCTACCAAGATTTTCATATTTACAATGACCAAAACGACGTGATTCTTCCGGCCTAGTCCGGGAAGTACGTACTTCCCGGACTAGGCCGGGAAATGCTTCTTTCTCAAAGAAAAAGCGTCCGAGAAGTGGGCACTTCCCGGACGGTTGCCCAAAAAATATATTTTACTCAATAATCAATAATTATCTAACCCCAAACAACATCTCATTATTCTCACTACTCCTCGGTATAATATCAACCCATACTTGAGTGTAGAAATTGATAGCATGCTTTAGTAATGCTTCGTCTCAGAAAATGGAAACATCTTTTCCGGAACAAATGTCAGACGGCAAATTTGTAGTGGATAAGAATGTAGTTATTTTTGTAGAGTTGAAGGTGACTTATCTATGTAAGAAATTATTCTACAGAAAAGCTAGTGTGAAGTTGTTCTTTTTTATTTTGGAACTGCCAAAAAATCAGGGTTCTTCGCGCAGTCGCAGTCGCAACGCCCCATAATTTGGGACAAATGTTTATTATTCCAGAACTTAGTACCGAAAATGGACTCAAAGGGTTACTTCCATGTGACTTACTGATAAAGAATCCGTAATTTAATTCAATTTTGTCGGTAAACACTATACATTTGAAGGAATATAGAAACTTTTTTTTCTCAATATTTCCAAAAACTAGAGACTCGATTGAGTTGGTATTTGGTATTGAGAGGTAGAATAACGACTTCAAGGTTTTATGAGCATCTTTACACTACGAGCAAAAACATATCACTGAAATGTTTTATGTACAGGCAACAATATAATGGGCCATTATACAGTGTGTGCCTCGGGCAATGGTACGTTAGACGTATACGGAGAGATCGGAACGTACGAAGCTATTGAACATTTGGATTCTTTGGTAAGAAACTCTGCTCTATCGATCTAAAATATTGTTAGTGCTGCGGCGTTACCGTTTATATCGAAATGTAGCACTGCCCCAATACAAAGACTACAAAGAATGAAAGGGATACGGAAAATTGAGAAATAATTAATTGCAAAAATATAAAATAAACTTTTTGTTCATTCGAAACTAGACCACCTTTTATTAGATGCTCTGCCATTCTCACAAAATATTAATTTCAAACACTTACCAACATGTTTCTTTGATAAAAAGTGGGAAAGCCCTGTGGCGCTCTTGTTCAAACTTTGACAAATCATATCTCCGAAAGTATTGGTTTCTCAGAGTTGGAAACGATATCAATGGATTATCATGATATAAACTGCATCGTGAAAGATATTATACTACCTTTTGCATCTTATCTTTATATGACGGTCCAATTTTGGTAACAAGCGTTTCAAAACTATCAGGAGTCATTCTGAATAATTGTAAATGAAATATTCAGTTTTATTTATGAAACAAATCTAATGTTATCAGTCCAGAGAGAACTCAAACCAGAATATTAATGTAGGAAATCTTACATAGTGTTATTAAAAGCCTGTATATTAGTTGGAAATCCCGTTCTAATTCTTCCATAATTAGAGAATGACTCGTAAATTATGCTCGACTTGCACTATTCATTTTAGACTCACTAACCAGAAAACTCTGCCTATGACCTTTGACTTTGATGACGTTTATCTTTCAAACTGGACCAAACGACACCTATACCGCAAACATTATCCAGTAAGTTGAACGAAAATAAATGTTATGAGCGCAGAACACTGATATTATGAAATGAATACTCCTAACTGATCGTAGGAAACACCTGATGCCTTTATACAGTCGCCATGTTTCGTTGCAAGAAATGATCGAAAGGCGGGAATTTTGAATTTACATATACGTATTCAAGCTGCAAGTACTTTTTGTGTATTGTATTTACGTTCACAAAAATTTACAGCTTCTATTATGAAATCTGATTCTTGCAAACAGAAGAAATGATTGAAATGCCATAATTAACATCGAAAACTAATAAATTAAAGTGACAATTTCGAATTTCAGAATAGCTTTATCAACAAAGAATAATTCTGAAGATTTTCGTTAGTGTCTGAAAGAAGGAGTCTGATTTAGATTCAGAAACGTTACGAAATAGTTGTTTCATCATTGATGTTGTTTCGTTATTGTTCGTAAGGCGACATGGTTCGATATATTGCTTCTGACAAATATTGTGTTTCTTACGCAGAAGCAATTCACAAAATAATAAATTTGTATTTGATAGATATTTTTCAGTTTGTGAGAAAAAACCCAGAAAGAAACCATTTAATGAGCGAAAATAAGCTCAATGATGAAATTAAATATTTTATTTGTAAGTACATACTCGACAAATGAGAAAATATTTCTTTAAACAGTAGATTAATACAATTGAAAAAGCATTCAAAAATATTTAGATAATTAAAAAGAATCATACTCCAAAAAATATTTTCCAACTGTATCACATAATACCGCAGTCACACATTTTCTCTTTTTAGGCAGTCTAATCCTTGAGGAGTGTTCTTGAAAAAATTGGTTCAAGCCCTGTGGACAGGAGCTTTCTGGCGCTCTTGTTCAAACAGACAAATTATATCTCCGAAAGTATTGGTTTCTCAGAGTTGAGAATTATGTCGATGTATTCTTATGATAGAACTGCATCATAAAGGAAATTCAATTCAAATAATAGTTTATTTTTCAAGGTTGAATGAGCAATCTGAGAATGAGAACTGCAACATGGAAGGAATCAAATTAAAATAGCTGAAATGAATTTGACTCTCTCTTATAGAACAGGACAACATGTACGAGTATGAACACAGATCATATAATAAATCATAGAAAGAATAATTATAGCATTCTGTGAATACATAGAAGTACGATTCCTTATTGAAATTTCGAAAAATCATATCTCCGAAAGTATTGACTTGTTGGAATTGAAAATGATATCAGTGGATTTTTATCGTGAAGCTGCATCTTAAAAAAAATAATTTTGAAATTTGTTAGTTGAAAAAAAATAGTTTTTTCGTTACTCCGAAACCATCTGGCCTATTTTGCCTAATAGCGAACTCAACCGAGATTTTTATCTCCCTAACCTACTCTGAAACTTTCAACTGCCTAGCTCATTCCGTTCGAGAGTTATTGTAGAAACAAAATTTAAAAATTTTCGAATTTTTTTTGACACTTTTCGGTAACCCGATCAATACAAAACTTCACATACGTCTAGAGGTCATGATTCTACAATTTTATGCTAAATTTCAGATAGATCGAGTGATTGGTTTCGGAAATATTCATAAAAAATGTTTTTACTAAAAACGGCCATAAGGGCCACGGATTCTTGATCAGTGAGTCAAACCAAATCGTTTGATACCATTTTCAGCCAAAAATTCGAAAACTACAGACTTTTGGCAAATTGATAAGCACTCTGTTCCGAGGAACAAGAGCGCCAATAAGATGGAAATAGGAACGTGTCGATGGTTGTTGTCTATGGTTCGACAGTTGAGAATGTCAAACTGTGTTGACATATCTGATCAGTAAGGTTTGTGAATTCATCCTGAATCGTTTAATGCTAGAACAACGCTTCATTCATAGATCACTTATTGATCGTTGTAGCACTAATTTCACTAAACTAGTAAATTTCACAGGGAGTTGGATAGAATAAAACTAATCAATAATGATTTTGCAGACATTTTGGAATAACTCATACCTTTTTCAAGGCTCAACAAATAAAATTACAGTTATCTAACACTAAAATAAAACATTAAAACGAAGTCAGAAACAAATTATTGTTATAACAAAAAGCTTTTTGTTATAACTGATTGTTTTCATTAAATTAACCGTCACAGATTTTTATCCAATAATTTGTTTCTGACTTCGTTTTAATGTTTTATTTTACTGTTAGATAGCTGTCATTTTATTTGATGAGCTGAAAAAGTAACGAATGGTTCTGAAACGTCGGCAAAATCATAATTGATTAGTTTTATTCTGTCCAACTCCCTGTGAAATTTACTAGTTTAGTTGAACATGGACGTGAACCCTACTGAGACTAATTTTGCTCTTTTCGATTTAAAACCAGCAACAAGACAAAGGAATGTGCGTATCGAAGAAAATATTGCTGATGTAGCGCGAAGTGTTGAAGAAGACGTCGAAATGTCGATACGTCACTGTTTTCAACTTGTTGGCCTTTGTCCTTCGAGTACGTGGCAAATTTTACGTAAGAATCTTGGCTTACGTGCCTATAAAATAGAGCTCCTGCAAGAATTAAAGCCAAATGACCATCGTTTACGTCGCATTTATGCTGATTGAACTAATTTGAAACTAGCCGAAGATGAGAATTTTTACCGAAGAATTGTGTTTAGACGTTAATGATGAAGCTCATTTCTGGTTAAGTGGCTTCTTCAATAAGCAAAATTGCCGTATATGTAGCAAAGACAATCCTCAAGCCTTTAACGAATCCCCATTACATCCATTTAAATTTACTGTTTGGTGCGGTTTACATGCTGGCGGCATCATCTGCCCTTATTTCTGTTGAAATGAGGAAAGAGCTGCGGTTACGGTGATTCGCAAGAGCTATCGAGCCATGCTGACTATGTTTATGTTTCCAAAAATTAATCTAAACAGCGACGTCATTTGGTTTTAACAATACGGCGAACCTTGCCATACATCGCGCTTAACCATCCATTTATTGCAAAATCAATTTGGTAACAACTTATTACCAGAAGTGGCCCTGAATACTTTTTATGGGGCTATGTTAAGTCATTGCTTTATGCCGACAAACCAGACAGTCTTGAAGCATTGGAACCCAATATTCAAGCCACCATTTACGGCAAACGACCAGATTTATTGGAAAAAGTTGTGAAGAATTGGACTGATAGAATGGACTATGCAACTCGTAGCCTCAGCGAACGTATATTCCGGAAATAATATTTAAAAAGTGGGAAAGCCTTGTGGACACGAGTTTTGGCGCTCTTGTTCGAACTTTGGCAAATCATATCTCCGAAAGTATTGGTAAGAGTTGGAAATCATATCAATGGATGCACATGATCGAATAAATTATATTCAAACATCATAAAAGAATTTAAATTCAGCGGGAATGCCAAAAATTACCAATCCAAAAACAGTAGAACAATTCTACCCAACAACGAATTCGTCCGAGATATTCAGTCCTCAAATCTATGATGAACGATATATTATTCCCTCAAAACCACTCTGAAAATCAAATGATACTTTAGCCAATATTCCAGTTTTGTTTTTACTGGAGATATTCTGTACTCAATATTATTAACTTACCATTACCATACCCATCATCATATGGACTAACCATGGGCATGAACATATTACCCAAAATGTATGATATCATATTATAATCCTCATAATTCTACGATAGCTGAAATGAATATGACATATCCATATCTCAGGAAAATAAGTTGACATGTATCAACACAGATCATAATAATAATTCATAGTAGATAGAATAATTATAGCATTCTGAGAAAACAGAAGTAGGTACGATTTATTATTGAAATTTTGAAAAATTATATCTCTGAAAGTGTTAGCTTGTTAGAGTTAAAACTGATATCAATGGATTCTTAGGGTGAAATTGCATCTGGAATAAAATTGAATTTGAAATTTGTAATGTAACACATATTTTTTTTTGTTACTACGAAACGATCTGGCCGATTTTGCCCAATAACGAACTCTGCCGAAACATTTTATCTTCCAAATCCACTTTAAAAATTTCGACAGTTATCATGTCTACCAGCCGGACAGAATCGATTCTGTCCACGGATTCTTGATCAGGAGTCGAACTAAATCGTTAAGGACCATTTTCATCAAAAAATTTGAAAATTACAGACATTTGGGTAAATTGATAAGCACTCTGTTCCGAGGAACAGAAGCGCCAAAAATAAATGTCATAAAATTATCTACCATATTGAAATAATAAAAAATTAATTCAAACAATATGTCTGTCATGTATTATCATTTAAAGTCTCCTTAAAACCTTTAAAAAAACACCCCATATAACCAGAAGAACTACCCCTTTATCAATATCTACAGTTGCCCACATACAAAATATCAGTATTGCTCAATTTCTCGTTTTCGAAATATCAGTCGATTCAGTTCCAGGTATCAATTTGTGGTAATTTTTTGTATTTAATGATGAAATAATGTATCATGTATTATAATGGAAATGATTTATGGTTGATAGTTTGGTATGAAGATTGTGGGATGGGATACAATATAAGAAAATATGTATGTATTTTGTGGAATAATTATTATTAGCGTACAATAATAAAATAATAATTCAACATGTGCTAGAACATACAATAGTGTCCTGACCAAACGAAAGTAGGGGAAAGTAGTCCAAAATGATCCCCCTAAGAAAAAATCTTATCAGATTCGATACAATGGATGCATGAAAAGTAATAAAACACGATTTGTTAAGAAAATGTATCTGCTGAACTATTTATGCATCAATTTCACCATATTCTGATAAACGAATATATTTCTTGGCATTTTTAAAAAAGACGACTAAAGGATCATTTTGGACACCACTGTGTCCTAAATGATCCCACGGTGAGGGGGAAAATGATCCCGGAGATCATATAGTTTGAGAAGGAGGAAGTGCTGTCGAACTCGAATTAGTTTGCGCAAAAGATTGCGTTGTTGTTTGTAGCTTTTCTATATGTGCAGCAATGACAACATCAAGGGGTTGCAATTTATGTGAACAGTGGGTGGGTAGACACAAAATTGTAGTGTGATGTTCCCTTGCTTTCAGTATCACATTAGAATTTTTTGTGTGCGATAGATGGCTGTCTTTAATTAAAAGAGCGGGATCTTCTGCAGTAGGTTTTGTATGATTCGAGAAATGATCAAACCATTGAGGAAAACTTTCCAGTTTCATTCACCCGGATGTATTACAGGCATAAGAAGAACCAGGAGGGGTCCGGTACATTAATTCCATTTTCATTCTAATTCTTCTGAAACTGAATATTGCCGGTAATCCCTAGATCCTTTAACATGTGGGTAAAATGATCTCGCGGGATCATTTAGTACACCTTGCGTAGGATCATTTTACCCCAAATGTCTTCATTCTGGAAAAATTCAAACTATTGTTCACAAACATTCCTAACTGGAAATCAAAATATGATAAGATCAACCGCTATTAATCATTAATTTTGCGGAAGCAAACAACTAGAACATAAATATCGACATACAAAAAATAATCTCTGTTACAAATAGGCTTATTTAACATAGAACACGTCAATTTCAATATTTTCCTCACAAAACAGCATGGAGAGATCACGATACCATGACACTTCGTCAGGCAAATGAGCGGCATGATAAATATAATTTTAAGTATTTAATTGAGAGATGGCGCTACTAGTTGTTTAGAAATAGGGGGTGATCGTTTTACCCCGCGGGATCATTTTGTACTACTATCCCCTATTATTGCTCAAAGAAAGATTATTATGGACATTGAACTGAACGTCAGTCGAACCAAAACCATCTTAGCTGCAGGTTCCATGATTTCTGCAGTTCTTCGACACCTGTAATCTGATAAAAATAAGTGATTAATTAGTTCTGACAAAAATTTTATTTCGATTTATTTTTTTAGCACCCAAAATAATAGTGAGTGAATGCAAACAAGCCTAAAATGATCGAAGTGATTGCTACAGATAACACAGAAGCTTGAGACATACCTATATTATTTCATATTTTATGCCAATAGGTACATTGCTCATTGATCGGTTGACGAGGAATATCGTTTTATATTTTCATTTTTAAAATTTTTCGCTTATTTATAACAGAATTTTTATTCAGAAAAAATATTCTTCAACCGAATACTTAATCATCAAAATATAATTGATTCTGGATTCATTACAATCGAGATTACGTAGTTACCTCATGCAATAAGTTTCCGTAGGCATTACGACAAAATAATATTAAAATGGAATAACCTTGGAAAAAGTATCACTAATTATCATTCCATTGGTAACCCAAAAAGTGCCTATCCTCAAATGTTGATTCAGATATAGAGCGTTTGTGACCCTATGTATATGGGACTTCTTTACCATGACTCTCACATTCAAAACATCACAATCAAAAAATTACTCAAGCTTCATATTACCTATTCTAGATTAAATATATTTGCGGGTGATATATTCCGCTGAGATTGTATTATCTCAATAGATATTCCTAAGTAATTACGATTAATACTTTTATGATTTAAGATGTAGTTATATAAATATTTCCAGAATATTCGAATTAAGCTGTTTATATTTAAAATTTATGAAGTGCACTAATATTGAAAACAATCGGTTTTCCACTGAATATTGTTTCTTCCTCTTTACTTATCGAATTTAATACGGAAAATAATTAAGCAACTTGAAGGAGTGTTTATCCAGCGGGAAGACTGCTTGCCTTTCTCATGAATACAATTATCAGGTCTGACGGTCTTTCATTCCTGGTAGCTTCTAAATAGATTTTCATTTAATTTTCTTATTCTGTTTTCGTGCCTCCGTGAAAAACTCTCATGAATAAATTCCTGTTAATAGAGAAAGGGGGAATTAAATTTTCCTCTTGGGAGTACCAGAGGTTCTAAATGCTCCAAATTGTTGAGTTTACATGTAATATTATTGAACTTATCTTTGGATTAAATTCTAAGTCATTCCTCCTTTTTCCTGAAATTGAAATGTCATAGGGAGCTTAGGATTAAATGAACAGACGAAATCTGTTTATCCTTGAATCTTGCGTGTTCCACCACGCAACCAGAAAAGTTGTCTTATAACTCCGATGATTCGCGACTAATATATTTCATAAGTATCATGTTAGTGCTTACAAAATATCAATTCATTATATTGAAGCTACATAAACTTCATTCTGTTGTGGATAATCGAAATACTTTATAAATTTATCGTGAAAACGTCTATACAGCATAGTTATGAAATATGATATAAAACTGTTACTTAACCATTTGTTAAGAGGTTTATAACTAACTCATAAAACAATTCTCTGAATTGTTTTTTAATGGTTTCTTCAGTAATTCTGGGGATATTTATAATTTTATTTCAAATATAGTAAAAAAACTATTTCAAAGGTGTTCTGTATAATACCTCATGAAACAGTTATATAGAAGTTATATAGAAGGCGTACGACAAGGATGTATCCTGTCCCCCCTGCTTTTTAATATCTACTCGGAGCAAATCTTCAAAAAAGCTTTAGAAGAAGAGGACGGGGGCATCAAGGTGAATGGAGAGGTGATAAATAATATAAGATACGCCGACGATACGGTTGTGCTTGCGAACAGCTTGGATGAGCTGCGACATCTCATGGAAAGGGTTCAAAGATTTAGTGAGGAGAATGGACTTAGCCTGAACATAAATAAAACTAAATGGATGCTGGTCAGCAAAATCCAGCAGCCTGCCAGACAGTTGATATTAAATAATCAGCTAATCTGTCAGGTGGATTCATATGTATATCTTGGGACACTGGCCGGCTCCAGATGGGAACAAGCAAGTGAAATACGTTCTAGAATTGAAAAAGCCAGAACAACATTTGGCAGCATGAAAAATCTATTCACGAACAGTAATATCTCCCTACCATTAAAAATAAGACTCATCAAGTGCTATGTATTTCCTGTTCTGCTTCACGGTGCGGAAGCATGGACACTAACGGAGACACTTATGAAAAGGCTGGAAGCTTTTGAGATGTGGGTATACCGACGCATTCTCAAAATATCGTACTCCGAACATATCACCAACTTGGAGGTCTTGCGCCGAATGGGAAAGGAGAGGGAAATAGCACTTACTATTAAGAAAAGGAAGCTTGAATATCTCGGGCATCTGATGAGACATGAGAAATACCAACTACCTCAACTGATTGTCCAAGGGAAGATTGATAGTAAACGCGGTCCCGGAAGAAGAAGACATTCGTGGCTTCACAACTTGCGCCAATGGTTTGGAATGACATCAACCCAATTATTTAGAAATGTAGCTTACAAAATTAAAATTGCTCTGATGATAGCCAACGTCCGTAACGGACAGGGCACGTGAAGAAGAAGAAGAAGAAGTGCTTTTAGTTACTATTTTGCTTCCATAAGTAAATTTTCGTTTAGGTAACCACTTCATAACTATTTTAGGCCCACTTGCGTGGAAGACGGGGTTAAAAAATTAAGTATAGGGTTAAGTAACTCGAGTTAAATTGTTACTTTTCGAATATTTCGATGAAAATGGTCTTAAACGATTTGGTTCGACTCACTGATCAAGAATCCGTGGTCGAAATTCATTCTGTCCGGCCGGTCCGGCCGGCCGATCCGGCCGGTCCGGCCGGCCGTAGGCACGATAACTCTCGAACGGAATGAGCTAGAGAGTTGAAATTTTCAGAGTAGGTTTGGGGGATAAATATCTCGGCTAAGTTCGTTATTGGGCAGAATCGGACAGATGGTTTCGGAGTAACAAAAAAAAAATTTTTTTTTACGGAACAAATTCCAAATTAAATTTTTTTTAATAAAAAGTTTTATCATAAGAATCCACTCATATCATTTTTTGACTCTGCGATTGCATTGCCCGATAGAAAATTAAGTCCGGGTTAGGTAACCCGTTTTATCCTTTGATTTTTATAGCGTGGTACGGCGTTGATTGACTTTGACAGGACTGAAACTGAATATTTATTTGTAAACTTTTGCGATTTTTAGGTCTTAATGTTCAGGATGGCTGTGTGCAGTATATTTTGCATTTGAATAATCTTTTTTTTTAAATTGGGTCCATCATTTTGAAGGGACTAATCAATATTATAACTGTACATTACCATATAATTCGCAAGTTTCAAATTCTTCGAGGAACAATTTCTTTGGAATTTCAAGAACCAACATATTCTAGAAGGCATCATTCAAAAGAATGCAAGTGTTGTATGAAGAACTATGAATTAATTAAACTGGAAGACACAACTGGACTGGAGACACAAATTAAATATAAGCTATTTCCATTTGGGGAATAAATTATAAGATTGTTCATAACCACAAGTATTTTGTAATTATTACTTATTCATGTCATTCATATATTATATTAGCCATCAAACCTTTTTAATTCTTCATAATCATTACAAGAATGTCTGTCGATGTAGAATATGGTAATAATTTGACATTTGAACACATCGTTTGATGCATAATCAATTTCAATACTTTTGTCACTCGTTGATGAGATGAGATGAGATATCTGAAATTATAGATAAACTCTACATATTCCCTTTAGTATTGAAAATTAAAAATTAATTAAATTAATTAAAATTAATTAAAATTAAGTTTCCACTTATTCAGTTGTATTGGGAAAAGAGTAATTGTGAAAATAAGATTAATTTATTTAGATACCAATCTATATACTGTTTTATACTATCTACTAAGGCCGATTTATTCAACCTTTGCGTAAAGTATTCGTCAACTATGCGCTTGTTGAATTTACTGATTCCCTTTAAAGTGAACATTTACAGATTACTTTCCTTTCGGTAAGGCTACTTGACAGTTTACAGATCGTAAAATATATCAGCCCTCAGTGAACAAAAAAATTGTAATCCTACATCACTGAAGCCATAATTCAAACAAGGGAAATGATTTCGAATAAAACTCTATTAACATATTCGATTATTTACTTCAAGAGAGATCAAGAATAACATTCATTTTTAAAATTCAATACAACAACAAGCAGCATGCAATACATTTTTTCGAGTTTGGACCACCGCTGTCCACATAATCATGGAGGATTCGTGAAACACTACAGGGAGGATAAATACTTGTATATAGATTATTATTAAAATATGATTACTGACTTTCTCCATTTCCTTATATCCTACTTCTCGTTGTAAAATATACTTGGATTTTCCTCCGGAACACTAGGATACATAATTTTCAAAGTTAGCGTTGAATTATCAAGCCATTCTGTTATAATATTAGTAAAATCTGTTCTTCAGAGATATTCATTGTTAAGGATACTAAGCAACAAGCATTTAAGAAACATATACCTGAAGTTCCATGGGAAAACAATATACATAATATATACATACACACATGTTATATTGCATCACCTTTTACTCCACTATTTTAAAATATTCTGCAATTAGAAAAATTAAAATGTTTCGTTAAAAATGCCTATTATATACACGCTGGCATCCAAACACCCTGATGATGGATCGTAAGAGACCCATGATATCAGGAAAACAGAAAAGTGTTCAAAATTCACTGGTTTAAGCGTAATTCAACTGTATTTTTTTTGTGCAATAGTATTACATAAATCCATAACAAGTATTATGCAAATGTTATGCGTTAACAGGTAAAAGTAGCTAAGGGCAAAATCTGAATAAAAGGGTAGGTGCAGAAGTCATTTGAAGTGTAATTCATGCAGTTTTGATTGCTATGACATGTTTATGATTATACTGACCATTCTAGGTCTTCCCTAAGGAAAGCCCACAGAAGCTCCTAGGAGAGTCAGTTTTGTTCTGTGTATATTTTATTAATGTATCCTTACGTCAGCTCAGGCAAGGAACTGGGTGCTTTTCACCTAAGCACATGATGAATAGAATACTTATCCCATAATATATATAGCTTCGGCAAAATGACAAAACAGAATAAAGTGTGAAAATTTTCATTTTGAGTTGGCTTTATTTTTTATAGTCATAGCCTAGGCATAACAACAACTTCCTTAAAACATTGCGAAACATATTTAAATGCAGCTTGAATCGAGCATTTATGGTTTATTTCGTTCACTTCCTGATTTATCGTTCACTCTCGAATTTCAAAACGTGAATATGTATCTTGAAACTTGCTTATTGCAGATACGTCCCTTTGTCATTCCAACGATATGAGAACCACCACCAATTTGTTTGAATAGAAACATTAGATTTTCTTGGTGCTATTTCACTCTTGAACTTTCAAAATTGTAGCGTTCATGTCATCTTGATGTTGCCTCTTATCAATATTAAATTTTCTCATGAGATATACTTAAACTTCACAAATATTCAATCGACTAAGTTCCATATACCTTGTTCATAAGAATTCTATCTGCTGTAACACCAAGAGTAACTCATGCATTCTGTTTGTTGAAAAGCATTACTTTTTCGCTCTACGTCAACTTAATTCATTCCACCCTGAAACGGAATATTAAGACTTGGATTTCTCTAAGTAAAGTAATTCATTCAATTCACTTATATTACTTACTGCTGATTTTTAGTCAGAAATCCTGAAGGACATATAGCAGATATCTTCTTTTAGAACAACTTTTCCACAGTTCTCCATAATTTGGAATTTCTTTCACATGCGTAAACAATATTTCTATATTCCTCCAATCTTCAAAGTCTTCAAATACAAGGTAATCTGGATTATTTTCAGTGGGAGGAATACTCGTTCGTACTTCGTGGATTGAGAATATTTTGTTTAAGTTTTGAGTGTTTTGATCAGATTCAGATTCGAGGTTGACGTTAAAACGGGGCGCATGCGTAGATCAGAATGTAGTATATCCATATTATCCATTAATCATTTTCTCAAAAATACCGCACAATCAAGACTTTCAATTTACCGATCACTGCTAATATTTATTATTTACCAGAAATTAATCACAAATCGAAACTTTTTAAATTAGAAATGTCAATTTTAACATGACTAATCCGGACTTAGCGATTTAACCCTGCCATTTTGCCGGGTTAAATCTTTATAGTTTTAACCCAGCGTTAGGCTCTAGCTCTTGAAGGTGCAAGACAGATTATCAATTTAACCCTACCGGGTGCAAGTGGGCCTTATAGCATTTAATTTCTATAGCAATATCATCCAAAAGCAGCTGATCATTCTGTTCCCACTGAAGGTGTTTTATTCCTTTCTCAACTGTCTGCACGATCTTGAACGTTTCTGAAAAAGTTATAATTACCATGAATCTAGTGAAGCAAATGCATATTCAAGCTAAAAGCACAAATGTCTTACCTATGCATAACTTTATTACTTCGCAGTTAATCAAGAATGTACAATAAAAAATTATCGTTGTTATTTAATTTGTAATTATATATACACGTAAAGGAAGCATTATGCCACTGCTGAAGAAAATTTTCTCGTAGGTGCAAAATTATCACTACAATCATGTTTGTGTTTAAGATATCGACTTATTATTAAGATACCTTCATCAGATAACCAGATATTCCACAGGAAAACATTAACAGTTTCACTGATTTTGCAGGTTTTATAGTAGTTGTAAAGTAGCTAAATTACCACAAAATGCTTGAAACTGATACAAAATCATTTTATAAGAGAACGCCATTGAACATAGCGGCATTTGTGATGACTCAGAGTGGGGATTGTTTTAAACACTCTAAAAATCGCCAATGTGTAGGTATTTCAACTATCCAGAGCATAAAATGACTCAAAATTAATATGTAGAACAAATTGGAATACATTTTCGTACAGAGGATTATTAGACTGACAAGCCTCATTTTAGTTTTGTTCAATTTTTTTTTTAATTCAGAACAAGTGGGCGCGTTTAAAATATATCGTTTAAGTGCTACATTTCACGAAGAAATTCCATTTGCCATTTGCCATTTTTCATTATTGATTCCATTTGCATTGAGAATTTCGTTGAGTGTATCCAAGAATATGTCTGTAAGTGCAGAAATATATAAATAAAATGGGTTCAAGCTCTGTGGACAGGAGCTTTCTGGCGCTCTAGTTCAAACAGACAAATTATATCTGGTATTGGTTTCTCAGAGTTGGGAATTATATCAATGTATTAATATGATAGAACTGCATCAAAAAGGAAATTCAATTCAAATAATAGTTTATTTATGAAGATTAAATGAGCAATCATGAGAATGAGAACTGTACCACATTTTCAAATTTTTTTTTTGACACTTTGCTGTAATCTGGTCAATACAAAACTTCACATGCGTATAAAGGTCATGATTCTACTGTCTTCTACAGTCTGGTGCTAAATTTCAGATAGATCGAGTGATCGGTTTCGGAAATATTCATAAAAAATATTTTTACTAAAATCGGCCATAACTCCGAAACCCCTTGATGGTTAACGCCCATTAACGAACTTGTCCGAGATATTTACGCTCCAAAACCACCTTGCAATTTTCAATCCGCTAACTCCTTTCGTTCGAGAGTTATCGTGCCTACGGCCGGTCGGCCGGCCGGACAGAATCGATTTCGCACTCGGATTCTTGATCAGTGAGTCGAACCAAATCATTTGAGACCATTTTCAGCCAAAAATTCCAAAATTACAGACACTTGGGCAAATTGATAAGCAATCTGTTCCGAGGAACTAGAGCGCCAAAAAAACAAGTTTCGTATGACAATTGCCCAAAACAGGTTTAAAGTACCTACAAATAGTAGGTATTCCATAAAACATGTATAAAATAATAAATTACCTTGTAATCGATCAAAAATTTCCTGATCTACGTTCACAAAATTTTCTCCTCTCTCGAACTTTGGAATTATGCTTTCAATATTTAGGTACGTAATATTTTCAAACATTTTCGGGTGAGGTCCCCGTTGCATCGCTAAAATACGAGTATTTCAACCCCAATATTCTTGAAGTTACAATATTCCCTTCTGTCAAGTTGACTTTATGGCAATTCATTCATAGAATATACATAGAATAATTATATCATCCTGTGAAATACGATTTACATTGAAATTTTGAAAAATCATATCTCCGAAAGTATTAGCTTGTTAGAGTTAAAAATGATATGAATGGATTTTTATGATAAAACTGCTTATTAAAAAAAATTTAATTTGGAATTTGTTTTGTGAAAAGATAATTTTTTTTTATTACTCCGAAACCTTCTGTCTGATTTTGCCCAGTAACGAACTTAGCCGAGATATTCATCCCCCAAACCTAATCTGAAAATTTCAACTCTCTAGCTCATTACGTTCGAGAGTTATCGTGCCTACGGCCGGACCAGCCGGACGGCCGGCCGGACAGAATGAATTTCGACCACGGATTCTTGATCAGTGAGTCGAACCAAATCGTTTAAGACCATTTTCATCGAAATATTCGAAAATTACAGACATTTGGGCAAATTGATAAGCACTCAGTTCCGAGGAACTAGAGCGCCAAAAATGGCTTCGTGTAAACAATAATGACACATGACATCTATATTTTCTCTATGTTGTTATATTTCAGGATTGCCTTCTGCAACTTAAAATCAACTGATTTTATAGATAGCATTCTAAGTTACATTTTTATTTCAGAACGTTCATATGAAAAACCTTATAAAGCTATTACAATACAGTTTTTTAGATGGCGTCATAATGTTTATGAAATAGTCTTGTAATGCTTATGAAGAGCTTTTTAAAACGGTTCGAATGACAAAATTTTATAAAATGTGCGAATATCGGGTTTATATCTGTTGTATAAACGTATTGAAAACAATTCAGCGACTAAGAAGGTTTTATAAAATTTTGGTTGAAAACGTTTCCACAACTATTATAAAATATAAAATTGCTAGTTGGGACGGCAATAACAATTATGGCAGATGTCTGTATTTCGAATATTGTGCCAAGAAAGGTCTCAAACGTTTCCCATTTGACTTACAGCCTACGCACACGGGTCGACCGGGATATGTTTGGCGCGATCCGAATCGCATCGACAATTTTAACGATCTGTCATTCAGGGCGTTGCTTTATCTATCAGTCCTATGATCACAAAATAAAATTCATTCAAGACAGAAATTCATTCAGCCGTACCTTGCAAGTAAGGAAGGATTATGTGGAGTGTACATATTATGAGCTTCGATGAATTGCATGTCCACATGGAAACCGAGTGAAGAAAAGACACTCAGGTTATTGGAATCGTCTTGATTTCCATGGGTACCATGCACAGACGATTACTAAAATTGTCATTTCAGCGTCTTCAAAATAGGAATGGAAGCTAAATCTCCAACAAGCCATATACGAATCACTTTATCTTTCGGCTTTCAATCCGACCACGTTCATCGTGGAGATTAGAGACACTGAAATTACAATTGTAGTAGTCGACCGTGCATAGCTCCCATGGAAGCCGAGTGTAGGAAAGGCACTCAGGAGATTGGAATGACATCGATTCGATGTGGCCGTGTGCGGAAGTTCTTGATAGAATTCGATTCGTCGTTCGTCTATCCACCCGTAATCACGATATATTCCGAAAAATGGGTTCAAGCCCTGTGGACAGGAGCTTTCTGGCGCTCTAGTTCAAACAGACAAATTGTATCTCCGAAAGTATTGGTTTCTCTGAGTTGGGAATTATATCAATGTATACATATGATAGAGCTGCATCATAAAGGAAATTCAATTCAAATAATAGTTTATTTATCAAGATTAAATGAGCAATCATGAGAATGAGAACTGCACCATGGAAGAAATCGAATTAAATCTGGCCAATTTTGCCCAATAACGAACTTAACCGAGATATTCATCTCCCTAACCTACTCTGAAAATTTCAACTACCTAGCTCATTCCGTTCGAGAGTTATTGTGGAAAAACTTTTTTTAAATTTTCAAAATTTTTTTTTTTACACTTTGCGGTAATCTGGTCAATACAAAACTTCACATGCGTATAAAGGTCATGATTCTACAATTTGATGCTAAATTTCAGATAGATCGAACGAACTTGTCCGAGATATTTACGCTCCAAAACCACCTTGCAATTTTCAATCTGCTAACTCCTTTCGTTCGAGAGTTATCGTGCCTACGGCCGGTCGGCCGGCCGGACAGGATCAATTTCGCACTCGGATACTTGATCAGTGAGTCGAACCAAATCGTTTGAGACCATTTTCAGCCAAAAATTCCAAAATTACAGACACTTGGGCAAATTGATAAGCACTCTGTTCCGAGGAACTAGAGCGCCACAAAAACAAGTTTCGTATGACAATTGCCCAAAACAGGTTTAAAGTACCTACAAATAGTAGGTATTCCATAAAACATGTATGAAAGAAGATGAGTAATAATATGAAAGAAGATGAGTAATAAACAAAAAATTACCTTGTAATCGATCAAAAATTTCCTGATCTACGTTCACCAAATTTTCTCCTCTCTCGAACTACAGAATTATGCTTTCAATATTTACGTAATATTTTCAAACATTTTCGGGTGAGGTCCCCGTTGCATCGCTAAAATACGAGTATTTCAACCCCAATATTTTTGAAGTTACAATATTCCCTTCTGTCAAGTTGACATTATGAGAATTCATACATAGAATAATTATATCAATCTGTGAAATACGATTTACATTGAAATTTTGAAAAATCGTATCTCCGAAAGTATTAGCTTGTTAGAGTTAAAAATGACATGAATGGATTCTTATGATAAAACTGCTTATTAAAAAAAATTTAATTTGGAATTTGTTTTGTGAAAAAAAAAAATTTTTTTTTATTACTCCGAAACCTTCTGACCGATTTTGCCCAGTAACGAACTCAGCCGAGATATTCATCCCCCAAACCTAATCTGAAAATTTCAACTCTCTAGCTCATTCCGTTCGAGAGTTATCGTGCCTACGGCCGGCCGGCCGGACCGGCCGGCCGGCCGGACAGAATGAATTTCCACCACGGATTCTTGATCAGTGAGTCGAACCAAATCGTTTAAGACCATTTTCATCGAAAAATTCGAAAATTACAGACATTTGGGCAAATTGATAAGCACTCAGTTCCGAGGAACTAGAGCGCCAAAAAGGAACTATGAGAGCTGATGTTTAAAGAGCGGATTTGATTTCAAAATGCACCCAATGAGTTCGTGAATGGGCTTTAATTTGTCCAATGGTTTTCGAAACATAATAATAATAATAATGCTTGAGCAAACGTAGAACTGAACAACCAGGAGAAGATATCGAACTAGAAGGGACAAATATCATTCGGACTTTGATGCATGAATAGCTACAAAAAGGAGCTCCGGGATATACTTACGGATATCATAGCTGTCCAGTAAATAAAAAGTTTCTGCTGAGAACAGCCTGACAATTTCGATAGTCGGCGCAGTTAATCGGACAGCGAATGAAATTCTTGAGATCAATAGAACCACAAGAAAAGGGACGAACATGAATCGTAGCCTGCATTCCAACTGCTCGATACAGACCATATACTTTCCACGAACACCGGAAGGCAGTGATTTGCAAAGTTTGGAATACCAACACCATCAAAAAAGTTGGAAATGGCAATAAGGATATTGAGAAGTGAAGACCAGCTTCTGAAAATGATAGCTCATTATGAAATCAGGTATCAATGAGCCATGGAGCAAGAGCGTTGGAGAAGCTCAGTATAACCGAGACATCAATCGATCATCTCATCAAAGAAGAGTATGTAGACACATAAGACAACTACTACATAAGACGCTACTCTAAGACGACATGAGTAAATATCTGCACTCCATATATTTCAGAAGTTTGAAAGACACGGACCTGTCGGATGGATTAGTCTTTGCCTTCATGTCGGCTGGGCTCAAGTTGGAAACGGAAAGATTTCTCATAGCTTGTCAAGATGGGGTGATAAATACAAGATGTTATAAAAATAATACAATAAAAGCAACTTGCAGAACATGCCATGGTGAGCAGGAGGCTGTAATACACACACTGTCTACTTTCATAGTCCATGCTCCGTCGCAGTATATACATATGTAAAAACATTGCAGCACTCTGAATTATCTACTTCCATCTAAGAAAATTTAATGGTATAGATAAATAACCAGTCATATGTACCTCATGAGAATGATTTAGCTCACATATGCTGGAACTATGCTTTTCCAACACCATGGAAATTCCAGGAAATAAAGCCAGATATAGTGGTACTTGGCAAATACCACAAGGAATTTTTTATAGTCGACATTTCCTTAGCTGCCAAAAATTAAGTGGTGATGACAGAACTATGAATGGAATGATAGCGAACCACGTGAGAGAATTGAATATAATTCTGGCCTGTAGATCTCTAGCCGAGGTATTGGCACTCACAATGAAGAAAGCAGTGAAACTCGGTTCACTTCGAGTCATCAGCTCCCATGAACTATGAAGGCCACTTGCAGCAGCACATCTGTTTTGTTGAGGGCCGCTGTAAGGGCTGCACGATGAACTTCTCCTAGGAATGTGAGATTTTTCAGTGAGTAACCAAATGACAACTGAATTCGCACAATCCTGAGAGTGCCCTCTCAGGGTATCCTATGAGATGTTTATCCTCTCACACGGAAGTAAAACATCACTCAAAACCTGATGAAAAGATAAATCTGAATACAGAATAAATCAAGGAAAATATTTCATTGTATATTCTATATAACCTATCAAATTCATAAAAATAGCATGGATTGGTATTACTTATTAAGAGTAAAGTTCGTTGTTGGGCATAATCAGCCCAACGGTTTCGGAGTTATACCCATCTGGAATATTATTTACTCGACTTAAAAAATACAGACTCGATCAAATTGAAACGTGATAACTAGTTGTAGCATCTCGACATAAAGACGTGTATAAAATTTTGTCCGTTCCACCAGAAAATTTTAATAAAATTACGAAAAAATATTATGTATCTCATGATATCTTGGAAACGGAAAGAGATAGCGACTTGCAATTCTTAGGGTAGTTCGCGCATCCAATGCAAAATTTGAGTTCCATAATTGGCATAATCGGCCAAATGGTTTCAGAGTTACACGCATCTGAATTTTTGTTGTTATTTACTATAACTCAAAATATGCAAATCTGATCCAAAGTTAAACTCGGTGATTACTTGTAGAAGGCCCACTCACTTATTCTCGAGGACTATTGTGAATATCGTAACCTGGAGTTACTTGAGGCGTAAGTTTTTTCGTATTTCAATTCCAATAGAATGCATAATCAGGCCTATTCCCTAAAGGTTGACTATGAAGTCAACGTTGATTATTTGACATTAGATTGTCAAAATTCATATGAATCAACCTAAAGTCAACTTTTCCTATTCTGTATCAGTTGAAATCATATCAATTGTTGACTTCAAGTCAAGACGAAGTCAATAATCTACAAATATCAACATGTACATAGTTTTGGTATTCACTTACCATAATTTTAGTTGATTTGTAGATATATGTTGACAAATGTCAATTGACTCCAGGCAAGTCCTTGGAAGCACTTGCCAAGAAATAAATTGTTGACTTGAACAAAAATAAATACAGTGGTAATTAGTGTTGTTACTATATATATGGATTATTTAATAATTTGTTATCTTATAAGAGAAGAATTACAAGGTAAGTTCAATATTTAATTGAAGATATATTCATAAAATGAAATGAGAATGCATTTTGTAATCCTACATACTATTTTGTCGGTAGAAGAGCTCTGCATATAAACTGCCGGTAATTAAGGGACGCAAATAATCCTCTTAAATTTTCTGATGGCCACTTAAGCAATTTTTTTTGCATTTCACACTAGGCTCACCTTTTCCATATCTAAGCACATCATTGGTCTCAATAAAAGCGATGAGGGCTTTCAGTTGTTGAGCACTGGGTTTTTTCCTGTCGGGGCCATTTACCAATTAATATTATTAATCAACTAGTACTTATTTGTACAAAATGTACTATATTTATATCAAATTAAACGTTTGTCAAAATAGTGTTCCTTCCGTAGTTTCTCCCGCCTCTAAAAACTTCAGATTAATTGAATAATTCAAAAACTATAGGTTAGAATACACAGTAAAACCAAAGAGTACAACTGATAAAACATAGAATATTATGAAACTTAAGAACTACTACGCTGTTGTCAGATTTATATGAGTTTTCTTGTCAATGTTGACTTATTGTTGACTATGGTTTCAACATGAGTTAGGGAATATTAAATCAAGTCAATGTTGTTATGAAAATGAGGTAAATCAACATTGATAAATGTACAATTGTACATAGATAGTGAGTAGGCCTGAATATGTCAGAATTAATAATGCTGTGATAACTGACGATTCTCCGGTTACCTATTGAATTCTGTCATTAAAATGGCATGAAATGTAATAATTTTTGTTATAAAAGCTGAGAAAATGGTATAGGTACATCGATGCTAAATTCGACTAAGAGTGTCCAATAAATGTGAGTAGAGAATAGAACATTCACGCAAAAGCTCCTGACTTATTTTTCTTAGCTTTCTTAGTCTTTGATTAGTACAAAAAATTACGAGACATTTCAATATGACATAGGCTCTATGAATTAGGGCCGTTTTGAATGAAAGGTTTTAATTGATTTTTTTTTTCAATACAAATAAATAATACAGAGTATCAGTTTGTTATGAATATAATTGTATATATTGTCACAGACTCAAAATGAAACATAAAATAAAGTTATATCAAACTTTCAAACGAAAAAATTGATTTACTGTAACGAAACTTAAAATAATAGTTTTTAGTTCAGTCAGACTTTCACTTTGGTAAAGAAATTAATCAGATTGCACATTAATTTTTAATGAAACAAATAAAATTTCACATTAAACATCAAACTTTAAAATAAACATCTATGGTACCTATCCATACAATGAATAGAGACGTTCAATTGTGCCCCTGTTGTTTCGATCGAATCTTCCCAATAGTCACTTGAAATATAAATATTTACAAAAAAAATATTTGAAACTACCGGGAACCAAAAACTACTATG
Organism: Halyzia sedecimguttata; assembly: GCA_937662695.2. Lineage (NCBI taxonomy): Eukaryota > Metazoa > Arthropoda > Insecta > Coleoptera > Coccinellidae > Halyzia > Halyzia sedecimguttata. The sequence goes on from OW569411.2 coordinate 73,055,965, forward strand.
TGGATGAAATACTAATAAGTACCAGACAATTACAAAACATAACCATACGTTAAACGTTCACTTACGTGACTGATAATTCCTTAAAATATTTACATATTTTGTTTTTAAACTTCGACGGCACCAGAATGAAATGAGATTATAACCCGTTTTCACAGATAGGCACACAGGATCTATGACTTGACGTTTCACATACCCAGTGTTGCCAACGTTAAAACGGAATTAAGGTGTACATTAATTCAAAACTGCGTTCAGGAATCGAAAAATTCAAATCTGTGTCTCCTTCTTCACTATTTCCCTTCTAGATTTGGTAGAAATTAAACCGAATGAAATGTTCATGGAGTAGAACAAAAATCAATTGCTTTGCATCGAGAAGTGACGTTTTCTGAAAGTTCAATGGCCATTTTGAAATTTCACTTTTTTGATATAACATAATGTGCACACGTTTCAGTAATGTACGTAATGTAGTGAAATATATGGATCATCAATGAACGAGCGCGAAAAAGCACCTGCTGTTACGTGAGTCTATTTAAAAAAAAATTACTTTATATTCATATTTCTAAATATTTATAGGAATGATAAACCTTCCATAAAATTGTTAATTCAATATGTCTGCATAAGTAAAATATCGCGGATAGACGATATTATCATTATAATTCAAATTCGACACGAAATCATCTGGTCTTGCGTGGGGTTCGCATCTGCTGGTTTTTTTTTGATGAAGATGGTAGAACGAGAGTGATATACAATGTATTTATATGCAAAATGAAATCTCTCAAATTAGGAGTAGCCAACTGATTATAAGATCAAGGTTCTCTTGAAATTATGTAGATAATTTCATCATTAGTTGCCAAATAATATGCAGATGATTTGTATAACTGCTTTTGTTACCTTATTTTCCGATCGTTCTCAATTTTATCGACGAATTTTAATGATATGTCAACATTGATCCCAATTATTCCTCACATATAAAAGGATGGGGTGACAACTTCAAAATCAGTATCAATTACCTATCCATCGGCAAACCATCAACATGAAATTCTTGGTAAGTTTTTCACTTCAAGAACTTTATTTTCTCTTTTAAGTTATAATTTCATTGGAAACATTGACAAGTTATGCTCATAAAAATATGATCATACGTATGTCAAATTTATTTTACCTACCCATAAATTAAGGCAGGAATTTCACCTTTTTAGTTTATGTGATATAATGACGTGTTATTATTGCTATTGTTATTATTATTTGAAGTAGGCTATATTGAAACTGCTTTCTTCGACAATTAACATATTAACGTTGTAAGTAACGTGGTGCATTGCATTTATAATGGGATATAAACCTATTTCAACACAAGTGTAATTAACCTGCAACATTTCATCTCATGGATATTAACGGAAAATTAACAATTTGTCATTCAATGGAATACCTTCCAACTATGAAAAAACAATTGGCATGAGTAGGACGAACATGTCAGTATAAATCCCCAAAGTATTTATCATCAGGACAGTGAAATGAAGAACATCCTATACTTATCTAAATAACTCTATTGGGCATCGATAATTTATGACTACTTCTTCTTGAACACTTGAAGCTAATATACACTGATCAACAATTGCTAGGGATCACTTATGAACTTCTCTTCATTTGTATTTTTTTCAAGTTATCTCGTGAATATCTGTACATTATATGTTCTCTAAGGAAAAATTAAGATGTTTTGAGTTGATTATATCAAATTTTTCCTCACTTCATCGGCTCTTGTTCACAAAATCGATTATTATCTGTAGGCTGTTACATGTGGAGTGAAAAGCAATGTGGTATTTGTTATTATATCTGTTTTTTTCTCTCGTTCAAACACATAAGGTGACAATAATTGAAGAAATGAGAACAATATTAGCTTATCAGTCATGCCGAGAAGACGTTTGGCTCCTGTGCAACTGGACCAAATCATACGGTGGATACAGGAAGGTTTGTCCCAGCGAGAAGTGTCCCGGCGGTTGAATGTTTCGCAAAGTGTCGTGAGTCGGGCTTGGAATAGGTTCATCCAAAACGACTCAGTAGCTTATGTTCATGGGGGAGGTCGGCAGCGCAGTACAACAGCTGCCCAAGATCGTCTTTTGGTCCTCAATGCTAGGAGAAATCCCACTTACCCGGCTTCGCGGCTCAATAGATCACTGAGAGTTGCAACAGGAGTTCTAATTTCGAACCAGACTGTAAGACGACGACTACATGTTCGTGGTTTGAGAGCACGTAGGAGGGTACAACATCCCCGTTTGAATAGGGAACACCGGGTTCATCGACGGCAATGGGCTGAGGAGCACCGCAATTGGACAGTTGAAGATTGGAGCCGATGTTTATTTACGGATGAGTCTAGATTTCGTTTGGTCAACTCCGATGGACGTATTCTTGCTTGGAGGGAAAGAGGTCGAAGGTATGCAGAACAGTTTATGGTACCCACAACAGCTTTTGGCGGAGGTTCTATATGTGTATGGGGAGGCATTTGTTTGAACCAACGCACAGAGTTGGTTGTTCTGCAGAACACCACAATGACCAGCCAGAGATATCACGATATGATTATTGAACCCATACTTGTTCCGTTTGCGGCTGCCTTGGGCGAGAATTTCATTTTAATTGACGATAATGCCCGTCCACACCGTAGTCGTCTGGTTAATGAAGCGCTAGAAACTCATGCTATTGATAGGATGGACTGGCCAGCTCGCTCTCCAGACATGAATTGCATCGAACATGTCTGGTCTGAGATGTCTAGACAATTGTCAACCTTAGAACAACCGATCAATAACCTGGAGGACCTTTTTAACGCTTTAACGGATATTTGGACGAATTTGCCCCAAAATTTTATAAATCGTTTGATTGAAAGTATGCCTCGTAGGGTAGAATGCTTGAGACGAGCTCGTGGGGGGCCAACTAGGTACTAGCTTAACCGAAACTTCAGCCTTCTTGTGGTGTCATCATAAAATTTTTATGTTATTCAAACACAGAATTTTGAGTGTTCCTAATAAAGTCTTTTTTTCTCTCCAACTTTCCATTTTTTCATTCTTTTCTCAAGTGAACCATATTATCATCTGAAAATACTCTGATATCTGACTAAATTTATAATCTTGGAGCGAATAATTCAGAAAAATTTTAGAAAAAGTAAGTGATCCCTATCAATTGTTGAGCAGTGTATTTCATACTTAAATTACCTGTTATAGATTAATTGTGATGGGAGAACGAAGAGAATCAGTTTCGTTGAAAAAAAATTGTCCTTCATCTCGTTAGAATTGTTTCGTGCAAGATATAATTGCAAGAATACAGATAGCTTAAGTAGCGGAAAAAATTAATGCATTCTTATTTTGTAGTTCAAATGTGACACCATGCCATAGTAACTGCAAATATATTCATTTATCCATCAGTACATCTTGTTAACTTTCAGTTTCCATTTGATCTTCATTAAGTCTTTCATTTTATATGATAAAACAAACGTAAAGAGATATTTGTTTCCTTTTAGATCATCGTAGCCGCTATTGTGAGTGCATCCATAGCAGAACCAGAGAATAGAGGAAAGCGTGGTTTGGTTAGCAGCTTAGGATATGGAATTGGTCCTTCCCTTGATATTTCTTCCCTCCATCTACCTCTCGCATCATCAGTGATATCAGCACCAGCAATATCAGCAATCTCATCACCAACTATCATCAAAACTGTTCAAACGGGGTCCATCTTAAATACACAGTTACCACTTAGTGCTTCTGTGCTCTCAGCTCCAGCTATATCCACACTTTCTGCTCCTACAATTATTAATACTGTTCACTCTCCCATCGTTAAAAGTATAGTTTCTCAACCTCATATTATCAACTATGCTCCTTCCCTGGGTTCGGTTTCTTCCCTGGATCACACTCTGGCCCTGAGCTCTTCAATTCCATCAATTCATTCAGCTGGAATCATCAACAGCTACGGTTTGGGAGCAGTTCCACTCACAAGTCACATCAGCGATCTCAATGCCTGGTGAAAATAGTTTTGAGATATTCTTTCTGTTTCTGCAAATATTATCTTGAAAACAATATATTATTTTTAGAGTACAATAGTTTTCTCTACACATGTAATATTCCCATACAATTAACTCTACGGATTATATTCGAAATTAAAAATTGGTTCTAGCTCTGTGGAGAGGAGCCTTGGCGCTCTTGTTCAAACTTTGACAAATTATATCTACGGAAGTATTCGTTTCTCAGAGTAGGGAATGATATCAATAGAATCTTATGATAGAACTGCATCATAAAATGAAATAAATTGAATAAGAATCCATTGATATCATTTCCAACTCAGAGAAACCAATACTTTCGGTGTTATGATTTGTTTGAACGAGAGCGCCAAAGCTCCTGTTCACAGGGCATTCCCACTTTTCCAATTTGGCTTCTGTGAGTCAATTCTCAAGAATTTTCGTGATTATTCAAAACGTAGGCCTATGACTCATGTCATGTTGGATTTTATAATTCAGGAAACTATAATTAGAGTATCCTATGAAATCATTTAGAATTGAGAATAATTATTAAAATTTTGAAAAATTATATCTCCGAACAGAATCAATTTTGACCATGGATTCTCGATCAGTGAGTCAAACCAAATCAATTAAGACCATTTTCAGCCAAAAATTCCAAAATTACATACATTTGGGCAAATTGATAAGCACTCTGTTCCGAGGAACAAGAGCGCCAAAAAGTGGAATTCAGCAAGTTTAACATATTCAACGTGATAATCAATTATATTCAAACTAACAGTACTAATTAAAAGTCGCGTTTTTGTCACTGCAAATACATATTATCATGAGAAGAATTATTATTTTGAAATAAAATTTTTTTCTATGCTGATGTTATATTCCCATATCATTAATTATTTAGATTTTATACGAAACAAAATGGCGGAATTCTGGTGAGCTTGACATATTCAACAAGATGGTCATTGATCTTTAAACTACAAATACTAACTAAAGGAATCAGTACTAGAATTGTATAATCAAAGACAGATCATTCTGTAGCACTCTATTAAATACAAAAATTTGGAGGATTGTGTTCCAAATGCAATTCAGTGTAGAAAAACAAAATGGTGTAAATTCATTATCTTGGTTACTATAAATATATATGGAAAATCCTGAAACTGGTGAAATTTAAACTTTAAATTGTCATTCTTCCTCGTAAAAATGCGAACCCTACCTTCAACCCCCTTCGAGAGTCAGCTCCAACCCCAGATTTTTCAAACAGGAAGTATGGGATTGTGATACATCGTTTGAAAGGTCGCATCATTCTCTATTCCAGAATATTTATCATGTTTAATGCAAAACTCTGAATGAAAAAAATAAGGTCATGTGATTACCGAAATTAACTATAATATTTACTCGAATATTACCAAATCTTATTACAATAATACTAAACTTATTTGCTTTCAATATGTGATAGAAAGAAAATGAAAAAAAACCATAACATTGTGATTTCAGATGGTACTATGAAAACTATACGTAAATTACTTTCTGTGGCAATGTTAGTTTCGTTAGAACGCCTTTGCAAATTGTTTTCTGCTGACAAGTTGTAGTTTATAAATTGTCTAATTTGTGTTTGAATTTCATTAACTTCAATTTTGAATATGGTTCGATTATGGATGCACAAAAACAAAACACCCCAACACAAAAAGTAGGTCTCTTGTTTCATGGGAAATTTCCGTATTTGCCGCCTATAACCCAAGGGACAATAAGTAAGATAGAGAAGCTATTGGCCTACCGAAAATTCTCAGTGGATGAGAGAGGAATACACGCATTTTTCTAAAAACGGTTAATGTTTGGGCAGGATATGTTCGAAGCTATATCATGGCACCCTTTGTCATTGAGGGCAATTTAAATGCCGATAGCTATTTAGCACTTATTTAGCACTACTTCAAAATGATGTCGCTCCAACCTTGGCAAATGTATATCCTGATCAAGGAAATCCTCAAGTCCCACGGCATACGATATGTTTCCAACAGGATGGAGCACCACCACATTATACAAACGCAAGTACCTCGACGCAATATTTCCAAATCAGTGGATAGGACGGCGAGAAACGATCGAATGGCCAGCACGATACTCTGATCTTAACCCATTATATTTCTTTTTAAGAGGATATTTGAAGAGCATTATGTACAAAACTAAACTCCTTGATTTGAATGACCTGAAATATCGAATAACGTTTGCGATTAGGTCAATCACTCCTGAGATGTTGAATAATGTTGGAAGGAATTTTTATTTTAGGTTAGGATGTTGGCAAGCCGTTCGCTCTATCTACTCCATTGACATTCATAATTATTCTCCTACATTTTGTATTACATTTTAGTTTTTGGTATTGTACAAAATTTCGCTCACATGATTATATTTTTTCTAATTTGATTTTTGAAATAACCATGAAGGTGATAGCAATAGAGAATGACGAGACCTTTCAAACGATGTATCACAAGCCGATACTTCCTATCAGAAAAATTGGGGGTTGTACCTGTCTTTCGAAAGAAATTGAGGATGGAGTGCAGATTTTTAAGGAGAAGAATGACAATTTAAAATTTAAAATTGATGTGTTTCGGGATTTTCCATAAATATGTACAGTAACCAAGATAATGCATTTATTCCATTAGGGTTGTCCACACTGTATAATATTTTACGTACAATTCATTATAGATATTTTAAAACTTATTGGCAATGTCAAAGTCCCATCACATACCAACTAGTAGACATACTCCTCAGGACTTCAACGGAATAGATGAAAAAATCTCGTATTATCGGCTTGAATGAAAACATATTATTCCAAAGAAGAACATAGAAGTTGAAAAAACACATAACATATAAGTAGTTACTTATATAACAGAAGATTTAAATTCTGTGGAGGAAATACGTATGTATGTATTAGATATACAAAGGAAAAGAGTGTCATCCAGAATAATAGTATCTATATTGGAAAGTATATTGGACCGTGAAGAATACCAACTTATACAGGGTGAGTCTTTAAGTTGTACATTAGATTTAACCATAGATGTTTCTCATCAAATAAAACACTTTTTTTATTTACCATTTTTCCAGATTTTGCACAAGAAAACAGATACAGGCGGTTTTTCTTATGTATTTTTGACATGGTTATTCAGAATTGAATGAATTTTGGTATGAATTTTTCTATAACTATGGCACATAACCTCCAATTAACAGTTTTTCCCTACTTCTACTGATTTCTTCGTTAGAGACTCGCGAATTCCTAAACTATGAGAAATTAGCATAATGAAAGCAGATGAAGGTTATCTTCGGCCATTTTCGAAATACTCTAGCCTTTTTGGAAAATAAATTATTCTTCATCATTTCTCCTAAAACGTACCGTTTTCGAGATATTCTTCGTTGAATGTCATAAAATATGAAAACATTTATAGAAATTTACCTGCTTTTATCACTTATAGAAATTCAATTTCATCTCGCTTGTTTCCAAATTGATAGGTTATAATTACCATCTTAAATCGGGATAAGTTAATAAGAACTTATTCAAATAGTTCGCAGGTGAGTTATATTTTGGCAAATAAATGAATAGGCTTACCATGATCTGTATTCATCTATGTATCCCCAATAGTGAATATGAACCTAATAAATTATCTGTTATCCATGACATCTAAACATTAATTTTCATAATGCTTCGATTCTGCACAAGCATTCTAAGGATTTCTGTAATATGTAGAACATAATTTCATCAACTTAATAACTCACGTCACTACATAGTTGAATCTTATCAGTTTGTAGTAACGTGCGTATACCTCCCACAGTATCCTCTAATGATTTCTCTTTCTTGAGTCTTTTCTGGTATTTATGCTGTTATTAAAAGGTTTCTTTCTGGGGTTTCTTTCCCGAACTCTAAAAAAAATTTATAAAATAAAAATTTATTATTTTGTGATTTGCTTCTGCGTAAGAAACACAAGATATTTGTCAGAAGCAATCACTTAAACAATGTTGCCTATCAAACAACAACGAAACAACATCAACGAAGAAACAACTATATCGTATTGTTTCGGAGTCTATATCAGACTCCTTCGTCAGCCGCTTAACGAAAATCTTTAGAATTATTTTGTGGCAATTTTCGAATGTTAGAATAACTATCAACAAAATAATTCTAAAAATTTTCGTTAAGCGTCTGACGCAGGAGTCTGATATAGACTCCGAAACGTTACGATATAGTTGTTCCTTCGTTGATGTTGATTCGTTGTTGTTTGTTAGGCAACATTGTTTAAGTGATTGCTTCTGACAAATATCTTGTCTTCTTTACGCAGAAGCAAAGCACAAAATAATTAATTTTTATTATATAGGTAGATATTTTTCAGATTTTGGGGGAGAAAACCCAGAAAGAAACCTTTTAATAATGTGTATACCTCCCACAGTATCCTTTGATGATTACTTATTTATGCTGTATTTTGAAGGATTTTGATAGCGCAAAATATTGGATAGTAATTGTTTTACTTCGATATTGTAGAGGTCTAATTTTCTTGTATCTTTTCAGCCTTGAAAAAGAGGATATATATATATAACGTTCCTTAAACAGTCGGCAATTTTTTTGTAGTTGATTAACAGTAATAGAGTCCACTTACCTGAAAATATTGTTTATTAAATTATTTCCAATTGAATAAAAAATTACACCTATGAATACATCCAAATTCTTCCTGAAGTTCAAAAAAACAATGGAACTCAGACCGAGGGGGTCATGACGACCAGAAATGATTTCTGACGAGATTATCACACCAAAATACCTTCAAGTTCCAATAACAAACAGAATTATCGTAATTTCCGATCGTTTATTTATAGACTCTGCCAACTTCTGTCGGAAACTTTTATTCCTTAATCCCGAACGAGTGCAAGGAAGTGAAAGATTTATGATAAACGAATGTGAATTTTGCGGCTCTCGAATGCGTTTTCTGAAGACGCTTCATCTCCGCTGTTTTCACATATAACTTCAACAAGGTGTTGAAAGTTCAAGGTTTATTTCTGATATTTTCGGAGCGTCTGCTTTTATTTGCAAATCTAATTAGGCGCACCCTCCAGCAGGTATATTTACACGACGTTCATCTGGATTTGTAGATGAGTCAAACGAAATTAATATCAAATTGGCGCGAACGAGTTCCCGTCGGAGTATCTGTATGCGTTGAGATCAAATATACCATTTCAACCCCCGACATGTATATAGTGCCAGTCCCTCACTTGGAATAAATGCAGTAAGACAGTTTTTTTGTTTGTAAATATAGTCGGACAGGTCGATTTAGTATTCCTCAGAACGTCGCTTATCAATTTGATCAAAAGTCTGTAATTTTCGAATTGTTGGATGAAAATGGTCTTGAACGATTTGGTTCAACTCACTGATCATGAATGCGTGCTCATAATCAATTCTGTCCGGCCGGCCGTTAACACGTGATAAACTAGACAGTTGACATTTTCAGAGTAGGTTTAAGAGATATATATCTCGGTGAAATTCGTTGAGATCGCCTAATGGTTTAGGAGTAATGAAAAAAACATTTTTTTTTAGATGCAGTTTCATCATAAGAATCCATGGATATTATTTTCAGCTATAACAAACTAATACTATCGGTATATGATTTTTCAAATTTTCAATAATAAATTGTAATTCTATGAATGCACAGTTGCTGTAATCGAAAATTAACGTCCGTATTTGTTTCTATGAATTTCACGATCTATGTTCATACGTGTCCTCTTATCTATCGATAAGAGACACATCATATTTATTTCTGGGTATATTCAAAATTCGTTACTCATGATATAAAATACCACCTGTTGTATGATTGAATGCAAAATGACCAATGAAATAACCTCAGCTATCGTAGAATTATGAGGATTATAGGATATTATAATTTTTGGGTGATAATATAATTCCCTTGGATAATGCATATGATGATGCATATACCCTGTATATCCAGATCTTAACCAAGAAATAAAGCGTCAAAAATAAGCCCTTGTGTGTCATATATACATATGTCGAAAAAAAATGCTTCATCTTTTGAAATAGGTACAGGATGTTAAAATTAGTTTTTTTCTAATATAGAAAAAAAATATTTTTTCTTCTTTTACTTCGATCATCTTCTTTAAATTCGTAGTTGAGTGTGACGATTAGCGCTTATTTTTTTTTAATTACTCGTTTCGTTTACAAAGATAGCCTTATTATAATTATTATAATTTTTTACTCAGAAACAGTGCCTCGTGCGTCAAATAGTCAAGAAAACAAATTTGCTTCAAATTACATGAGGATTTCAAGAGAAATTCATATTGTTTGAAAAACCAGTGGCGTATCATTTTTTTGTCTTAGAATATTCCTTCTCGATGCAGTACGGATGCCACTGGTAGAATAAAAAAAATAATTTCTTTCAAAAAGTGCTCCTTGATCCTTAAAACCCATGTCCCAAATTTCATACAAATATTTCAAGAAGTGTAAAACTTATTAATAAAATACACCCTTTATCTCGGAAAGGAAGGATGTCCCGACAAATGTTTATATGAACAAATAGGGCTTATTTTTGACGCAGAATACGTGGTTGAAATTTCTTGGTTAAGATTTGGAGCACCCGGTATACTTCGGTAAGTCAATTAAATTAGGTTCGGAATATCTGCAGTAAAAACAAAACTGGAATATTGTCTAAGTTTCAATTGATATAATACAGGATGTCCCAACGAAAATTCGACCCCCCCACCCCTATTACTCAGAAACGAAGAATTTTCGAAGATTTTTAAGAACAGGTCAAATTCTCCGAAATGTTCTGAACAAACCACCCCCAAGAAGGTGGCATCAATCCCCAACAAGTATTGATTGGGGAATAGATGTCGTGTGTTGAAAGTAGTTTGAAAGTTCTTAATGTTCTGTACACAACCCAGTTAAAATTTTCAAAATCTGTTCATTAGTCTCGAAATAATGTAGGTACCTAATAATTGAACTTACGTTTATTCAATGGCAGAACAATTTGAGTTATTGTATGTTTTTACTTTAAGAACATTCGATTTTCTTATCGTTAATGCTGGGAAAATGTAAGGGACGCATGAAATTTATTACCTTATACTATTCCTTTGAAGATTTGTTCTCGAATGTGTTTCAGTCTTTTGTTTCCGCATTATAATTCGGTGTGAGACTTACTTACCGGCGAAAATGGTCTATTCTATGGAAGAAAGGATAGAATGTCTCAAATTGTACTATCGGAATGACGAAAATGCTAGATTAACTGCAAGGTATTTTAATAACAATCATCCAGAAAGAAATGTAAGTCACCAATATGAAGCATTTGATGAATAAATTGGAAACTACTGGTTCCATTCAGAATAAGCCTCACGAAGTTGAGCATCCAGTCCGAACTGAAGCTATTGAAATAGCAGTATTGGAACATTTACAGATGGATAATCGGCAATATATAAGAACTTTAGCACTAGCATCTAATCTTCCGAAATCTATCGTTCGTCGGATTGCGAAAGCTAATATATTTCACCCTTAGAAGATAAGGCTGGTGCAACAGTTGAATGAAGATGATCCTGACCATCGGACTCAGTTTTGTGAACAATTTAGTAACTTATTGAATAAAAACCCACACAACAATACAATCCTTTCTGAGGAGTGTTCCTTTTTGTTGAATGGGGAAGTCAATAGATAATAGATATAATTCTCGGTACTGGAGTGATAGTAATCCTCATTTATTCATTCAATCATCATTCATTAATTTCCCAAGAATTAAATGTTTGGGTGGGAATATTAGAAAACAATTATTTGAATTTATAAGAGGCCATTATATTCTTCTAAGGAAAATGTGGTCTATTCTGAATCGGTTAAGAAGACCGCAAGAGCATGCTTTTCTGATGGAACTCAGTTGAGAGCCCTAGTTGTGAATGCGGGGAACCAGAGGAGACCATAGATCATTGATTTTAATTGTTCCATTTATAGATTCCAGGATGGTTTAGGGCTATTCATAATGTTTCTGAGTCTTATTTGGAATGGGTGGTGAATTTGAAATATATTCAATAAACTATGGAATATTACATTTCTAAATTTTTCGTTTTCTCCTTTTGTCTTTTCCTGTTCCAGATTGAGTTCCGTACCTTGGAGAAACCTCTCCACTTATTCAAGGAAGAATTGATAGCGATGAAAAAGATGCCTTCAATAATTAATATTTCAGCATATTTTGCTAACAATTTCAATTATCATAAATCGAATTGTATGGTGCCCCGTTACACTTACCTCCGCTAACACTTTTTTCGTACACATGCTTTATTGTTAGATGAAATAATGTAATGCTCAAAGTTCAAAAGAATATATTAATATATTGATCCAATAATTACTCACATTCTGGAATTCGACGACCACCTATTAGAAAATGAACTATCATTTCAGCAGGATGGTGCACCATTTCGGTATCCGTGTTCGACAATTTTTGAACGAACGTTATTCAGCACGTTGGATTCGGCCGGAGGGGTCCTATAAAGTGGCCAGCAAGATCTCCCGATCTATCGCCATTATATGAAATCTGAAGTTTGAAGTCTATGCAACTCCACCTGAAAATCTTGCAGAACTGCGACAAAGAATCATCACGGAATCCCAATTACTGACACAAAACAGTTTCGAAAAAGTTAGAGAAGGATTTGAAAATAGGCTATATCATTGTATCAAAGTTGGTGGTGGTCATTTTGAACAATATATACGTTAGTTCTTCAAATGCTTTACATTTTTTTGTGGATATTTCCCATCATTACGTATAGTTCTGGTGTAATTGAAGGTATTGGTATTTCTGTTTGAGTTACCCATCTGATATGTTAAATATCAAATTGCTTGAAAAAGGTCACCGAATATTAAAATTTCAACTAGGATGTTTAGAGAAAAAAATAAAAATTGGTTCAAGCCCTGCGGACAGGAGCATTTTGGCACTCCGAAAGCATTGGTTTCTCAGAGTTGGGAATTATATCAATGGATTCTTATGACAGAACTGCATCATGAAAGAAAATAAATTTTAAAAAATGTTTCAAAAATTATCATTTAAACAAGAGCGCCAAAAAAATGTGCAATCTACAATGCTTCAACAATTGTCATTAAATTTATTTATCATAATTAAATGAGCCACCTGCAATGATTCAACCTCGTAGAATGGGTTGTTGCAACTTACATAGTTGTCACAATAGTGTATAGTTTTCACAACTCGAAATACCTAAGGAAAGTATCATCGAAATGTCTAGAGCAAGGCTGTAGACAATCATAGCAGATTTCCCATTTATTCCTGATATTTGAGTAGGCTGAGGCTTACGAACAAATTATTTTAATAGTTATTATATATTAACTATCAACATCATGAAAATACTGTATATAGATCACGTCCAACTACTCAAGCAAGTAAAATGTAATATTAACCTCAGTGGTCAACTAACAGTAATTTGTTCTGATGATTCCATTATGTTCTTCTTTCCTATTGCCTTCATAAACTACATCACTAAAATGATCCAATTCTAAATCTTCTGAAACATCATCCCGAATTTATACGTAACTTATTCAATATGCAAGCAGTCAATATTATTCTCGGTTTCAAAACAGTCTTGTATGTATTAACAAATTCAAGAACCGGATACTTATTTTCAAACTACGAATTGACATGACTCTAATAGCTAGATAAGATGACGTTTATGAAAAGTGATCACAGACAGTGAATACATAGAACTACGATGTATTATTGAAATTTTGAAAAATCATATCTCCGAAATTATTAGCTTGTTGAAGTTGAAAATGATATCATTGGATTATTATGACAAAATTGCATGTTGAATAAAATTGAATTCAACAGTTGTAATGTAAAAAAAAATATTTTTCGTTACTCCGAAACAATCAGGCCTGATTTTGCCCAATAACGAACTTAACTTAGATATTTATCCATCGAACCTATTCTGAAAATTTCAATTGTCTAGCTCATTCCGTTCGAGAGTTATCGTGGTAACGACCGGATGACGTACGGCAGGACAGAATCGATTTTGACCATGGATTCTTGATCAGTGAGACAAACCAAATCGTTTAAGACCATTTTCAGCCAAAATTCGAAAATTACAGACATTTGGGCAAATTGATAAGAACTCTGTTCCGAGGAACATGACCGCAAAAAAGTATGTTAGCTAAACCACATCTGCCATCTCTTTCCTATTAAAAAAAAATTGGAGGTTGATGCCACCCGCAGGTGTTTTTTTTGGAACAATGTCGTCATAGGAATTCTTTCTCCCTAATACAGAACTTGAACATAATTTTTGGATTCTTCAAAACTCTTTGATTCTAGAGTTTAGGCGGTTCAACTGTCTGTTCAACATCACCTTTTGACGGTAAGTTCAATCATTATATTATTTCCTGAATAATGAACCAAATTTAAAATTTTTAACTGATGGGTTGTGAACAGAACATAAATAACTTTCAAACTAACTGACACTCGACATCTCTTCCCTATTCAAAAAATGTTGGGGGTTCATGCCACCTTAATGGTCGTGGTTTTTTCGGAACTAACTCAAGAAGGAAATTCGTCCCCCTCAAAACAGAAGTTGACCTTCCTTTTAAAAGCTTCGAAAATTCTTCGTTTCTGAGTTCTGGGAGGAGGGTGTCAAATTTTCGTTGGAACACCCTGTATAATTTTCAGAGTAGATCTGAGGAATGAATATCTCGGATAAGTTCGTTATTGGGTAGAATCGGTACTTCCTGCAAGAATTCTAAATATCCATTTCCATTTAGAGTTCCTTGGAAGAAAATAGGTACTATACTCGATCACGAGCAATCCAAACTTTGACTCTTCCTTTGACGATCTACTTCACCATTTAACGTAAACGTTGATTCATCAGAAAACAGGACGATTTCTTTGTTGACAACATTTTTGTCTAGAAGATCCATAATTTGTTTGCTAAACTGAGGTCTCTTATCTGGATCATTTTCGCTTAGTTCCTGGAGGATTTGAATTTTATAAGGATGCTTAGTGAGGAAACGAGGATTATCTTGAACAGAGAGGATAGTACATTAATTTTGACTTCTTCTGTGAGGGCACTTTGATGATGATTATTTGTTTATATTAAATGCTCATTTTCTCGAAACTGTTTTTCAATATTGCTTATGGTACTTTGCGGTAAAACAGGATACTTCTCTGAATAAACGAAGACCTTCATTTTGTGTTTCTGTCCTATCTCCGTAGCCAATCATCATTAAAATATAAATCTTGTGGGTTTCAGTTAATTACGGCATTTTGTCAGATTTTCAAACAAACATTGTTTCTCAGAAAATGACAAACTAATGAATATCCTCGCCCATCTTCGCTCGATACGATGCTACTCTCCTTACTTTATTTCACTCTTTGTATCACAGAAAATGATAAACAAATAGCTTTTGACATTTAATTTCTTAACCGCCTGTATTATTTCATTTATTTGAGTGAGATTCCTTCATTTTCGAATTAGTTGATGTTTGCTTAATATCTTTCTAACGACAAAGAATAAGAATTTGATATTTGATACGCATTTGTAACTATTTATACCCTTTACTAATACCCAGTCATAAAAAAATTATGAATGCCATTCAAAAAAATTATCGATGTCGTCATATAGGTATCAAATTTGAGACACGCTGTGTAACATTTTTTTACATCAAAAATAGGGCAATTTAAAATACTAATTGACCTCTCCCAGCATATTTTCAACAAAAAAACTGTCTTTGATTACAGACTCGCACTGTATAGACGTTTACAGACACAAGTAAATATGGGCTAAATTCACCATATGCGTTTCATGCTCACAATAAAAATAATTTGATACTATGTATAGAGTGAGAAGCTACTCTTTTGTCCACTACAAATTTTGTCGTCTGACTTATGTTTCGTTACGATTTTCCCATCTTCTGAGATGAAACGTTACAAATGTAAGCTATCTGTTAATCGACTGGAATATGGGCTGATATGAGCTTAGTCAAAAATTATTGGTAATAATAAGTTGTTAATTGTGGTTAGATCATTATTGAGTATTGTATCTCTTCTATTCATTCGATGCCTTCTAGGGTATCCAAGTACCATTTAATAGAGGTTTTCAACAGTCTTACGAAGTTTGGGGAGTATTTTAGTATATTTGAATTCAATTAATCACATGTTGAACAATGAATTGCATATTATTTTTTGTTTCGTATATTAATGGTAGGTGTATTTCTAGCGAGTACAAGGAATATACCCCCATAGAAATGAGGCAGAATGTTTTATTCCTTCTTTTACGCTCAAAGTTGATCAGAGTGTTCTCCCTTTGAACTTTCACACCCCATTTTCTTGTGCATGGAATATTTGCTTTAAAATGTGTGTATGTTAAAATAGAAGACAGTTTTACAGTCACGTTTACTCAGGGGAAAAGCTTCTCCCCTCGCAGATACACGAATATAACCAGACTTTTCGGGCTGGATCCACTAAGTTTGCGTAAAACCTAATAGCAAGACATTTGAGGAGACGGGCCAACAGGGGATTTAGGGGGTCATTGAACGTATTCTGGCGCCTGTGTGAAATCCGTGCTATTTTTGGGATGAAGGGTTATCGTAATTCAGAAGGAGGATATGTTAACCCGGAAACGAAACGGAAGGGTTGGATGACAGCAGGAACGGATCAGTTTTTTCATGGTCTGTTATAAGATATTTCCATGGGCGTGCAGTTTGTCTCATCTCCTGGATAATATGGATCCTTTCTGAGTTTTCTCTCCCAAGCACTGTAAAATATTTATGAAATAAAAAAATTATTAATTTGAAATTGCTTCCGTGTTTGAAATACTAGATCTTTGTCGGAAGCAATGTACAGGGTGGGTCTTCAAGTGTTACGTTAATTTTAACCATAGATTCCTTTCATCAAGCAAAACACTTTTTTCTTTTGCCATTTTTTCAGATTCACCTCAGGTAAGAAGTTTCGAGCATTTAAATATTTCATAATGTGCGAATATAATCTTGATAACATCCTACAAAGAAAAGTGTTACTGATATCTATTGTGGAAGAACAAAAACAATTAATCATGTGATACTTGAAATTCAATGAAATTAATTCAGAAAACAAATTCACTTTCAATTAGCATAATGCAGCATTATATAATATGACTCTAATGAAGCAATGAAATTCAATTTAACTTTCATTCAACATCCATCAATTGTTTCCACAATAAGATCATACATAATTTGATCACCGCCCATTCTTGAAATATTATTTCCATAGGAAAGTCCCTAAATATCCATTAATTCATTCATTTCCAAGACAGTTTTGAATCGAATAATTGAGATGTGTTTCTAACTGACAGACAAATCATTATAACTGCTAGGTTACGTTCACAGAACCTCTTTGGATCATAGACTTAAATATATGTCTTCATTCGCTGTTCAAATGCGGCATTGTTGATCTGTGTACCAGGAATTGGTATATTATTCGATCTAGGAGCATGAATAATCTAAATCTTGTGTAAAAAACGCAAGTGTGTGTAGAAAAACATCGATGTAAGACCATGCTAGATCAGGAGCGGATCAACCAAAATAAGGCACATGCTCAAATATTCATCAGATTTTGTGACATTCAACGTTAAATCTCTCAAAAAGGATGCGCCAAGATTCCGCCAAGACATCCTATGATTAGTAAAACCATCCTTACCTTATGCCTTGGATGCAGGTTCCCCAGTTCGATCATTGAATCCCTGTATTTTTCCCTCTTTGTTCTTCTTTCATCAGCACATTATTATCGGCCGGGGAGGAAAATTCGAACACAAACAATTCCTTAAGCTCTTTATCCAGCAGGACTATATCTGCCTTTATGGCGTGGATCTTTCGAGTTTCGGGAATAGCATAGTTCCAATAGATACAAGCCAGTCATTTTCAACAACTGCTTAAATCTTCAGAGGTATTCATGATAGCAGTAGATCGTTGGATATACCGTAAACATCTCTCACATGCAAGTAAAGAATTCATAGGCCCGCCCTGAGAGGGTCCGCTTCTCTCAGGAGTATGAGACTCCAGTGATTGATTAGTTACTCACTATAACACCTCTCGCACGTTCCATGGATTTGTTCTTCTTCCTGCCCTTACAGCGTCCCTTAAAAAAAGAGATTCACAGTTGATGAGACCTGATGACTCGAAGTGATCCGAGCAACACTGCTCTCTGCATTATGTTTGCCAATTCCTCGACCAGAAATCTACAGGTCGATATCATCCGCAACTCTGCCACGTAGTTCGCTCTCATTCCACCTAGGCATTATTTGATTAGAACGACCATCTTAACATCATGCCTTGGGTACAGGATTCCCAGTTCGAACATTGAATCCTTGTATGTTTCCCCCTTCTGTTCTTGTTTCATCTCCACATTATTTCCAGTGGGAGAGGAAAATTCGACGACAAACAATTCCTTCAGTTCTTTGTCTAGCAGGACTATATCTGGCTCTATGGCATGGATCTGCCGAGTTGTTCGAATCACATAGCTCCAGTAGATGCGAGCTCTGTCATTTTAAACAACTGCTCCAATCTCAGGCAGATATGGTAGTACTGGTTCGTTGTCTATACAATAAACCTCTCTCAGATGGAAGTAGAGAATTCAGAATGCCGCACTGTGTCTTTCCACATACCTTGATAGAGCATGGACTCTACAAGCAGACAGAATGTGCCTAACAATTTCCTGCTGGCTATGGCATGCTCTGCATGTTGTGCGGGTGTTGACTTTCATGCTACTTTTTTATACCATCTGGTGTTGATCACCCCATTTTGACAAGCCATAACAAATCACTCGGTTTCCGACTTGAGACCAGCGGACTTCAAAAAGGCGAAGGATAATTCTTCCAACAGGCCCTGATCTTTCAAACTCTTGACATATATGGAGTGCAGGTGTTTACTGATGTGACCTTCAAGTAGTATCTTCAGTTGTGTCTGTCTTATCTCTCTGCCAACTCTTCTTGGGTCTGTTAGCGTGATAGGTGTTCCTGCTAGCTCATGATCGATGGATGGTTATACTGAGCTTCCCCAAAGCTTTCTGACCAGCCCGAAATAGAAAAGCTCCTTGCTTCCTAATTTCATTATGAACCACCATTTTTAGAAGCGGTTTTTCACTTCTCAAAATCCTTATTGCTGTTTCCACCAATTGTTGATGGTGTTGGTATTCCAAACTTTGCGAACCTCTGCCTCCCTGCACTCGCAGAAACTATATTCTTTGGATCGAGCAGATGGGATGCAGGCTTCGATTCATGTTCATCACTTTACAAGTGGTTCTGTCTAGCTTGAGAATTTCATTCACTGTCCAGTAACTGTTCCGAATGAGTAGGTGATTAGCGGGACTGCCAAGCTCTTCGTAGTAGATACTTTATTTTTCCCTGGCAGCTGTGATGTCCTTATGTCTCGGATCTTCTTTTTGTAGCTAGCTTTCAAAACATCCTTGATTTGGGTTTATTTCTCCAGTGCACTGCGTTGTTTCATCCTAAGGAATTTGTATGTTTCCTCCTCTTTGAGGTGTCAAATGCTTATTCCCCCTTCAAGTTCGATGTCTTCTCCTATTTCTTCAGTTCTTAGATGAAAAAGAGCACACTTGTCCAAACCGAATGACATTCCTATTGATGAGATGTAATCGGCAACGATATTCAGTAGTTGTTGTATTGCTGCCTTGGAGGAATATTATTATTATTTTTATCTATATTGTTGGAAATATTGTGAAAATAATTTATTTTCTCGGGATTCCAGGCAGCCTTGAGTGAGTTCAGTACCTGGAGGGATGACCCCCTGGCTATGCATTTGATCAAGCACGCCAAAGCAGACTGAATTCACTTCAGTGCATTTCAGACGTATTATTTTGGTTTTGATTCACTTTTTTCCGGAATAATATTTATTTTTGTAATTCCAATTACCACAATTTGATAACTGAAAAAGTTTCTAGGACCACCAAGAGGTAACAGAGGTGTATTCATTTTCTGAGAAAATACAAAGCTAGCCAAACGCAAAATACGGAACACAGGGTTAGATAAATTTTCAAAAATAATTCTGATTAAATTTACTTACTAAGTATATTTCGCTTGCAATGAAAATTTGTATATCCATCAATAACCAAATTGATGTTGATTTTTCTGTGCCAGAATATTACTTCGATCTGATATCAATTTATTCCAAAGGTTCATAAATCAACTTCATCAGGAAACTAAATATCCATAAATGTTGTCGGAACGGTTCTTTTCTATATGGTATCTACGTAAATTTATTGAATATTCATAACGGATGCCTGGGGGTATCAATACAGTGAAAAAATACACTTTGAATTTTCAAAAACTTCCATAAGGCAATCACGCTATTGTTAAACAGTCATCGTAGAAGGAAGACATGATTGGAATGAAGTCAAAGGAGTCGAACACCTGGCTATGAATATTAAGATTATTACAATCGAGGGAGATAATCCAACTCAGCTTTCACCTCAAGTAAACTTGCTCAAGCGTGTTCACATAATTTTGGGAGTGCATTACATGAGTAGTTTCCAGGTTTCCACCAGGGGAGCTACTGGAGCTGACGTGACTATGTAATTGAGTATTATTGTAATAATTCATAAAACGACAAACGAAAACTCGCAAGGGTCCCAGCTACCTAGAAACTTTGATATAGAGACAGTTGCGTATTCCTTTGATCACACTATCCCCTTTGTTTTATTATGAATGGGAATTCAAGGCAGAGGAATGGGTGAGCTAAATGCAAGTATGAAGTAGATGAACAGTTATGTTTGTTAAGCTAATTAACTTCCACCTTCAGGCCTATTCATTCGTTCTGTTCTTGTATTCTGATTCTGGCAAATCAACAAGGTGGAAAATACTTGAATTTTCGTTTTCAGCTTTGAAATTATATTTGATTTGGAGTAATTTAATCCTTCTTTACAATTCGCTGGATTCCAGTTTTTGTTTGATACACTTCGCTACATTCCTCTTTCATTTTTGACTTCAAGGGCCAACTGCGGATATAATAATTGTACATACTCGAAACATAAGGAATGAAATCGGAATGAGAGATTGAGTTCAGTAGTTAGGTCACGGTCTTGAAAATGGTTTAACATTCGCCAGGTGGATGTTTCTATTGTATTCAAGGCAGAAGGAACGCACTCCGCGTGATGGTTGAGCACCTCAGTATAGAGTTTATACTTCAGTCTTAAAAGCTGGCCGTCCACTAAGTCGGACGCAGCGCGGCAAGGCTCGGCGCGGAAATGTGTGCTTAAACTTTGAAGCAAAAAATGGGTTCAAGCCCTGTGGACAGGAGCTTTCTGGCGCTCTAGTTCAAACAGACAAATAATATCTCCGAAAGTATTGGTTTCTCAGAGTTGGGAATTATATTAATGTATTCTTAGGATAGAACTGCATCATAAAGGAAATTCATTCAAATAATA
Source organism: Halyzia sedecimguttata (assembly GCA_937662695.2). Taxonomy (NCBI): domain Eukaryota; kingdom Metazoa; phylum Arthropoda; class Insecta; order Coleoptera; family Coccinellidae; genus Halyzia; species Halyzia sedecimguttata. The sequence continues at coordinate 73,077,379 of OW569411.2, forward strand.
GTTTATTTATCAAGATTAAATCAGCAATCTGAGAATAAGAACTGCACCATGGAAGAAATCAAATTAAATCTGGCCAATTTTGCCCAATAACGAACTTAACCGAGATATTCATCTCCCTAAACTACTCTGAAAATTTCAACTACCTGCCTCATTCCGTTCGAGAGTTATATCTATGTCTATGGATGAAAAGCAGTCTCACTACTCTCAGATCTCTTACTTCATGTTCCGTTCCGAAATGTAAGAATTTTCTGAGAAAACCTAATTTCGGAGCAAAAAATGGGTTCAAGCCCTGTGGACAGGAGCTTTCTGGCGCTCTAGTTCAAACAGACAAATTATATCTCCGAAAGTATTGGTTTCTCTGAGTTGGGAATTAAATCAATGTATACATATGATAGAGCTGCATCATAAAGGAAATTCAATTCAAATAATAGTTTATTTATCAAGATTAAATGAGCAATCATGAGAATGAGAACTGCACCATGGAAGAAATCGAATTGAATCTGGCCAATTTTGCCCAATAACGAACTTAGCCGAGATATTCATCTCCCTAACCTACTCTGAAAATTTCAACTACCTAGCTCATTCCGTTCGAGAGTTATTGTGGAAAAACATATTTTAAATTTAAAAAATTTTTTTTTTACACTTTGCGGTAATCTGGTCAATACAAAACTTCACATGCGTATAAAGGTCATGATTCTACAATTTGATGCTAAATTTCAGATAGATCGAAGGAACTTGTCCGAGATATTTACGCTCCAAAACCACCTTGCAATTTTCAATCCGCTTACTCCTTTCGTTCGAGAGTTATCGTGCCTACGGCCGGTCGGCCGGCCGGACAGAATCGATTTCGCACTCGGATTCTTGATCAGTGAGTCGAACCAAATCGTTTGAGACCATTTTCAGCCAAAATTACAGACACTTGGGCAAATTGATAAGCACTCTGTTCCGAGGAATTAGAGCGCCAAAAAAACAAGTTTCGTATGACAATTGCCCAAAACAGGTTTAAAGTACCTACAAATAGTAGATATTCCATAAAACATGTATTAAAGAAGAGAAGAAATAATGAAAAAATTACCTTGTACCTAATCGATCAAAAATTTCCTCATCTACGTTCACCAAATTTTCTCCTCTCTCGAACTACAGAATTATGCTTTCAATATTTACGTAATATTTTCAAACATTTTCGGGTGAGGTCCCCGTTGCATCGCTAAAATACGAGTATTTCAACCCCAATATTTTTGAAGTTACAATATTCCCTTCTGTCAAGTTGACATTATGAAAATTCATACATAGAATAATTAGATCAATCTGTGAAATACGATTTACATTGAAATTTTGAAAAATCATATCTACGAAAGTATTAGCTTGTTAAAGTAAAAAATGATATGAATGGATTCTTATGATAAAACTGCTTATTAAAAAAAATTTAATTTGGAATTTGTTTTGTAAAAAAAAATTTTTTTTTAATTACTCTGAAACCTTCTGTCCGATTTTGCCCAGTAACGAACTTAGCCGAAATATTTATCCCCCAAACCTACTCTGAAAATTTCAACTCTCTAGCTCATTCTGTTCGGACAGAATGAATTTCCACGACGGATTCTTGATCAGTGAGTCGAACCAAATCGTTTAAGACCATTTTCATCGAAAAATTCGAAAATTACAGACATTTGGGCAAATTGATAAGCACTCAGTTCCGAGGAACTAGAGCGCCAAAAACTGAGATTTTTCTCACTTCGCTCACAATTCTTCGATTGATTAGATAATGTCATGTCTCAGGAACATCATTTGACATTATGACAATTCATACATAGAATAATATCATTCTGTGACAACGTTGAAATACGATTTATTATTATTGAAATTTTGAAAAATAATATCTCCGAAAGTATTAGCTTGTTAGAGTTAAAAATGATATCAGTGGATTCTTATGGTGACACAACATCTTGAAAAACATTTATTGTGAAATTTGCAATGTAAAAATTTTTTATTGTTACTCCGAAACCATCTGACCGATTCTGCCCAATAACGAACTTAGCCGAGATATTTATCTCCCAAACCTACTCTGATAATGTCAACTGTCTAGCTCATTCCGTTCGAGAGTTATCGTGCCTACGACCGGCCGGCCAGCCGGACAGAATGAATTTCGACCACGGATTCTTGATCAGTGAGTCGAACCAAATCGTTTAAGACCATTTTCATCGAAAAATTTGAAAATTACAGACATTTGGGCAAATTGATAAGCACACGGTTCCGAGGAACTAGAGCGCCAAAAATGAGCCTTGTTCCTGATTGGAGAAAAGGATATTGGAGTTTCGGAAATGATATTTCATGCAATGATGGTACTTTGAATTCTTTACAAACACACGGAGATTTAACACCAATCGAACGAGAAATTATATCTCCGAAAGTATTGGTTTCTCACAGTTGAGAATTATATCAATTTATTCTTATGATAGAACTGCATAATAAAGGAAATTCAATTCAAATAATAGTTCATTTATCAAGATTAAATGAGCAATCTGAGAATGAGAACTGCACCATGGAAGAAACCAAATTAAAATAACTGAAATGAATTTGACTCTCTCTTAAAGAACAGGATGAAATGTACGAGTATGAACACAGATCATATAATAAAGCTTAGATAGAATAATAATAGCATTCTGTGAAAACATAGAAGTACGATTCATTATTGAAATTTAGAACTTCATCTTAGCACAAATTGAATTCAAACATCATAGAAGAATTTAAATTCAACAAGAGTGCCAAAAATTATCAATCCAAAACCAATAGATGAATTCTACCCAACAACGAACTCATCCGAGATATTCATTCCTCAATTCTATGATGAACGATAATATATATCTTTTCTAAAATCTACTCCAATACACCAATATTGCAGTTTTGTTTTTAGTAGAGATATTCTGAACTCAATATTATTAACTTACCATTACCATTCCCATCATCATATGGATTGACCATCGGCATGAAAATATCAACCAACAGAAAGTATGATATTATATTATCATTCTCATATTTATACGATTGCTGGAATGAAACAACGTCATATCTCAGGAAAAGTTGACATTATAACAATTCATAGAATACCCACATAATAATTCTATCATTCTGTGAAAACGTAGAAATACGATTTACATTGAAATTTTGAAAACTCATATATCCGAAAGTATTAGCTTGTTAGAGTTGATTATGATATGAATGGATTCTTATGACAAAACTGCTTATTAAAAAAAATTCAATTTGCAATTTGTTTTGTAAAAAAAAATGTTTTTTTTGTTACTCCGAAACCATCTGTCCGATTTTGCCCAATATCGAACTCAGCCGAGATATTTATCCCCCAAACCTCCTCTGAAAATTTCAACTGTCTAGCTCATTCCGTTCGAGAGTTATCGTGCCTATGGCCGGACGGCCGGACAGAATGAATTCCGACCACGGATTCTTGATCAGTGAGTCGAACCAAATCGTTTAAGACCATTTTCATCGAAAAATTCGAAAATTACAGACATTTGGGCAAATTGATAAGCACTCGGTTCCGAGAAACTAGAGAGCCAAAAAATGTGGGAAAGCCCTGTGGACAGGAGCTTTGGCGCTCGTGTTCAAACTTTGACAAATCATTTCTCCGAAATTATTCGTCTCTGGGAATGATATAAATGGATTCTTACGTTAGAAGTGCATCATGAAAGGAATTAAATCCACACAGACCGATTCTCCCCAATAACGAACCTATCCGAGAAATTCATTCCTCAAATCTACTCTGAAAATTATATTATATCAATTAAAACTTAGACAATATTGCAGTTTTGTTTTTACTGGAGATGTTCTGAACCCAATTTGATTATGTATCTTACCAAAGAATATATTCCCATCATCATATGGGTTATCCGCGGGCATTATATTATCACCTAAAAAGTATAATATCATATCAACCTCATAATTCCACCATAGCTGAGCTTATTTCATTGGTCATTTTGTATTCAGTCATACTTTTGTTTTCTAGAAGAGCAGGTGTATTTTATATCAAGAATAACGAACCAGAAATAATATTGACATGTATCTCTCATAGAAAAATAAGATGATATGTAAGAACACAGATCATAGAATAATTCATAGATATAATAATTAAATATAGCATTCTGTGAAAATATAGAAGAACATTGAAATTTCGAAAAATCTCCGAAAGTATTAGCTTGTTAGAGTTTAAAATGATATCAGGGGATTTTTATGGTGAAACTGCATCCTACAAAAATTGAATTTGAAACTTGTAATGTATGTGTATGTTTTTTCGTCACTGCGAAACCATCAGGCTAATTTTGCGCAACAATGAACTCAACCAAGATATTAATCTGTCAAACCTTCTCTGAAAATGTTAACTGCCTAGCTTATTCTGTTCGAGAGTTAATGCAGAAACAATTTTTTTTTGACACTTTACGGCAAATTGATCAATACAAAACTTCGCATGTATATGAAGGTCAGTATTCTACAATTCGATGCAAAATTTCAGATAGATCGAGTAATTGGTTTCGGAAATATTCATAAAAAATGTGTTTACTATAAAAGGCCATAACTCCGAAACTCCTCGGTGGATTTCGCCCGCCAACGAACTCGTCCGAGATATTTACGCTCCAAACGTACCCTGCAAATTTCAATCCTCTAATTCCATTCGTTCGAGAGTTATCTTGTTAACGGCTGGCTGGATGGCCGGACAGAATCGATTTCGAACACGGATTCTTAATCAGTGAGTCGAACCAAATCCTTTAAGACTGTTTTCAGCCAAAAAATCAAGATCTACATTTCCGCGCCGTGCCAGGCCACGTCCTGCATACCGGAAAGTTTGTTTGAAAATAGAAGATCTGTAATTCCATTGTTATCTGCGATACTGACATTAAGTATGTTTGTTATCAAAGGAATATTTCAAGAAAATTTCGCATCTCAAGTAATTGATCTTGGGATCCTGCTATCTGGACAGAAACGGATCTCTTATTTCAAGTTCTAGCTTACATTTTATGATTATTATAATTTTGTTCAATTCTGTTATGTAAAACAAATGGGCTCGTTTAAAATATATTATCATTATGTTGTGCAACATTTCACGAAGAAATATCAATGGCATTCAGAATTTCTTTGTGTGTTTCAAAAAAAAAATTGGTTCAAGCCCTGTGGACAGGAGCTTTCTGGCGCTCTAGTTCAAACAGACAAATTATATCTCCAAAAGTATTGGTTTCTCAGAGTTGAGAATTATATTAATGTATTCTTATCATAGAACTGCATCATAAAGGAAATTCAATTCAAATAATAGTTTATTTATCAAGATTAAATGAGCAATCTGAGAATGAGAACTGCACCATGGAAGAAACCAAATTAAAATAGCTGAAATGAATTTGACTCTCTCTTATAGAAGAGGATGAAATGTACGAGTATGAACACAGATCATATAATAAAGCTTAGATAGAATATTTATAGCATTCTGTGAAAACATAGAAGTACGATTCATTATTGAAATTTAGAACTTCATCTTAGCAGAAATTGAATTCAAACATCATAGAAGATTTTAAATTCAACAAGAGTGCCAAAAAATATCAATCCAAAACCAATAGACGAATTCTACCCAACAACGAACTCATCCGAGATATTCATTCCTCAATTCTATGATGAACGATAATATATATCTTTCCTAAAATCTACTCCAATACACCAATATTCCAGTTTTGTTTTTAGTGGAGATATACTGAACTCACAATTATTAACTTACCATTACCATTCCCATCATCATATGGATTGACCATCGGCATGAAAATATCAACCAACAAAAAGTATGATATTAAATTAGAATTATTATATTTATAGGATTGCTGGAATGAATGACAATGAGACAACGTCATGTCTCACGAAATAATTTGACATTATAACAATTCATAGAATACCCACAGAATAATTCTATCATTGTGCGAAAACGTAGAAATACGATTTACATTGAAATTTTGAAAAATCATATCTCCGAAAGTATTAGCTTGTTAGAGTTAAAAATAATATGAATGGATTCTTATGGTAAAACTGCTTATTGAAAAAAATTAAATTTGGAATTTGTTTCGTAAAAAATAATATTTTTTTTGTTACTCCGAAACCATCTGTCCGATTTTGCCCAATAACGAACTTAGACGAGATATTTATCCCCCAAACCTACTCTGAAAATTTCAACTGTCTAGCTCATTCCGTTCGAGAGTTATCGTGCCTACGGCCGGCCGGACGGCCGGACAGAATGAATTTCGACTACGGATTCTTGATCAGTGAGTCGAACCAAATCGTTTAAGACCATTTTCATCGAAAAATTCGAAAATTACAGACATTTGGGCAAATTGATAAGCACTCAGTTCCGAGGAACTAGAGCGCCAATATGTCTGTAAATGCAGAAGTACATATAAATACAGGGTGTCCCAAGTTTGAGTGCCTATTAGACGTTTCTGGAGAGCTGGACATATTCGAAATCTGAAAATTGGGATTGTGATATCGCTTGAAGTTCTCTACAGAGCTAAAACGTTTTCGAAGCCCAAGCACTTCCGGTTATACAGGGAGTGAAAATAAATTTGATGAAAACATTATTTTTTCATGTTTTACATTCCTGATATGATCAAGTATTCAATGCTGAATACATTTCTGTTAAAACCATTGTATTCATTCGAATAGTTTTCAAAATATCGAAAAAGAAACAGAAAAAAACTCAAATATGTTTAGTCAGTATTATGTTCATTATTCTTATTTTAAAAATCCTGAGCGTGAACCGTTCTTATACACCATCGAAGAGTAAGAATGTGGAAAGGTCATGCATCTTTTGAATTTCAGGAATATCATCACAGGGTGTTTCAAATTTTGTGTTGAAAATTGTGATCAAAAATTGGCCATAACTTCTGTTTTTCAAATCAGAACCCTAGTTTTTTCTGATTGCGTTGGATTTTGCGGTGAAAAATAATGATAGTTTTCTAATATGATTATGCTCTTAAATTCAAAATTTCTGAGTTTTTTTTTTTAATTTAGGAGCATAGTCAAGTTAGACATTATTTTCCACCGCAGAATCCAACGCAGTCGTAAAAAATTTTTAGCTCTGTAGGTAATTTCAAGCGATACCATAATCCCAATTTCATGATTTCAAATATGTCCAGTTCTCTAGAAAAGTCTAATAGGCACTCAAACTTGGGACACCCTGTATAATGGCTTCGTGAAAACAATAATGCCACATGACATCTATTTTTGGGGTTCTTGTTCCTTGAAACAGAGTGCTTATCAATTGGCCAAATGTCTGTAATTTTCGAATTTTTGGCTGAAAATGGTCCTAAACGATTTGGTTCGACTCACTGATCAAGAATCCGTGGTCGAAATCGATTCTGTCCGACCGTCCGGCCGTTAACACGATAACTTTCGAACGAAATGAGTTAGAGGATTGAAATTTGCAGATCAGGTTTAGAGCATAAATATTTCGGACGAGTTTGTTAACGGGGAAAAATCCATCAAGCGGTTTCGGATTTTTGGCTGTTTTTAGTAAAAACATTTTTTATGAATATTTCCGAAACCGATCTCTCGATCTATCTGAAATTTAGCTTCAAATTGTACAATAATGACCTCTATATGCATGCGAAGTTTTGTATTGATCGGGTTGCCGTAAAGTGTCAAAGAAAATTATAAAAAAATTTAAATTTTGTTTCTTCAATAACTCTCGATTAGAATGAGCTAGGCAGTTGACATTTTCAAAGTAGGTTTGGGGAATGAGTATCTTGGTTGAGTTCGTTATTGGGCAGTGGTTTCAGGGTAAGGAAAAAAAATTTTTTGTTACATTATAAATTTCAAATTCGATTATTTTTAAGATGCAGTTTCATCATAAAAATCCATTAATATAATTTTCAACTCTAACAAGCTAATACTTTCGGAGATATGGTTTTTCGAATTTAAATAATGAATCGTACTTCTATGTATTCCCAGAGTGCTGTACTTAATTTTTCTATCTATGAATTATTATATGATATGTGTTTTATATGTCATCTGATTTTCTAATAAGAGATAAATGTCAAAATTATTACTGTTTCGTTATTCTTCATATAATATAAACCTCCTGTTCTATAAAACAAAGTATGATTTAATGCAAAATGAATAATGATATAACCTCAGCTATCGTAGAATTATGAGGATGATATGATATTATACTTTTAAGGTGATAATATAATGCCCGTGGATAATCCATATGATGATGGAAATATATTCTTTGGTATGATACATATCAAATTGGGTTCAGAGTATCTCCTGTAAAAAGAAAACTGCAATATTGTCTAAGTTTTAATTGATAAAATTGATATAATTTTCAGGGCAGATTTGAGGAATGAATATATCGGATAAGTTCGTTATTGGGGAGAATCGGTCTGTTTGAATTTAATTTCTTTCATGATGCAGTTCTAACATAAGAATCCATTTATTTCATTCCCAGAGACCAATAATTTCGGAGATATGATTTGTCAAAGTTTGAACTAGAGCACCAAAGCTCTTGTCCACAGGGCTTGAACCAATTTTTTATTCTCCATGCTTTCAGGATTAAGATCAATTGATTTTATTGATATCATTCTTTGTAACATTCTTATTTCAGAACGTTCTAATCAAAAACCTTATAAAGTTATCACAAAAAAGTATTTTAGGTGGCGTCAAAATGTTTATGAAATAGTCTTGTAATGTTCATGAAGAGCTTTATAAAATGTTTTGAATGACAACATTATTTTATGAAATGTACCAATTTTGGGTTTATATCTTTTGTATAAACGTATTGAAAATACTTCAGAGACTAAAAATGTTTTTTGCAATTTTGGTTGAAAACGTTTCCACAACTATTATAAAATCTTAAAATGCTAGTTGGTTGGTCTATATCGATGGTAAACTCGATTAAGAGTGTCCAATAGAGGTGAATAAACAATAGAACATTCGCGCAAAAGCTCCTAACTTCCCGTTGTGCCTGAACTAATTTTCATGTATTAGCTGTCTGGAGAAGATTGCCTGGAACTCACTTGGTCCGTGAGTTCATTATGGATACAAAGGCGACTTCCGATAATTGACATATTTACGATGTGGGTCCACTGAAACCTTCGGTGTCCATCACCGAAAATGAACTGCAAGCATCAGAGAAATATTACGCCTACCCAATGACATAATATTACGCAAATTAGAAATATTTATTTTTCGATTGAATATAAGAAACTTTCAGCGTGATTGTTCACCTGAATAAAATACCTATGAAATTGCCAAATGTCTGAATTTTTTCCCAAGAATGGACTCACAGATTTGAAAATACTGACACATAGAGTTTTACAAAATTTTGTGAGGATCGTATAACTAAAAATTTTCAAAACTATATTTAGAATAAAATCTGTTTGTCAGAAACCATCCGTCAGATATTATTGAGATTTTGCGAGTCTTCAAAACCTTATATTCAAGCAAAGTTCCAGATTTCAACTCAAACGGATCTACGGAGATTTTGGCTAAAATTTGACTCGAAGTAGAAAGAATTTCGTGATTATAGAATTAGAAATGTAATATCTGTCGTCATTTCATTTTTATGAGGAAGGAACATTTTTCTGAAAAGATTTTCAATCGATAGTAGATATAATATAGAGAAACCAAGTTTCTAAGTTTTGGATTATATATAATATGAAACAACAAACAATGAGAAAGGGTAAGGATCTTATATCCTTTTAGAATTGTAAAGATTAACAATTTTTTACCGATTCAAAACCAAAAATTGGATCAAGCACTGCCGTGAAAACATGAGGTGATGATCGTATCTCTAGAAAATTTTTAAAAAATCATTGAAAATCATTGAAATGAATTCATATTATATTTATATATCAGAAACTATTCATCTGACATGACTGAACATGCGAGAGCCTTCAGAACCTAACTCTACTACCAATTTCCAAGTTTGAATACGATCGGATCTATACTGTTGGAGATCCGAGCAGCCTTGTGTGAGTTCAGTAGCTGGATAGGTGACCGTTGCCTCGATAACTCTTGAACGAGAGGAGATAGGAACTTGCAATTTTCAGGGTAGGTTGCGCATCTGAATGGGAGAGTTAAGTTCGCTGTTGGCCATAATCAGCCCAATGATTTCGGAGTTATATCCATCTGGAATATTATTTCCTGGATAACTCAAAAAATATAGACTCGATCGAATTGTAGCATGTTTACCAGTTGTAGAATATCGACATAAAGACGTGTGTAAAATTTTATGAGAACCATACCCCTCGAAAAATAACAAAAAAATTATGAAAAAAAAAATTTTTTCAAGCACTGACGTGTAGTGAGGATCTGTTGCGCGTATGTTCTATTGTCCATTCCCCGTATTGGACACTCTCAATCGAATTCACCAGGGTAAATTTCGCTTAGGAGTGTCCAATACAGCAGACGGACAATAGAATGCACCATGGTAAATTCGATTGAGAGTGTCTAATGCAGGAGAATGGACAATAGAAAATACGCACAAAAGCTCCTGACTACACGTCAGTGCTTGAACCAATTTTTTTTTTCGTAATTTTTTTGAAATTTTCTATCGGTATGGTTCTCATAAAATTTTACACACGTCTTTATGTCGATATTCTACAACTAGTTAGCATGCTTCAATTCGATCGAGTCTATATTTTTTGAGTTATCCAGGAAATAATATTCCAGATGGATATGATTCCGAAATCATTGGGCCGATTATGGCCAACAGCGAACTCAACTCTTCCATTCAAATGCGCAACCTACCCAGAAAATTGCAAGTTCCTATCTCCTCTCGTTCGAGAGTTATCGAGGCAACGGTCACCTATCCAGCTACTGAACTCACACAAGGCTGCTCGGATCTGCAACAGTATAGATCCGATCTTATTCAAACTTGGAACTTGGTAGTAGAGTTAGGTTCTGAAGGCTGTCGCAAAATTTCAGTCATGTATGATGAATAGTTCCTGATACATAAATTTAATATAAATTTATTTCAATGATTTTCAATGATTCTTTAAAAATTTTCTAGAGATACGATTATCACGAAATTTCGGAAGAGTGTTTGCGTTGGCATCCTACAACTAATAGCCATGTTTGAATGGGACCGGTTTTATATTTTCCGAGTTATTGAATAAATAACAACCAAATTTCAGATGGGTATAACTCCAAAACCGTTCGGCTGATTGTGCTCATAAACGACATCAAATGTCGCATTCAGATGCACAACCTAACCTGAAATTTTCAAATCGCTATCTCTTTCCGTTCTCAGGTTATCGTGACAAAAAAAATATTTTTGAATAATTTTTTTTCAAAATTTGCTAGCTATATGATTCCCACAAAATTTCGCAAGCGTGCTGAGGTTTATATTCTCCAACTACTCACCAAGTTTCAATTTGATGGGATATATATTGGTTGAAAACAAAATTATTACTCAGAAACCATTAGGCTGATTATGTCTATTAACGAACTTGTTGGTCGTATTGGCATGCACCACCTACCCTGAAAATTTCCAATTGCTAGCTTTTCCGTTCTCAAGCTATCGTGGCAACGGCTGGACGACCGGCCGGACCGAATCAACTTTGACCTCGACTTCTTCATCGGGGTGTCGAACCAAATCGTTGGACACCATTTTCGTCGAAAATTAGAGACATTTGGGCAAAATGATAACGCGATGTTGCCCAGAACATATGCGCAAACATCAATTTTGAATACTCTCAAATGTCAGTTTCAGAGGAGGTTGGAAAACAGTTATTTAGATGCATTTCTATCGATATATAAAACCAGACTCACAGAGAAACAAATATGGAATATTGGATGTATTTTGTTGAATTGAAACAAATATTTACAACTCAGATATGCTGAAGTAGATGATTTTGTTCTGCATGAATGCTTTATTTGTCAAATTGATATAATATGGATACGCAATATTGGCTCGAGATAAAATGAAGTTTATTGGACGTATTCTAATGAATTGGAAACAAGTTGGAAAAGCACTATAGCCAGGAGCTTTGGCACGCTTTTCAAATCTATAAGCGGAGCGGTCACCCATCTAGGTACTGAACTAGCCCAACGCTGCTTGGCTCCAGGAAAATAACAGTATTTCCAAGAACATAAATTCGACTGTAAACACAAAAGTTCAAAAAATACTGATCCACTTTTTGACCGAGATTGTCTCAAACGATTAGTTTCTAATCGAATAAATACCATCCACTGCTGGGTCGAAATTAAACAGTGCTGTGTATGTGATGGCGCAAGGGCCCACTCAAATACATACATTTGCTGTTGGGTCAAAATAAAAAGTGGTGTGTTTGTGATGGCTTAAGGACCCATTCGAATACATACATTTACTGCTTTGTTTGTGGCGGTGTAAGGACACAAATCAGTTCAATCCTCCAATTGTGCCATGAGATAAAAAGCACCTGAATAATAGTGGTTTATTTTCAATAATTTATTCCGAGAATTATTCCTATGATACAAATCAGTCGAATCGTAAGGTTGTGCCATGAGGAACTATGAACTGATTGATCAAAAACGACCTGTGTAACAGTAATTCTTTGAATATCTAATTATATACGAAGATACTCAATTAAATGAAATATAGACTTAATTCCGTGCATAAACCTTTTAAGTTATTATTCCGATAGAATTGAAGAAAAAAGATCAACAATCTCGGCTACGGAAACCGATCCCGGTACATACTAGCCAAGAAGACAAATCCCTACCACTGGGCCAGAGGAGCAATACATAAATAATGTGTATTCCATAACTTTAACGTATCTTATTACTGACCTCTCAAACCTTTCATTGAGATTTCTAATTTCAGCAAAATATCATCATGTTACATATTATTCGATCAATTTGAATCGAGAGCTTGTCTAATAAATAAGCTACATATCATAGACAAGATATACCAATGTTTACTAAGTATTGAACGAATTTTATTACTGACGTATCAACTTAAATATTTCAATTCTCTTCATGTACGTCAAAAATAAAAAATTATTGACAAATATCGTTGGAATATTTTGGTATTTGTGCAATATCTTCACCAATATAAATCCGATCGAGTTAAAATCAATAACTTTGCTGTAAAATAAGGTTTTGAAGGATCTCGCAGAATTTCTACGATATCTGACGGATAGTTTGTGAGAATTTTTTTTATATATTTTTTTTAATTTTCAGTTATACGATCCTCATTTTGCATAAGTTTTTATGTCGGTTTTTTTTTAACTACCGGACTTTAATTGGATGAGATTAGCATTTTTCGACTTATTGGGAAAACAAAATTTCAGATGTTTATAAAACTGAAACTTTTTTTGCGCATTAATGAACTTAGCCGGCGCATTTGGACTCCAAACCTACTGATTGAATGGTTTCTTTCTGGGTTTTCTCTCCCAAACTCTGAAAAATATCTTTAAAATAAAAAATTAATTATTTTGAGATTTGCTTCTGCGTAAGAAACATAAGATATTTGTCAGAAGCAATCAATTGAACAATGTTGCCTAACAAATAACAACGAAGCAACATCAACGAAGAAATAACTATATCGTAACGTTTCGGAGTATATATCAGACTCCTTCTTCAGACGCTTGAAGAAAAAATCTTCAGAACTATTTTGTTGATTGTTATTCTGAGATTCGAGAATTGTCACATTATACTATCCCTGCGCACATGAAAGTTAGACTGTTTTCTGTGTGTGACAATTTCTTGTATAATTCTTCCAATTTTCTGAAAATGATGATTGAAAAAGGCCCATACCTTTGTTTGGGAGAGAAAACCCAGAAAGAAACCATTCAATGATGAATATACCTCCCACAGTATCCTTTAATGATGACTTCCAAACCTACTCTAAAAATGTCAACTCTCTAACTCATTGCGTTCGAGCTTAATCGTGCTGGCGACCGGCCGGCCGGACAGAATCAATTTTGACCTCGGACTCTTCATCAGTGAGTCGAAACTAATAGTTGGAGACCAGTCTCGACCAAATATTTGAAATATACAAATATTTGAACGAATTGATAGGCACTCTGTTCACCTGAACCAAAAATATTTTTCGAATTCAGTATATGGAATTGATTAGTTGAATTCCTAGAACATCTGTAGATTCTAAAGTTTAATTAATTCATAACCTGCAGCATTCATAGAAGATTCACGATTTCATTGCTTGAAAAACTATCAAGATAATCTAACACTGCCTAATTTTACGGCCAAGTTCTAGATTTATATAATTGATCCGATTTATATTGCTTCTTTCCAGAACGCCAATTTGCCTTGGGTGAGTACAGTACCTGGATGGGTGACAGCTGTGGCTATAAATTCGAACAACTAGTTTCTTAATGCCAGTATTGTTGATGAATCCCTAATACACTCAATATTCATGCAATTATGACACGTGGAATATCGCACAAATACAAACAACGGCCAGCATGCGCTCGAGTGACTTGCGCATGTTTGTTTGCTCTTGTCAAATACCCCAGTATTTTGCACCAGCCCCAACTATGGTACACAGTCCTACGAATAATTATTCTCGGTAAGTGAATTATTCACGAACATCCCAGAGGTTTTTAACGGTCAATTATTCTCGAGCTCACTATTTTTGGCGCACTGTTCACCCGGAGTGCCAATCAATTCGTCCAAATGTCTTAATTTTTCGAATTTTTGGCTGAGAATGGTATTAACCGATTAGTTTCGACTGACTGATAAAGAATACGAGATCAAACCTTAGTCTGTCCGACCTTCAACACGATTACGCTCGAACGCAATGAGGATGCATGCAGTGACTGCGTGCAGCGAACGCTTAAGTCCGCTGCGTCGTCGGAGTGGTTTCATTAGGTGCAGCGAAACTACTGCAGCCGGCATTATTATTTGTGTTCTGTTAGTCGTCGTTAATAAAGGAGTATGTACTTGCGCTTCATATTTTGGAAGAAGAGCAGGATGAATTGATTTTGAAATATCTAAAGCAAAAATATTAAAAAAGGCGACCTGTGCATTTAATGTATAAAAACAGGGATGAGGAAGGTATCTTCAACAACCTCATAACGAGACATCTTCCAGATAATGAAGAAAATTTCCAACAAGAACGTAGAGCTCGAAATTATGAATATAAAATTGTACAAAACTGTTCATATTAGCAATAAAAATTTTCAAAAATATAACATTTCACCAGTTTTTCCCTCCATTCCTGTCGCGATCATTTTCCATATGTTATCTTTAACATACCTCGGTTACCTCGGACGAATACTGCGTGGAAAACGCTATCACTTTCAACGCCTCATTCTCCAGGGTAAAATTGAGGGAGGAAGAAGAGGAATGGGCACAAGAAAGTTATCATGGCTTAGAAATATCAGTGAATCGACAGGGATAAAGGACTTCCAAACATTGCAGAATGCTGCGTTCAATAGAAACATATGATGGGAATAGATGAGGATGAACGCCTACGCAGGAATCTGAACGGCACTAAAAAAAGGAGGTCTTTAACATTATTAGTTTTATAATCATCATGAGATGCATCATATATGCATCTATTTTGTGTGACTAATTCAATGAGATTCATCTCTTCGTCCCTTTTGAGTTTATCGACACTCATTTTCTCTTGTTTACGCTGCAGCGACGTCGCACAGACTGGTACCCCAAGCAGTCAGCCATTTGGCTGTTGCAGTGCTGTTGCGTCGGACGCAGAAGCGAAACCTCTTCTTCGTAGTTTCGAAGTCCAGTCTCCGTCGTGGCTTCGTCCAGTGCAGACGTCAGTTCAGTGCTCGTCCGATCAGTGCGCATGCGCTCCCGTACCAGTGTGCAGTGCTGTTAAGTTCAACCCGTCTGACGGGTTAGCCGACTCGATCGACCCGTTACGGGTACTGGTGACAAGTTAGTGAAGTTTGTAGTGATGTGTTGAGTCCAGATCTTCGGATCGTTGGTTCCACAGGAAACTACAGGTGAGTCTACGACTGTGATATTTTAATATTTTTTTATTTTTTTATTGAAAATATGATATTGATTATATAACCCCCTACCTACTGAGAAACTAAAATTCAAAAATGGCCGGCTCTACCGCGGAATCGTTTATTGAAACGATAGCGGGAGACCGCGAAACGCTAGCCAAGCTATTCGTGCTAATAGCGGAAAAATTAGGTTTCCCTCTCAATAAAAATGCGTTTGAGAAAACGGAAAATCGAAAAAGACCCCGCGTTCAACGCCAAGACTCAAATTCCCCGGTAAGAACATCAAACAGATTTGATGTTCTTCAAAATGAAGACGATAATGACGACATGCTCATGTCAACAGAGTCTGTTATCGTGAATGACAATACCCCTACTACCGACAGCAATCCCAGAGTTTCCTATTCGAGAAGGAACTCTAGGAATTCAAATTTGATTAACTTCCCTCCACTTCCGGTCAGTCAGACCACTGTTACCCCCAAAAAGATCCCGGTGAAGAGAATTCCACCAATCAAAATTTTAAACAAAGCGTCATTCCCCGCCATTGCCAGTTTAGCAAAGAACGACGATATTAAAATCAAATACGCCACGGAAAACAGCAACGCGCTGCACATCCACGTAGAGACAGAAGCCGATCACCGTAAACTGACGAAAGGCCTTGAAAGGCACGGACAACAGTTTTATACTTACACTCGTGATGACGAGAAAGTATTAAGGGTAGTCATTCGCGGAATCCCGTCGCACGAGACGGAAGAATCCGTATTCCAACAACTCACCGACCAGGGATTCAAAGTAATCCAAGTAACCCAACTCTATAAACGGGAAGCAGGTGTCAAACATGTGTTTCCGCTCATGCTGGTCAAGCTGCCGAAAACGGACGACAGCAAAGACATCTTCAAAATGAATTATTTAGGATTCTTCAAAATCAGAGTAGAGCCGCAGAGGTCAACGAAGAGACACCTTCAGTGTCACCGTTGCCAAAATTATGGCCATACTCAATCGACTTGCCACATCCTCCCGCGATGTGTTAAATGCGGCGAAGGACACTGGTCCAATGAATGCGCGAAACCCACAAATACCCCAGCAGTGTGCGCCAACTGCAAGCTTGCTCACCCCGCTAATTATCGTGGGTGCAAATATTATCCGGGAAATACCCCCAAAACATCGACCCAAAGTCAACCGAAAAGAATTATTCGGGAAAGCAGAGTTGTTGAAGGTAAATCTTACCTCTCAGCAGCAAAACAATCCGCGAAACCAACGCCGGAAAAGAGTACGAAAACAAATACAAGTCCTAATCAAGTCGCAGAGATGTTGGCACAAATGACAGTGCTGATGACCAAGATAGCCAGTCGTCTTGGATAAATCAAAACCACGATCATTAAAGATACTTGCGTGGAACGCGAATTCCATCAGGAACAAAATTCTAGAGCTTGGGGATTATTTATCCGAAGAAAATATCGACGTGGCGTTACTGAGCGAAACAAAGCTCGACCCCCAAGTTCATTTAGCTTTACCAAACTTCGCGATATACCGGAGTGATCGAACTAATATGGGAGGCGGAGTAGCCGTACTCATTAAGAACTCCATAGCGCACCAGCGGATCAATAATTTCAATACGGAAAATTTAGAAAACGCCGCGGTAAACATATATATGGCTGGCAACAGGACAATAACTGTCATAGCCGCATATAACGCGCCCAGAAAAACATTATTAACTTCCGACTTGGACGAAATTTTCCCTTCGCCCAACGAAATAATTTTAGGCGGTGACTTGAACGCTAAACACAGCATCTGGAACTCCAGAGTAACTACTACGCGCGGCAGAACATTAGCGGCTCACGCAGAATCAAATAACTATTCGGTTATCGGACCGGACAGACCGACGTTCTACGGATCAACAGGTAGACCTGATCTCTTAGACATTTTTATTACGAATAACGTCAATCAACCCACCACCATAGACACCGAGGCGGTACTGAGCTCCAATCATAATCCAGTTATTCTTACACTGGATCACTGGAACTCAATACCTCAACAACAGGAAGAAAGAAGAATCGACTGGAGAAAATTCACCGAAATACTGAAGAATACCGAGAGAGTTCCACCGGATCTACGAACTACCACCGACATCGAACTAGAAGTAAACAAAGTGACCAAGGAAATTCAAAATTCACTAGGAAAAGCCACGAAAACAATCAAGAAGTGTGCCAAAGACGTCAACAAACTACCCCCTGAATTGAAAGCTCTAATCAGGAACAAAAATAGAGCACGAAGAATAGCACAACGAACACTTTATCCCGAAGATAAGAGAGAGGCCAACAGACTAGCAAACTTAGTCAAAGAAGAAATAAAGAAGTACAGGAACGAGAAATGGCAAGTGCTACTTGAAAGCATCAACGAAGACTGCGAAGAACAAGACGCCCACTATAAACCAATGTGGCGATTAAATCGAATCCTGAAGAAAAGGTGCAACAGATCACGGCCTTTACACGGGGTAAATGGCATAGTATACGCCGACGAAGAAAAAGCGAACGCATTTGCTGAGACGAGAGCTGCAATTTGCACCGCATCGCACCCCAGACGACGACATCGATTTCGAAGAGGAAGTGGAAAGAACAGCAGCACGAATACTGCAAACAGATACAGATGAACGAATAAGACCAACAACAATCGACGAGGTGAAAGAAGAAATCAAACACCTTAAAAAGAAGAGTGCACCCGGTGAAGATGGAATAAACAACACTCAACTACGACACCTTCCGATGGAATACCTGGAATTCATCGTGAACATCTGCAACGGCATATTAAGACTGTTATACTTCCCTGAAGCCTGGAAGAATGCCACAGTGATCATGATCCCGAAGCAAGGAGAGGACCAACTATACCCGCAGAACCACCGACCGATAAGCTTGCTATGCACACTAGGAAAACTGGTAGAGAAATTGATACTACGACGATTAGAAGATGAACTGGAAGAGAAGAAAGTGATCCCACCAGAACAATATGGATTCAGAGCTGGACACTCAACAGAACTCCAGACACTAAGACTGACGGAAAACATAATCCACAACATAAACAGAAAACACGTGAACGTGGCAGCATTCCTAGATGTCTCGAAAGCATTCGACAAGATGTGGCATGAAGGATTGATATTCAAGATGAAAGAAGCCAATATAAGCCTACCAATCATAAAGATAATTGGAAAATACCTGAAGAACCGATCGTTCCAAGTGAAAATTGGAAGGAATAGATCCCGAAAAACTCCCATAACAGGAGGAGTTCCACAAGGAGGAGTACTATCTTCGAAGTTGTATAATTTATACACCGCAGATATACCGAATGGACTCCCCAACGACACAAAAGTGTTCACATACGCAGATGACACCGCAATCCTGGCACACTCAAGGAACTTGAACCTAGGAACCCGATATGCACAGACGGCAATTGACATCATCCTGGAATGGATGGAGAAATGGAAAATAAAAGTGAATGCAAGAAAGACACAGGCTATTGTATTCAGCAAGAAAAGAACATTACCCACAGAAGAAATAGAGATAGACGGAGAAACGATTCCCTGGAAAGCCAAAATCAAATACCTGGGTGTAATATTTGATAGAAAAATCACGTGGAAAGACCACATCGATTATATTATGCAGAAAGTTGCTGTGAGAAAAATAGAACTGTATCCGCTAATTGCTAGAAACAATAAGCTCAGTATAAGCAACAAGTTACGCTTATACAAGTCAATAATTGTACCACGCATGTTGTACTGTTCAACTGCATGGGGACAGACAGCAAAAAGCCACATGAAGAAACTGGAAACAGCTCAGAACAAACTCCTGAGACAGATAACTGATGCGCCCTGGTTCATCAGGAATAGAAACATCCGGCAAGACCTAGAGGTGAGCACGATAGAAGAACAGATACGACAGAGGAACAAGAGGATCCTGGAAAACACAGAACGCCACACGAACCCAACACTTAGAGAAGCTTTGGAATATGACCCAGAAGAACCCACAAAGATCAAACGGCCAAAATTGGCACTATTACCTGTCGGAGGACAATGAAGAAACCGACATCTAACGAAGTGAAGATGTAACACTTCAACAACACATTCAAGAAGGAAATAAAAATAGAGACAACATGAGTAAAAGTATTGAATACTAACTCAAAACACCCATCGACGCCCTGATGGAGACAGGAGTTTTAGTGAGGTAAACATCTTCAGGAGAAGATGGACTCCCACACTGTTCCGTTCAAGGTTCGCCTATAAAAGGTTTCTCCTGTTTAAAAAAAAAAAAAAAAAAAAAAAAAAAAAAAAAGTAGTTTCGAAGTAGCATACTTTTCGAAAGATTGTGCAGCCATTTTGTGCAGTCACTGCATGCAGCCGACTCACTAGCGAAACCAGGCCTTAACGCATAATGCAAGGCGTAATGTAAGGCGAATTCTCCGTGTGGACTACGAGCATTGCATGTAACACTCGTCTACCGTTCACACGGAGAATTCCCCTTATTTTACGCGTTACATTACACCCGTGTGGACCCGAGTTTATAGAGTTGAAATGTTCAGAGTAGATTTGGAGACCAAATGCGCTGGCTAACTTCGATAATGAACAAAATGCGTCGAGTACTTTCGAAATAATAACCATCAGAATTTTTTTTTCCTAATAACTCGAAAAATACTGACGTGATCGAACTAAAGTACGGTAGTTAGTTGAAAAATACAAAAATTCTTCATCCCTGAAACTATCAGTCAGATATCGTTGAAATTCTGCGAGAGCCTCCAAAGCCGTATTTAACAGTAACGTTCTAGATTTGAAGTGGATCAGATCTATATTGGTCGTAATATTCTAACGATTGAGGTGTATAATTGGTGCATTTCTTTAAACTCGACAAACAAAGTTGTTAACAGTTTGTTGCTCTCTACTGAATGAAGGTTACATTTGTGAAATTGATATATAAAAGCAATATTAGCTCGAAATGCTTAAAATAGGGTATATTGGACATATTCTAATGAAGTGTACTCGATAGAATCCGTATTGTAGAAGATATCAGAGAAATACAGAAAAATCACAGAAACTGAAATTAGAAATTTAAAATTAGCTCATATTCCACCTTTCACGGCAGATCTGTACAGACCTACAGTAGCTCATCAGATAAAGCGTTTGGCTCGACGCTATATTTGCTATAACAGTAGAATCAATAGAGAGAAGGTAGCGAGATCGACTCCAGGAGCAGAAATTTCTACTTTTCTTCGTTTTTTCATTTCTATTCAAATCATAACTGCGAGGAAACGGTAGTCGAACGATTTTATGTTGGTTTTTCATAAAATTACGTGAAACGTGAGTATTTTGCGTATATTATTATCTATTAAAATTATTGCTGTATAAAATGATTTTTGGTAATTGTCAACTCATAGTTTCTCAATCTCATGGCACAACCATACGGTTGGACTGATTTGTTTCATAGAAATTACTCTCGGAATACACTATTGCAAATAAACCACTGCTGTACAGGGTGTTTTTTTATATTATAGCACGATTATATTATTTAATTGATTTGTGTCCTTACTCTCTGTCTTATCTCCTAGAGTATTAGCTTGCTAGAGTTGAAAATGATATCAAAGGTTTCTTATGATGGAACTGCATATTAAAAAAAATTGAATTTGAAATTTGTAATGTAATTTTTTTTTTCCGTTATCCCGAATATATTTGGCCCAATAATGAACCTAACCGAGATATTCATCTCCCAAACCTACTCTGAAAATTTCAACAGTCTAGCTTATTCCGTTCGAGAGTTATCGTTTTAACGGCCGGCCGGACAGAATAGAATTTGACCACGGATTCTTGATCAGTAAGTTGAACCAAATCGTTTAGGACCATTTTCATCCAAAAATTAGAAAAAACTACAGACATTTGGGCAGAAAGATAAGCACTCTGTTCCGAGGAACCAGAGCGCCAAAATACTTAGATCCCGTATCAAAGCTAAATAATGCATTGCTATCGAAGTGAACCATAGGCAAACTTCGAAACCCCAACGAGATATGGGGATCAAAGACGAATACCGTTTTTGGGCTCGTATTCATCGGAACAGAGTGCTTAATAATTTGCCCAAATGTCTGTAATTTTCGAATTTTTGGATGAAAATTGTCTTATAATAAATCTTACATTATAGATTGTAGGGGCGGGGTTTGAATGTATTCATATTCTGTTAATTTTCAGCTTTTTTGGTTTTATTGATTCTGAATATGGTGTGTGTGGTTGACTTTCTACATCGAGCTAACAAACAGGTATGTTGATTGCCTCTGAGAGCTACACATATTGTTACTCGTGTGTTTTTTCGGTAACAAATAAATAAATAAATATTGAACGATTTGGTTCGACTCAATGATCAAGAATGCGTGGTCAAAATCGATTATTTCCGGCTAGGCGTTAACACGATTACTTTCGAACGGAATGAGCTAGACAGTTGAAACTTTCAGAGTAGGTTTGCGAGATAAATATCTCGGAAAAATTTGTTATTGGGCAGAATCGGCTGGAAGGTTTCCTGCTCATTGCAATATCATTGCATCATACGAATATGATATTTCAAAATTTCAATAATACTGTAATTTTTCTATCCCCAAATTACGAGTACATGATCTGTGTTTATACATGTTATTCTTATTACTATAAGAGACATGTTTAATAAATTTCTGATTCGTTACTCATGGAACCTATACAGTACCCCTCCTGTTCTAGAAAACAAAGTATGATTGAATGCAAAATGACCAAAGAAATAACCTCGGCTATCGTGGAATTATGAGGATTATAGGATATTATAATTTTTGGGTAATAATAATATAATGCCCTTGGATAATCCATATGATGATGGAAATATATAGGAATCATATTGGTTTCAGAATATCTCCAGTAAAAACAAAACTGGAATATTGGCTAGGTATCAAGTGAAATTACATTTCAGAGCAGATTTGAGGAATGAGTACTACTCGGATAAGTTCGTTATTGGCTGTATGTAGAATCGGTCGAGTGGTTTCGGATTAATAATTTTTGGAACTCTTGTTTTTTTTAAATGACACTTTTATAATTTAATTTCTTTTATAATGCAGTTCTATCATAAGAATCCATTGATATCATTCCCAACTCTGAGACACCAATACTTTCGGAGATAAGATTTGTCAAAGTTTGAACAAGAGCGCCAAAAGCTCCTGCCACAGGGCTTTCCCACATTTTTTAAGTAAATAAAATAGATGTTTTTTCATTAAATTGAATAGAATTTAACTTTAGTTCAAACGATAAAAAAAATATGAGTCGAAATACTGAAGCTGTGGGGGTGTATTTAGTGCCCTCTATCCTAAAGAACCTAAGCTTACCTTACTTGAGCTTGTTCCTAGGAATTGATAGGAAGATATTTAATATAACAAATATTTCAATATAAACTTTCAATTTCTTGAAAGCGCAACGTTCGAATAAGGTGTGTTAGGTCCAATCGACTTATTTTGCCATTTTGGTGTCCCTTATTTCGATTTTCATATTGGCCGGTTCCCAATGATATTCCCTGTATGAAGAATAGACAAACCAAGTACTAGCTGAACCGAAAACTGTATTAATAGATCAGAAACAAAGTAATTTTTTTATTGTCTGCAAGAAATAATTCACGATTGTGTGGAATTTGCAGTTTATGTGACTTCTCACTTCTTTAAGACGCTAACAGTGTTAAGGAAGACTAATAAAATGTTCTAGCGGCTTGATTAGTATTCGCAGGTACAAATTAATAAAGTCAGTTTTAAAATTTATTGCCCAAAAAATTTCTCTGATGATGAGATATGGACAAATATCGAGAATCGGCCAGGAGGGCCGGGAATAAAAATAACGTTAATTGTAACCACGATGTGCTTGTGAATTCCAACGAAATCTTTCAGGAAGTTACAAATCAACCGGGCATGACAAGTTCCCAGAAGTGAACTAACCGGTCTCCGCATCGAAGAGAATTGATGTTTTAATCTGGTTCATTGACGGCAGAATGAAAACTGGATGTGTTTCGACCACATTATCGAAATAAGATGATATAGACTGGTGATTCCCAAAGTAGTCTATTTCGACCCCCTAGGGCCAATATTGAATCACCGGGGATCTACGATAGCGTGAAAAAAAATGTTGATCCACCAGATCTAAGTGGGAGTTTACGATAGGGAACCACATTACCGCAGGAAGATCGTGACTGAAATATTGGTTCAAGCACTGACGTGAAGTCAGGAGCTTTTGCGCGTATGTTCTAATGTTCATTCATATATTGTCCATATCGGACAATAGAATTCACCATGGGGTAAATTCGATTAAGAGTGTCCAATACAGAAGAATGGACAATAGAACTTACGCGCAAAACCTCCTGACTCCACGTCAGTGCTTGAACCAATTTTTTTTCGTAATTATTTTGGAATTTTCTAGGGGTACGGTTCTTTATACTGAGTAGGGCTTCACACGAGAGCTAGAAATTTCTCGTTTCGTCTGGTTTTCGTCTCGATAGAGACGAGATATAGGCGACACCGAGACCACATACAGCGCAATCCGAGAGTCTCGTTTTTGGTATCGTTAAAAATTTTTATGAAGTTTTTATTCGAAAAATTAGAAAAAGTCTACATAAAAATCAATATATTTTTCAAAATATCAATTCTTCTGACTTCTGTGAAATATTTTATTGTGAATTAAAATGATTTTTTCACATTTGTATTTTAACTGGTCAAATGTTCTTATAACTTCTTATAGTAATGTATCCCTTATCATAAATATCTATCCTTGCAGATTTTATATTTTAGGTTTGAATGTGTTATTTTCAAAATAGATTTTTTACTCTCGGTTGAGTATATATGAGGAGTAACTTTTCAAAACGCATTATGTCCAATTTGGGCGAAATTGAGTTTGAAGTGGATTCAGAAATGATTTATATTGCTCTATATAGCCCTATGTAAACAAAATCTTCCAGCTGGCATTTTGTCCCTGTGTAATTCAAATCCAAAGTATGTAAGCCGCATCGCCATGAATTATGTTTACGTTTGTATTTTTAAAACAAATTAAATATAACTAAAAAAAATTTTTATCGATTTGCCCATGTTAATTAGGTTACAGGCCAACACTTACTGTGCAGACAGTTTTCTCTAAATTTACAATAAATCGCAACAAACAATGCAAGCAATATACAATGGGATGAATCAAAACGCATTAAGTCCAAACGTTTTTTACATTTTCTGTGTATATCTGATCAATATTGTTTTAAATGAGATTAGTTATTAACTTTAGATGTGAATTTCTATCAAACAAACTCGACATACACAAATTATAAGCCAGGGTAGAAGAAAAAATCGGTTTTCGTTGATTCCCGATAAAATGGTTTTTGGACTAAATGCGTTTTGAAAAATTGCTCTTCATATGAACTAGTGAGTAAGAAACGTGTATACTATTGAAAGGGTTTCTTTGGCTCGAAAATTTCTGCCTGGAAGATCGTCTTAATTACTACAGATACATACAGTACACTTTCCCTATGTACGACTCGACCTTTTTCAACACCCAAAGAAAACAATTGAATATGAAGAGTTTCCACTATTATTACCAATATATTTTGTCTATATAATAGGTACATCGATCGTTCTTAAAATACACGTTAGAAAGAGCATGACAAATTTCCTACACTTTCCAAGATGGCCAATGATTTATTAATGTTTACATCCGTACATGTTGAATGATTATTTTTCACAACAGGTATAATCATGGCAAAAACACGTACATCATTGAAAGACGATGTGATGCAAGCGTGATTATGTTTGAATTCTTGGCCATCCAGTAATATAATAGATGAAATTAACAGTGTTCAAAATGTAAAAAAATATGTACAATGTACATGTACAAATATTTTTATATAAGAGCGTACTAAATATAGCTTCACAACAAAATTATTCATTGTTTTCTACCATTTCGGTTATATGTTATATTTATTAACGTTATTCAGTTCTTGTCTTTTTGTATAAAATTATCAATAAGGTAAATGTCCCAATTATCGACAGTGTCCCAATTATCGACAACTTCCGTTTATTTTCCATAAAACAAGACGAAGAAAATTTCCTTACAAATTTTAATTCAACAATTATCTAGTTTATAGTTTCTTGAATGAATTTGTTCACACCATTTATTTCTCTTAAGCATCCTCAGCGAAAAATCAGCTGTTAATTGGCCGAATGTCGGTCTTCATCGAGTGAGCAATGTTTTCCTTGCTATTCTGATAAGTCCACATTCTTCATTTATGTCTCCCCAACGGATGCAGGTGAAATTTAATTTTTTGAAGAATAATTAACTTGAGACGAATAACTGTATTCAGTTCTATTAAAAAAAATTTAATGTGTATCATATTTTATGAGAAATTTGTGTGTCGATAAATGATACTTCTGAAACATATTGTGTCCCAGATATCGACATCTATGTCGATATTTGAGTCGCTGAGGATGATTTTTGATTAACTTTCAGAAACGTTAACTCCATTTTCCTGGATACGATTGTTTCGTTATCCTACCCAAAAGATCCACAATTTTCAGTGTACCAATTATCGACACACTGTTTTCCATCGAATTACATGATAAAAGTACAACATATTTTGATGTCGATACTACGTTCAACACTATGTCGATAAAAGGTGCAATATTCTGTCGAAGGCTGAGACTCATACCATAAGTAAAAATAATCAATTATATGGAGAACTCATTAAACTATTTTTGTTATCTTTTGATAATCAGCTCATAGAATAATCAAAATTGCTCTCAGTACTGATCGACATTCGATTGTGGTCGATTTATATGATTTAATCATCCATTTTTTCATGACTGTCGATCATACGCACATTTATGTGGGGATAATTGGTCATATTTAGTTTCCAGTTATCTCATGATTACAAAATGTCTAGAAGACTGCAATGCACACATGAAAAATACTGTGTCCCGTCGGAAGCAACTTCTGACGCAAATAATAATTTTGAATCGAGTAGAATAGAAATCGCTAACTTTTCCCTGAATTCGTCTCTCTTGGATGTAAGGGAAGAGAATTTGGGTGTAGATTTACTACTGGATTGTTATGACCGTGATTACTCCGACACTGATATAAATGTTTGTGGGCTACATCAAGATATGAATGGTAAGAATGGGGGGATTACAGATTATCTTTTTGAAGCCCAAGTTCTTGGTGAAGCAAGCATACAAAATGCAAAAAATAGTGAATCAAATGAGGGAGCCCTTGAAAATGACACAAAAGAAAATTGAGTTAGGACAGAGGAGAAACACGTAGGATTACCGAGCCTGAATAGTTGAATGAACGTGGCTTATAGGAAGTATCTGACGTGAAAACGTTAATTTCTAAGGATTAACCAAAGATCATCAAATATTTTTCATATTAAGCAGAGAATTTATATATCTCATGTTTTTTTAATTTTTGTGAACATTTTTAAACTGTTATTTTCACTAAATATATCAATATTTCTTTAAATACAAACATATTATTGATGCCAAAATCTGGATTTCCCAAAGTGTCGATATTTGGTGCACATGTATGTCGATGATTGGTAATTCATATTTTTCCGGTGTCGATAATGGGTACATCAGCTTTGAGACACCATTCATTTTTTTAATAATATTTACCCCTTTCAATATGTTCGTTTTTTGTACTTTTATCAAAAAAGGGGGTTCAGAGAAGTAGAAGGAGAATATTTCATTCATATAAAATTATTCTTTGAAGTCGAAATGTATTAGAGACTTTGAGGAACACGCTATTGTGTCGATAATTGGGACATTTACCTTAATAAAGTTAGCTCCGCAGATCTGTTGTCATTGATTAGATTCAACGTACCCTTGCGGAAAACAAGATCTCCTTTAATGTTCAATGTGCCACTGGTGATAATATCAACATCTTTAAGGTCTCCCCTTGTAACAATGTTCAGATTAGCAAACGAATATAACATTTTGGTTAACATTGATTGGACAGCTCCGCTCAAAACATTCAGAAACTCAAATTTGAAGCATATTATACGCTCACTATCACTCCGTCTAGATCCACATGATATAATATTATCACTTAACTCTTAATTCAATAATGTATAATCACTTATACCTACTAGAAAATAAATATATAATCACTCTAAATATTTTCGTGTGGCAATATGAATATGTTTTAAATAATTGGTAATTTTGTATTCAATCATACTTTATTCTCTAGAACATAAATGAATTTGACATGTCTCTTATAGGTAAATAAGATGACATGTGTGAACAGTGGATAAGGACAGATATAATTCGCATTCTGTGGAAACATAGAGGTACTATGTATTATTGAAATTTTGAATACTCCGAAAATATTAGCTTGTTAATGTTGAAAAGACCATCAATGGATTCTTTTAGTGAAACTGCCTTAAAAAATATGAATTCGAGATTAGTAATGTAGAAAAAATTATTCTTTTCGTTACTCCGAAACCATCAGGCCAATTTTGCCCAATAACGAACCTAACCGAGATATTTATGTCCCGAACCTACTATGAAAGTTTAAGTGTCTAGCTCATTCCGTTCGATAGTTTTCGTGTTAACGACCGAACAAAATCGATTTTGACCACGAATTACTGATCACTGAGACGATCCGAATCGTTTAAGATCATTTTCATAAAAAAATTCGAAAATTACAGATATTTGGGCAAATTAATAAGCACCCGGTCCCGAGGAATAAGAGCGCCAAAAACCCAGTAAACAGATGTGTTCATTCGGACCGCATGTCTGTCATCTTTGGATTTTGTCCGATAGAACTTGAAGAGAAGCATTCTGCATGCAGAAGGCGGTTTACCTACTTTTGTTCTGCTGTATAATAGAGTACCAGAACATACAGTAGATTTATCGTCAATCCAAAAAGGCTGGATATTAAAATCTGCAGTCCTCTCAATCTAAGAAATAGCAGAGTGCATTTACAGGAACATGAAAAGGACCAATAAAGTGTGGTGTTCGTCTGATTAAATGTGAAATGTTCGTAATACTTAAAGAATCCTATTTCCCCAAGATCCTTTTTTCAATTTCGCCTGCTCTATAATTTCATTGTTCGCTAGAATTAATTCCGGTTGGAGAATAATCTTGATGCCACCCGGAGAAAGAGTTATCCGGAAGGTAGGCGTTGAATATCAGGGGTTATATACTCTTTTGAAAATAGATGCTAGTATTGCTAGAAGAAATGTGATTATCTAACTTTCATCATGTTTATATTCCATTTCCACATTTCCGAATTCAATCGTAAAAACATGATTGCATTTTACTTTATTTATGGTAACTTTCGTGATCTTTGGCGTGATGAGTTGATAATAAAGTTTCCGCAGACTTCGAAATCCTAGTATTTCATTATTCTGGTGCCTAAACAATCAGCTCATAATATTTTTATGTTTGACAATAAATTTTTATTGGGCGCATTTCCGGGGTTATACCGTTGAAAACACCAATTATGAAATTACTACAACAACAACTCCGTAAAACAGATGTAAACTGTTTATAAAAGATCGTAGACCTGGAAACTTTTGATTTCTGTCCATTATTGTCTAGTTCAGTTGATAATATTTGATTGGCATGGGTGTTCGAAAGACATTTCACGAAGAGGTTTTTCATCTCCGCAACAAAATTCTAGCTTTCATCTCCAGATTATCTTTATCCAAATAAAGAGCAACCTATTTTAATAGTTATAGGTTCAGTTCGCCTGGGGTATAGTTCGGTCAAATTAGACCAAAAAATAGGAGTGAAGTTACAAAAATTATCAACCAGCTGAAAATTGATAGGATTGTTCAAAACACTATTATAAATGAAATTTAAATAGTCCTTATCGATCCGAAAAAATTTACTCGGGGTCAAAGGTCACAAAAACGGCAAGTTTGGTCATAAAATTAGCTCGAACAAATTGTAGATCAGATAATTATCTAAATAGAAATGTTTAAATACTTTTTTTCCGAAGAGCAACCGTTTTTGAGATATAACGATTCAAGTTGGAAGAAATGTAATCGCCATAATATGTATAAGTATACCTGCACGTATATACATCACTGAAGCTGTAATACAAGTATAAATATTATTCTATCGGTTAGTGTAACTCACACATATAAATTATTATAAATATGAGAATGTCGGGTAAAAAGCCACAGAGCAACGTCGCGGAACTTCAGCAACATCTTCATCTTCTGATAGTTTACTTGATCAATCTGTCAATGATAGTTTCTCGGTTCATTTCAATGTCGAAAGAAAAGTTTACCGCTGCAAAAATATTTTTTAAACAAGCTAATAATGATGTTGATGTAATGATAATTGAAACAGCAATTGTTGTGAAGATGTAGACTTACTCATATTATTCACTGCTCGAACTCCAATCGAAAAAACTATATCTTTTTAAACCTGGAAAAGCTCAACATCATTCGGAAATATATTCATCCAAAAGTTTATCTACGTTCGCAAAGTGTCAAAATCATGTACTATTTTTACACGCAATAGCAGGCTGTAATATTATTCAGGAGGAATAAAACAGCTGTTTTCAAAATGTTTGAAAAATAAGAGTTCCTTCAATGTGTTTAAGATTTCAAAAAGAGTAATTCAACTCCACAAGGAGCTATCACCAACGGAATACGCTTTCTTCTCTCTATGTATGGAGCTCCTAAAAAAACTACGTGCTTTGATAACTTCCGATATACATGTTTCGTTAAAAATACTCGAAAGAAAAAACAAGTGCAGTTAGCTTGTCCTCCTCCAACATCAGCGGCTGCTCATCAACATCTGTTTCGGGTATATTACCAAGTTCAAGTGTGACTTGTTTATCAGCTAGACCCAAAAGACTTGGGTTGGTAGTTGGTCGACAATATATTAGAACTAGTTCAAAATTCACTACCACCTGGGCCGAAAAAACTGACAAAATTTTTTGCAACTATAAAAAGGAATGTAGTGCTAATTGTGGTTGCAAAAAAGTTTTGCTGTTTTGCACTGTAGCATGTACAAAAATTAATCGTGAGAAAAATAATATTTTTTCATTATCTTTTAAAAATTTTCTAGTGATACGATACAAAATTCCACAAATTTTTTTTCTCAGTATTCTACAACCACCAATAATATTCCAGATGGAACTCCGAACCCGTTTAGCCAATTATACTCAACAATGAACATAACTGTTACGGTCAGTTACGGTTCAGTAGCTGGATGGGTAACCAGCTACTGAACACAATGATGCTCAGATCTCCAACAATATAGATCAGATCATGTTCAAATTTGGAACTTTGATGCAGAGTTAGGTTTTGAAGCCTTCAGCGATATCAGACAGATAGTTTCGGAGATATAGATTTTTTTTCAATGGTTTTCAATGATTTTTAAGAATTTTCTAGTGATATGATCCTTACAAAATTTCGTAAAAATTTGTGCGTTGCCATTCTACAACTAGCTACCATGTTTGGATTAGATTGGATCTATACTTTTTGAGTTAAGTAGGAAATAAAAACAAAATTTTTGATATTGATAGCTCCACAACTGTTTGGTTGATGCCTATATTAATTATTTCAAATGAGGCATTCGGATGCTCAACCTACCCTGAAAGTTGTAAATCGTTATCTCTTTCCGTTTTCAAGTTATCGTGTGATGCACGTTTTAATATATTTTTTTTATTTTTTAGTGATACGATTCTGAAAAAATTGCACATACGTCTTTAAGTCTGTAATCTAAAACTACTCACCAAATTTTAATTTGATTGGATCTGTATCGGTTGAAAGCAAAATTATTACTCGGAAACCGTTGGGCCGATACTGCACATTAACGAACTTCTCCGTTCTATTGAGTCACGTCACCTACCCTGAAATGGTATTAATTGCGAAATGGTACTATTAGGATTGTTAGAAACTAATGTATTTTTCATTTGCTTTAATATTATATTCCTCATAATTATTGTTAAAGTAGAACATAAAAGGATAATAATAATTGAAGATACTGTAAAGTAATTGAATATACCAGAATATAAAATATCAACACAAACCATGATGTAAACTCTATTATAAAAATAATAACTAATAATTTTATCATGATATTTACTAATTCCATTGCCCAAGCTACTATTCCCCATAACATCATAAATCGGGATTGAATCCCAAAATCATCCATCATAAATATTGCATAGAAATGATGTATTTCCGAGTTTCCACATTGTTCCTCTGTAAATTTCCGCATAAAATCACACCACAAACAGTATTGATCAAACTGTTGAATATTTTATATCCTGATAAAATATAACCAAACTTGGGACATGACGAGCATCTTTAATAAATCAATTTTCGCGGAGTTTGTTTGAACAAAAAGAGCGCCCTTATTCATTTCACGATGTCGTTAGTTCAAAGTTACGGAAGTAGAATATTCTGAGCGAAAAACTTCGAATCCGTTGACGTCGTATGGGAAGTTAAGGGTGGTGATGAATTTGAGATCGATTATTCAAGATCGGACATTTAATAAAAGACAATCACACCAGCAAAACACAAACATAAGCGGAAACTTTTCCGGCATAATGATGAATTGCTTGATAATCTCTCCTCGCAGATTGCGTTTATCCTTTTCAATCCATCGTTCTCCAATGATAAAATAGAACGTTTATTAATCAGTATATTCGGTATATTATCGAAATATTTTTAAACGATCCTAGTTCACTCGCTTATCAACACATTACCCTTAACACTAGTAGGAACTTAATTTTAGTCAGGTATCCATATTAGAATATTACTCTGGTCAACAGTGCTTTTCAGGACAAATTTTTTGCATATCCTCCGAAAAATATATCGAGGTGTCATTCGATTCGGAATAGCATGTAGATAGTTTTTGATAAAATGATAAGGCCGCTCGCAAAAATTGCAATATTTATAAACAATTAAGTGAAAAAAAAGAAGGGGCTTTGGTTTTTTGCCAATATCTCAAAAGCTGTCTGAGATAATTCGAATTTTAAAAAAAAAATCAAGAAGAAGAGGAAATCTCCTAAAAAATGTCCCAACTTCCTTAACTAGGACCAATATTTATAATTTTCCCAGAGGGTTAAAAATACTCCCGAAAACGTGTACGTGGCTTGCGTAAGCCTCTTCCCCTTCATGGATAAATATTATTTAAACTTGTTAAATATTAAAATAAAAAAATTGTTCAAGACCTATGGACAGGAGCTTTCTGGCGCTCTTATTCAAACAGACAAATTATATCTCCGAAAGTATTGGTTTCTCAGAGTTGGGAATTATATCAATGTATTCTTATGATAGAACTGCATCATACAAGAAATTCAATTCAAATAATATATATATATATATATATATATATATATATATATATATATATATATATATATATATATATATATATATTCTTTTGAACTTGAGCATTACAATTAATTTTTCATCTAACATGGAAGAAATCAAATTAAAATAGCTGAAATGAATTTAGCTCTCTCTTATAGAACAGGATGACAAGTAAGAGTATGAACACAGAGCATATAATAAAGCTTAAACAGAATAATTATAGCATTATGTGAAACCATAGAAGTACGATTCATTATTGAAATTTCGAAAAATTATATCTGCGAAAGTATTAGCTTGTTGGGGTTAAAAACTGCATTTTAAATGAGAATTGAATTTGAAATTTTTTTTTCGTTACTCCGAAACCATCATATTTTGCCCAATAACGAAATTAACCGAGATATTCATCTCTCTAACCTAGTACCTTGTAGAATTTTTTTTTTATTTTCAAAATTTCTTTTTGATACTTTGCGGCAACATGGTCAATACAAAACTTCACATGCGTATAAAGGTCATGATTCTACAATTTGATGCTAAATTTCAGATAGATCGAGAGATCGGTTTCGGAAATATTCATAAAAAATGTTTTTACTAAAATCGGCCATAACTCCGAAACCGCTTGATGGATTTTGCCCATTGACGAACTTGTCTGAGAACTTGTTCGGCCGGACCGGCCGGCTGGACAGAATTCATTTCGACCGGCCGGCTGGACAGAATTCATTTCGACCACGGATTCTTGATCAGTGAGTCGAAACAAGTCGTTTGAGACCATTTTCAGCAAATTTGGGCAAATTGATAAGCACTCTGTTTCGAGGAACTAGGGTGCCAAAAAGCTTCAATTACGTTTCAAAAGAAAATTTTAAATTATCTCATGAACAACGCATTGGTTTATAACAATTTTTTGAACAATAGTAGATAATAATTGTTCAAAATCATTTTTGAGTTGTTTCTGATCATAAGAAAACTGATTAATAGTAATATTATAAATTGAAGCTTTATAACTTTTTACTTAGATACTTATTATTATTATTTAAATTAACAATAGTAGAGGTATTTACACCTATAAACTCAAAAGAAAAGAAACGATATGTGTACAAAACCATTACATATGAAAAAACCGCAACAAAAGGAAAACGAGAATAGATCATGAAAATGCATCCGTATGATAAATGAGAGCTGCGCCATCCATCGAACCCATTTTTAAAACTATTGGTAGAGCTGCTCTCTTCAACCTCAGAGGGCAGGCTGTTCCAGGTGGAGAAAACTCTGTTACTAAGAAAGCACTGTATCGGCTGAGTCCTGAAATTTTCTTTCCTCAATTTGCCACTATGTCCACGGAGATGATTTGTGTTTCTTATAAAGATGGCTTCAAGCTGAGGACCAAACATTCCATGCAAGGCTTTATAACTGAAGATCATGCCCCCTCTGGCCCGTCTGCTGTCTAAGGTGGATAGATTTAGCAGACTTAAGCGTGTGGGATAATCAGGACGAACTGTACCGTAAGGGATCCTAGTGTTCCACCTCTGAACGGAGTCGAGAGCATCAATTCCTCCTCTATAAGGGCAGTCCAACAGGCTGGTCCCGCATACTCCATGATTGGACGGATGTAGGTCTCGTATAAAAGCTTGCATGTAGTCGGTTCGGATTTGATGAAGTTTTTCTGCATCAAGTAGGTCATCTGACGGGCCCCGCTCGTCGTAGCTGAAATGTGAGAGGTCCTAGTGAGGTCATCAGAAATGACCAACCCAAGATCGCACTGACTAGAGGTAGGAGTGATGGGATGACCATTTATGAAGTAGGAGAGTTTTGGATTGCTCTTTCCGATGACACTTATCCAAATGGAGGGGCAGGAACCAATGCTCGCGCCACTGAGACAGTCTATCCAGATCTAGCTGGAGCACTCCGGCATTAATTAGTGGTATATTGTAAAGTTTTGTGTCGTCAGCATACATAGAGCATGTTGAAGCGAAGCAAAAAGGAAGATTGTTCATAACAAAACCAAAATATACAATTTTCAAAATTTTCCAACAGGAATCCATTCTAAGACCTTTAAAAATTAGCTTCACGAAAGGAAAAATGTCTCAGATTAATAGTTCAACAATTAGCGTACTTGAAATGTTACTATTCTTGCTACAAAAAATTGTTAATTAACTATTTATTTTCAACCCTCTAGGAAAATTATAAATAATGGTCCTGCAGCTCCAGCAATTAGAACATTTTTTTTGGAAATTTTTTTCTAATTTGAATTAGCTCAAACAGTTTTTGAGATATTGATGAAAACCTAAACCTCTTCCTTTTTGGCGCTCTAGTTCCTCGGAACTGAGTGCTTATCAATTTGCCCAAATGTCTGTAATTTTCGAATATTTCGATGAAAATGGTCTTAAACGATTTGGTTCGACTCACTGATCAAGAATCCGTGGTCGAAATTCATTCTGTCCGGCCGGTCCGGCCGGCCGGTCCGGCCGGCCGTAGGCACGATTACTCTCGAACGGAATGAGCTAGAGAGTTGAAATTTTCAGAGTAGGTTTGGGGGATAAATATCTCGGCTAAGTTCGTTATTGGGCAAAATCGGACAGATGGTTTCGGAGTAACAAAAAAAAAATTTTTTTTTTACGAAACAAATTCCAAATTAAATTTTTTTTAATAAGAAGTTTTATCATAAGAATCCATTCATATCATTTTTAACTCTAACAAGCTAATACTTTCGGAGATATGATTTTTCAAAATTTCAATAATAAATCGTATTTCAACGTTGTCACAGAATGATATTATTCTATGTATGAATATGAATTGTCATAATGTCAAATGATGTTCCTGAGACATTATCTAATCAATCGAAGAATTGTGAGCGAAGTGAGAATAATCTCAGTTGTTTGCTCCGAAATTAGTTTTTCTCAGAAAATTCTTACTTTTCGGAACTGAACATGAAGTAAGAGATCTGAGAGTAGTGAGACTGCTTTTCATCCATAGACATAGATATAACTCTCGAACGGAATGAGGTAGGTAGTTGAAATTTTCAGAGTAGTTTAGGGAGATGAATATCTCGGTTAAGTTCGTTATTGGGCAAAATTGGCCAGATTTAATTTGATTTCTTTTAATACTTTGTACTCATTGTATCAGTCTCTTGTTTATTAATCGCTTTATTATGCTTAGTTTCTGTGGCTTCGAATTATGTAACGTTAAAAAAAAATACGAGTCTAGGAAGAGATGAGTGTAGATAATTGAGGATATCGATTAATTTGAATTATTCATCATGATGATTTTACGTCATTACTAAGTCAGCGACACGGTTATAAAACCGATTTAAAAGTGAGAAATCGATATAAAATGAAATGGTTTTTATCCTGGAAGAGTTTGTGGTTTAGAATACGTAATGGCATTTTTAATTGCAGTGGATTATGTACATTTTTCCATGAAGTACATGTTAGTATTTCATAAAGAAATGACGAAGCAGACTTTTATGCTATTTGTGGCTATATAAACAAAAGTGTTGTTTTCTCCACAATTCCCACTGAAAGATATTGAGCAGCTTATATCGTTTAACCAAATGATGCGAATTTTATACCGAGGTTGAGTTTTCTTGTACGAAACCTTTCAATTATCCATATGTATTTTGATTTATCATTTTCTCAAATAAGAAACCTGGAATAGTGCAGCAAAAAACTTTGAAATCTGAGATTTTCATTATTTACACTAGGAATGTGTGTCGAATTAGGTTCAAGCCCTATGGACCGGAGCTTTTTGGCGCTCTTGTTCAAACAGACAAATTATATCTCCGAAAGTATTGGTTTCTAAGAGTTGGGAATTATATCAATGGATTCCTATGATAGAAATGCATCATGAAAGGAATTAAATTTAAGAAAAGTGTCGTTAAAAAAAAATGCTTCAAAAATTATCTTATAAAAAAAGAGCAATCTACAATGCTTCAATGCCTTAATGCTTCAAAAATTGTCATTAAATTTATTTATCAAGATTAAATGAGCAATCTGCAATTCAACCTCGTGGAATGGGTTGTTGCAACTTACACTCAATGCATAGTTTTCACAACTCGAAATACCTAAGGAAAGTATCATCGAAATGTCTAGAGCAAGGCTGGAGACAATCATAGCAGATTGTCCATTTATTCCTGATATTTGAGAAGGTAATGGATTACGAACAAATTATTTCAATAGTTCAAAATATATTAATAACATACTATCCTTTTTTCATAATTTAATATTAAATAGTTCATACTACTAACACATTCTTTTCTGTATTGTGAACGTTAACTCAAGAAAAAATGATTGATATACAAATGAAGATCCATATTTCAGTATTTTTTTGCTAGCAACATTATGAAAATACTATAAATAGTAACATGTCTCACTACTTAAGGAAGTAAAAGGTAATATTAACCTCAGTGGTCCACGAACAGTAATTTCTTTTGATGATTCCATTATGATCTTCTTTCATTTTGCCTCCATAAACTACATCAAAACAGTCTTGTATATATTCACAAATTCAAGAATCGAATTTTTGCTTTCCAAGAGAAAATAACAACTATATTTGACAATCTCTTATAGCTAGAAAATAAGACATTTCTGAATAGTGATCTCAGACAGATTCTGTGTTCACATTCTGTGAATACATGGAACTTACGATGTATTATTGAAACTTTGAAAAATCATATCTCCAAAAGTATTAGCTTCTTAGAGTTGAAAATGATAACAGTGGATGTTTATGATTAAACTGCATCTTAAAAAGAATTTAATTCAAAAGTTTTAGTAAGAAAAAAATATTATTTTCTGTTACTCCGAAACTATTAAACCGATTTTGCCCAATAACGAACTTAACCGAGATATTTATCCCTCAAACACACTCTGAAAATTTCAACTGTCTAGCTCATTCCGTTCAAGAGTTATCGTGTTAACGGCCGGACGGACGGACGGCCGGACAGAATCGATTTCGACCACGGATTCTTGATCAGTGAGTCAAACCAAATCGTTTAAAACTATTTTCAGCCAAAAATTCGTAAATAACAGACATTTGGGCAAATTGATAAGCACTCTGTTCCGGGGAACAATAGCGCCAAAAATGGAAAATAAACAATTAGACAGTTTGCCCTCCATCCAGAGATTTTTGTCTTTGTATTGGGGATAAATACATCAAACTGCATAAACTGTACAAAAAACTGTACTGATCTTACATAAATGTTTATGTTTCCCACCCAAATACAATTAATTCCCTCTATTCTTATTCTTCTATTATTTCTATGCCTAGTATAAAATTTATTT
This sequence comes from Halyzia sedecimguttata, assembly GCA_937662695.2. NCBI lineage: Eukaryota > Metazoa > Arthropoda > Insecta > Coleoptera > Coccinellidae > Halyzia > Halyzia sedecimguttata. The sequence goes on from OW569411.2 coordinate 73,115,950, forward strand.
GAGGGACGTGAACAAACGCACCAAAGATTATTTTTTTCGCGTCAGTGCTTTTTCCAGTTTTGATTTTTTTATTAGTTTCTCAATGAATATCTTTGACACATGAGTTGTACTGTCTTAAGAGTGGCGCTCTTGTTCCTCGGAACAAGAACAATTTTCAACTCTAACAAGCTAATACTTTCGGAGATATGATTTTTCAATAAAAAATCGTATTTTTTCATTTTCTTAGAATTATATAATTATTCATTGTATGAATTGTCATAATGTCAACTTATTTTCCTGAGACATGACATTGTCTAATTCCCTGCTAATAGTTGATTCGAGAAACGTCTAAATCGACTTAGAGAGACAAGGGTAAAAAACCGTCAAATAAACCCCCATGTGGCGATTTTATGTCGAAAAGTGAAAATTAAGAATATATATCCCAGGTAAGTACCGACGTTTTATTCTAATACCGGAGATCGACAAGATCGTACGAGGAGCCCGATAGCCGGTCGGTCTACGCTTTGGGGTTTCGGAACGAGAGAAGGCGGGCTCAAATCCCGGAAAGGGAATTACACTTTTTGGCGCTCTAGTTCCTCGGAACTGAGTGCTTATCAATTTGCCCATATGTCTGTAATTTTTATTTATGATGCAGTTTCACCGTTAAAATCCATCGATATCATTTTCAACTCCATCAAGCCATTACTTTCGGAAATATGATTTTTCTAAATTTCATTAATGAATCGTACGTACTTACTTCTATGTTTTCACAGAATGCTATAATTATTCTATCTAAGCTTTATTATATGATCTGTGTTCATACTCGTACATTTCATCCTGTTCTATAAGAAAGAGTCAAATTCATTTCAGCTATTTTAATTTGATTTCTTCCATGGTGCAGTTCTCATTCTCAGATTGCTCATTTAATCTTGATAAATAAACTCTTATTTGAATTTAATTTCCTTTATGACGCAGTTCTTTCATAAGAATACATTGATTTAATTCCCAACTCTGAGAAACCAATACACTCGGAGATATAATTTGTCTGTTTGAACTAGAGCGCCAGAAAGCTCCTGTCCACAGGGCTTGACCCCATTTTTTTCACTTAATTGTTTATAACTATTGCAATTTTTGCCAGCAGCCTTAGCATTTTTTTCGAAAACTATCTGCATGCCATTACAAATCGAATGACACCTCAATCATAATTTTCGGAGAATATTCAAAAATTTTGACCTAGAAAGTACTTGTTGACTGGACTATAGATATTTTTAATTATGAACGATATAATCTGACTAGATAATGTTGCGGTAAATTAGCAAAGTTCTTGAATGTTACTAATATTTAATTGTTGAGACTCTCAAACTCTTTGGAGGATTCTTATTCGAAACTTCAAATTCCTTTCTTGCCTGAAATTCTATTGAAAATCTATTGAAATTATCTTACTTCTCTATTTCAATGTATTTAATCACTACCCATTATTTTCTCGTTTCCCTAGATCAGGGGTCACCAAATGGCGGACCGCGGTCCGGATGCGGACCGCCAGCCTTTTTTTGAGGACCCTTTTTCCAGAAAACATGTTATCTTAATAAAAAAAATTCAGATAACTTTCTGTTTTATTTACTAATTATTGATATTGGATTTAGATTAACTGCTAGTCAAATTCTTATGCCATCATAATGCTATCAATCGAACCGCGACAGATATACAGATTTTGTGAACGGACCTCCAATGAAACTAATTGGTGACCCCTGCCCTTGATCCACTTGTCTATCCAAAAACACACACACTCTGCTTAATAAGTTTTCAAAATTATTCATATCATATAAGTTTCCAAATTTAATATTTGTTCCTAAAAATTTCTCGATCTGATATAATTATTGAATAATAAATTTTTCATTTTTGGTGCTCTTGTTCCTCGGAACAGAGTGCTCATATCAATTTGCCTAAATGTCTGTAATTTTGAATTTGTAAATGAAAATGGTCTTAAACGATTTGGTTCGACTCACTGATCAAAAATCCGTGGTCATAATCAATTCTGTCCAGCCGGTCCGGCCACCCGTAGACTCGATAACTCTCAAACGGAATGAGCTCGTCAGTTGACATTTTCAGGGTAGGTTTGGGAGATAAATATTTCGGTTAACTTCGTTATTGGGCTAAATCGGCTAGATGGTTTCGGAGTAACGAAATACATTTATTTTTTTTTACATCAAACATTTCTAATTCAATTTTTTTCAAGATGCAGTTTCACCATAAGAATCCACTGATACCATTTTCAACTCCAACAAATTAATACTTTCGGAGATATGATTTTTCAATATCAAATCGTAACTCTATGATTTCGCAGAATGGTGTATCGAAAATTAACGTCCGTATCTATGAATTTCATCTGTGTTCATACATTTCATCATTGTCGTCTCATCTACCGATAAGAGACATGTCAAACAAAGTATGATTTAATTCAAAATGACCAATAGAATATCCTCAGCTATCGCAGATAGCTCTTGGATAATCATTGCTAATGATAATCCATATGATGATGATGGAAATATTTACTTTGAAAAGTTAATCAAATTAGGTTCAGAATATCTCCAGTTAAAACAATACAGGAATATAAGTCTCAATTGCTATAATATACTTTTCATAGTAGATTTGAGGAATGAATATCTCGGATAAGTTCGTTATAGGGTAGAATTGGTCTGTTGGTTTCGGATTAATAATTTTTGGCACTCTTGTTGAATTCAAATTATTTTATGGATTTAATTTCTTTTATGATGAAGTTCTATCATAAGAATGCACTGATATTGTCCTCAACTCTGAGAAACCAATACTTTCGGACATATGATTTGTCAAAGTTTGAACAAGAGCGCCAAAGCTCCTGTCCACAGGGCTTTCCCACTTTTCATTTATTTTTATAAATAAATAGGTATTGAAATTTGGTTCGATAAAATTTAGGAAATTCTGAAAAGATATAATTTCCAAATTGCTTATATTCAGTTGTTCTATTCACTATTAAATTGGGTATTAAATTTATATTAAACACACCTCGTATGTTTTCTGCTTCTAATTCCACCAATTTATGACTTTGTGAACTGCGCATAGCCAAACTCTGGCATATAGATTTTAACTCTTTTGTCACGTCCTTGATGTGATCTTATTAAAATTAAATCTCTTGATTTGAATTTAGCTTTTCTGTTTCACATTTTGGCGTTATTTTTCCTCGGAACAGAGGACTTATCAATTTGCCCAGATGTCTAAAATTATCGACTTTTTGGCTGGAAATGGTCATAAACGTCCAGATTCAACTCACTGTTCAAGAATCCGTGGTAACACGTTAACACGATAACTCTCGAATGAAATGAGCTAGACAGTCGAAGATTTCAGAGTAGGTTTGGGAAATAAATTTCTCGAAGTCCGTTATTGGGCAAAATCATTGGTTTCGGATTAATGAAAAAAAAATTTTTTTACATAACAAATTTCGAATTAATTTTTTTTCAAGATGCAGTTTCATCATAAGAATACATTGATATCTTTCTCAACTCTAACAAACTAATACTTTCGGAGATATGATTTATCAAAATTTCAATAATTAATTCTAATTAAAATTTGCTGATGTATGTTAACCCAACATATGGGGTAAGTCATTTTGAATTTAATTTTTTATGATATAGATCTATCATAAGGATCCATTAATATCATTTCCAACTCTGAGACACCAATACTTTCGGAGATATGATTTGTCAATGTTTGAATAATCACTCGCTAGTTTTAATTTTATTCAAATAATTATCTCCCCTCTTGTACATTTTCAATTCATTTCTATAATAATATGATAATGCTTACTATGGTTTAGATTTCATGATTTCTTATCCTCTCAGCTCTGTATGATGACCATATTTTTCAATTCTATTATCTTCTTTAACGATACCTTGATACTTCTATAATAATTTTTGGCACTCTTGTTCCTCGGAACAGAGTGCTCATTAGTTGGCCGAAATGTATGTAATTCTTGGATGAAAATGGTCTTGAACGATTTGGTTCGACTCATTGATCAAGAATCCGTGGTCAAACTTGTTTCTGTCCGGCCGGTTGGCTGTTTTAACGTCCGTATTAGTATCTATGAATATATAAGTAATTATATGAATGATCTGTGTTCATACATGTTATTTTATATACCGATAAGAGACATCTCATATTTATTTCTGGTTCTATCCATAATTCGTTTGGTACTAATGATATAAAATACCTACTGTTCAAGAAAACAAACTATGATTGAATGCGAAATGACCAATGAAATAACCTCAGTTATCGTAGAATTATGAGGATTATAGGAGATTATAATTGTTGGGTGATAATATGGGCATTATATTATAACCCAAAAATTATAATATCCTATAATCCGTATAAGTCTACGATAGCTGAGGTTATTCCAATAGTCATTTCGATAATTCATATCTTGATGGAAATATATATACTTTGGTAAGTAAATCAAATTGGGTACGGAATATCTCTATTAAAAATAAAACCGGAATATTTGTTCAATCATATTAAATAAGTTTCCATTGATATAATATAATATTCAGAGTAGATTTGAGGAATGAATATCTCGGATAAGTTCGTTTTTGGGTAAAATCGGTGGATAGGGCATAGGGAGAACAGTAATTACAATACAGTCAACTCTATGTTTACTTATAAGTTGCAGGATACCTACAGGTTATTGCCTCCAACAACCAACTAAACCGAATTTTGTAGATACAGAGTTAATTTCACTAGTAGGAAGTGTATACCATATGAAGAGGAGGAATAACAAATCTTCATATCAACCTGTTTTCTATGATCCAGGCTAGATGTCAATTAGCATATGTGTTGGTTTTGAATCGTCACTTTACAGAATAGTATATTCTAAAACAAGTTGCAGAATGGGCTCCTATTAAAACACGAATGCCAAATTCGAAAACTAGCGACGAAGGAGCGAGTTTTCGAACGCATGAGTATTGGAATTGCCCTCTGTAACGAGTATTACTTCAACCAACCAATTGTTTTTTCTCGTGAAGTCAGGAGCTTTTGCGCGTATGTTCTATTGTCCATTCTCCTGTATTGGACACTTTAAATCGAATTTACCATGGTGAATTCTATTGTCTGTTCTCCTGTATTGAACACTCTTAATCGAATTTACCATGGTAAATTAGGAGTGTCCAATACAGGAGAACAGACAATAGAATTCACCATGGTAAATTCGATTAAGAGTGCCCAATAAAGGAAAATGAGTGGAGAACATACTTGCAAAAGCTTCTGACTTCACGTCAGTGCTTGAAACAATTTTTTTTTCAATAATTTCTTTAAAATTTTCTAGTGCTACGATCCTCACGAAATTTTGAAAGAATTTTTGCGTTGGCATTCTACAACTAATAACCATATCTGAATTGGATCGGATTTGTATTTTTTGAGTTATTGAGGAAAAAACAACCAAATTTCAGATTGATATAACTCCAGAACCATTAGGCCGGTTATGCTAGTTAACGAACTGAGATGTCGTATTCAAATGCGTAATCTACTCTGAAAACTGAAAGTCGCTATTTCTTTTCGTTCTCAAGGAATCATGGGATACATAATATTTTTTCGTAATTTTCTAGTGGTACGGTCCCCACAAAATTTTACACACGTCTTCAAGTCTATATTCTACAACTAGTTATCAAGCTTCAATTCGATCGAGTCTATATTTTTTGAGTTATCGAGTAAATTATATTCCAGATGGGTATAACTCCGAAACCGTTGGGCCGACTATGGCCAACAGCGAACTTAACTCTTACATTCAGATGTGCATCCTATCCTGAAAATTGCAAGTCCCTTTCTCCTTTCATTCGAGAGTTGTCGAGGCAACGCTCATCCATCCAGCTACTGAACTCACACAAGGCTGCTCGGATCTCCAACAATATAGATCCGATGATGTTCAAACTCGGAAGTGGATATAGTAGAGTTAGGTTCTGAAGGCTCTCGCAAAATTTCAGCGATATCGGACGAATAGTTTCTGATATATAGAATTTTTTTCAATTATTTTCTATGATTTTTTTAAAATTTTCAAGTTATATGATCCTCACAAAATTTGAATTTGAATTTGAGAATTTGAGAATTTTTGAGTTGCCATTCTACAACTAATAACCATGTTTAAATTGGTTTGGTTTTGTATTTTTCGAGTTATGGAGGAAATAAAAAACAAATTTCAGATAGATATAACTCTAAAACGGTTCTGCCGATTATGTCTTTACACAAACTCAAATGGCGCATTGATCTTCTCAACCTTACCTGAAAATTTCAAGTCGCTATCCCTTGCCGTTCTTAGGTTATCGTGACGAAAATAATATTTATCAATAAGTTTTTTTAATTTTTTTAGCGATACGATGTTCACAAAATTTCACAAACGTTCTTAGGTTTATATTCTAAAACTACTCACCAAGTTTCAATTCGATCGGATTAGTATTGGTTATAGACAAAATTATTTCTCGGAAACCATTAGGCCGATTATGCCCATTCACGGAATTGTACGTCCTATTGGGATGCGCCACCCACCCTGAAAATTTCAAGTCGCTATTTCTTTCCGTTCTCAAGTTATCGTTGCAACGGCCAGCCTGACAGAATCAAATTTGACCTCGAATTATTGATCAGGAAGTCGAACTCAATCGTTTGAGACCATTGTCGGCGAAAAATTCGAAAATGACAGTCATTTTGGTAAAATAATAACGTGATGTTCCCTAGAACATACGCGCAAAAATAAACTTTTCTCAGGGCCGGTTTCTCAATTGCGAGTTAACTCGAGGTTGCGAGTTACGCATGCATTTAGCGATATTCATGAACGCGTAACACTAGGATTACCGTCAACCTCGTGTTAACTCGCAATTGAGAAACCGGCCCTCAGATGCTTAAACCTGGTTATTTGAACATGCCTTTGAACCCTATGTTAATTATAGATACTTTTCTGATATATTCATACTTCGTTGATTCAACATACATTCAATCTCAATTTGCGTCTACCAGGTAGCTTACTAAGTTGTCTTACCTAAACAATACTTTTATGGTTTCAAAGATGGCTGTATAACCGAAATATGTCACTTGAGAAATAAATATATAGGGTTCCAATTTAAGAAGAGTAAATGACTTTTGACTTTTTTTTAGAACCTCACACATATCCTACAGTCACTAAGATACTGGCTTTCATCCTAGGAACTATGTTCACTTCCGGGTAGCTCTAAAGGGGTGTGGGAATAGTATATTCTAAAACAAGTTGCAGAATGGGCTGATATTCAGACACGAATGCGAAATTCGAAACCGAGCGACGAAGGAGCGAGTTTTCGTACGCATGAGTGTTGGAATTGCCTTCTGCAACGAGTATTAGACGATAATTTCTCTATTTCAGGCAAGTTTTGGAAAATACTGTTGAAATTTAATGAAAAATTAGGATTATACATCCTAGTGACTTTTGTATTGTATCTTGGCAGTTGGTGTGACTGTTACGAAAGTTGACAGATCACGTAATTTGAATTGTACGTAGAGCATGGAGATCAGATTTAACAGTTTCCTAATATAATATCATGAATGATTCATAATTTGCAAGAAAGAAATCTCTAGTACCTTATTTTTTGATGAAAATAAAACTTTTACTCTCAACAATTATTTCCCCTTATCCAGAATTTCTTATATTGAGAATAACTGACGTGTGTTGAAATTTGATAGGATCGAATGTCAGTGCTGACTACCACAAAACGAAAAATATAACTAGAAACAATGCGGGAATGAGTTCATTCCAGCACTGTTTTTAGTGCTGGAATTATTATTATTATTATTAAATTACAATAAGAGTGGAGGTCAAACCTATGCACCCAAAAAAGCCAAAATTAAAAGTATTCTGCTAGAATTGTAAAGGAAAAATAGAAACTAATTAACTTCGCATTGGTCATAAGAGTTCTTGAATCCATTGGTGGATGTTGCATTCACCACTGCACCTGGGAGACGATTCCAAACCTCAAAAATTCTGTTGGATAGAAAGTTCATTCGGCAGGAGGTTCGAAATAGTTCCTTGGCCAATTTCTAAGCGTGTCCGCGAAGGTTGTTCCGATTTGGAAGGAATAACTGTCCAAGGTCAATGCCGAAGAATCCATGCATTGCTCGGAAAGCTACTATCATGTCGCCTCTGGTACGCCGGTCCTCAAAGCTGGTTAGCCCGAATAAACCCAACCTTGTCTGGTAGTCAGGTCGAGAGAAGGAGGAAAATGGGGTTCTTGTGCACCATCTTTGAACAGACTCAAGAAGTTGCGAGTCAGATCTTAGAGCGGCCCACCAAACTGGACCCGCATACTCCAGAATTGGTCTCACATATGTTGTGTATAACAATTTTGCAGTCCTTATACTACAGCCGCCAAAAGACCGCTGAATGAGGTAGGTCAATTTTTTGGCTCTACTGCAAGTCTCCGTAATATGCTCAGACCAGTCAAGATCTGCGTTGACGACCACAACAAGATCCCGGTGGCTCCGGACTGAAGTAAGAGAGTGCCCACCAAGCAGATACGGAAGCTTTGGAATGTCCTTACCAATGTGCAGCACACAACATTCTTCGATGTTGAGAGGTAACAACCATTCCTCGACCCACTGAGCAATCGCGTCCAGGTTCGCCTGCAGCTGGTTGGAGATAAGAGATGGAACACTGTATAGTTTAACATCGTCAGCGAACAGAAGACATCTCGAGCCGATCAAATGGGGGAGATCCGATGTGTACAGTAGAAAAAGTACTGGGCCAAGAACTGAACCCTGGGGCACTCCACTGGTTACCTTCCTCTCGTGTGCAGAGAAAACTCCGCCAACCCTGACCCTGAAAGTTCTGTCACTGAGGAATGATCTAATCCAAGCCAGCAAAATACCTCGAATTCCCATATACTCTAGCTTGAGAATGAGATGACGGTGAGGAACTCGGTCGAAAGCCTTCGCGAAATCCAAGTAGATGACATCAACAGGGACACCAGCGTCCACAAACTTAGTCCTATCATTCACCGCTACGAGAAGGTTGGTCAGTGTTGAGCGACCCGGAAGAAAACCATGCTGTTCATCGGGAATCAAATTATTGGATTCAGCAAACCCACGAATGTGGTCGGTGATTATTCTTTCAAGGACTTTGGAGACCACTGACACAAGACTGATAGGGCGGTAGTTTGAAGAGGAAGTTTAATCGCCACTCTTAAAAACAGGTGTCACAGTTGCCGAACGCCACTGTGAAGGAAGAGAAGATGTAAGCAAAGATCTTTGGAACAGACGATAAAGTGGTTCCGCAAGTGCAGTGGAACAGCGGGATAGAAGAAGGCACGTTATTTCATCGTTACCGGCAGCTGAAGAAACGTTGAGTTTAGAAAGGTATTCCTCAACGATACTTGCAGATAGGGGTACATTTTCGAGGGTGCCAAGACCTCGAGAAGTGAGCAAGGGTGGCAAAGCTGACTTAGGCTCCTCAATGAAGTGAGAGGAAAAAGTCTCGGCGAGAACATCAGCCGACTCAGTGTAATCACCGCACAGTCTTCCAGATGAATCTTTCACAAGAGGAACAGATACCTTGCTATCAAAGGAATTGCGGATATATTTGAAGAATCTTTTTTTATTTCCCTCTGAAACCAGGCAATCCTCAAACCGGGCCCTGGAAGACCGAATTAAAGAGGTCAAGTGATTAGAGTAACTAAGTACTGCGGGTATAACGCTGCCATAAAGACTTCTTCACCCTTATGGAATTGAGTAGGCTGCCTGTTATCCATGGATTATTGGGATTATGTATCACTGGCATGGAACCAGCATTAGATGAAACAGCATCCCGAACTACTGTAAGGAATTCCTCCCAGAGAACATCAATGCTTTCATCGCCGGAAAAAGAATTGGACCAATCATATGATGACAAAACCGTCGAAACCTTCTCGTAATCTATCTTCCTGCGAATTTTGACTTGGTTATTAACTGTACAAGGATAATAAAATTGCAGCTCGGACTTCAAGACCACGTGGTCGGATTTACCAAGTGGAGGTAGATATAGTAGATCAGACAGAAGATTGCTATCAGATGTGATGATGAGATCTAGTGTGGAAGGAGTCTGGCCATGTCTGTACGTGGTGGGCTTGAGTACGATCTGTTCAAGACCAGAGTTGAGGATGAGGTCTGCGTACGGAAACGACGGAATGAACTCTTTGCGATACTGAAATAGAGAAACTACTTTCTGTGGAACTGATACCACAAAAGTATGAGTTTTGAGGAATAGAGTGGGAGCTGAGAGCCGCCAGAACTACGTTATGTTAGAAAAGCTACAATTTTCAGTATGTATAGAACAATATGTGCCTAAGAATTTATGGTTACTTGTTAGTTAGGGAGCATGTCAATTTAACAAGAACACGGTTTTAAGAGTAGGTACTCAAAACCCTTACTAACCAATGTTAAAATTTGACATCTAATATTATTATATGTTATTTGTTTGGTGCACTATTCAACGAGTGCGAAACATACCCCGAGGCACAATCTGTGGAGTAGCGTGTTTCCCTGTCTGTGGTCATACAGCTGTCAACATATATGAAATATAGATATGTTACCATGACGTAAACTGACCAATTTTTGGCGCTCTAGTTCCTCGGAACAGTGTGCTTATCAATTTACCCAACTGTCTGTAATTTTAGAATTTTTGGCTGAAAATGGTCTCAAACGATTTGGTTCGACTCACTGATCAAGAATCCGAGGTCGAAATCGATTCTGTCCGGCCGGTCCGGCCAGCCCGCCAGCCGTAGGCACGATAACTCTCGAACGGAAGCAGTTCGAGGATTGAAATTTGCAAGGTGAGTTTGGAGCGTAAATATCTCGTTCGGTAATGGGCAAAATCCATCAAGCAGTATCGGAGTTATGGCCGATTTTAGTAAAAACAATTTTTATGAATATTTCCGAAACCGATCATTCGATCTATCTGAAATTTAGCATCAAGTTGTAGAATCATAACCTTTATACGCATGTGAAGTTTTGTATTGACCAAGTTACCGCAAAGTGTGAAAAAAATTTTTTTTAAATTTTGAAAATCTTTTTCTACAATAACTCTTGAACGGAATGAGCTAGGCAGTTGAAACTTTCAGAGTACGTTAGGGAGATGAATATCTCGGTTGAGTTCGTTATTGGGCAAAATAGGCCAGATGGTTTCGGAGTAACGAAAAAAAAAAATTTTTTTAAGCATTAAATTTCAAATTCAATTTTTATTTAAGATGCAGCTTCACCATAAAAATCCATTGATATCATTTTCAAATCCAACAAGCTAATACTTTCGTAGATATGATTTTTCGAAATTTCAATAATGAATCGTACTTCTATGTTTTCACAGAATGCTATAATTATTCTATCTAAGCTTTATTATATGATTTGTGTTCACACTCGTACATGTCATCCTGTTCTATAAGAGAGAGTCAAATCCATTTCAGCTATTTTAATTTGATTTCTTCCATGGTGCAGTAGTTATTCTCAGATTGCTCATTTAATCTTGATAAATAAACTATTATTTGAATTGAATTTCTTTTATGATGCAGTTTTATGATAATAATGATATAATTCCCAACTCTGAGAAACCAATACTTTTGGTGATATAATTTGTCTGTTTGAACAAGAACACCAGAAAGCTCCTGTCCACAGGGTTTGTTTGTTCTAGGGAACAGCGTGCTATCATTCGAGATCAGATTGCATTCTGTCTGGCCAGCCCACCGTTTGTTGTCATGATAACTTTCGAACGGAAGGAGATATAGCTACTTACTTACTCAAGTTCCAAATGTGATCATGATCGGATTTGTATTAATAATAATAATATCCTTTATTAGTAGCACTTGACTAGAACATATTACATCTCATAAATTCCTATTATATACAGGGTTTCCCAAGTTCGAGTGCCTATTAGACGTTTCTGGAGAACTAGACATATTTGAAATCTGAAAATTGAGATTATGATATTGCTTGAAATTCTCTACAGAGTTAAAATATTTTCGAAGCCCAATCACTTCCGGTTATACAGGGAGTGAAAATAAATTTGATGAAAAATTTTTTCTTTCAAGTTTTGCATTCCTGGTATGATCAAGTATTCAATGCTGAATACATTTCTGTTAAAACCATTGTATTCATTCTAATAGTTTTCAAAATATCGAAAAAAACCGGAAAAAAAGTCAAATATGTTTAGTCAGTATTATGTTCATTTTTCTTGTTTTAAACATCCTGAGCGTGAATAGTTTTTAGAACATCGAAGAGGAAGAATGTGGAAGGTCATGCATCTTTTGAATTTCAGAAATATCATCACAGGCTGTTTCAAATTTTGTGTCGAAAATTATGATCAAAAATTGGCCATAACTGTTTTTCATATTAGAACCCTATCTTTTTTTATTGCTTTGGATACTACAGTGAAAACTAATTATAGTTTGCTAACATGATTATGCTCCTAAATTAAAAAAAAGAAAAAACTCAGAAATAATTTAATTTAGGAGCATAATCATGTAAGAAAACAATCATTATTTTTCACCGCAGAATCCAACGCAATCATAAAAAAATAGGTTTCTAATTTAATTTCGACACAAAATATGAAACAACCTGTGAGGATATTTCTGAAATTCAATAGATGTATGACCTTTCCACATTCTTCCTCTTCGATGTTGTGAAAACGGTTCACGCTCAGGAAGTTTAAAACAAGAATAATGAACATAACACTGACTTAACATATTTGACTTTTTTTCCGGTATTTTTTCGATATTTTGAAAACTATTCGAATTAATACAATGGTTTGAACAGAAATGTATTCAGCATTAAATACTTGATCATACCAGGAATGCAAAACTTGAAAACAAATTTTTTTCATCAAATTTTTTTTCACTCCCTGAATAACCGGAAGTGATTGGGCTTCCAAAATATTTTAGCTCTATAGAGAAGCAATATCATAATCCCAATTTTCAGATTTCAAATATGTCCAGTTCTTCAGAGACGTCTAATAGGCACTCGAACTTGGGACACCCTGTATATTGTCAGATTATATTGATTTGATATTGGAAGCCGAACAGCCTTTGATGAGTTCAGTAGCTGGATGGTTGACTGATGCCACGATAACTTTAGCACGGAAAGAGATAGCAGTTTGCAATTTTCGGGGTTGATTGCGCATCTGAATACGACAGTTAAGCTCGTTAGTGGGTATTATCGACCAAACAGTTGCGGAGTTATACCCATCTGAAATGTTGTTGTTGTTATATCATCAATAACTCAAAAAATACAATTGCAATCCAGTTGAAACTTGATGATTACTTGTAGTATGCCGATCCAATCATTTTTGCGGAATGTCATGAATATCGTATCACTAGAAAAAAAATTAAAAAAATGTTTCTTCAAAGATTTTATATTTTTGAAACAAAGTATTCGTCAGAATCCACTGAAATTCGAGTACCGCATATCAGCTCGATCGACTTTGTGAGGTGTGAATAGACAATGGAAAGTGGAAATTCTGAACTCACGTCAGTACTGTTTAGGTATTAATATTCCATACTAATCAGTTTTGAAAAACTGAACCTGGCTTAAGCCAAGTTGTTTTCCATACTTCAATAGGGGGAGGGATATTTTCGAGGGATATTGGACAAGGTCTTTTGCAGCTACGTACTGAAAATTGAAATTTGTTCTTCTGAAAATAGATGTGGTATGGAAAGAAGTACACTGAAGAAATGTTAGGGTTAATAATTAATAATTCTTTATTTGGGACAGTTTTATGTCATAAATACATTTTATTAATTATTAATAAATATTATTAATAGTTAACAACAAGATATAAACCCTATTTCTCAGAAATATTCCATTTGTTTGGGCAGGATTTATTAATAATCAAACTGGTTTATTATCAGTAAATAAATGTAATCCAGAAATGTCATGTTCAAAAATGTTATTAAACATTAACAAATAATTCATTTCCACCAAACAAATCTTATTTGAAGTATAAACTGCCCTTATTTCTGTCAAACAAACATTTATTGAATTATGATTGAAGCAAGATTTATTAATTAATAATAAATCTTGATTATACTTGAATAAGTGTTTATTATAGCTCGCATCCTGATCGTGTAGTTCGACGTACCCCACCCCATTGGCCATTAAACCGATAGGCGAATCTGAAAACTTTGTAATACAGCGATGAGTCACATTTAGTAATCTTTAATTCTTAATTCAACTGTTGGTTATTAGGATAGTGCGTGATATGTAGGTGAGAGGATAGAATGGTTGAATTCCACACATTTTTGTTTCAAAATGGTTTGAGTCTTTCAAAAAGTACATTCGAAGGTAAGGCTTAGTTGTCATATCACATTTTTAATTTATATTAGCTTAATCACTGACACTGATTCCCAAAATATTTTGCGCAATGATACTGCATGATATCAATACTACGTAAATATATTTTCTTTTCAAAAATATGAAGTTGTTCTAGAGAAAACTTTCAAATATAAGAAACCGAAACACCTGCTGCAACAAATTCAGGTTATTGACAATACGGATTTCTTGATAATGGATTTCTATTTGCTGGAGTTTTCGGTCAAATTCACTTGTGAATGTAAATGTTTCTTCACGATTAATCAAAGTTGTTGATATGTGTTTATTAGAAAAAAATATGAATCCATTTGATATCATTTCGAAAATGTGGTGAAATTTATTTTCGAATATTTATAATTTCCAGAAAATCAGTTTGTTATTTCAATGCTATTAGTTTGTCATATTGAAATTTCAAAAAACCGGAATACGAATATAAATATGATATGAATCAGAAAAACAGTTTCGTTATTATTTATTCATATTGAAACATGGAGAAATTTTTGAAGGTAAAATGTTTCTTTTCTTATTATTTTCCAGTAAATGCACCACCCCTATAGTAATAGTGACAACATGAGGCACCCTAGAAACTCTCTTCGCAATTCTTCGAACTGGATCCTGTAGTTACAGACCATCGAGATTTTGACTGAATTCTGCACCCATAGAGATCAAGAAAGAAGACTACATAAAAAACTACCACAAAATATCATATGGGAATGGTTATTATATAAATTTTAGAAAGTAATTCTTTTTTCTATATATGCATACCTCAGTTTACATTTAGCTAATCATAGTTATTTGAAAAATTAATTTCTTTCTCGGAAAAAACATTCATTTACTGTACATAACTAATTATTTAATGAAAAATGTACAATTTTATTATAGTGAATTTTTCGTCATTCATAGTAAATATTAATTTCTGAAATAAATATATATATAAATATATTTTTATTTATGAGAATATTGAAATTCATTGAAAAGAAAAATTTTTTTTTCATAAATAACATTTATTTATAATAAATAATTCATTATTGAATGAAAGTAAACCCTTTTGATTTATTGATAAACTTCATTATCTATGAATAAATCGTATATTAATAATTAATATATATTAATTTTTCACCAATATATATTAATTTTTAAAACTCAAATTAATCCATTATTTAAGACAAATAAATATTTATTACGCCATATATGAATAAGGGGTTCATTTAATATGAATAAACTTTATTATTTATAATTAAACTGTTCTCTCAGTGATAGTGGGTATACTGATATGCGAAGAAAATGACAAAAACAACTCGTGCAATGTAATTAATGATAATACAGCCTTGTACAAAATATATCCCATTGTCTAATTAAAACGCTTTCTCCAATTAAATTCCTTCACCACAGAATTATATTATCATCATAAAATGTGCAGAAGATGGCAATAATCCAGTTAACCGAGGATCAATGAAATATGATCCAAATGAAGTTATCTGTCTGAGCATGAATATAATTAATGAACTCACTAACTATAATTCTTTGGGGGTTCCTAATTGAATTATGATATCTGTTTTGTGGACAATTCAATTACAACAACTCAAGTATATTTTTAAAACCAATCCAGATTCCGTTCTGCGGCCAAGTGGAAAGGGTCCCTACTTAATTTTTTATCGTATTGATCGCCAACTAACCATATTCGGCGATGGAATTCAATTGAGATGCTTATGAGGAAATTGTGGATATGCAATTATATTGCTAGGGCTCAACGATGCCTCTTGTCCTGATTATTTCAACTGGCAGATATTTGCTCGTTCCTTCAAAGATTCAAAAATATTCGAGAGAAAATGAAGTTTACGAGAAATGATGCTGTCATTATACAGAGACAGTCGAAAAAATGGAAGAATGGATTTATTTTCTCCCTTTCCATCTGAGAGAACAGTTTATTTATATATGTATAATAAAGTTTATTCATATATTAAATGAGCCCCTTATTTATATATGGCGTAATGAATATTTATTTGTCCTAAATAATGAATTTATTTGAGTTTTAAAAATAAATATATATTGGTCAAAAATAAATATATACAGGGTGTCCCAAGTTGGAGTGCCTATGAGACGTTTCTGGAGAACTAGACATATTTGAAATCTGAAAATTGTTATTATGATATTGCTTGAAATTCTCTACAGAGCTAAAATATTTCCGAAGCCGAAGAGTGAAAATAAATTTGATGAAAAAGATTTTTTTTCAAGTTTTGCATTCCTGTTATGATCAAGTATTCAATGTTGAATACATTTCTGTTAAAACCATTGTATTCATTCGAGTAGTTTTCAAAATATCGAAAAAAAAAACCGGAAAAAAAATCAAGTCAGTATTATAATCATTATTCTTGTTTTAACCATCCTGAGCGTGAACCGATTTTATGACATCGAAGAGGAAGAATGTGGAAAAGTCATGCATCTTTTGAATTGAAGAAATATCATCACAGGGTGTTTCAAATTGCGTGTCGAAAATTGTGATAAAAAATTGGCCATAACTTCTGTTTTTCAAATTAGAACCCTATTTTTTTTTATTGCGTTGGATTCTGCGGTGAAAAATAATGATAGTTTCCTAACATGATTATGCTCCTAAATTAAATAATTTCCGAATTCTGTTTTTACTTTAGGAGCATAATCATGTTGGAAAACTATCATTATTTTTCACCGCAGAATCCAACGCAATCATAAAATAATAGGGTTCTTATTTGAAAAACAGAAGTTATGGCCAATTTTTTATCACAATTTTCGACACAAAATTTGAATCACTATGTGATGATATTTCTGAAACTCAAAAAATGCATGACCTTTCCACATTCTTCCTCTTCGATGTTCTAAAAACGGTTCACGCTCAGGATCTTTAAAAAAAGAATAATGAACATAATACTGACTAAACATATTTGACTTTTTTCCGGTTTTTTTTCGATGTTTTGAAAACTATTCGAATGAATACAATGGTTCTAACAGAAATGTATTCAACATTGAATACTTGATCATACCAGGAATGCAAAACTTGAAAAAACATCATTTTCATTAAATTAATTTCACCCCCTGTATAACCGGAAATGATTGAGCTTCGAAAATATTTTAGCTCTGTAGAGAATTCAAAGCAATATCATAATCCCAACTTTCAGATTTCAAATATGTCCAGTTCTCCTGTCCAGTCTAATAGGCACTCGAACTTGGGACACCCTGTATTAATTATTAATATACGATTGATTCATAGATAATGAAGTCTATCACTACATCAAAAAGGTTTATTTTTACTCAAGAACGAATTATTTAT
The DNA here is from genome assembly GCA_937662695.2 of Halyzia sedecimguttata. NCBI lineage: Eukaryota > Metazoa > Arthropoda > Insecta > Coleoptera > Coccinellidae > Halyzia > Halyzia sedecimguttata. The sequence continues at coordinate 73,133,600 of OW569411.2, forward strand.
AATATGTATATAAATGTTATTTATGAGAACAAAATATTTCTTTTCAATGATTATGAATATTCTCATAATAAACGAAGATATATTTATATATACAGTGCGCGTCAAAATTATGGAACAAATTCATTTTCTCAGAAGAAGAATGTTTGGCAACAAAATCCTGAAACAGGTCAATTTTTGTTTCACTTTTACCGAATTTTTATGCATTTTTGAAGGATTTTTGTTACACCCTGTGCCATCTCCATCAACCCCCTAAATTTTTTGTATAGGGAAAGTGGGTCCTGTGGTACTTTTTGGCAAGGTCTTTGTATCTTCTTTATAGGCATGCAGAAATTTTTAAGAAAACATTTTTCTTTTTTGAATTATATCTAGTTCAAAGAGGTTTCCAGTATGTGCACTTTGTCATCGCTCATTTACGTTGAGACGATGGTACCTGATGAAATTTGTCACCGAATGAAAGTCGACCATTACAGTTTTGTTCATGCACAATTTTCAACCCGTTTCAACCCCCTCACGTGAAAAATCAGAATGTGTGAAACACTGGACTTCAGTTATGATCTTAAGTAGGTATGTTATTATAGTACGTTTCTACTGAAGTTGAAACTTTGCGATAAAATGTTTCAATTCAAAGAAAGATTTCTGACAACGCAATTTCATCAATGTTAACAATGTGTTACCAAGTACAACCATGTAGAGATTTGAAATTCGAAGTAATAAAATTGTTTTTCATGCTCATGGCTGAAAAAAAAACGTACCTACATAACATGTGGCGTTCAAATGCGCCCGGTATCATATCATACGATGAATATCTTACTTTCAGAAAATTTGAATTCAAGTTCCATTAAATTTTTGCTCAAATTCTAGTTCATTGTTTCAAAAATTGGAAATAAAATGCCTCAGTTAAATGAGGGTGGGGCGATAGAGTCCGTACTCAACAGGAGGTTTGTGATATTTTTAACGCCAAATATCCAGAAAGACCAATCACAAGTTCAACGGTCAGTAAAATTGAAACCAAATTCACGAAGTACATACATGTTAGACATATTCCAAATGCAGGACGACCCAGAACCTCTGAAGACACAAAACTGAATGTCTTGGTGGAAATGGAAGAAAATCCTCACAGTACTTCACGACAGTTAGCGGAACATAATAACATTTCTCAGAAGAATGCTTTACGCATTTCGAAGGCAGAAAAATATAACCAGTATATAATTCAGCTGCATCAGGAATTAAACGAACATGATCATGATCGACGGAATCAGTTTTGTGAAATTATGCAAGATGCGTTGAACCAGAATCCGCAATTCATCAGAAGACTTGTTTTTTCGGATGAAGCCACGTTTTCTCTGAACGGAACAGTGAACCGACAGAACTGCAGGTTTTGGAGCCGAGAAAATCCGCATTGGATGGTGAAAGCACATACGCAGCACCCACAGAAAGTAAATGTATGGGCTGGTATCATTGACGGCAGAATAATCGGGCCTTTTTTTTTTCGATGGAAACCTCAACGGTGCTTGTATTTAAAATTCCTCCGGAATGAGCTTTTACCCGCTCTTGTCAATGTTTTCCGAATGAAAATGACCCAAACAATTGCACACCATGGTTTCCACAGGATGGAGCACCTGCGCACTATGCAAGCCCTGTGCGTGACTTCCTGGACAATGTGTTTCCTGAGAGGTGGATTGGAAGACGCGGTCCCATAGAGTGGCCAGCAAGGTCTCCAAATCTGAAACCACTCGATTTATTCTTATGGGGCTACCTAAAATCGAAAGTGTAAATTAATAGACCCGAAAATTTGGAAGGCTTGAAAAACCGAATAAGGTTCGAGATAGGTAACTCCAGAAACTCTCCAGAAGGTACAGGAAGAATGTGTCAAGCGCTTTGATTATGGCATCCCGAACGATGGTGGTCATGAATGATTCTCCGGGTGGTACTTCAATGCCGAAATAAATTTCCAATGTCACTCCATTTTTTCCTCCATTAAAGGGTTCGTAGGGGTTGAATGTTGTGCATGAACAAAACTGTAATGGTCGACTTTCATTCGGTGACAAATTTCATCAGGTACCATTGTGTCAAAGTAAATGAGCCATGACAAAATGCACATACTGAAAACTTCTTTGAACTAACTCTTTGTCAAAGAAGAAAAATTTTTTTCTTGAAAATTTCTGCACGCCTATAAAGAAGATACAAAAATCTTGCCAAAAAAGTACCACATGACCCACTATCTCTATTCCAAAAATTAAGAGGGTTGATGGGGATGCCACAAAGTGCAACAAAAATCCAAAAATGCATACAAATTTCGTAAAAGTGAACAAAAATTCACCTCTGTCAGGATTTTATTGCCAAAAATATTTTTCTCCTGAGAAAATGAAATTGTTCCATAATTTCGACGCGCACCTATATTTATTTCAGAAATATTTCCTAAGAATAAATTCACCACAAAAAATTGTACATTTTTATTAAATAACGAGATATGTACAGTAAATGAATGTTTTTTTCGAGAAAGAAATTAATTATTCCAATAAATATGATTAGTTCAATGGAAACTGAGGTATACTTATATTGCAAAAAAGAATTACTTTCTAAAATTTATATAGTAACAATTCCCATATGATATTTTGAGGTAGGTTTTTATGTAGTCTTCTTTCTTTCTCTATGGGTGCAGAATTCAACCAAAATATCCATGGTATGTAACTTCATACAGGATCTAATTCGAAGAATTGCGAAGAGAGTTTCTAGGGTGCCTCATGTAGTCACTATCACTATAGGGGTGGTGCATTTACTGGAAGATAAAAAAACATTAAACATTCAAAAATTTTTCCAAGTTTCAATATGAATAAATAATGAAGAAACTGTTTCTCTGAAAAATGTTATGATTCAACCAACATTTCCAATAAAAGTATCACGAATGTGTTCACGTTTTTTGAAATTTCAATATGAAAAACTATTTGCATTGAAATAACGAACTAATTTTCTGGAAATTATGAATATTCAAAAATAAAAGTCACCACATTTTCGACAATTATATCAAATGGATTTATATTTTTTTTCTAATAAACACATATTAACAACTTCTATTAATCGTTAAGAAACATTTACATTCTCAAGCGATTTTGACCGAAAACTCCAGCAAATAGAAATCCATTATCAAGAATTTCTTATTACCAATAACCTGAATTTGTTGCAACAGGTGTTTCATTTTCGTTTTTTTTTGGAATAGAAAATATATTTACGTAGTATTTATAGCAAGCAGTATCATCGAGCAAAATATTTTGAGAAGCAGTGTCAGTGATTAAGCCAATCTAAATTACAAATTTTATATAAAAATCAAGCCTTACCTTCGAATGTACTTTTTGAATGACTCAAACCATTTTGAAACAAAAATGTCTGGAATTCAACGTAAGCAGTAACGGACTATCCTAACAACCAACAGACCAATTAAATATTACTGAATATGACTGATCGCTGTATCACATAGTTCAGATTCGTATTTCGGTATAATGGTCAATGGGGTGGGGTACGTCGACCTACACGTCTATACTCGTTGTTTTTACCGCTTAGAAACAAGGATGCGAGCTATAATAAAAACTTATTTAAGTATAATCAAGATTTATTATTGATTAATAAAACTTGCTTCAATAATAATTCAATAAATGTTTGTTTGACAGAAATAAGGGCAGTATTTACTTCAAATAAGATTTATTTGGCCGGCTCAGGTGGTGCAGTTGGTATAAAGACCTGCTGTGGTGCCGGGGTCGCGGGTTCGAATCCCGCTCAGGGCATGGATGTTTATTGTGATTGTCCGGTATGAATGTGATTACACTTTATTTCTGCTGGTTAATGACGAAAGTCAAGACCATATTTAGGGACTAGGTCCACCATGATTTAAAAAAAAAAGATTTATTTGGTGGAAATGAATTATTTGTTCATAGTTAATAATATTTTCGAACATGACATTTCTGGATTACATTGATTTACTGATAATAAGCCATTTTGGATATTAATAAATATTACCGTAAAAGGTGGTGACTTGAAATCACGGGGGTGTCTTGAAACATTCTGCACAATTTTATTGATACCTCTACTGACATCAGTTGGTGTGTAGTTGAAGCTCCAGTGTCGGACCATTCCTTGTGTAAGTATGCCTAACCTAAAATAACTGTGTTTCAACCGCCGATAATAAATCGTTCGCCTGAGAAGAAATCAATATTATTGAACTGAAATATAGAGAAATATTTGGGGTGAATACTTCCGTATGTGCAGACCAATCCAAGAAATTTAATTGTGAGTAATATTTTTTTTCCGAATTCGCATACTGTTGACAAGAGATTATATCCCTTGAACATGTTTCAATATAATGAAAACAGAACACAGAACCGGGTTTATTTATTTTGGTAATTTCAGTGGTCACTTGAAATAAAATGGTGAAGACGTATAGACGAAAGATTGGAGCTAGACACTATGTGAATTATGAAGGAGAACAACTGGAACGGGCCATTGGTAAACGGTTAACCATAGGAACAAGCTACAAAGACCTTGAAGAAGAGTTTGGTATTCCTGCTGCTACAATATTTCGGAAGGTCAAAGGTAAAAATCCCAAAAGACCTGGTGGACAAACCCATTTGTCCATAGAGGATGAGAATGCTATAGAGCAAGCAATAGTAATTGCTGCAGAGTGGGGTTATCCATTTGAACCCGAAGATGTCAAGGTTTTTGTACAGTCATATCTTAATAGGATGGGTAGACGCGTACCGATTTTCACTGAAAATAAACCTGGTGAGCAGTGGTATAAAAATTTTTTGAAGCGGCACCCAGGATTATCTACTAGATTGTCACAATGTATCAAAGCCAGTCGTGCAGAAATAAGTCCCAGTATAATCAATAAATATTTCGATAGACTGGAGGTTAATTTGAATGGCATTCCACCAGAAGGAATCGTAAATTACGATGAGACGAATTTCTGCGACGATCCAGGCAGAAGTAAGGTTATTGTGCGACGTGGATCCAAGAGAGCCGAAAAAATAATGGACACTTCCAAAACAGCAACATCCGTGATGTTCGCAGTTGCTGCATCGGGGGTGATGCTACCCCCATATATTGTATACAAGGCGGATCATATTTGGCAAACGTGGACAGAACGTGGTCCAAATGGAGCCAGATATAACAGGAGTAAGTCGGGCTGGTTCGATCAAAATTTATTCGAAGACTGGTTCTTAACAATTGCTCTGGATTATTTCAAAAGGTTGCCGAGGGGACCGAAAGTTCTAATAGGAGATAATCTAGCCAGTCATTTGTCCCTGAAAGTTATTTCTGAATGCGAAGCAAATGACATAAAATTCATTCTTTTACCACCAAATTCAACTCATCTATGTCAACCTTTGGACGTCAGTTGTTTCAAGCCATTAAAAGTAGCCTGGAGGCATGTCTTGAAAGATTGGAAGAGAACTCACAAAGGTGTCATTAGAAAAGATATTTTTCCGTCTTTATTGAGACAAACAATAGAAAAAGTGGGAGCATCTTCTGTTGAAAATATAAAATCAGGATTCAGGTCGACTGGATTAATGCCAGTGGATAGAACAAAAATTTTAGTCAAATTGCCAAACTATGTTGAGCCTGAACATGCTAATTTGAGTGCGATGAATGTTCTTAAGGACATTCTGAATGAAACACGCTACAAGAGAACTGCTTTGGTTGTAAGAAGGAAGAAAATAAATCTTGAACCCGGCCAAAGCATTACTGCCTCCGATATTATGGCGTCTACATCCAAAGAAAAGGAAAAAATCAGCAGGCACAAAAAAAATATTAAATTCTCAAAGGAAAACAATCAGGATGAGGAAACATCTGATGATGATACATTATCAGATATTTCCAAGGCTTTACGTAGACAAAAAATGCAACAAATGGAAATTGATTGGCAACTTGATTTAGAAGATGATATCGAGAGATGTTCGGTCATTGAATTCATTGAAGAAGAGCTTCGAGAGGCAGAAGAAGCATCAGCTGAACAAAAGGAGGACACTGAAGAATTGAATTTGAAGGAGCTTTCGGAAGGTGACTTCGTTTTAGTAGAGTTGCAAACAACTAAAGGAATCTCGAAGAGATTTGTGGCAAAGATTCTGGAAGTACTGGCTGATAACACACTTCATTGCTCATTCCTCCGGCCTAGTACTAAAACAAATAATATTTATATTTTTCCCCAAGTGCCAGACGAATCTTTAGTTGGGAAGAGTGAGATTCTGAAGGTCCTACACACTCCTGAAAGAATGCGACGAGGTGGTTTTCACTTCAAAGATTTCACGTAGATTTAAAATAATAAAATAAAATTGTTCCTTGTTTGAGTATTAAACTTTTCTGTGATTTTGTTGATATTTCATTTATTTCAAAATATTTATCGACTTATAATTTAATCAGGTATAATTTTTAAAATACGGTATGCATTTCGAGACGCCTATACTGCAGCAAGACATGCAATATCTATGGGATACAATGCGTATTTCAAGTCACCCCTTTTTGGTGGTGACTTGAAATGACGGATATTTTTAAAAAAAAGTACATATATAGTCGACTTAATAATATTTCGGTCAACAGAATATGTTCGTTAGATTCTAGATTTTGATATAAAGGTATCAATTTTCGTTTATCAAATTTCTCTCTAATTTTATCACTTTTGGAAGTTTATATCCATTTCAAGTCACCACCTTTTACGGTACCCAAATAAATAGAATATTTCTGAGGAATAAGGTTTACATCAAGTTGTTCTAACTATTAATAATATTTATGAATAATTAATAAGTGAAGAATTATTAATTATTAACCCTAACATTTCTCTCAGTCCAGCAGATGGCAGTCTAGCAGTCTGGCAGTCTAGCAGAAAATGGTTTGATAGGTCAAATTAATTCATTTTTCAAGCAACATTTTTGCGTAATTCCTTTTGTTCTACCATTTTTCGTTACCAAGCAGTGACGACCTCGATATATTTTTTTGCAGTCCCTATTTTTTTCATGCCATGGATAGACAATAAAATTCTGAATAATTCAGCAATGCGCGTGCAACGCCGTTCAGGTCAACAGTTCTCTTGATATAAATTCTTGGAATTTGAAAAGCATGTGAAAATTTTGAAACGAAGTATTCACCAAATGAACACATTTTTATAGGAAAAACGATACTTGGAATTGTCATAACTTACAAGAATAATCGAAGCTAGTGTTCAAGTTGATGGCCTTTCATTTCCGGACAGTACGCCAATCGAGCTTGTAACTCGGAACAAACATTTTGGATAGTTTCAGCCTATATTGCTCTTATTCCCCGAATCATAAAAAATGTTTTTACTAAAAATTACCATAACTCCGAAACAGTATGTAGATGTTCTGATGATGCAGGTGATATTCTGCGAAAGCTCAACAATTTAATAAATGGTACACTGAACTGAGGACCGTTGTTTGAACTCTGAAAAACACCCCAATTTCCTGGAGAATCAATTATATTATATATATATCGTTTTCTCAGCTTTTATAATATATTAACAAAATTCAATGACATACTTCAGCCGAGAATCGGCTATGATCATAGCATTTATGATTCTGATATATGAATTTTCTATTGGAATTGCAATACGAAAAACTTACTCCTCAAGTATATCCAGGACACGATATTCACGAAATTCCTCGAAAATCGGTGGGACGGCATTCTACAAGTAATCACCCAGTTCTAATTGGAATAGATTTGTATATTTTGAATTAAAGAGGAAATGTCAACAAAATTTCCTATGAATAATACTCCAAAACAATTTGGCCGATTATGCAAATTAACAAACTCAAATGTCACATTCGGGTACGCAACCTACTCTGAACATTTTTTGAAATTTCCTAGTAGTACGGTCCTCCCAAAATTTCACACACGTCTTAACGATCCGTTTTTATGTTATTAGAAACTGCATAGAAATCTATGCAGTTTTTAATAACATAAAAACGGATCGTTAATAATATTTAAAAAAAAAATTATGTTCCATGATTAATTTAAGTTTTTAATTTTGCAAAAACGAAAATTATTAATAAAAAATTGAAAAATAATCATTTTTTAATTTTCCCAACGGGATTCTATTCTTAAGCTTTTGAAGAATTGCTCCAAGAGGGGAAAAAAATCTGAAACTTATAGTTTAGCAATTATCACACTTGCAATGTTAATGTGCAAGCAGAAAAAAGTTATTAATTAACTATTGAATAACTAAATGAAAAATTATTATAAAAATTTAGTTCAAGCGGATTATTATTCATTCATCTATTCAGTTGCTGCCTGAATTTTTTCAATTTTTTTTTTTCATATTTACTATGTTTATAAAATGTTTATTGTTGAAGTGCCCGAAGTGGACGTGGCTTCTCCAAGCCAGAGTACCCGTTTTCAGCCGTATTTTCATCCCTCTGGAAAAATTATAAATATTTATGGTACAGTTTCGGGAGTCGAGACTTTTTGTTTGGAAATTTCCTCCTCTTTTTGAATCTTTTTTCAGATTTGAAAAATCTTCATTAGTTTTTGAGATATTTACAAAAAACTAAAACCCCTTTTTTCTTTTTAGTTAATTGTTAATAACTTTTACAATTTTTGCAAGCGGAACTTAATTTTTTTCAAAAATCATCTAGATGCCAATCCGAATCGAATGACACCTCAAACATAATTTTCGGAGACTGCTGAAAAAAGTTGGTCCAAATAGCACTTGTTGACTAGACTAATATGAATTTTTTATGTCCAATAAATTCGTAATCTCTTGGATACTTAACTGCTTAATCCAGACTTTTAATTTTAAAAATTTAATGCTTGTGGCTTTTACTTGATGCAAATCCATATTAACTCAATGAAAAATTATATACGATTTACACTTATTTATTCAATATTGTGACGCGTTTCGTCGACACAGCGACTTCATCAGACTACATCAGTCTGATGAAGTCGCTGTGTCGACGAAACGCGTCACAATATTGAATAAATAAGTGTAAATCGTATATAATTTTTCATTGAGTTTTAATTTTATCTTAAATATATTCAACGTTGTACTTCTTTTAATATACGTTGGCATATAGTTGTAGACTCGAGGGCCCAAAAATGAAAGCTCTAGGTACTACAAGTAATTGTCCTCTCTGTCGCGTCCCATGTGTGTGGGTATTAAGCGCTGCTGCTGATAAATTTTTGCGCGCGTGTTCCGCAAGGAACAGCGTGCTATCATTTCGTCACAATGTCTGTATTTTTCGATTTTTTTTTCGAAAATGTTCTCAAACGATTGGGTTCGACTCCCTGATGAAGAATTCGAGGTCAAATTCAATTCTGTCCGTCCGGTTCGGCCGGCCGTTAGCACGATAACTCTCGAACGGAACGACTTAGAGCGTTTAAATTTGCAGGGTAGTTTTGTAGCGTAAATATCTCGGACAAGTTCGTTAACGGGCGAAATCCACCGAGCGGTTTCGGAGTTAAGGCCGTTTTTAGTCAAAACGTTTATTATGAATATTTCCGGAACCGATCACTCGATCTTTCTGAAATTTGGCATCAAATTGTAGAATCATGACCTTTATATGCCTGCGAAGTTTTGTTATGACTGGACGGCCCTAAAGTGGCAAAAAAAAATTTCAAAAATTTTAAAATTTTGTTTTCACGATAACTCGAAAAATACTGATCTGATTAAATTGAAACTCAGTAGTTAGATGCAAAAGACCAATGCAAACAGTTTTTTCGTGAAGATCACGTGACATGAAAAAATCAAAAAATTACTACTATTTTGCGGAATACTTTGCTTAAAATGCCGAAACCTATTTTTTTGAGGTTCATGCTTCCTTTTCCGGGCATATTTCGTTGGGCGCATGCGCAGATGAGAAGTCATTTAACTGCTGTAGTTTTCGTCATAGAGGATTGGGGTTTTGGGGTTGCGGATGCTATTCCTCCATAGAATCCAGATCCCTGATGAGGGTCTGCGCATGCGTAGATTAAAGATGCGATATCTCCCGAACCACTAGTGTTGGAGAATCGGAGTTTTTTGTAAGGTGTGTTATTTTGAGAGTACTTTTAGCCGCGAGTAGATTGCGCATGCGCAGAAGAGAAGTGACTGTTTTTTAATTGGATGGGTTATGTTGGGAGTGCTGAGTCGATATTGTGAGGTTTTAAAAGAATATTCATAGCAATTCAGTTCAAGGACAAGTCAGTTTGGGGGATGTAGCGTTGTTTCCGAGTTAAAGTGTTTGTACCGTGGCCCTGGGGCTAATTTTGAAATTGATGATACCCCTTACAGGCATTTTTCATTATGCGCATGAGCAGACCATCAGTGATTTAACTGGTGGTGTTTTCGTCAGAGAGGATTGGGGTTTTGGGGTGGCGGATGCTATTCCTCCATAGAATCCCCTATTGAGCAGACCATTAGTGATTTAACTGCTAGTGCTTTCGTCAGAGAGGATTGGGATTTTAGGGTGGCGGATGCTATTCCTCTATAGAATCCCCTGGTGAGGGTCTGCGCATGCGTGGATTCAAGAAGCGATATCTCCTGAACCACTAGTGTTGGAGAATTTGAGTTTTTTGAGGTGTGTAATTTTGGGAGGACTTGCAGCCACGAGTATATTGCGCATCCGCAGATGAGAAGTGAATGGTTTTGGGTTGTTTGGGTTATGTTGGGAGTAATGAGCCGATATTGTGAGGTTTTAAAAGAATATTCATGTCAATTCAGTGCACGGATAGAAGTCAGTTTGGGGGAAATAGCGTTGTTTCCGAGTTGAAATGTCTATATGGTAGCTCTGAGGCAAATTTATAAATAACTATATTCGGTAGATCTATATTAAAATACGTTCGGATTTGGAGAAGAGGCAATTGCTTTCCTAACGGAGGTCCCACAACCGCAATTTTTTTTGATCTACAGTAAAGCTAACAGCCAAACTGTATTGATAGCTATATTTGTTAAAGGAACTTGAAAAAAAAAGCACTGACGTGAAGTCAGTACTCTTTGGCGCGCGTGTTCACGGTGGCTAATTTGAATTGAATGATGAGTACTTCAAGCTCCATGGATACAGCGAGCCGAAGATCTACCCCAAGGATAGTGGACACCATTCACTGTCGGTTCAAAAATTAACAGTGCTGTATCTAAGCTGCCATCAGGATAGAGTAACAAAGTTGGAAAAGAACACAACTGACTCTCCTTAGTCGCACAAGCTCCTAGAAGATTTGGGAGGGTCAGTATAATCCTAATCATGTTTATAGCACGCGCGCAAAAGCAGAGTGACTTAACAATGAAAGAAAAAGTGTAAAAAGTCAATCTGCTTTGGCGCGCGTGCTATAAACATGATTAGGATTATACTGACCCTCCCAAATCTTCTAGGAGCTTGTGCGACTAAGGAGAGTCAGTTGTGTTCTTTTCCAACTTTGTTACTCTATCCTGATGGCAGCTTAGATACAGCACTGTTAATTTTTGAACCGACAGTGAATGGTGTCCACTATCCTTTGGGTAGATCTTCGGCTGGCTCTATCCACTGAGCTTGAAGTACTCATCATTCAATTCAAATTAGCCACCGTGAACACGCGCGCCAAAGAGTACTGACTTCACGTCAGTGCTTTTTTTTTTTTTTATTTTGATGTATAGCTAGAACTAAGATATGAAGCTGTCTGAGATTCATTACTGCAGTTTCCGAAAACAACTCTTCACTCGGGAAGCGGAACGGTTTTCCGTAAATTATTTTTAACAACCATTTTTGCGTTATTTCCAACTTTGATAAATAATATTTTACTACTCCGCCCCAACCGAGCAATCCGTAGATCAATAGAGGCTGAGCTAGAACTAGATATAATGTTTTCAACTGGTTTATGTTACAAAACTCCTTCAAGGATCTGAACTTAGGAATTAATCTTCGAATTTTGGTAACAACGTTATCTATTTGATAATTCCACCTCAAGTGAGAGTCTATTATCACGCCAAGATATTTAATGGCATTTGCTGACTCTATTATAAAGTTCTCTCCAATTTCCAAACGTCGAAATTTGGGCAGTGTTGATTTACTATTCGCAAAAGGTAAAAATTTCGTTTTTTCCATGTTTATCGTCAAAATTTTACTATATAAATAATCAGCTAGAATTCCAAAATCAGTCTCCACTATATCCCTCAACTGTTCCCAACTTTCCCCCTCATAGAATACCGCGGTGTCATCAGCAAACGCAAATAGTCTTCCTTTAATGTTTGGAGAAAACACACAGAATTAAGGTACACGATAAAAAGAATGGGGCCTAATATTGTGCCCTGTGGTACCCCATAATAAATTTGGGATAAAGAACTCACCGACTCTCCGACTCGAACGCACTGCTTTCTTTCCGTGAGATAGCTCCTGAACCAGCTCAGAGAAATACCCTCGACACCAACATCTTCAAGAGCCGCAAGCAATCCGTCATGGCTCACAGTGTCGAAGGCCTTTGCCAAGTCCACAAAAATACACAAACAAGGCTTCGATTTGCCCAAGCATTTATAAATTTCACAGGTTAAAGCCGCTATTGCATCCTGAGTCGACCTTCCCGTTCTAAACCGGTACTGTCGATCATTTAGGATTTCACAGTTTTCCAGGAATTGTGCTGTTCTAGTATGTACAACTTTCTCGAAAATTTTTGAGACATTTGAAGCAAGTGAAATAGGACGATAGTCCTCTGCAATTCGGATGCGCAGCCTACCCTTAAAACTGAAAGTCCCTATATGTTTTCGTTCGAAAGTTATCTGGGCAACGGTCACCCATCCAGCCACTGAACTCATCCAAGGCTGCTCAATTTTCTACAATATAAAGAACTTAACTAAAACAATGGATGCTTACATAAGGGATTTTGATCCAGAGGAATATCATACCAAAAGATTACGAAGTTTCGAATCGATCAATAAAACTTTACATCCAAACCAAATCAAGATTTTTCGTTTGAATATACGAAGCATTTCAAAAAACTTAGAGCAACTCATTCTTTTTTTAGAGCAGGTTGTACATGACTTTGAGGTAATCATGCTAACAGAAACATTTGTTCTAGAAGATCCCCAGATCTACCAGATAACAGGCTATAAAGGCACCTATAACAACGGAAACTTGAACACCCATGATGGTGTACTTGTCTTTGTGAAGGAGTCAATAGAATCATCATTTGCAGTAGTAACTCTCGGTGAAATAAACGCTTTAGAAAGTGAGTTCTTATATACTAATACGAAAGTAAAACTGACTGACCAAGTACATCAGCCACAGTTTTTTATGGAAGCTTGAATGCCTACCTGTCGAGTAAAAAATGGTGTGACCGTGATTACCATATTTTAGGAGGCGATATAAATATTGATTTGCTATCACAAAATAATGATACAAATGAATACAAAAATACTATGAGCACTTACGGTTATGATTCATACATAAATATTTACACACGGCCTCAAAGCAAAACTTGTCTTGATCACTTTTTTCTCACATCTGAGCATACCTCAAAAACGACCTCCGAGTCTAACATAAACGGTTATGTAATAGACTACGATATAACCGATCATCAACCTTCTATTCTAACGATTGAAGTAAAGCAGGCTCCAAAAGTATCCAAACAAATGCTAGAAATTACTTGAACTTAGAAAAACTCAAATCCGATCTAATGCTAGAGGAATGGAGGGACATTTGCACGGAAAATAATTCAAACACTTTGGTTGAGAGGTTTATTTCCAAATTTTCATATTACATCCGTAAAAATACAAACGTAGTCATCAGAAATAACAAAAGTATTCCCAAAAATCCATGGATTACAAATGCACTGCTAAAATCAATAAACGAAAAAAAACGCCGCTATAAACTAACTAAAGAAAATCCTGAAAATACAATACTAAAACAACTGAAGCTCATTGAACATTCCAAGAGAATATACATACAGAGAACCATTGGCGAGAGTACAAATGAACCAAAAATCATTTGGCAACATGTTAACAAGATATTCGCTAAAAATAGACCGAAGCCTAAAATTACGAAGATAGAAAACGAATATAGCGAAATACTTCATGATGAAAAAGAAATAGCAGAAGCCCTTAATAAATTTTTCACCAACTTGGCTTCTGCTTACGCCAGTAAGATAAAAAAACCACAAGATTTCATCGAACATAAGTTTTCTGTTAGAGAGAGTTTCTACCTTATGCCTACGAATGCTCAAGAGATTAGAGATGTCATAATAGAACTAAAAGACAAAAGATCCCCTGGGATCGATAATATAAGAGCGGAGACTATTAAGTATGTCAAAGATGAAATAGCTGATATTGTCGCATTTATGTTCAATAGATGTTTTGCTGATGGACTCTTTCCTGATTGCTTGAAGAATGGAGTAATAAAACCAATTTATAAGAGTGGAAAAAGAACAGAAATCACAAATTACAGACCTATAACTCTATTAACAGCCTTTTCAAAGATTTCAGAGAAACTTTTGAAGAAGCGTATGGATAGTTTCATCAAGAAAAACGAAATAATCTCAAAAAATCAGTGTGGGTTTGTGCAGAATAGTTCTACCGAAGATGCAATAAGAGATTTAACACAATATATTTACGGAAGATTAGATGAGGGATTGCCACTGATAGGTTTGTTCCTGGATTTAAGTAAGGCATTTGATACTGTCTCACATGAGAAACTGCTGGAAAAATTATATTCGTACGGCTTCAGAGGTACAATGCACACATTACTGACAAGTTACTTGATAAGAAGAAAACAGGTAGTACAAATTCAGCAGTGAAAGAGAAACAACTTACGGGGTACCTCAGGGAACGGTCTTGGGACCTCTATTTTTCATTATTTATATAAACGATCTCCCGAAGAAGAAGAATTGTGGAAATATTATGAGTTCCGCTGACGACACTGTTATCTTAAATGAAGCATATACATGGGCCGAGTTAAAACTAAAAATCGAAAGAGAATTTCTGAACATCGAATATTGGCTAGAGGCAAATATATTAACTTTAAATATGCAGAAATCATTCTACCTACACTTTTCAAGCTATGATTCAGGGCTTCTGAATTTGGGACCTATAAATATCCATCAAACAAACCTTAGTATCTCTGAAGCGAAGGATGGCTGTATGAAATACCTTGGCATAATAATAGATAGGCATATGAGATGGGACCGCCAATGTCAATACGTCGCGAAAAAGCTACGAGGGCTTATGTACAAGTTCAAGTGCTTGCAGAGACTAATGGATGTACGACATCTAAAAATAATATACTTTGCTCTTGCACAGTCTCAGATAACGTATGGTAATATAGGATGGGGTGCGACCTTCGACTCCCATATTGAGCAAGTAAATATTGCTCAAAAAAGATTATTAAAAATAATGCACAACAAGAGAATTACCTACCCGACACACGAACTGTTTGAAATGTCAGGTATAATGGACGTGAAACAGCTGTACTGCTTGAAGATCAGTGAGCAAGTACAACAAGGAAAGATACAGCTATCAACTCTAGAAATTACCTCGAGCAGAAAGAAGAATTGGACAACGATGAAGTCGATATTTAGCCACTAGAATATACTAGCATATTCCTAAGACGATCACTGGCATAAAAAATCCGAAAAAATTTCGAACGCACTTGAGGAAATGGATTTGCTGGGAAGGGCGAGATAGATGTTATGACCTAATAAATAATAGGTTTTGAAACAGAAAATTTACTACCACCGACATAAGACGCATTTTACCGGAATAAGACAGTCATACACAACCATTTGGATACTAACATTTTCAATTATCTCCCGACATGGATACTTTTCATTTTTCATATGGGCTTATGAGTTTTTAAATTAATTTTGAATAGAACTCACAGGCAATATTCTATGTTGGATGAGCCTCTGTTTTTGTTTGTTTATTTGAATTTGACATTTCTTTTCTTATTGTAATTAAATGTATTATTGAGATTCAAATAAATATTATTATTATTATAATATCGATCGGGTTCAAACTAGGAACAGTACAGTTAGGTTTTGAAGGCGCTCACATAATTTCAGCTATGTCGGACGAATAGTTTTTTATATATAGAATTTTCAATGATATTCAATGATTTTTTAATTTTTTTTTGAGTGATACGATCCTCACGAAATTTCGCAGAAATGTTCGCGTCGACATTCCACAACTAATAACTCTCTTGATCGGTTTCGTATTTTTCGAGTTATTGAGGAAATAACAACCAAATTTCAGATGGATATAGCTCGAAAACCTTTTGGCGAATGTTGCCTACTTTAAAACCCAAATGTCGCATTCGGATGCACAATCTTGCAATTCGCAATCTGACATAAATAATATTTTTCAATAATTATTTGAAAATTTTCTAGTGAATATGATTCTCTCAAAATTTCACAAACGTCGTTATGTATGCATTCTACAACTACTCACTAAGTTTCAATTCGAACGGATTTGTCTTGGTTGAAAACAAAATTATTACTCAGAAACCCTTGGGCCGATTATGCCCATTAACGTGGCAAAGGCCGGCCGGACAGAATCAAATTTGACCCCAAAGTCTTCATCAGAGAGTCAAATCCAATCCTTTGAGACAATTTTTGACAAAAAGTTCAAAAAATATGTGGGCAAAATGATAACGGCATGTTGCCCAGTACATGCGCGCAAAAAGTGTAAGGACCCTTTATGTAGATAATTTTATGAACTATAATTTTTTTCTGAACTACTTTTTTGATAAAACTCACTTATGGAAAGATCCAAAAAAGTCATAGTTTTGACCTTTGAGCCCGAATAATTCTTTTAGCAGGCATGGGATCAATGGGAACTTTCAACACCTTTTACATGGTGTACACAAAAACCCCAACAGTATTTAGCACTGTCTGAATTTTTGTTATTTGAAATGTCTATTTTACCGGACTAGTAGATTGATCATCATAAGTGTGACACCAAGAACTTCCAAAACTTTCTGATTGTCAATAGACCATCATATGTGGTAGAAGTATGTTGATTCCTTCTCACCACACCCCGAATACCAAGAGAATTCGCAAAAGAGTGAGCACAAACCGCATCAAACATAATTTCAGCTCTATCAGTCACTGCAATGAAACAAAATTTTATTGAATAGAATTACCTGTTGGGCATCTGTGATTCTTGAGTGACGTCAAACCTGCAGAGAACAATAACAGTTGCAAGTAAACTGCCGTAAGAACTCCTCGTTTGTTAAACATCTCAGTAGTGTCCAACATATCCGAAACAGATTATTACGTCTTCGTCAGACGTCAATATAAACAAATGTGCTCCGTGTCTTATTAAATTGCATGACATCAAAACATTTGTGAATGGTGAAAAGACGTGTCAATTGGTTTATTATTCTTCGTTACAGCATAAAGCGAGGGTTTAGATGCAGTGATGAGGCGAACATCTCGCGTCAAACACAGACGACGGTAGGAATTCTGATCCATTTTCAGGAATAAATTGCAGCTGACCAATCATTTCAAATCGACGTGTTATTTTTTGGCGCTCTAGTTCCTCGGAACTGAGTGCTTATCAATTTGCCCAAATGTCTGTAATTTTGGAATATTTCGATGAAAATGGTCTTAAACGATTTGGTTCGACTCACTGATCAAGAATCCGTGGTCGAAATTCATTCTGTCCGGCCGTAGGCACGATAACTCTCGAACGGAATGAGCTAGAGAGTTGAAATTTTCAGAGTAGGTTTGGGGGATGAATATCTCGGCTAAGTTCGTTATTGGGCAAAATCGGACAGATGGTTTCGGAGTAACAAAAAAAAAATTTTTTTTTACGAAACAAATTCCAAATAATTTTTTTTTTAATAAGCAGTTTTATCATAAGAATCCATTCATATCATTTTCAACTCTAACAAGCTAATACTTTCGGAGATATGATTTTTTAAAATTTCAATGTAAATCGTATTTCACAGATTGATATAATTATTATTCTATGTATGAATTCTCATAATGTCAACTTGACAGAAGGGAATATTGTAACTTCAAAAATATTGGGGTTGAAATACTCGTATTTTAGCGATGCAACGGGGACCACACCCGAAAATGTTTGAAAATATTACGTAAATATTGAAAGCATAATTCTGTAGTTCGAGAGAGGAGAAATTTTGGTGAACGTAGATCAGGAAATTTTTCATCGATTACAAGGTAATTTTTGGCGCTCTAGTTCCTCGGAACTGAGTGCTTATTTATTATTACTTATCTTCTTTCATATTTGTTTTATGGAATACCTACTATTTGTAGGTACTTTAAACCTGTTTTGGGCAATTGTCATACGAAACTTGTTTTTTTGGCGCTCTAGTTCCTCGGAACAGAGTGCTTATCAATTTGCCCAAGTGTCTGTAATTTTGAAATTTTTGGCTGAAAATGGTCTCAAATGATTTGGTCGACTCACTGATCAAGAATCCAAGTGCGAAATCGATTCTGTCTGGCCGGCCGACCGGCCGTAGGCACGATAACTCTCGAACGAAAGGAGTTAGCGGTTTGAAAATTGCAAGGTGGTTTTGGAGCGTAAATATCTCGGACAAGTTCGTTCGATCTATCTGAAATTTAGCATCAAATTGTAGAATCATGACCTTTATACGCATGTGAAGTTTTGTATTGACCAGATTACCGCAAAGTGTAAAAAAAAAATTTGAAAATTTAAAAAAAGTTTTTCCACAATAACTCTCGAACGGAATGAGCTAGGTAGTTGAAATTTTCAGAGTAGGTTAGGGAGATGAATATCGGTTAAGTTCGTTATTGGGCAAAATTGGCCAGATTTAATTCGATTTCTTCCATGGTGCAGTTCTCATTCTCATGATTGCTCATTTAATCTTGATAAATAAACTATTATTTGAATTGAATTTTCTTTATGATGCAGCTCTATCATATATATACATTGATATAATTCCCAACTCAGAGAAACCAATACTTTCGGAGATATAATTTGTCTGTTTGAACTAGAGCGCCAGAAAGCTCCTGTCCACAGGGCTTGAACCCATTTTTTTTGATGATGATCTTCCTCTGTGATTTCATTATGGTGAAAATTTCAGTATAAAGATATACTGCACTGACGTGAAGTCAGAAGCTTTTGCGCGCATATTTCATTGTCTATTCACGCCTCAAACAAAGTCGTTCGAGCTGAAATTCGGTACTAGATTTTAAAATGGTAACACGAAGTTATGTGTGGAATTTCAGTTGATTCAGACGCGCATAGTTTCTGAAATATCAAATTTAACCATAAACCGACAAAATTACTGTTGATTATGTTTTATTCACCTCTATTTAACACCCTTAATCGACATAGACCGTATTCTTAGCTTTTATAAGATATTAGTACATTTCGTAGCATTTTAATGACAGACTTGTGTAATGAGAGAATCGTCTAAGATCGTATAATTTTTAATTCTGACATATGTATTCTATCGGAATTGAAACTCTTTACTTTACTTCTTGAGTAATTCCAGGATAAGATAATGATGATTCGATAATATCTAAGAATATATGAAAAACTTAGGTCCCGAGTACTTTCAGGATACGATATTCACAAAATTCCGCGAAAATTAGCACGTCGGCATTGTACAATTAAGTTCCGAGATTCGGTTGGATCAGATTTTTATATTTTGAGTTATAGATGAAATAACAACAAAATTTCAGATGGGTATAACTCCAAAACAGTTTGGCCGATAATGCTTATTATCGAAATTATATGTGGTATTCAGATGCGTAACCCTCCCAGGAAATTGAAGATCGCTATCTCTTTCCTGTATTAACTTATTGTGAGATACATAATATTCTTTCAAACATTTTCTAGTGATACGATCTTCACGCAGTGAAGTCTTCCAGTAGGTATTCTACAACTACGTCTTTCAGTAGGTATTCTACAACTAGCCACCAAGTTAAAATTTGATCGGATAGGTATTTTTTAAGTTATCTAGAGGATAATATTACTGGAGGGTATAACTCCGAAACCGTTGGGCCGATTATGCCCAACAACGGTAGCAGGTAGCAGAGTTGAAAAATAATTTCTGATGTAGTACATACAAGGGCGAGAACCATCAAAACCTAACTGCACAGCCAAGTTCCTAATTTGAAAACGATGGGATTGGTGATCTGAGCAGACTTGGCTGAGTTCAGTAGCTGGATGGGTGACCGTTGCCACTCTAACTTTCGAACAGAAAGGGCAATCTGTTTCCCTTCGAAAGTAAGAGTGGCAACGGTCACCCATCCAGCTACTGAACTCACCCAAGTCTGCTCGGATCTCCAACAATATAGATCCCATCGTTTTCAAATTACGAACTTGGCTGTGCAGTTAGGTTTTGAAGGTTCTCGCCCTTGTATGTACTACATCAGAAATTATTTTTCAACTCTGCTACCTGCTACCGTTGTTGGGCATAATCGGAGTTATACCCTCCAGCCAAGTTCCAAATTTGAAAACGATGGGATTGGTGATCTGAGCAGACTTGGCTGAGTTCAGTAGCTGGATGGGTGACCGTTGCCACTCTAACTTTCGAACGGAAGTGGCTATCTGTTTCCCTTCGAAAGTAAGAGTGGCAACGGTCACCCATCCAGCTACTGAACTCACCCAAGTCTGCTCAGATCACCAACAATATAGATCCCATCGTTTTCAAATTTGGAACTTGGCTGTGCAGTTAGGTTTTGAAGGTTCTCGCCCTTGTATGTACTACATCAGAAATTATTTTTAAAATCGGATACCTTTCGACTCACTCTCTATGATGGGAGTAGGTTAACCTATGAGGATTAATATATTTCATCACCACAAGAAATCGACATTCGCCGGTATGACAGATAAAACAAGTTGCAAAAGCTCAGTGGCATTTGGAACGCTTGTTCAAATCGCCCAAGGCTGCTTAACTCCAGGAAAAAAAATTATTCCAAGAATATAAATGCGACCATAAAAGCACGCGTCCTAAAAAAACTGGTCGACATTTTGGATAAGATTGGTCTCAAACGATTAGTTCCGACTCCAATATATACATTTACTGTTTTCTATAGTGGCGTAAAGACCCATTCACTGTTGGTTCGAAAATGAACAGTGCTGTGTCGGCGTAAGGCCGATACATAGATTCAGAGTTGGTTCGAAAATAAAAAGTGCAGTGTTTGCGGTGGCGTACGGACAAGGGCATAGACAGGGGGGGGGGGGGAGTTTGGGGGTTCAAACCCCCCCGAAATGTTATTTTTCTCTTAAAATAATTTTTGCTGCAGAAAGTGACCCTTACACCCTCAACCCCCCCCACCCTGGGTCTCACAAAGCTTCGATTAGCTAGATTATAGGTTAAGTTCGATGGTTGCCTTAAAAATGAACTGGTAATCGACATAGAATCACACTAAGTTGGCAATTAAGAAGAGCTAAAGTTTCGTAAAAACGCCCATTAGTGTTGGGTCGTAAATAGACTAGAATAGAATAGTGCTTTGTTTGTGGCAGCGTGAGCATAGAAATCAGTGCAATCAAACAATTATTGTGCCATCACATAATATAACAGCTATTTGGCGGAGGTTTAATTTATATACCTTATTCCGAGAATTTTTCCTATCACACAAATTAGTCGAATCGTACGGTTCTGCTATGAGGAACTATGAATTGATTTTTTATCAAAACGCCCTGTATAGTAGTAAATTTTTGAATATCTAATAATATACGAAAATACTCACGTAATATAATAAAATATATAATAATATAACCCTTTCATCAAAGCTATCATTTCGGTACAATTCGAAAAAAAAATCAGATCAATAATTTTGGGTACGGGAATCGATCCCGGTACCCGGTGCTAAAAAGACGAATCTCTATCACTAAGCTAGAGAAAAGGAAAGAATTTTTCTGAATTCCGTAAGTTGAACGAATGATATTACTGACCTTTCATATCTTGTTTTCAAATTTCTGATTTCAGAAATATAGCATCATGTTACATATTATTTGATCTAGTTTAAATCGAGAACTTGGCTGGAAAATAAGCTACACATCATAGACAAGATACCTCAATTTACACTTGTTATTGAACGAATGTTATCAGTGACGTATCAGGTATCGACTTGTCAAATTTGACTTCGGTCGATCTATGCAGTATGCACACGATTCATTAAATTCTCACCAGGCACGTCAAAAATCAAGAACTGTTGGCAACTTCATTGGTCGAGGGTAGAACCAGTGGACCAGTACATCTCGGTCATTGTGATATTTCGATTTTTCGGCAATATCTACACCAATATAGATCCTATTGAGTTCAAATCTAGAATTTCACTGTTTTTGAGGCTCCCGCAGAATTTCAACGATATCTGACTTATTTGTCAGTCATGCGATCCTTACAAAATTTTGCATTAGTTTTCGCATCAGTATTTTTCAACTAAATACCGCACTTCAATTGATCAGATCAGTATTTTTCGAGTTATTGGGAAAATAAAATTTCAGATGGCTATAACTCTGAAACAATTCGGTGGATTTTGCCCATTAACGAACTTAGATGGCGCATTTGTACTCTCTTCTCTGAAAATTTCGACTCTCATTGCGTAATAGTTCGAATTTGATTAATTCAATTGGTTTTTGACACTGTTTCTTTTAGTTGCATTTCTTGTACGATTTGACAGTTGTTAGGAATGTAACTCATTTTGAAATAATAGTATATTGTATAATTAGTGGGGAAAGCATAATATTTCCAAACGACTGTGAGAATTACCAGACGAGGAGCGTAGCGACGAGTCTGGTAACACAGGAGTTAGGGAATATGCTTTTCCCACGAATTATACATACTATTTTTTCTTCGATCGTTGAATTACATTTAAAAAATTAAATTAATTAATTTATTAATAAAATTAATTGAATTAAATTAATTAAAAATATTTCATTCAAGATGTTATCAAGTAAGTTTGAATAGGTTTCTCTATGTTCATATTGAAATATAGAAGTGGTAACCATGGAAATTACTTTGTTATACAAAAGTAAAATAATTTTCAAGCTGGATTTGTTTGATTCGTTATATTTTATAAGGAATTAAAAAAGAATTAATAAATATGAACACTGATAGTGATTAATTGTTAACTTGTACGCCTTCTGAACTAGTAGAAGCCGCGAACGCGGCTTCACTTAATTTACTTCCGGCAAAATCCAGCGAGAAATTTGAACTCGCGTACCAACGCTTAATGGATTTTTGCAGAAAAAACAACAGTGTATCCTTTCCTGAGAATGTACTGGTAGCTGAATTGGCTAAAACAATGAAATCTTCGACACATTATTCCATGCCTCGATCAACTTTGTCTGTTAAAAATAATATTAATATTGCTCAGTATCAAAAACTGAGAGCATTTTTAAAACGTCAAGCTATAGGATACAAGTTCAGAAATTCATTTTAGAGGCCCCAGATTACATCTTTTTATCGACGAAAGTAAGTAGATATAGATAAAATAGTATGGTTGTTTCATTTTATTGTAATAATCCATTTGTAACATTACCGCACGCTACAGCAGTGCGGTAAGAATATTACCGCACTGGTACACAGAAAAAAAAGTACACTGCGAGCAAGACTAGTAGTCTTGATTGGAAGCTATGGTAGACTCATATATCCGCAATGATAACTTGACTCAATGCAATATGCACATTATTCTTATACCTATCAGTTCAGCTTACTTCCGATCAAGAATAACAAACTTGAAAATAGTATAGTAACACTAATTTTAACGTATAGCATAACTTCAACTAAGAATATGCCTACTTGAAATGAATATAGAACTGTCTTTTAGCAAAACTTTCTCAGATTCCGAATAAGTATAGTTATTTTCTGAGCAACTATTTTCTTAATGCAGAGTAACAAGTAATAAACTTGAAATGAGAATATTTCTAATCATATCAATATTATTCATAAAATTGTTTGAAAATCATCTATACTATCCCTCCGAGTATAGTGAAACTCATATCAATTTTGAAGTGTTCTTAATTTAATTCCCTTTGAAATGAGAGACAGTCAAATAATATGGAGTGTCAAGTGGTACATCATAGAAAATAATTCTTTTTGTTGTCCTTCCAACTATCTGAATTTTTTGACGACGTGATGCTTGACCTCCCATATTTGATAATTTGAAGTTAATTTTCTCTCCAGCGTCATCTACTTAGTATCAAAATGTTATTTATTTCAAAAAATACCATTGGGTATTTATTCAAACTAGTCCCATATCTAAGCGTCGCAATAAATTGAATCAATGATAGCTATCATTGTTGGAACCTTTGGCTAAGTTTGCGACGCACATATATGGGACTAGTTTGAATAAATACCCTCTACTAATGTTTGAAAAAAATATCATTATGATACTAAGTTGATGACGCTGGAGTGAAAATTAACTTCAAATTTTCAAATATAGGAGATCAAATATCACGTTGTCAAAAAAATTCAGATAGTTGGAAGGACATTAACAAAAAGAATTATAATCAATGATGTACCTACCACTTGACAATCCATACCATTTGAATGTCATTCATTCCGAAAAATAGAATCGGTACAAAAGTAAGTATTAAGGAATGCACAAAATAACTATTTTTCACTTTGCAGAATGTGTAAGGGGATATGTCATTTATTCATTTGCACATTATTTTGCTCAGCATTTTGGTGTAACGGATTGTTATTTTTCTTGCTGCGATGTGCCAAGTTCCAAGTAAAAAGTTGCATAACAGTTTGGTGCAATCAGGTTCCTGAAAATTAAATTATGGGTTCCAATGAAATTATATAAAGTATATTATAAGTACTCACTGTTAAATACTCAAATTAACTCGGCCAATTCCTATTCGTTTAAAATGTTTTTCATATTCATTACTACATATATAAACTTATAAAATCACTAGTTGTTGCCGATCGTGATCATGCTCTCTTTGGATCCGCGTCCAAAATGTCCGCCGCCAACCTTTCCACCCGGTGCAGATATGTGGATTTGCTCAATCGATACTCGATAGTTGAGTGTATTGAGACTTGACTGCGCATATAATATTATTTCGAATAAGAATAGCCTGTTCTTGGGTGAAGTTGTACCTGAATTCATATGAGATCTCTTAGATTTCAACCATGAGAGCTATTCTCAATATAATTATTGAAACACTTCCATCGGTATTTCCTACAATTAAGAATTAATATTCTAGCTATAAAATAGTGTTGCTTTTTATTCAATGTCAGAATTAGGCTACGATCAACTTTAAATAATTTTGGCTCAAGTCTTGGATTTTCTTTAGAGAATACTAAATGATTTTCAATAGAACTCAATAGCGGTTCTTGCTTTCATTGTAGTGATCTTGTTGTATTGAGAATATAACATGTTCAATAAAATGTATCGTAATCTTGGTGAATAAGTATATGTGTCTTCTCAGAACAAAAACAGTATTTTCTACTTTCAAGATAAATAGTTTCAACTCAGGAATGAAACAACTTGCTTTTAGAATATTTCATCAAGACTATGTGTATACTTGAATGTAAATTATGATTTTTTTCCGTGTATTTTCTAATTGCTTAGCAACTGCCCACTGTTCTGGAATGTTGAGCTTTGCGCATAGAAAACAGGTCAAAATAGTGCCACTTTTCCCACGATCGAAGAAAAACAATATTATTAACTATTTTTGGTACAAAGAACATTATAAAAATTATTGGAACTGGTAGCGTCATTTAGAATGGCTGTGGAACTTTTTTCCTACGGAAATGGCCGATCAACGACAGTAACTGGCTTATCAACTGCTACTTTAGACATGTTTGATACATCTATTGGTTATTTGGTTATATTATCTATCGGTTATATTACGGTTTCTCTACTGTGTGAAACGGTATTGTTTTGTCTGGATATTCTATCTTCTTTTCTTCATGAATTGGGTGAACAGTTACTTTGAATAGGATAGCGTTAAGGTACTGAAACTTTTATCTTAACTGAGATTTTACTGGGTTACTGTAAAAGTAAATATATTTATAATCCCCTTCTATTAATAGAAGAACAAGTTCCTTTTGTTGTTCCATATTTCTCGGTTATATTATTTTTTATTATTTTTAACAAAATGACAGATTGTCACAGACAAGTATAATGTCAAGATCATAGAGGAACATGAAATTCTCGAAAGACAGATAATATATGTGAAGTACGTTACTAACTTCATGATAGGATTTCAAGTCGAAAATAGGGCTTCACACGAGAAGAGAGTAGGCGAGAGTATAAAAATTCTCGTCTCGCTCTCGCCAATTCCCAAAAAATTTAGTCTCGTTCTCGTCTCGTTATCAGTTGTCTCGTCTCGTCTCGCTTAATTCTAAGTAACGATAATAAATATTATAATATATAAACGAAATGGTATACAATACTGAATAATTTTGTAAAGCTATATTTATTACGCTCTTATACAAAAATATTTGTACATGCGCATATTATTTCGAATTTTAAACACTGATAATTTCAACTTTTAAATTACTCGATGACCAAGGTTTCAAACATAATCACGCTTGCATCACATAATTTTTCAATGATGTACGTGTTTTAGTCATGATCATACCTGCTGTGGAAAATAATCTTTCAACAGGTACGGATGCAGCCATTAATAAATCATCGGCCATCTTGGAAAGTGTCGGAAGAACTTTTTCATCACTCTCCACCACTGTAAAATATTTTGATATTTCCAATATTTCGAAATAAGTTTTGTTGATGTTTTAAATAGGCTATCGATGTCGATACATTTTTTGATAGAATTGAACAATTTGGTATAGTTTTCCAAAGTACCTTCCTAGTGGGTAGATCATTGCGGGTGTTCTTGGCGTATTCCTCATAACACTTTTCGAAACATTGAAAAGCTTCACTTCTTTACCAGTTTTATCATACGTAATTCCGCAGATATATACAATAATTGTTCACATCTTCACTACAAGGAGCACAAGAGAATGAATTTCTCCCGATGTTCAGATAGAAACGAAATTTTCAAAGCATTGGGATTTAGGGGCAATAAAAGTTTTCCGTTAAGTATTGGATTGATAAAGGCATCCGTTTTTATGGTTGTGAATTCTATTTTTCCTTGAAAAATAATCTCAATTATCGCAAAGGTATAACGAATTAATAATCTTCTAAAAAATCGTGTATTTCTAGAACGATCGATACATAATATAGACAAAATATATTGGTAATTATAATGGAAACTCTTCATATTCAATTGTTTTCTGTGGGTGTTGAAAAATGTCGAGTCGTATATGAAACATCATACAAAAAATTTAACGAGACCAAAAACGAGACTCTCGTGTGCGCAACACACACATGTGGTCTCGGTATCGCCTATGATATTTTTGAAAAGGTCTCGTCTCGTATCATCTCGCTTTTTCGAGACAAGAACGAGACGAGACGAGAATAATCTCGCTCTCGCGTGAAACCCTAGTCGAAAATCAGAAACTATTGACAACTTGTTTGGTCGAATGTAAATACAGTGGACCAGTTTACCACGATCATTGGAATACTTGTATTTTTCGGCAATATCTTCACCAATATATATCCAATCGAGTTCAAATCTAGAAGTTTACTGTAAAATAAGGTTTTGAAGGCTCTCGTAGAATTTCAACCATTTCTTGGATACAGAATTTTTTTAAATATTTTACAGTCATGCCATACTAACAAAATTCCGTACAAGTCTTCGTGTTGGTAATTTTCAACTAATTAACGTGCTTTAATACGATCAGATTAGTATTTATCGAGGTATTGGTAAAACAAAATTTCAAATGGCTATAATTATGAATCCACTTGGTGGATCTTGCCCATTAACGAACTGATCCGGCGCATTTGGACTCCAAAGCTACCCTGAAAATGTCAACTCTCTAACTCATTGGGTTCGAGCGTAATCGTGCTGACGGCCGGCCGGACAGAAATAATATTTACTTTGGATTCTTGATCAGTGAGAACTAATCGTTTATGACCATTCTTGGCCAAATATTCAAAAATTACAGACATTTGGACGAATTGATAGGCACTCTGTTCATAGAACAGCGCACCAAAAGCTGTCAGGACCTATTTTACATTTTACTGTCGAATTGTACGTACAACGAAAGTATTTGTGAAATCAGGTACCTTCCAACTCACTCTCTATCATGGAAGCCAGTTAATATATGGGAATTAATATTTTTTATCAGCACAAGAAATTGACATTCGGTAAGACGATCGAACTAGAAGGCTACTGTTCGTTGGGATTATAATAGCTGCGATTTTTGTGGTTCTCTCTGCGTCTAGCCACATCATTACATGGAAGCGGACTTCCATACACAAATCATTTACGAACTATCAAATTATACAACTTGCAGAGCATAAATATTTATGATGAAAGCGATTTCCTCCGAATTTAATTAATAATAGTGAAAAAGAAATGTTATTAGGTAATGGTCGATCGGTCCGAAGATAGATATTGGACCTAATGTGGGAAATTATGGATTGGATTATGATAATTTAATTCAGTTCAGGGTGGGACTGTGTGATTATAGGCGTCGTACCTTTTGATAAAAATCCCGGAATGATTTGTTTCCTTTCATCTACGGTGCATTCCTGGTAGATTATCATTCATCTCCAATGAAATAAGATAGGCAGGATCATTATAGGTATTCGATTTTTACTCAAGGTGAAATCAATATAAATGTCAATATATAATCATTAATATTTCTGCATGATTTACGGAATGTGAGAAGGAAAGTATAATATATCCGAATAAGAGCTTGAAGGATAGAAATATCTTCGTTTTTTTCTCTACTTTCCGGCTTTGACGTTACGTGCAAGTCACTTCCAGAGTCCTCTCAGTTACATAATTCATCCCTTCCTGTTCTATCTTCGCAAAGGACCTCACCTATAAATTTCGCACATTTTTTTTATGTCTGTATTTTTTCAATAATTCTGTTCCTTTTGTTTCACACTTTTTCGATGAGTCCATAAAATTCCAATAAGTCAGATTTAGCACCTTTTATCATATTTGACCTAAAACTTGGGCAATTATTGCTATATTATTCTCCCAACTTATTCGTTTTTGCGCGCATGTGCTATCATTTTTAGGGCTTCACGCGAGAGCTAGATATTTCTCGTTTCGTCTCGTCCTCGTCTCGGAAAAAGCGAGACGAGACGAGACGTTTTCAAAAATATTATAGGCGATACCGAGACCACATTTAGCGCAACAGGAGAGTCTCGTTTTAGGTCTCGTTCAATATTTTGTATGAAGTTTTATATACGACTCGACTTTTTTGAACACCCACAGAAAACAATTGAATATGAAGAGTTTCCACTATAATTGCCAATATATTTTGTCTATATTATACATCGATCGTACTAGAAATACACGATTTTTTAGAAGATTATTAACTCGTTATGACCTTGCGATAATTGAGATTATTTTTCAAGTGAAAATAGAATTCACAACCATAAAAACGGATGCCATTATGAATTCAAAACTTAACGGACAACTTTCATTGCCCCTAAATCTCAATGCTTTCAAAATTTCGTCTCTATCTGAACATCTGGAGAAATGTATTCTCTTGTGCTCCTTGTAGTGAAGATGTGAACAATTATTGTATACATCTATGGAACTACGTATAATAAAACTGGTAAAGAAATGAAGCTTTTCAATGTTTCGAAAAGTGTTATGAGGAATACGCCAAGAACACCCTCAATGATCTAACCACTGGGAAGGTATTCTTTGAAAACTATACCAAATTGTTCCATTCTATTAAAAAATGTATCGACATCGATAGCCTCATTAACTTAAACAAAACTTTCGAAATATTGGAAAGCTGAGTTTGAAGAATATTTGCTGTTAGAAAGAGCAAATAGGAATCAAAATTTTTTACAGTGGTGGAGAGTGATGAAAAAGTTCTTCCTACACTTTCCAAGATGGCCGATGATTTATTAATGGCTACATCCGTACCTGTTGAAAGATTATTTTCCACAGCAGGTATGATCATAGCAAAACACGTACATCATTGAAAGATGATGTGATACAAGCGTGTTTATGTTTGAATTCTTGGTCATCGAGTAATTTAAAAGTTGAAATTATCAGTGTTTAAAATTGAAAATAATATGTACAATGAACATGTACAAATATTTTTGTATGAGAGCGTAATAAATAGGTATAGCTTTACAAAATTATTCATTATTGTATACCATTTATATATTATAATATTTATTATCGTTATTCAGAAGTAAGCGAGACGAGACGAGACAACTGATAACGAGACGAGAACGAGACTTAATTTTTTGGGAATTGACGAGACCGAGACGAGATTTTATATACTCTCGCCTACTCAGGTCTCGTGTGAAGCCCTAATCATTTTATAACAATGTCTGTAACTTTCGAATTTATAGCCGAAAATGACCTCAAACGATTAGGATCGACCCACTGATGAAGAATTTGAGGTCAAATTTGAATCTGTCCGGACGGCCGGCCCTTGCCACTATAACTTGAGAACGGAAAGAGATAGCGACTTGCAATTTTCAGGACAGGTGGCGCGTCCAAATGCGACGGATAAATTTATTAATGAGCCCATATAGGTTTTCGAGTACAAATTTTCTTTTTGATCAATACAGATCCGATGAAATTGCAACTTGGTAACTAGTTGTATAATACCGTCAGGAAGACGTGTGTGAAATGTTGCAGGGATTGTATCACCAGAAAGTTAAATAAAAATCAATGAAAAATATTATTAAATAATAAGTTGAAAACGAAAAGATAGACTTGAAATTTTTAGGGTGGGTTGCGGTTCCGATTGCGTTTGTTTGAAGGCATGAGTCTGTTAAGAGACATAATCGGCCAAATGGTTTTGGAGGTATATCTATCCGAAATTTTGTTGTTATTTACTGAATTACCTACTCAAGAAATAGGGAACCGACCCAATTCCAACATGGCAGTTAGTTGTAGAATGCCGACGTGCAAATTTTTGCGAAACTACGTGAGGATCGTATCAGTAGAAAATTAAACCATTTATTGAAAATCATGGAAAAAAATCTATAGATCAGAAACTATTCGGCCGACATCAGTGAAATTATGCGAGACCTTCAAAACGCACCTGTGTAGCCAATTTCCGGATTTGAACACGATTGGATCTATATATTGTTGGAGATCCGAGCAACCTTGGATGAGTTCATTATTCTCATTTTGTAAGAATCGTATCACTAGAAAATTTTAAAAATATTATGTATGTCACGATAACTTGAGAACGGAAAGAGATAGCTACTGGCAATTTTCAGGGTAGGTTGCACATCCGAATGGGACATGTGAGTTCGTTAATAGACATAATCAGCCAAATGGCCAAAGCCATTTGGCTGATTATGTCTATGTATAACTACAAAGAGCTATACACATCTGAATTTGTGTTTATATTTCGTCTATAATCTATTGATATCATACCCAACTCTGAGAAACCATTACATTCGGAGATATGATTTGTCAAACTTTGAATAAAAGCGCCAAAGCTGCTGTACACAGGGCTTTCCCACTTTTTGTACCATATTTTCTGACACTGGGCGTCGCTTTTTTCGATTTTTGTGGCATTCCGATGTACCAAATTCAAATTGCGGGTAACATTGAACGATTCAAATTTACCCGATATTCATACGTTTCCCAAGTAGTTCAGAAATTAAGAATTTTAACAATTATTAAATATTTACGAATGAATATTTTATACTGAAACTGGAGACGAACACATGAAAGACAAGGGAAATCAATAACTCACCTGCTCAAAACCGACTTTGTCTATTTAATTTTGAATGATTAGGAAGCAACCAACTCCCGCTGAAAAACACACTCAGAAATGGCGCGCGAGACGTAACAGAATATTTGACAGGTAATGTGGCAAACTTCACATTGGTATGTTCCGTTTTAAACAGTATCTTGGACTTGCGTCCAACTTTTACGTTGATAAACATGAATTTATCATTTGAATGGTTTTATTCAAAGTTAGAGTGGAATTCTAAGTTACCCAAGATGACTGTAAATGTCTATTATTGGAAAATAAGATGACATGTGTGAACACAGATCATACGATAATTCATAGATAGAATAATTAGAGCATTCTGTGAAAACATAGTAGTACGATGTATTATTGAAATTTTGAAAAAACATATCTCCGAAACTATCAGCTTGTTAGAGTTGAAAATGATATCAATGGATTCTTATGGTGAAACTGCATCTTGACGAAAAATGAAATTGAAAGTTATAATGTAAAAAAAAAAATTTTTTTCGTTACTCCGAAACCGTCTGCCGTATAACCTCAATATCCTTTCTCAACTCAGAATGATATTGTCTTCCACAACTATGCCTCAATTGTAAGTGGACTCTAATGTCTTAAAAATATTCATGACATAGTGGAGCATTGGAATACTGAATACGTTACTGAAATATAAGTGCTCGTCTATTCTGAATCCGATCGTGCTTTTCGGAGAGAACATTCGATTCGTTACGACCGCAAAAGTTGCGTAACTGGCTTGGACTCGAAATCAGATTTCGTGAAAAAAAAATTCCGTGAGCTCAGAATCTAAAACTCCATAGAATGTAGGAATAATATGGAACATTGCAATTTTCATAAGACTACAGATACCGAGCGAACTGAGTGTACAACTCCTATGTCCCAGAAGAATTTAATGTTCCGAAAACATCTAAACCCACATTCACTTACTGTGCATCTGATGTAATAAATCTATGAAACTGTTAAAACTTTTTACGTGTTTTCAGGGCGCCTGATCAGAGTTTCTGTTGATTTACAAGCGCGGTATGCCTACCACAAGGGTAATATTTGTCAGCGTTTTAATGTGTTCATGCCCCCTGGGGTGTAAACTTATCATATCGCATTTTCAAGACGATAACTGCGTTTATGTTCCACTCAGGAGTTCAATTGGCTTGGATTTTAATGGCTATTTATTGGAGCTCTAAACTATTGTTGGTCTTGTTGTTCCACAGGCAATTTTGCGAATTGCTCAATTCCTTCTATTCGCCCGTATTTTTTGGCTTGTTTGTTCATCTGAATAGAGTGCCCATAAACTTCCCCAAATATACTGACTGACAAAGGAACTGCAACACCCAGAGAGAGACGTTTAAATCTTAATTTTTTCTTGGTAATACATAGATAGTATAGCAAGGAGCAAATCATTGAGATTTGAAGAAAAGAAAAGAAGGGTTCACAATTTTTTTTATTTGTTAATAATGTGTTTGCCCACCGCGATTATATATACACTCCCCAACACGTCTTGGCATTGATGCAATAAGATGGTCTATTTCTTCTTGAGGGATACTATTCCAAGCTACCTATAGTTCATGTAACAGAGCCGCCAATGTCCGTGGGGGCTGGGGTAAATTTCCAAGCCTTCTAGCCATGATGTCGCAAACATGCTCTAAGGGCGAAAGATTGGGGGATCTGGGCTACCATGGCCACATGGGTCACTTCAAAAAAGTTTAAGCTAACTCTGGCAACATGAGGTCGAGAATTATCTTGCTGCAATATTGGATTCTCGAGTCGGTTAAGATAAGGGAGAAAATATGGCTCCACTATTTCTTGAAGGTAACGCAACGCTGTCATGTTACCTCGAATAAAGACTAAAGGTGACCTACTTGCATGTGCAATAGCAACCCATACCATAACGCCTACTGTCCGATGTACATGACGCTCAATATCAAACTGATGTTCACGTCTTCCTCCCCGACGTCGTCTTACCCTTCTTCGGCCATCATGTGCACCCAAGGAGAATCGAGATTCCAGAAAAGACGAACTGATGCCATTCTACATTCCAATGTTGATGTTCTCTGATCCACTGTAACCGTTGCCAGCGAATTTTTTTTTTTTACATTACAAATTTGAAATTAAATTTTTTTCAAGATGCAGTTTCACGACAAAAATCCATTGATATCATTTTCAACTCTAAAACGCTAATACTTTCGCAGGTATGATTTTCCGAAATTTTAATAATCAATAATTGTACTTCTATGTTCTCACAGAATGCAGTACTTACTTAATCTATCTATGAATTATTATATGATCTGCGTTCTTACCTGTCATCTTATTTGCCTATGGGAGATAAATGTCAAAATTATTTCTGATTCGTTAATCTTGATATGAAGTAGGTACACCTCCTGTTCTAGAAATCAATGTATGATTGAATGCGAAATGATCAATGAAATAATAGCTAGCGTATAATTCGGAGGATGATATGATATACTTTTAAGGTGATTACATAATGCCCGTGGATAATCCATATGATGATGGAACTATATTCTTTGGTAAGATATATAATCAAATTAGGTTCAGAATACTTCCAGTAAAAACAAAACTCCAATATTGTCTAAGTTATATTTGATATAATATAATTTTCAGAGTAGATTTGAGGAATGAATATGTCGGATAAGTTCGTTATTGGGGAGAATCAGTCTGTTTGAATTCAATTTCCACCATGATGCAGTTCTATCATAAGAATCCATTCATATCATTCCCAGAGACCAATAATTTAAGAGATATAATTTGTCAAAATTGAACAAGAGCGTCAAAGCTCCTGTCCACAGTCCTTGAACCAATTAGTTTTGATCGCAAAACTGTGTTCAGGGACGAAGCTCATTTTTGGTTGGTAGATACGTAAATGAGGAAAATTGCAGTATTTGGAGTAAAGAGTGACCCAAGGTCTCCCAATAACTTCTTATGCATCCCAAAAAATTAAGATACCGTTAGAGACTATCCCAAAATTGGACCCGGCGTATGGACCATTTGAAGCGCAGCCGCGCCCAACATTTACATGAAATAATCTTTAAACATTAATTTATATCGATAGTTCTATCGACTCAAATAAAAGATTTCATGCCTTTTTTGAATTTTATGTGTATTTTTTTCGAATCAAATACAAAAACTCTTTAAAAAATTGGTTCAAGCACTGACGTGAAGTCAGAAGCTTTTGCGCGTATGTTCTATTGTCCATTCTTCTGTATTGGACACCCTTAATCGAATTTGCCATGGTAAATTATGTTGTCCATTCTCCTGTATTAGACACTCTTAATTCAAATTTATTATGGTAAATTCGAATTAAGTGTCCAATACAGGAGAATGGACAACATAATTTACCAATTCGATTAAGGATGTCCAATACAGAAGAATGGACAATAGAACATACGCGCAAAAGCTTCTGACTTCACGTCAGTGCTTGAACCAATTTTTTTTTTCGTGCCGGTGCGGTTCTTAAAATTTTTTTTTCGTCATTTTTTCAAATTTTCTAGGGGTACGGTTCTTTCAAAATTTTGAACACGTCTTTATGATGATTTTCTACTGCTAGTTACAAAGCTTCAATTCGATCGAATATTTATTTTCTGAGTTATCAAGGAAATAATATTCCAGGTGGGTATAACTCGAAAACCGTTTGACCGATTACGTCAAAAAACGAACTCAACTCTCCATTTCGGATACGCAACCTACCCTGAAAATTGCAAGTCCCTATCTCCTTTCGTTCGAAAGTTATCGAGGCAACGGTCACCCATCTACTGAACTCACACAAGAATGCTCGAATCTCCAACCATATTCAACCGATCGTGTTAAAACTTGAAACTTGGCAGTAGAGTTAGGTTATGAAGGCTCTTGCAAAATTTCAGCAATTTCAAACGAATAGGTACTGATATATATAATTTTTTATTTCAATTGTCAATGATTTTTTAAAAATTTTTTACAAATACTATCCTCACGAAATGTTGAAGAATTTTCGCGTTGGCATTCTACAACTAATTGCCATCTTTGAATTCAATCGGTTAAGTATTTATCGAGTTAATGAGGAACAAAAAAACGACCAAATTTCAGATGGCTATAACTCCAAAACCGTTTGGTCGATTATGCTCATAAACAATCTCAAATGTCGCGTTCTGGTGCACATCCTAACCTGAAAACTTCAAGCCGCTATCTCTTTCCGTTCTCAAGTTATCGTGACAACAAAAATATTTTTTAATAATTTTTTCAAAATTTTCTAGCCATACGATTCGCACAAAATTTCACAACCGTGCTAAGGTTCATATTCTACAACTACTCACCAAGTTTTTACTCGATCGGATTTATATTGGTCGAAAACAAAATTATTACTCGGAAACCACTGGGCCGATTTTGCCCATTAACGAACTTGTCCTTCGTATTGGGATCCGCCACCCACCCTGAAAATTTCAAGTTGCTAGCTCTTTTCGTTCTCAAGTTATCGTGGCAACGGCCGGACGGCGGCCGGACAGAATCAAATTTGACCTCGAATTCTTCATTGGGGAGTCGAACTAAATCGTTTGAGACCATTTTCGTCAAAAAAATCGAAAGTTACAGACATTTGGGCAAAACTATAACGCGATGTTCCCCAGAACATACGCGCAAAAATCACCCGTCAGAAGTGATCATGCATTAATCGCGATTATCTCAGTGATAAGAGCATTTGATTCAGGGACTGGAGGCCCCGAGTTCAATCCCGGGGTTAGGAAAAAATGTTTCTTAATAGGCGCTGTGCCTTAGCAGGTGTAAGGACACAGTACCGAAGCCTACACAGCATACAACTAATTATCCTTTCTGAAGCTCTTGAAAGCTTATGGTAGGTCTCCTTGGGGAAGCTATATGGTGGGTCAGTATAATAATACATAATCAAAATATGATTGGTGTTCTTCATGCCCTGCTCAGACTGGCCTTCATGATCAAAGCCCTCTCATGAAGTATGGTGATTCATGATATATTATTATTTATAATTTAACTTAATGAATTAGACACTGAAAATTTACCATTTCAGTATTATAAAAATTGGTTCAAAACCTGTGGACAGGAGCTTTGGCGCTCTTGCTCAAACTTTGACAAATCATATCTCCGAAATTATTGTTCTTTGGGAATGATATAAATGGATTCTTACGATAGAACTGCATCATGAAAGAAATTAAATCCAAACAGACCGATTCTCCCCAATAACGAACTTATCCGAGATATTCATTCCTTAAATCGACTCAGAAAATTATATTATATCGATTAAAACTTAGTCAATATTGCAGTTTTGTTTTTACTGGAGATATTCTGAACCCAATTTGATTATTTATCTTACCAAAGAATATATTTCCATCATCATATGGATTATCCACGGGCATTATACCTTATAATCACATACAGAGCTCTGAATGGATTTTTCAGCACAGACCTGGGAGGAATTTTGACCTTAAACACTAACGAACGATTGCGTGGCCACAGGTTCAAACTACGGAGGGAAAACTTCCGAACAACACAGAGGGAGTACTTTCTATCCAATAGAGTGTTTTCGTCTTGGAATCGTTTACCATCTGCCATTGTGGAGACTTCCAACGTCAATTCATTCAACAATCAATATGACAGGTTGAATCAGGGGCGAACGTTACAATGGTCAATTTGTTTTTTTTTTCCTTTTATTAAATTTGTCAATTCCTAATCATTGTGAACAAACTATTTTTTTTCTTGAGCCATGTGCATTAACTTTCATTTTGTTATTCTGTGAGTTTATAGATTTCTTAACTCTTATCAAATAAATAATAATAATAATTATATTATCACCTTAAACGTATAATATCATATCATCCTCATAATTCTACGATAGCTGAGGTTATTTCATTGGTCATTTTGCATTCAATCCCACTTTGTTTTCTAGAATACGAGGTGTATTTCATATCAAGAATACAGAACCAGAAATAATTTTGACAATTATCTCTCATAGGAAAATAAGATGACATGTAAGAACACAGATCATATAATAATTCATAGATAGAATAATTAAGTACGTACAGCATTCTGTGAAAACATAGAACGATTCATTATTGAAAATTCGAAAATCATACCTCCGAAAGTATTATATTGTTGGAGTTGAAAATGATATCAATGGATTTTTATGGCGAAACTTCATCTCAAAAAAAATTGAATTTGAAATTTGTATTGTAAAAAAAAAGCTTTTATTTCGTTACTCCGAAACTATCAAGCCGATTTTGGCCAATAACGAACTTCACCGAGATATTCATCTCCCAAATCTACTCTGAAAATTAAAACCGCCTAGCTCATTCTTTTCGAGAGTTATTCTAGAAACAAAATTTTAAATTGTTTTTTTACAATTTACGGCAACTCGATTAATACAAAACTTTGCATGCATATAAAGGCCACTCTCCAATTTTATGTCAAATTTCAGACAGATCCAGTGATCCGTTTCGGAAATATTCATAAAAAATGATTTTAATAAAAACGGCCAGAACTCCGAAACCGCTTGATGGATTTCGCCCATTAACAAACTCGTCCAAGATATTTACGCTGCAAACATACCTTGCAAATTTCAATCCTCTAACTCCTTTCGTTCGAGAGGTATCGTGTTAACGACCGGCTGGACGGCCAGCGAGACGGCCAGCCAGACGGCCGGCCGGACAGAATCGATTTCGTCCACGAATTCTTGATCAGTGAGTCGAACCAAATCGTTTAAGACCATTTTCAGTCAAAAATTCGAAAATTACAGACATTTGGGCAAATTGATAAGCACTCTGTTCCGAGGAACAAGAGCGCCAAAAATAGATAGTTGTAAATCCAGGTAACTCGTTGAGAATAGATGAAAAATATTAGCACAGATAGTAACACAGAAGTAAACTGTCATTGTGTATATTACTTTGAAAACGTTTACGTTATCTACAGACACAACATACGTAATAATGCCGAGGTGAATAGTTCCAGCTATGAAGCAGTCGATTGGCAAAAAGTTTTAAGGCTGAGAAGATTTCAACTTCTCCCGCTCAAACTTGTACAGTTATTCGTAAAGCCGATTGTGCGAAGATCTTCAAAACAAATGTTCGAGCAATCGAGCACGCCACTCTATTCGCACAGATACTGATAGGTATACAACGAACCAATGGACCCTCGACGTTAGTTAAGGGATAAAGTATCAAGGTAACCACTGCAGATAGAACTTTGCCGAAAAAACGATTCTCAGTTTTCATTTTGAAAAATTCTTGAAAAGCGCTGACGTGAAGTCAGGAGGTTTTGCGCGCATGTTCCATTGTCTCTTCACGTCTCATATGAAATTGATGGAGCTGAAATTCGGTACTAGCTTGTGAAATGCTAGCTAGAAGGCATTTGCGCATTCTGACGGATAATTCCTGACAAAAAAATTGTGAAAAATTTTTTTTTAATATTTTTTCTAGTGTTACGTTACGATATTCACGAAATTTCTCGAAAACTAGCGCTTTAGCCGCCTACAAATAACTACAAAGTTTTAATTGGATCGGTTTAGTATATTTTGAGTTATTGAGACCTTGCAACGTCAGAGAGCTCGGTCAACGGTGTCAACGGTATAACTCAGAAACGGTTTGGGCTATTATGCCCATTAACGAATTCAACCGCAGCTTTTGGATGCGCAACCTACTCTGAAAGTTGCCAGTCGCTATCTCTTCCGTTCAAAAGTTATCCTGGCACCGATCACCCATCCAGGTTCTGAACTAACCCTAGGCTGCTCTGCTTCCAATTTTTTTTTCAAAATCTCCAACAATGAAGAACAAGGTGTAAAGTTAGGATTTGAAGGCTCTCGCAAAAGTTTAGCGATATCAGACAGATAGTTTCTGAGATAATTTTTTTTTTCAGTTATACGATCCTTTCGGAATTCTGCAAAATTTGCGCGTCGGTATTCAGCAACAACTTACCATGTTTGAATTGGATAAGATCTATATTTTTTGAGTTATTCCGTGAATAACAACAAAATTTCAGTTGGCCGTTTTGCTAATTATGCCCAAAAACGAACTCAAATGTTGAATGGTTTCATCTGGGTTTTCTCTCCCAAACTCTGAAAAATATCTATAAAATAAAAAATTGATTATTTTGTGATTTGCTTCTGCGTAAGAAACACAAGATATTTGTCAGAAGCAATCAATCGAACAATGTTGCCTAACAAATAACAACGAAAAAAAATCAGCGAAGAAACAACTATGTCGTATTCAAATGCGCAACCTACCATGAAAATTCCAAGTCGCTATTTCTATCCGTTCGCAAGTTATCGTGGTAACGGTCACCCATCATGATACTAGACTCGCCTAACTCTACATAGTTTTCAGTATTTCTTCTATAACTCCTACAATTATAGATCCGATCGTGTTCAAATGTGGAACATGGCAGTAGATAAGGATTTGAAGGCTTTCAGCAATAGCGAACGTATAGTTTCCGAAATACATAATATTTCTTGATAAGTTTTTAAAAATTTTCTATTGATACGATCCTCAAGAAGCTTCCCATTAGTATTTGTTTAGGCAATCTACAACTAATTATCAAGTTTCAATTCCATAAAAGTTGTACTCGGAAACCGTTTGGCCGACAATGCCATCGCATTTGGATAACCAACCTTTCCTGAAAATTTCAAATGAATGTGACCTTGAATTCGTCATCGAATAAGCCAAACTTAATCGTTGAGAACATCTTCGGAAAAAAAAAATCGAAAATTACAGACATTCGAGCAAAATGGAAGTACGCTGTTCCCTAGAAGTTGCGCGCAACAATCAAAAAGCACTGTTTTTTTTCTGGAATGTAAAATGTATCAAAATATATCTAAGGTGAAAAGCTACAAGCCAGCGCACAATATTATTTGTTGTCATTTGTATACTTCATGGGTGCTGACTCTATCATTGGGCTTCCGTTTGACCGTACATTCCAGTACAGCATTAATATAGCCTTGTATTTTGTTCCATACATCAATCTGTCTTTTCAATTGTAACAAGAATAAACAACAATAAAATAAGGCTTCCTGGGATATAAGTTAGATACTAATACAACTGGTTTTTAAACGTTTCAATAAAGAAATTCCTTTGAGTACAAAGGAAAACAAGCTTAGAACTTGAAAACAAATTGAAGGTATTCTTCGAGGATCCTTCTAGATGGGCGAGGGTCCTCCAAACTGGAACTCACCATGTGCAGGGGATATAAGGATCTCAATCCAATAGCCGCTTCAATCAACCAATGTTAGGCATGTAGCCTCTCAAACACGTAGCAACGGAGTATTTCACCCCAACAAAAATTCTACTGGATAGGGTTCAACTTCTGCCCATGCCAAAAATTTCACTAGGTAGGGTTAAACTTCAGACCAAGCCATAAACTAGATAATAATTATTAAAAAATTGGTTCAAGCCCTGTGTACAGGAGCTTTGGCGCTCTTGTTCAAACTTTGACAAGATTTGTTGTTACTTATCCAGATTAAATGAGCAATCTGAGAATGAGAACTACACCATGGAAGAAATCAAAAGAAAATAGCTGAAATGAATTTGACTCAGAATGACATGTACGAGTATGAACACAGATCATAAAATAATTCATAGATAGAATAATTATAGCATTCTGTCAAAACATAGAAGTACAATTCATTATTGAGATTTCGAAAATCATATCGCCGAAAGTATTAGCTTGTTACAGTTGAATTTGAAATTTGTTAGTTAAAACAAGTTCTTTTTCGTTCCTCCGAAATCGTCTGGCCTATTTTTCTCAATAACGAAATTAACCGAGATATTTATCTCCTAAACCTACTCTGAAAATTTCAACTACCTAGCTCATTCTGTTCGAGACTTATTGTAGAAAAAAAATTAAGAAAATTAATTTGACACTTTACGGCAATCTGATCAATACAAAACTTTGCATGCATATAAAGGTAATTATTCTACAGTTCGATGCTAAATTGCAGATAGATCGAGTGATCGGTTTCGGAAATATTCACAAAATTTTTTTTTACTAAAAACGGCCATAACTCCGAAACCGCTTGATCGATTTCGCCCGTTAACGAATTCTTTCGAAGTATTTACGCTCCAAACCCACCCTGCAAATTTCAATGCTCTAACTCCTTTTGTTCGAGAGTTATCATGTTAAGGGACGAACAGACGGACAGAATCGATTTCGACCACGGATTCTTGATCAGTGAGTCGAACCAAATCGTTTGAGACCATTTTCAGCCAAAAATTCGAAAATGACAGACATTTGGGTAAATTGATAAGCACTCTGTTCCGAGGAACAAGAGCGCCAAAAACAAGCCGTGACGTGAATCAGAAGATTTTGCGCGTATGTTCTATTAACCATTCTCCTGTATTGGACACTCCATTTACCATGGTGAATTCTATTTTCTGTTGTCCTGTATTGGACACTTTTAATCGAATTTACCAAGGTGAATTCTATTGTCGAATTTACCATGGTAAATTCGATTAAGAGTGTCCAATACAGGAGAACGGACGATAGAATTCACGATGGTAAATTCGATTAAGAGTGTCCTATACAGGAGAATGGACAATAGAACATACAGGTAAAAGCTTCTGACTTCACGTCAGTGCTTGAACCAATTTCGTTTTTCAATGATTTTATAAAAATTTTCTAGTGATACGATTCTCACGAAATTGCACAAACTTCCTTAGGTTTGTATTATACATCTAATCACCAAGTTTCAATTCGATCGGATTTATATTGGTAGAAAACAAAATGATTATCTACTCCATTGTCGCTATCCCTTTCCGTTCTCAAAACATCGTTGCAATGGTTGAACGGCCCGCCGGACAGAATCAAATTTGACCTCGAATTCTTCATCGGGAGTCGAAACCAATCGTTGGAAACCATTTTCGGCGAAAAATTCGAAAATTAAAGACATTTGGCCAAATTGACAACAACTCTGTTTCGAGGAACAAAAGCACCAAAAAATTGAATTAGAAATTTGTTATTCTATATCTATGCTTATTGTAGATGAGATGATATGATTAATGAACACAGATCATGTAATTCACAGATAGAATTATTACAGCATTCTGTAAAATTATAGAATTTCGTTTTTATTATTATAGAAAATTTTATCTCCGAAAGTATTAGCTTGCTAAAATTGAAGATTAGATCACTGGATACACCATTTCTGAGTGCGTTCTTCAGCGGGTGTTGGTTGCTTCCTAGCAATTCAAAATTAAATAAATACAGAGGCGGTTCTGAGCAGGTAAGTTATTGATTTTCCTTGCCTTTTATGTGTTCTATCCAGTTTCATTTTAAAATATTCATTCGTAAACATGAAATATTTGTTAAAATTGTTAATTTCTGAACTACATAGGAAATGTATGAATACAAGGTAACTTCGAATCGTTCAATGTTACCCGCAATTTGAATTTGGTACATCGGGTAACTTTGAATTTTCATTTTTAGGTGGAAAATGCCACGAAAATCGGAAAAAGCCACAAACGGTGTCAAAAAGTGGGAAAGCCTTGTGGACAGGATCTTTGGCGCTCTTGTTCAAATTTTTACGAATCATATCTCCGGAAGTATTGGTTTCCCAGATATGGGAATTATATCATTGGATTCATATGATAGAACTGCATCATAAAATTAAATAAATTGAATGAAAATCCATTGATATCATTCCCAACTCTGAGAAA
Organism: Halyzia sedecimguttata; assembly: GCA_937662695.2. Classification (NCBI taxonomy): domain Eukaryota; kingdom Metazoa; phylum Arthropoda; class Insecta; order Coleoptera; family Coccinellidae; genus Halyzia; species Halyzia sedecimguttata. The sequence continues at coordinate 73,176,924 of OW569411.2, forward strand.
CCAATAATTTCGAACTTATGTTTTGATAGACACATTTTGTTTTATTATAAGAATCCATTGAACATTCCCAACTCTGAGACACCAATACTTTCCGAGATATGATTTATCAAAGTTTCAACAAAGGCGCCAAAGCTCCTGTCCACAGGGCTATCCCACATTTTTTTTGGTTACTCTTAAACCACCCGGCCGATTTTGCCCAATAACAAACCTAACCGAAATATTTATCTCCCAAACCTATTAGCAAACTATCAACTTCCTAGTTCATTCTGTTCGAGAGTTATTGAGGATACGACCGGCAAGACAGAATCGGCAGAATCGACACTGATTCTTGATCAGTGGATCGAACCAAAACGTTCAAGACCATTTTCATCCCAAAATTCGAAAATCCTAGACATTTGGGCAAATTGGTATGCACTCTGTTCCGAGGAACGAGAGCGCCAAAAACAGTGACGGGTTTCATAGACCACACTAGTTAAGTTAGGCGGGAAATTTGAATTACGATCCATCCGTGAATCCAAGCACTCTATTCCCCATGCATTTCTTATGGACCTAAAATTTACGCGAGTTTCTCGCCTGTTTTTAGATACTTTGGCTAATTTATTGAGGTATATTTCGGTTGAAATAGATTCTGTGAACCTTTCTCAACCATCTAGAATCAAGAATTCATAACATAATAGTATATTTCCAAAAAATTAATAAATATAAAAGTGTTCACCAAATTCGATTGACGTATGTCTTAGCTCACTCGAAGTCAGTCAAAAATAATAACATAACCCTAAATCGGCCTTGTCATGACGCACAACAGATGTCATCTAAGACATACGGTAATCTTTCAAACTACACTGGATTCAGTTTTGATTTAAGAATAAATTGAAGTAGATTTTAATGCAGAAATAACATGAAAACATGCACTAATGATGAAGGTACCCAATACTTGATGTCTATGTACTAACATTATCTTTTAAAGAGGGTGGTTTAATCTCAAAGTTGAAATTCCTTGTTAAAAAATTTAAATATGGATATCCCGCTAGGAGAATGATTCTAACCTAACTAATGTCGACGATACCGTTATACAATGATTGAATCTTTCGCTGTAACTCTTATTATTTTTAAGATCCATCTTGTAATCGTCAAACGGGAAAAGAGATTTAGGTGGGGTTATTGATTAATGTGCTGTAGTACTCGTTAAATGAAAATCACTTGGAACAAATTACTCACCATGTTCAACTAATGAACAATATAAGATGTGAAATTAAATTAATTTATCAGTTTAATCATCTGTTACCACGAAGACTCGTTAAAACGGTTAGGCCGAATCGGCACTCAGGGTCGAAAAATTCTTCGAGCCTTAATTAGTGGACGCTAGACAATGTCATTAAAATCTCAACTCAAACAGGATGTTGATCCTATGCTGAAATTATCTACTCAAGGAAATGGTCCATCGAAAAAAGAGGAGATATGAGTGCGGAGCGTATTTCGAATGAACTTTATAGTTTCCTCTATTAGAGCTTCTTCTTCAAGTCGGTATCTTAAGACTACCAACAAATTACATCGTTTCGATGCGAGATAAAGGAGTACGATTGACCTTAGAGGAGATAAAAATGTCGGTTGAAAAACTTAATAGTCCATTTAAATAGAAATAATCGTTTCACGGTGCTGGCAATGAAAATACATATAATGCACGACAATATGTTCTTCTACAAAATAAGGTGCATGTCGACTCATGAATGAATAAGAAGAAACATGATTCTTCTGTGAGTAATTTAGTAATCTGTGACAAACAAAAAGTTGTGTGCCATTGATGAGTTTCTAATTGTTCAGGAATGATTTGTACGGCGAATGATATCCTTTTCTTGTGGACAGTGCTCGAAAATTTATTGCTTCGCGAATATTCACATGTTTGTTCTGAGTATACGGGTCAAAATCTGAGAGGTGAGCATTACGCTTCTGACAAAGGTTTTCTTAATAAAATAACATGATATTACTAAAATATCCATTTAAAAAAAAGGGATGAAGAGAATGAAAGATATAGGGAATATTACCAAAGGAAGAAAGCTGAAAATAAAGTTAAGTTAAGTGTACGTGATATGACTGAAAGACATACATATATACAAAAAAAAATAGATGATGGCAAATATTTTAGCTAACAGCCTCCCAGATTCTGAATATGAGATAGAAAACTATAATAGCGTGTCGAGGAAGCAATCAGGAAGAAAGCAGGTTTAAAAAGAAAAAAATTGGTTCAAGCCCTGTGGACAGGAGCTTTCTGGCGCTCTTGTTCAAACAGAAAAATTATATCTGCGAAAGTACTGGTTTCTCAGAGTTGGGAATGATATGAATGCATTCTTATGAAAGAACTTCATCTTAGCAGAAATTGAATACAAACATCATAGAAGAATTTAAATTCAACAAGAGTGCCAAAAATTATCAATCCAAAACCAATAGACAAATTCTACCCAACAACGAACTCATCCGAGATATTCATTCCTCAATTCTATGATGAAGGATAATATATATTCTTTCCTTGAATCCACTCCAATACACTAATATTCCAGTTTTGTTTTTACTGGAGATATTCTGAACACAATATTATTAACTCAGCATTACCATTCTCTGCTTGTTGAAGGAAGAAGCGATAATGAAGAAAAAGATGCCCTTCAATATTTAATATTTCAGCATATTTTGTTAACAAAATCAATTTTCATAAATCACAACACTAACGGGGAGATAGGGTTTTTTTGCTGAGGTTTTTTCCCTAAGCTCTAGTATCATATTATATCAAATAATATGGTACCCCGTTACACTAACCTCTGCTAACACTTCTTTCATACACATGCTTTATTGTTAGATACAAAACAAATTGTAATGCTCAAGTTCAAAAGAATATATATATCATATAGGTTGACCATCAGCATGAAAATATCAACCAAAAAAAGTATGATATCATATTATAATTCTCATAATTCTACGATTGCTGAAATGAATTAGAAATTGTCATGTCTCAGGAAAATAAGTTGACAATATGACAATTCATACATAGAATAACTACATCATTCTGTGAAAACGTAGAAATACGATTTATTATTGAAATTTTGAAAAATCATATCTCCGAAAGTATTAGCTTGTTAGAGTTAAAAATGGTATCAATTCCATTATATATATCCATTAATATCATTTTCAACTGTAAGAAGCTGATACTTTCGGAGATATGATTTTTCAAAATTTCAATAATACATCGTTCTTCTATGTTTTCACGGAATGCGAATTCTATCTCTCTGTGTTTTCTGTGTTCACTGTTCATCCAAGTCATCTTATCTACTAGACATGTCCAATTTATTTCTTTTCTAGAATATTGAATGCAAAATGACCGATAATAGGATATTATATACTCTTTATGCCCTTGGATAATCCATATGATGACGGAAATATAGTGTGGCCCAACGAAAACTTAACACCTCGATTTTACGACTTTAAAATGAAAATGTGTTAAATCCCTCGGACCTGTCAATTTCTGATTCGAGGGGGAACGCTCTTCGCATTCCTGTAACTGCGACTCACAAACGGGGGTGAGCACAACCCCTTGATTTTGAATAGGGATGAGGGGTGTTACGATACCTCATTTTGAAGATCTTATTGAGTACTGATCCTGAAATTTCAAAGTTTCCACCGATAACGAAATGACAGGTAAAATAGTGAAGGAGTATTTTTACTTTTGTGATTGTATTATTGAATGCTGGAAATGGAAACCATTCACTTCCATGCAGTGATATGAGTTTTGCTGAAAACGTTCACGTACATTACCCAAGATATCTGGTGTAATTTGACGGCATTCATTAATGATCCGAGTTCGCAAACAATCCAGTAAGTCAGACTGGGTAGCGTAAATCTTGGATTTCAGGTGACCCCATAGAAAAAGGTCCAGTGGAGCCAGATCAGGTGATCTGGTTGGCCACTAGATATGTCCCCAATGTCTTCCAATCCAGGCGTGAGGAAAATTTTCATCTAAGACTGACGCATCGGTTGAACGAAATGAGGTGGTGCGTCATCTTGTTGGAAAATGATTGTTTTATGGTCTCCTACATTCTCCAATACTTGCACGAGGGCTGGATAAATAGCGTTTTCCAATAGATCTGAATAAATTTGGCCAGTGAGATTACCGGGTATAAAAAGGCCGATTATGTGATTTCCATAAATACCCGCCCAAACATTTGAATTTTTGGGACGCTGAGTATACACCTCACGAAATAATCTGAACGATTTTCATCTGAACAATACCGACAGTTATACTGGTTGACAATGCCGTTGAGGTAAAATGAACACTCTTCCGAAAAACAGATATTGTACAAGTAGTTTTGATTACCGTTAATCATTTCACAGAACACTTCATAGAACTGGAGTCGGTGGTCGGGATCTTTCTCATTCAGTTCCTGAACCAATCGTATCTCATAAGGATGGAATTTATGTTGTTACATCGGACAATTTCCTAGTAATCAAGGTCGACTCGATTGCTACATGATCTAAGATAGACACGTCCCTTGATTCGTCTGTTTCATGCACCCTATAGTTTTCTTTCCGACTGAACCAGTAGCGTCAAATTTGGCAACCAGTTGCACAACGTAAGCAGCGGATACATTTTTTCCAGGATGTCGTTCCTTAAAGCCGCTGTTGTTCGCGCAGAGCCGTTATTCCTAAAAAATAATTTTATCATTTCCACCCTTTCTTCTACGGAATACACCATTTTACTTCTACCACAAATTCACAATCGCTTTGACACACTTGTAACGTTCTTAAAAATTCACGATAAACTAAGGTAAATCAAAAACATGGTCCGTCTACTTTTTTGGACATGAAATTAATACTTTTTTGGACAAAAACTTATAACTCTGAAATATGTCGGATACGAATAATATACTCGAGATAAATTCCACATTGGCTCTTTCACTATTTTCACTGTTATTTCATTATCGATGGATATTTTGAAGCGAAGGGTCAGATAGTACTCTATACTTTATTCAAAATTAATTATCGCAACACCCTTCATCCCTATTCAAAATCAGGGGGTTGTGCTCACCCCCATTAGGCGGTTGAAGTTACGGGGATGAAAAAACCGGAATAGTTTTTCCCCCTCAAATCAGAAATTGACAGGTCCGAGCGATTATCCACATTTTCATTTCAAAGTCGGAAAATCGAGGTGTTAAGTTTTCGTTGGACGATCCTGTATATACTTTGCTAAGTTAGTTATATTGGGTTCAAAATATCTCCAGTGAAAACAAAACTGGAATATTGGCAGTTTCAATCGATATAATATAATTTTCAGAGTAGTTTTGAGGAATGAATATCTCGGATAAGTTCGATATTTAATTTTAATTTAATTTCTTTTATGATACAGTTCTATTATAAGAATCCATTGATATCATTCCCAACTCTGAGAAACCTATTCTATCGGAGATATGATTTGTCAAAGTTTGAACAAGAGCACCAAAGCTCCTGGTCACAGGGCTTTCCCACTTTATTTTTGCAATTTTTTTATATAATACGCGGAATCTGTATGTACCTTATCATTCTTAGTTTGGAAGCTGTTCCCTAGAACTAAAAACATTGAATAACGAAATAGGTACCTAGCAATCGAAAAAGCAGTTCCAGGATTTTCTCGGTTTTTTTTTTAATTTTTTGATATAGTACCTTCATGCCTTATAACTTAAAGCTCGAGGTTTGAGAGTAATGGGTTCTACCGTTTTATGCATAGATTATTATATATTATGTGTACTCTTTTCCCTGAAGATGACTATCAATTTGCCCAAATGTCGGTAATTCTCGAATTTTTGGCAGAAAATGAGCTTAAAATGTTTAGTTTCGACTCATTGATGAGAAATCCGATGTCAAACTTAATTCCGTCGGTTTGTTCGGTCGCACCCACGATTACTCTCAAACGAACTGAGTTGAAATTTGCAGGGTAGGCTTGGAGACCAAATTTGCGACTTAATTCGTTGATTTCGGATGTATAGCCATCTGGCCGGTCCGCTAGTCGTAGTATATTATAAAACTTGAGCCAAGTGTTTTTTCATTTGTTAATTTCTCTAGAATCATCTAGAAATATATATACGTTAAAAATCACATATACCCAGTTTCATGGAAATCCCTTAATAATTTTACGAGGAATGTATCTTCTCAATATCAAACCTGTATTCCCAACCTTCAGAGTATGCATCGATTCGAATGAAATTCTCGTGCCAGAGTATGACCCAATTTCTGTATGAGGTTTCATCAATTTTTCCCAGTTATTCATGACAAAACGCCCGGATGGACAGACATTTTTCCATTAGCATCAATATGTTAACAATGAAAATTTCATGGGGAAGTTTCATTAGTTGGTGAGTCAAATGCCATCTATTGAGGCCATTTCTGGCTCAAAATGATAAAATTTCAGATATTTGGGCAGAATGATAATGACCTGGTTGCGTGTAAACATGATAAAATCCGTTTTCATGCGTAACTTGAGGTTTCTATTGAAATTTCGAGTGAATCAAAGCAATAAAATAGAATATGTGAATAATTATAGAGAATAGGATGATTAATCAACTGGATGCCAGGTAAGAATAATCAACTGTCTGCGAATTTCAAGCTCTCATTCGGTGAAGTAGGATGGAAGGATCTGAAAAACTAATCTCGTGTTGCCAAATGACTTGACTACAAGGCATCACTGCTCAAAAATTCCTTTTCATGACTACTAATAGCTTGCTGTTAGTATGTCAGAGTAAATTAATACAGGGTCTGTATAAATGATAGTTGCGAGGTAGGTGGCTCTGGTTTATTGTATGCCGCTTCTAAGATGTCTATAAACTAGTGTAGGCACTGATTCAATTTTGTTTTGCCAATTTCCGAAACATGATAGATCTTTCATTTCCTTTCCTGTAGGTAGCGCTTGTCAGAAGTAAAGGCGGGTTTATTCAGTAAATGAATTAGAATAAGAATCAAATTAAAATAAGATAAGGAGCAAATTAAAATAAGATAAAAAAGTTGAACATGAACATTTCAATGACAGTGTTTATCCACGAAACAAGATGAAAGAAATAAGAATAAGAACTAAAGATTGCCAAATTTCATCATTATTTCATATTTTTTTTAATTATTTTGGACATTGACAATGCGCATGCTCAAAGAGTGAAATCTACAGAACTTGCATAAAATTGTTAAAAAGCTGTGCTTTGATAGGTTCATTCTGATTTCTTATTTTGTTTTATATCATATTTATAAACCAATCCTCTAAGCCCTTAGTTCTTATTTTATTTTGACTTGTTTCTTACTTTACTTTATTTGCTGTATAAACCCGCCTTTACGAAGGCCAAGCTATGACAGATTAACTCAACTCATTAGGTTAGAAGATAGAAATCAGTATTACTGAATAAGGGAATCATCCTTGGAAAATACTCATCAACAAGGTACATATACGAGTAAATTTTGCATAGTTTTGTATTTATAATACAACTAGCTGACCCAGCGAACTCTGTTCCGCCTTAGAGGCAATAAATAAGCAGATTTTAGATTTTATTATACACGTTAGAAAAAAAACACCCTGTACAGTAATGATTTATTTTCAATGATGTATCCCTCTAAAGTTTATTTTTTAACACAAATGAATGAAATTGTACGATTGTGGCATGGAAAACAGTAAGTTGCAATTGACGTTAAAAGAAGAACACCCTGTATGGAGATTTCGGACGAATACATTATGAGAATCCATCCAAGGTACCTATTTAGTTAATGCTTTGTTTGTGACACAAATCACTTCAATCACGTACAATTGTGCCATGAGAAAAAGGACACCCTGTATAGTAATGCTTTATTTTCAATGGTGTATGCCTGGAAAGTTTATTTTTAAACACACATGACTAAAATTGTACGATTATGGCAGGAAAAACAGCAAGCTCAGATATTTCCATCAATGAGAGCATGGTTGAGGAATGCCTTTTCAAGTTGAAACTGGACACTTCTCCGGGTCGTGATGGCATCACTTCACGTTTGCTCAAAACTTGCGCCAAGGCAATGGCAATACCCTTAACTATTATCTTCTCCAAGTCATTTTACCATTCTTGTCTTCCATCAGATTGGTTATCTGCCACTGTTACTCCGGTTTTTAAAAAGGGTGATAAATTGTCACCCTCAAACTATCGTCCTATTAGCCTGGTGTCCTCAGTTGCGAAGGTTCTGGAGCGAATCGTGTGTGATCAACTAATGGAATTCTCGATGAGGCAGTCTATTATACCGCCAGAACAGCACGGCTTCATTCCCGGTCGCTCTACTACCACAAATCTCTTGACCTGTTTGTCTGATTGGACTAGATCTTATGACCGCGGCATTCCGGTGGACGTAATATACCTGGACTTCTCTAAAGCCTTCGATCGGGTTCCACACAGGAGACTCATCTCCAAGCTCGAACATTGTGGCGTCAGAGGGAAGCTTCTGGATTGGATCTCGGCCTTCCTATCTGATAGATCCTTTCGCGTGAGAGTGGGTGATACCCTTTCTTCTTCCGATGTACCAGTTGTGTCATGCGTACCACAGGGGTCAGTTTTGGGACCAATTCTCTTTTTGCTGTATACAGCTGATTTGCCACGCATGCTGAGATCTTCTTGTTTACTTTTCGCGGACGATTATTATTATTATTATTATTGATAAGGGGGTTACGTTGCACCGCGACCTTGAGATCTATTGTGCCCCCCAACAGAGCTGTTCTCACCATTACGCCATCTACAGCTCGCCCTCCAGTTCCAGAGTATAAATGAACCTCAATATCTGGGAAGGCTTCAAGGATATTATGTCTTCACTCCTACAAGTTTCCTGTCCAAAGCATTCCTTTCGCTGACTTGCAATGGCGAGGCATTTCAGCGAAAGGAATGCGGAATTCGCGGACGATACCAAGCTATATAATTATCCTCTTTCCAACTATGTCACTCTCCAGGAGGACTTGAACGCGTTAAAGAGCTGGTGTTCCACTTGGCTGTTGCCCTTAAACATCGAGAAGTGTTCAGTACTGCACATTGGAAAGAACAACCCTCTTCATGAATACCAAATAGACGGTAAAACTCTGCGGTCAGTTACTCATTATTGTGCCCTTGGATTAACTGTTTCTAGTGATTTATCTTGGTCTCAGCATGTCTCCCAAACTGCCAGCCGAGCCAAGCAGGTTGCTTTTCTCCTGCTAAAATCCTTCCATGGCTGTAGTGCCAGGACATTCAGCCAACTCTACAAGTACCATGTGCGCCCCATTATGGAGTACGCGGGTCCTGCTTGGTGGCCTTCCTCCCGAGCGGATGTAGTTCTTTTGGAGTCGGTCCAACGATGGGTGACGCGCTTTCCTTACGGCTTTGTACGTCCTTCATACGAGGAGAGGTTACAAATTTTCAGTTTGCCCTACTTTGAGGATAGGAGAACTAGAGGTGATATGATATTTACCTTCAGTGCCCTTCACGGCCGTTTTGGTGAGGATGTGCGTCGCCAATACTGTTTGAATACCAATCACTTGAGAGGTCACTCGCTCAAACTTGGAAGAGAGAATTTTCGGACATCCCAGAGGCAACAATTCATCACCAATAGGGTGTTCCATCTCTGAAACAGGTTACCTGACGACCTGGTAAATGCATCTTCACCAATGCTTTCAAGAACGGATACGACCGCTGGATCACACAACGTTGAATATTATCCTTCTTTTATGTACTATATTTTCATTTTTAAGCTAAAACGTATATTTTGTTTGAATGTCATTTTTTAGTTTGAGTTTATAGGTTTGTATACCTCTACTCTTATTGTGGTTATAATACTAATAATAATAATAATAGTATAACACAAAAAAGTATCCTATGTCCGTCTCCTGGTTCTAAGCTACCTCCCCACCAATTTTGAGCCAAATCGGTATAGCCGTTCTTGAGTTATAAGTGAAGTAACTAACACGACTTTCTTTTATAAATATAGTTACGGCAAGTGTCGTGATTTAAAGAAATTGAATTTGTTTACAAAATTGACTGAAATTTAAAATTGATGGATTCCTTCGTAAAAAAATGAAGAGGTTTCTCCAAGCTACCCGAAACCCAACCTGAAAAATGAAAAGATAAGAGGAGAAAAACGAACAAATTAAAAATAATAATTAACCCCTTAACCTTAACCTTATAGAGGAGTTTATTTGTGAGAGGGGACTCACAAATAAACTCCTCTATAGCCACATGAAGAAGAGTCGCCTCACAGATTTCACATTTTCACAGATATTCACTGTTGTTCTGAGAAATCCAAGTCATTTCAGATATGATTTTTACAAAATTCCGAGGAAATTTGCGCGTCGGCATTCTACAGGTAATTGCCGAGTTTGAATATGATCAGATTTGTTTATTTTGATTTATACAGTAAAAAATGCAGATGTGTACTACTCCAAAATCATTTGGCCGATTATGCCTATTAAGAAACTCAAATATTGCACATATGTATTTGTTATTCTGCAACTAGCTGCCAAGTTTCAATTTGATCAGATCAGTATTGGTTGATAACAAAATTTGTAGCCGGAAACCGGTCGGGCGATTATGTCCATTAACGAGTCCCTCTTATTTGGACGCGCCAGCTAAGTACCTATACTGAAAGTTTCAAGTCACTATCTCATTCCATTCTCAAGTTATCGTGCCAACGGCCACGAACAGAAACAAATTGGAATTCGAATTCTTCATCAGTGAGTCAAACCAAATCGTTTGTGACTATTTTCGGCGAAAAATTCTAAAGTTACAGACATTTGTCCAAAATGTGAATTTTTACTTCTCCTGCTTTTTCAATGTAGGTAGTTACCTATTTTTTTTAATGTATCTCTAAATTGTGTTAAGCATTTATTCGAAGGGTTGGCCATTTGTGCCTCATCAAATAAGAACTTAAAAGAAAAAAAGAACACAAATATTTTCCAAACTTTTTGGCTAAATACGTAGATGACATCATTGCAATTGTTGATGAAAATTTTGTAATTAACGAATTTACCAGTGTCTTAAACACTAAATACCCGTCTATTACTCTCATCTTCGACGGCTATTTGCCATTCTTAAATTTGAAATTATCCAGAGATGACTCGAATTTAATTAATTTTGACATTTTTAGAAAACCTACCGATTCTGATCTTTACATTTCGTCTGATTCGGTAGCTCCCTGGTCACATAAAACAGCCAGCTTACATTTCCTCGTTAACCGGTTATTTAAAATTCCGCCAAGCAATGTAAACTACATGATTTTCCAAATTGCCAAAAGAAACGGATATAGTCAGCAACTAGTTCATAAAATTATCAGCAAACATAAAGAAAAAATCTCTTCAGTAACATAACCCTAACGAAAGAAATAAAAACGGTAAAAGGTTTCCACGCTTTCACATTCCATCCGAAAATAAACAGCAAACTCCAGAATATTTTCAAAAAGGTTAATATAAAACTGTTCCAAAACTTCCACGAAAATTAAACAACTTCATGGAAATGCATTCGATTAAACTCCGAATATGTTAAAATCGGATATATATGAAATTAAATGTTTAGATTGTAACAAGTGGTACGTCGGGCAAACAACCAGAAATATTTTCACCCGTTATAAAGAACATAAGGGAAACATTCGGAACAACAACATCGATACATCTGCTATTGAAAATCACGGTTTTAGCAGCTGGTCACTCAATTTCAGAAAATTCCATTAAATTGTTGAAAAATTCCAATAAATTGTACTAACGAACACTTGAAGGAATCGAAATGTATAAGAGAAAAGATATTTTACTCAATAATGATCTAACCCCTATTAACAACTAATTATTCTCACTAATCGGTTTATGACTAAAACTAAAGGTATAATGTTAACTCATCTTAAGTGTAGAAATTGATAGCAAGCTTTAGTAACGCTTTGTCTTTGAAGATGGAAACTGTAGTGGATAAGTGTGTAGTTACTTTTGTATTGTGTTAGCAGTATGTATGTAAAGCGGTAAAAATAAGAAAATTCCAGAGCCATCTATATTACACTAATTTATAAAGACCATGTTGCATAAAAGATAACTTTGAATAGAGTGATGAATAACTTTTATTCTAGCTTGTGTACTATGATGAGAAACGTTCTGTGAATTGTGTATTTTACACTTCAATCAACCAATCTCTGATGTGAACCGGTTCTGATGTGAAATGATTTCGTTTAAACGTTCAAAAAAAGTTACTTATTAAGGATGCCAAGAGAAGAAGCCCCCCATTTTGAAATTGCCCAAATTGACTAATTAACTTCGAACTAATTATTTCGGTCAGTTTAAACATGCCGTCACGTTCTCCACTCGAATATCGAAGAATTAATCAAGCGCAATCTTCGATCGCGGCGAATATCAGACATTTCTTAGATTCGAGATGTTCTGATAAGGAGTAACTAGGTAACGTTTTTTCCAAGCTAGCTGCCCAGCTACAAATCATCTTGAGTGGATGAGAATTAGGGACCGAGTTTCCTGTGAAATGGTTGATAATAAGTGGTGCCGACAAATCATCGAAACAAGTATCATTTCATTGGATACCTGTATGAGATTGGTGGTTTGGCTTTGTGACAACTTCGGAACTTGTTTGAATTATAGGTTTGCTGTATGTGATTTCGACTTGCAGGTGTAATAAAAACAAAGAGAGCATAGTTGTTCGGAGAAATACAAGAATATACAGACAGTGAAGTGTATCTCTTGTTAGCTACGTAAAAAGAAGTTTGTGAGGATCGTATCAGAAAATTTAAATTTATTAAAAACTATTATTTGTTCCACGATTACTTGAGAACGTTGAGACATAGCATCCGAATGCGACATTTGGGTTCGTTAATAGGCATAATCGGCCAAATGGTTATGGAGTTATACACATCTGAATTTTTGTTGTTATTTGCTCCATAACTCAAAATATACAAAACCGATCCAATTAAAACTCGATAATTATTTGTAGAATGTCCGGAATACCGACGCGCAAATTTTCTCCGAATTTCGTGATTATCGTATCCTGAAATTACTTAAGAAGTGAGTTTTTTGTATATCATTAGATATTTGAAGAATTTCAATTCACATAGAATACATAGGCGAGAATTAAAAATTCTGTGATTATAGACGTTTTTCTCGTTACTCAAGTTTGTTATTAAAATGGTATACGAAAGGTACTCATACTAGGTATATAATAATAGTTGAGAAAACAGTCTATCAATATCGATGATAAATTCGAATAAGAGTGTCCAAGTATCCAATAGAGGTGAATAAAACATTATAAACAGTAAATTTGTCGGTACAAGGTCAAATTTTAATCAGCTATCTTGAAAAATGTTATATATCAAAAACTCCACCTATGAGGCGTGAATAGACAATGGAACATGCGTGCAAAAGCTGTTGACTTCAAGTCAGTGCTTCAACGAATTAATATGTAATTATTTTTCACTTCTTTGTTCTGCAAGTCCATGAAAATGTATATATTTAGACTTCAGAAATGGGAGCCTAATGTAGTATTTCAAAATTTCTAACTTGAAAAATTTGGAATACACTAACATGAGGTAAAAAGTATCACTGGATTTGTTCATTAAATGATTAATAGATTTCACTAATGTGTAACGTTACTGAAATCTACATGGTATAAATATTAAATATGATAAGGATAAAGAAGATTTCAAACGATTTGATTGAAAATATACATATGTGCGAATAGGTTAATCCATTCAACTCTAAACTTGTAGTAAACACAAACTTTTGTTTTAGAGAACAATACATATATAGGGTGTTTCATTAATAATTGTAACTAACTGTTGAATCTTGAGCTGAAATATTAAGATTTAATCTAAAACACTTAGTTGAAATGTGATTTCTAATTGGTTTATAGGGGGAAAATTTAATATCTGCCCAGTACTATTAGGCATATCCTTGTCATACTTTTCGAGAATTGTAGGTAGTCTACACCCTACTAAATTATGAATTTTATAAATAAATGGTTCTCGCCACTTCCAGGGTCGTACGACAGGGGACAAGTGACTGGTTGACGCTTCCCAAATTCTACGCCACTGGCCAAATGTTCATTTTAGTACAATTTTTCGATACTGCAATACTATCTATGTAAATTGCATAATATTTCTCCGAAACGATGAAATCATTAATTTTAGAGATATTACATATATCTTCACAATTATTTTGATAATTTCAAAGTATTGGGCGCGAATATTTCTCATATTTTTAAATAAAACACCCTGTAACTTAGTAAGGAGTGACATTTTATGTGAGTGATTCAGGTAAAAATCTTAATATTTTGAGCTCAAGATTCAACAGTTAAAATATTTCCAATTATTAATGAAAGACCCTGTATTTTTCTAATCTTATGAATACTACTCAAACATGATCTACGTAGGTTTTATGAATCTTGAAACTTGATATTTTTATATTGACTTTATATCTAGTATAATATACAGGGTCTCCCGAAATATATGCAACAAAATTTAACAGTAGATTCTTGAAGAAAATTTAGGGGACCCTTATTCCTTATTTTTGTGAAAGGGGCCCCCATTTCGGAGTTACAGACCTCTTAGTTTGGCCCCCCAGATTCGTTTTATGTCAATATCTCAGAAAATTGTTGCATATCAATATTACATACCAAATTTTGTACACGGGGGTTCCGAAATATGATAAATATGACAGTGTTACCATTTTTGACATGGTGCCCCCTTAAGACACTCTTCCTTGGGCCCTCTTGTCTTTGGAGCCCGAAAACTTTGTAAGCGTATTTTTATTTCTCCAAATTCATTATTTCATAGGAAAGTCGGGTTTCTTGTGATTTGTCTTTGTTTCTTGCATTTTTTTCGTAAAATGAGTAGTTTTCGAGTAAAACGGCATAATGTAACATCATGCATGCACTATGTAACACCATGCATATCGGGATTTGTAATCAAACGTAGCAGCCGAACATCCAACCCTGTGATATGTACTGATATTGCATGATTATTATGTGTTGGATTAAAATCCTCAGAAAACGACTCATTTTATGAAAAAAATGCAAGAGACAAAAAAAATTACAAACAATTCGGGCTTTCCTATGAAATAATGAATTTGGAGAAATAAAAATACGCTATCAAAGATTCTGGGCTCCAAAGACAAGGGGGCCCAAGGAAAAGTGACTTAAGGGGGCACCATGCCAAAAAACGTAACAATGGCAGATTTATCATAATTCAGAACCCACGTGTATGAAATTTGATATGTAATATGCTAATATGCAACAATGTTCTGAGATATTGACATAAAACTATTCTGGGGGGCCAAATTCAGAGGTCTGTAACTCCGAATTGTGGTCCAATTTCACAAAAATAAAAAATAAGGGTCCCCTAATTTTTCTTCAAGAATCTACTGTTATATTTTTCTGCATATATTTCGGGACACCCTGTATAGGTATGACCAGACGGAAAATAAAGAAGGTGACTTGATGGCTATTAGGTTCGAAGTCACGATATCCTCCTTTGTGAGCTCCAACTCTCTTCACTGCTCTTCATGCATTAGACTGTAATCGACTCAGAATTTCCAAAATACATAGGCATACATTTGGTCGAGATGATAGTGAATTTGTAATCCATCTGTATACGACAAACGAAAATGTGAAATGTATCAACAGGCTCAGGGGTATACTATAGCTTCTTCAAGATCCATAAGTAAATTACCTCCAAATTGGATAGTTTGAGACAACACAGCCTTCGAGTCCATTACCAAACAAAAATTTGGATCAATAGTAATGTACCATGACCATCTTTACCGGATCCTATATTTAGTGGGTGGTATGTAGAAAATGGAAAACTTCTGCCAAAATTAACGACGATGCCAATCCTACCTAAGGAAACATCTATCCTTAGCAACTGCAGTTGTAGGAAAGGTAAATATTATATCGAATATCAGATCCGTAAATATTCTTTATGAAATGGAAATTCTCATTTCAGATTGCACAGGTTCAATGTGTTCCTGTAAAAGAAAACAAATTCCGTGTATTGGCTCCTGCAAATGTATGGCCCAAAAAACATGTGCAAATACGAGTACTTCAAATTTTTCAAATCTTCCTTCCCTTGATGATTCTTCATCTGATAGTGTTAGTTGAATTAGATGAATCAAGACATGTAAGAAATTTTTAGACCCTAAATATCATAGATACCAACTATATACCTTCTTAATTCTTTTCCAGATTTTTGGTCTAGGATTCAGGAAATCTTGTTACTACTAATGAGAATGAGCGATGATTTCAAAAATGTGTTAATATTACGTCACAAAATTGATTTATGAAGTAATGAATATAAGTTTGAACTCGCATATTTATTTACGAATTAACAAAATTAAATCAAATATATATGAATTATATGTAAAATTCTCATATATTTAAAAAATTAGGAATATCTTCAAAATGTGCGTTCTGAAGGCACGCAGGAATAGTACTGTATAATTGGTCGGATGGATATAACGAACCTTATGTGCATAGATCAAAGCTCAAATCCATAAGGTCGCCACTAACATGGACTAACGCTGCAAATTGCGCCTTACTAGCGTCTCCAGGTTCGGTTTCGGTTAATGGGAGTTAATAAGACAATTTCTTATTTTGTGGGGAAACTGTTCTGCCTATTGTAATTTTGAAAGAAGCATCTGAATCGTTGGTTTTCGGAGCAGACCTTTCATATAAAGAATTTTTTCGATAATCCTAACAGATCTCGAGTAAAACCGAGTGGAACATAATAGTTAATATGGGTGTTCAGGGCAAGCGGTTATATCTTAAGGAATTCCTTTTAAGAGCATTGTATCCGAGTTTTTTGACAATTAATAAAAAATATTTCTGAATCGTATATTTCAACAGAAATTTGTGTGAGTGATATTCACCTAATATCTCCCTTCCGCTTTTTTGCTCTTTATTCAATGCTTTATAAAAAGTGTTACAGTGATCAGATCTAGTTCAAATATGCGCCGTTTTGTTCGATAATCTGTTTCCATCTAGACGGCAACTTCATAATACCTCCCTCGTAGAAGCCCCCCTCCTTATTTGCAAAGAACTCGGACAGCCACTTTTCACAATCCTCTTTTGAGTTCAACTTTACACCACCAAGGGCGTTCGCCATGGACAGGAACAGGTGGTAATCACTTGGCGCTATGTCCGGGCTATATGGTGGATGCGATAAAACCTCCCATCCTAGCTCCCGTAGCTTTTGACGAGTCATCAACAAAGTGTGTGGTCTGGCGTTGACCTGGTGGAACACTACACCCTTCCTGTTGGCCAATTCTGGACGCTTCTGGTCGATCACCTGCTTCAAGCGGTCCAGTTGTTCGCAGTAGATGGTAGAATTAAGCGTCTGGCCATATGGGAGCAGCTCATAGTGGATGATTCCCTTCCAATCCCGCCAAACACACAGCAAAACCTTCCTGGCCGTCAATCCCGGCTTGGCCACTGCTTGGGACGATTCACCTACCTTCGACCACGACCGTTTTCGCTTGATATTGTCGTATGTGATCCATTTTTCGTCGCCAGTCACCATCCGCTTCAAGAATGGGTCGAGTTCGTTCCGTTTCAGCAGCATATCGCAGGCGTTGATTCGGTCCAGAAGGTTTTTTTGCGTCAAATCATGCGGCACCCAAACATCAAGCTTAATTTTGTATCCAGCCTTCTGCAGATGGTTTAAAATGGTTTTGTTTCTAACTCGCATCTCCTGGGCGATGTCACGGGATGCCACATGCTGGTCTAACTCGATGTATTCCATGATTTGATCGGTATTTGTCGTCACAGGTTTCCGCCGGCTGGCTTATCCATGGTGTCGTTTTCACCGGCTCTGAATAGTCGAAACCATTCCTCCGCGGTTCGAACTGATATAGTACCATCCCCAAAAACACCATTAATCTCACGAAACGTTTCTCTAGCGGATTTGCCTTTAACGAAGGAAAACTTTAAAATAGCGCGAATTTCGGCGTTAGTGAACTCCATGTTTACACGTCTATAACTGTTGAACGCAATATCCAAACTTATCATGCATAGCGTCGTTTTGTAGGTTATGTCAAGACCTTTCAAATTATGTACAGTATTGCCAGTGACGAGCTCTGTAGAGCTTTGTACATAGCCGCGAAATTCAAAAGACAAAAAGGCTGAAGGGAGATATTTGGCAACCTGTTAGATGACCATGACAGAAAATTTTTTTTTGTCAATTTTTGGATATATGCCCCCCACCCCTTCCTGCACACGACGATTTTTTGACGACCAGTTGAATTTGCATTGTAAGGGTATGGAGAATGATACCCAGTGGTCTATACATTTTAGCAATGAAGGTCACACGGGGTGACACGATAGAGCCCGGTTTGAACTCTACTATCCTTTGACTGCAGGAGACCGCATTGTACCTAATTTTGCTTAAAACATTGCTTCAAGCACTGACGTGAAGTCAGGGGCTTTTGCGCGTATGTTCTATTGTCCATTCTCCTGTATTGGATTCTCTCAATCGAATTTACCATAGTAAATTCGATCAGCAGTGCCCCACATAGAACATTGAACATTTTGGACCTCTTGTGATACAGGACGAAGGATACTATATTCGAATATAGCTTATATATCAGTGCAAATACTTAGGAGTGGCAATGGATTCATTTCTCAGGTGGAATTGACATATATATGACTTGGTTGGAAAATTGAGGGGCCTGGTTCCTAGATTCAAGTATTGGACTGGGATTTTGGATGTTGAGCGTATGTTGATTTTGTATCATTCTCTCGTGGAATCCCAACTTAAATATGGCATTATAGCTTGGGGGGCCACATATAAAAAAAAGTCTACAGGCTTGTTGTTCAACAAGAGTGGTTCCTGAAGATAATTTTCAAAAAGGAGATAACTTTTCCCACCGAAGAATTATATAAATTGTCAGGTGTATTAGATGTATATAAATTGTATTGTTGCGCAGCTCTTTTATTCACAAAAGCTAATCTGAGGTAAAATCAATTAGTGACCCATAATATTGATACCAGATACAGTCAGTTTATACTTACCGTGCCAAGAATGAATAAGACCCTAACTCAGATATGCTATGTTTATTTGGGACCGTTAATGTTCGATCAACTTCCATTAGATATAAGAAATAGTGTATGGCGTGAAAATTTTCAAAAAAAGAATGAAGAAATGGATATATGCTGTCAACAGGACCTACATCATGCAGTTGATTGATAGAAAAAAATGCTACTTTTGCCCTCGTCTTTAGTTTTCATTGGATTTGAGTCCATCGTTTTTGAGTTCATGGAATATAGTTTGAGAGAGGAAAATTGAATTTTTTTTTGGTTTCTTTTTTTCTGTGGTATATTTCTTATGGATCAAAATTTAACGATTGTTCACCTAGTATACTTTATTATTTTTTTGGATAAACGATGTAAGGCTGTTAATTTGGGAAATATATCTACTTATTATTATTATTTTTATATGCGCAAAAGCTCCTGACTTCACCTCAGTGCTTGAACCAATTTTACATTTTGTAATTTTTTAATGATTTTCTAGGGTTCTCACAAAGATTTACACACGTCTCTATGTCGATATTCTACAACAAGTTAGCAAAGCTTCAATTCGATCGAGGAAATAATAATCCAGGTGGGCATAACTCCGAAACCGTTAGATCGATTATGGTCAAAAACGAACTTAACTTAGTCTCTATCTCGTTACGTTCGAAACTAATCGGGGCAATGGTCACCCATCCAGCTACTGAACTCACACAAAGCGGCTCGGAGTTTTCAACAATATAGATTCCATGTCGGACGAATAGTTTCTGAAATATAGAATTTTATTCATTTTTAAAAAAATTTCTAGTGATACGATACTCACGATATTTTGCAAGAATTTTCGTGTTGGCATTCTACAACTAAAAACCATGTTTGAATTGGATCTGTTCTGCATCTTTCGAGTTACTGAGGAAATAACAACCAATTTCAGATGGGTATAACTCCAAAACCGTTTGGCCGATAATGCCTTTAAACATGCGCATTCAGGTGCGCAACTTAACCTGAAATTCTCAAGTTCCTATCTTTTTCCGTTCTCAGGGTATCGTGACATGAATAATATTTTTTAACAATTTTTTGAAAATTTTCTAGCGATACGATTCTCACAAACGTCCTTAGGTTAGGATTAGTATTGGTTGAAAACAAAGATATTACTCGGAATCCATTGGGCCGATTATGCCCATTAACGAACTTGTGCGTCTGATTGGGATGCACCACCTACCCTGAAAATTTCAAGTCGCTATCTATATCCGTTCTCAAGTTATCGTGGCAACGGCCAGCCGGACATAATCAAATTAGACCTAGAATTCTTCATCAGGGAGTCGAGTCCAATCGTTTGAGACTATTTTTGGCGAAAAATTCGCAAATTACAGACATTTGGGAAAAATGATAACCCTATGATGTTCCCTATAACATACGCGCAAAAACTTTGAAAAAATCGAGGCGGCTGATTAATGGTCAAAAAAATCCCAAATTTTTGGATTTTTTTGAGTTTTAGACTTTTCACTTCTGATGGGTGTTCTTTTTCGTGACAATATATCGTAAACAGTTTCAAACAAGATATAATTCGAGCCCAACCTTAGTGTTTTACGTCCAATAGATCCTCATATATTGGACCTTGAATATTGAATATTTTTTACAAAAAGATTTAGTCGACCTTGAAACATAGTATGGGCTGAAATACTCTTTGTTCGATAAAAGCTCTATAGGATTACAATTTCGGTGTACATTTGGCGGGAAAGTTTTAACTCAAATATAAGTGGTTAAACATCCCGCGGTGAGCTCTTGTTTCGCTCTGTCGACATATTCCTCTGCGAATTTTTCTCCACTTAGTATCCCCTATCAGATGACTTCATGAAAGGTGTATTTGTTTGCTTTTCAGACATACTGAAAGTGTTTCCTGAAACGATCGTTCATAAAACAAACAATGTTCTCTCGACAAATGGAGAATCTGTACAACATTTGCACACGTAATCATAGCTGCTGTAAGACCCGAATATTTCCATTCATCCATTCAAATGAGCTTTGGCATGGATGGGTCAAAGCAACCTGTCATTTCATGGGGCTTGCAGCGAGGCAATGCATTTTGAAAGTTCTGCTATCATCCGCGGGCATTTATCTAAACTCATTGATCATAGAGCATTCATGGAAATGAGTGCGGACGCGAATGTCGAGACTTCATACCTCATAACAGCTGTTCTACCAATAAGATGTGCTATAGTTTTTAAAGTGATTAACAATTTTGTGACTTCGTTAGTTTTTGTTAATTTGCAAGTTTTGCCACTCATTCTGAAACTAAACCTGAATAATAACACTCTTCACTGAGTTAAAACGTTTCTTGAATAGGATTTGTTCTATTTTTGGTATAAACAAACTTTGACAAATCATATCTCTATCTATCTATCAAATTATTGGTGTCTGGGAATGATATAAATGGATTCTTACGATAGAACTGCATCATGAAAGAAATTAGATTCGAACAGACGGATTCTCCCTAATAACGAACTTATCCGAGATATTCATTCCTCAAATCTACTCTGAAAATTATATTATACCAATTAAAACTTAGACTTAGACTTGTTTTTACTGGAGATATTCTGAAGCCAATTTGATTATGTATCTCACCAAAGAATATATTTCCATCATCATATGGATTATCCACGGGCATTATATTATCACCTTAAAAGTATAATATCAAATCATCCTCATAATTCTACGATAGCTGAGGTTATTTCATTGGTCATCGCATTCAATCATACTTTGTTTTCTAGAACAGGAGGTGTATTTTATATCAAGAATAACAAACCAGAAATAATTTTGACATTTATCTCTCATAGGAAAATAAGATGACAAGTAAGAACACAGATCATATAATAATTCATAGATAAAATAATTAAGTACATCATTCTGTGAGGACATAGAAGTTCGATTCATTATTGATATTTCGAAAAATCATATCTCCGAAAGTATTAGCTTGTTGAAAATGATATGAATTGATTTTTATGGTGAAACTGCATCTTGGAAAAAAAATTTGAATTCGGAATTTGTAATACAAAAAAAATCAATAATCGACTTTTTATCTCCCAAACCCACTCTGAAAAGATCAACTGCCTAGCTCATTCTGTTCGAAAGTTATTGGCTAGACGCACCTAGCCTAGAGACGTGGAGGATTATCACAAGATTTCCACATGGGATGCACTTGGACAAGCCGATCTGGTGATCGAAGGACTAGTCACTGCGAAAGAACGAGATTACGTTTTCGGCTAACGGAACTGTACTGTAGACTGCACTAGAGTTCCACTGTAGATGCACTTTTTGCTAAGAGTATCAAAGAGTAAGTTGAAGGCGGTGGAGTGACGTAACAATGTTTCACAATAAATGATCCCTAGAACTAGGTTCGATAACTCATGCCACGTAACACTGCAGTTCTGTACTTAAAAAAAATCGTAGCGACGCACTGAGCATTATGAAGGCACTAGTATCGCGGCCGTTCAGTTGAAATTTTGGAAAATCTTGAGTTGAGAACGATATCAATGGGTTCTTATGATGGAACTGCATTTTGAAAAATTGAATTATAAATTTGAATTAGTACATTTTTTTGTCGTTATTCGAAAACAACAGGACAATTTTGCCCAAAACTACTCTGAACATTTCAACTGTCTAGCTCATTCCTTTCGAGAGTTATCATGTTAACGGAAGGCAGGACAGAATCGATTTTGACCACGGATTCTTGATCAGTGAGTCGAACCCAAACGTTTGCGACCATATAAGATAGACTTCCTCCTGAGCTTCAATCAAAACTAATCATGTACCTACAACTTTCATCGTAGAATTAGTTTCAGCCCTTGTTAAGTTTTGAAGATGACTAAAACTGGCTCTTTTAACTTTTAGGAAAAGTATCCAATACTAAAAGTCCAATAGATCCAGATCTATTGAACCAAAGCAATTGCAGTTGGGTTCGAATTGTGAAAAATTTCATTTAGTCTGAAAATGAGAGCTTTAGCGCGCATGCTCCATTGTTTATTCACGCCTCATAAAAAGGCGATCGAGCTCAATTTCGGTACTCGATTGTAAAATGGTGGGTCGAAAGTGTGGAATTTCAGTAGATTCTGATGGATTATTTCTTAAATATAGAATTTTTTAACATATTTTTTTGCGCGTATGTTCTGGGGAACATCGCATTATCATTTTGCCCAATGTCTGTAATTTTTGGAATTTTTCGCCGAATATGGTCTCAAATGATTGGGTTCGAATCCCCGATGAAAAATTCGAGGCCAAATTTGATTCTGTCTGGCCAGCCGGCCATTGCCACGATAACTTGAGAATGGAAAGAGCTAGCGACTTAAAATTTTCAGGGTATGTGGCACATCCCAATGCGACGGAAACGTTCGTTAATGGGCAAAATGGTTTCGGAGTAATAATTTTGTTTTCAACCAAAATCATTCAACAAATCCGATCGAATTGAAACTTGGCGAATAGTTGTAGAACATGAACCTAAGCACGTTCGTGAAATTTTGTGAGAATTGTATCGCTAGAAAATTTTAAAAAAATTCTCAACGAATATTTTTAATGTCACGGTAACCTGAGAACGAAAAGCGATAGCGACTTGAAATGTTCAGGTTAGGTTGTGCATCTGAATGCGACATTTGAGTTTCTTTAAGGGCATAATCGGCTAAACAGTTTAGGAGTTATACCCATCTGAAATTTGGATGTCATTTCCTCAATTATCGAAAAATACAAAACCAATTAAATTCAAACGTGATTATTATTTTAAGAATACCAATAAGAAAATTCTTGAGAAATTAGGTGGGGATAGTATTACTAGAAACTTTTTTTAAAAATTATTGAAAAAAAGTCTATATATCAGTAACTATTAGTTGCGAGAGCCTTCACAACCTAACTCTACTGCCAACTTCCATGTCGATCGGATATATATTGTTGGAAAATCGAGCCGCCTTGTGTGAGATCAGTAGATGAATGGGTGACCGTGGCCTCGGTAACTTTCGAAGGAGAGGAGATAGTGACTTAAAATTTTCAGGGTGTTGTGTATAAGAATGTGAGAGCTAAGTTCGTTTAAGGGCGTAATCGGTCCAACGGTTTCGGAGTTATATCCCCCTGGAATATTATTTCCTCAATAACTCAAAAAATAAAGACTCGATCGAATTTAAGCTTGATAACTAGTTGCAGAATATCGACACAAAGATGTGTTCAAAATTTTGTATTATCCATACCCTAGATAATTTCAAAAAAATTACAAAAAAATTTGGTTCAAGCACTGACGTGAGGTCAGCATAAAAATCTGTAAATATGAATGACGTCATAAGTAAAATTTTTATACCATGAGTTAGTTAATTAAAAACCAAAATTGACCTGTCTGAACGTTTTGCTTGAAAAATTTCAATACCGTCAAATGGGCTGAAATTGATTTTATGGAGGGACTTTGATAAAGAGTAATATTTCTTTAAATTAATTTGAATTTTCCGCAATTATAAGCAGACAACATCCGCGTGATCGTCAGTCGAAAGATTGAAGTTCCGCCATTATTGTGCCGTGCCAGCATAGAGGTAAATAGTTGCTCTTATGTTTCTGTATATCCTATTAGTATACGTGAAATTGACGGTAATTTGACACTGTTCAAAATTATGAAGTATTTCATGATCCTTTTAAATTTTGTTTACAATATCAGTTATTTACGATGGTCTGATTTCTACATAACCTCTGCAAATTTGACAAAAAATACGTTCGGTTGAAGTTTATTAAGGGATACATCATGTGGGGTCATTTTGATAAAACTTTTGGGGTCAGATTGATTGCTCCCAAAGTCACCCCATAGTTTAAGAACAATAACATGTTTGCTATTTTCCTTTGTTTGTTATACAGTATAGACCAACGAATTTTTTAAATTTCAGATCTGTTCCATTCGAAAGGTTGAAGTTTCGTCATTATTGTGTCGACATTCAAAATTGTTCCGAACGATACGTTTACGGTTAGCTTGGAGGACATCATAGCCATTTTGGAACCTTCCTCAGGAACTTCTGGGGGGCGCGGAATAAAATATGTGTTTTCAAAAGCAGTTGATGCTTTGGAACGTTAAATTTTGTTTATTAGGTTTTGTACTTTTTCGGTGCAATTTAGTTGAGTTTAAACATGTTATTTTATCTTGTTACCAAAGGAAATGCCAAATTTTTGATTTCTTATTTTTATAGGAAATTGGACTATATTTCCTATGAAAATAAGAAATCAAAAATTTGGCATTTTCTTCTTATTTCATAATCTCAGTTAAGGATAAATCTGCATCGCAACCACAATTAAATTATTTAACGGTGGTGAAACAGACTTGTTTCACGTTAATTTTCACGTTAACTGAAGTTGCGATTCTTATTTATGCTTAACCTAGGACCTCAGTTAGGACTTAACAGAGATTGAAAGCTTTGTGAATACGGCGGTATATGTAGTATGAGTTTAATTCACGATTAATTAAAAGTAACTATCAATTTCACCCCATTTGACAGGTACCGGAATTATGAATCTTATTCCTTACTTTATACAAACGGTAAATTTTTCATTTGCCATTCCGTGAAATTCTCATCTACTGAGCAAGTTCTATATGTGTGGCCTACTAATAATCAATAGATACCAAACAGGGTAGCAAATATGCTACAGATGCCGCTGAAAGATCTTATCACAGTCAGGGAGCTCGTTTAAAACTATCTCCACCATTTCATCGAACGATATCTATAATCACTGTTAATCTCCATGATTCACTTATTCAATCACGAAATTCTTTCGATCCGTTAAAAAACCGTATTAGTATCTTCCACTATGTTATTTTTCCCTTAAAACAGAGGATAGCACCGTTTTATTATATTGTGTCGAGATGAATAGGCCGTATTTATCTGCAGATCTAAGCAATGTGGAGAATGCTTCTCATGAAAATATCTCGGGGCTAAAGCATTCCCAAGCTCCAGCAATGTTTTCTAGAGAATTGAATCAGTTATTACAAGAAAAGTTCAATAATGATACATAAGGGAAGGGCTGTAAGGAATATATATTGGAATTCTTATCTCCTGCGAAACCGGCGTATTGTACGCTATAAAGTTTCGGAATTTATTCTCTGATCTCAATTGCGATTTTATTGAAATTATCTTGCTTGGATTGGCTTGACTATCGAATCGTATATGCACTCTTTCGAATGGAGTTGATGATTACTTTGAAAGTTTTACGAGATCTTGAACAGAAACTTTCCAATATAACATATAATGTACAATTCCTACAAGGGTTGCATTGTCCTCATGATACATCAAGAGTATACGTATTACTTTTATTTGTGGAAGTACTGTTTTAAGTTCACTGGCATAACTTCACATGACAACGCGGGAAGCTGAAAACCAATCTCTTTAGATTGAAACTTCAACAAACTGCAAAATACAACTGGATTTTACGTTAATTTCTTTCAATTCTATAAGAATGACTAACTAATGAATAAGATAGCTGCATCTATTCCGCCAATAGATGAGTAACTCCACTCTGACCCACCAATAAATACTATTACTTGATCTCAACAATAATTATTAATGCTCTTCTATCTGAAGCGATGCAAACGACGGTAGCTATAAGAATTTCGTAATACAATTCCAAAACGCTATACCTTGTTTGGATCACTGTATTACAGTGGAAAAATTATGTGCATGCAAACAAAATTAATAACTTCAGTACATATTATTAAAAAAGGGTAAAGCCCTGTGGCAGGAGCTCTGGCGCTCTTGTTCAAACATTGACAAACCATATCTTCCAAAGTATTGGTTTCTCAGAGTTGAGAATGATATCAATGGATTCTTATGTTAGAACTACACGATAAAAGAAATTGAATTCAAATAATAGTTTATTTATCAAGATTAAATGAGCAATCTGCAATGATTTAACCTCGTGGAATGGGTTGTTGCAACTTACACTCGGTGCATCGTTTTCACAACTCGAAATACTTAAGGAAAGTATCATCGACATGTCTAGAGCAAGGCTGATGGAGACAATCACAGCAGATAGTCCATTTATGCCTGATCTTTGAATGGGTATAGGCTGACAAACCAATTATTTTAATACATCAAAATATTGAATGGTTTCTTTCTGGGTTTTCTCTCCCAAACTCTGAAAAATATCTATAAAATAAAAAATTAATTATTTTGTGATTTGCTTCTGCATCAGAAACACAACATATTTGTCAGAAGCAATCAATTGAACAATGTTCCCTAACAAATAACAACGAAACAACATCAACGAAGAAACAACTATATACAACGATATAGTTGTTTCGTCGTTGATGTTGTTTCGTTGTTATTTGTTAGGCAACATTGTTCAATTGATTGCTTCTGACAAATATCTTGTGTTTCTTACGCAGAAGCAAATCACAAAATAATTAATTTTTTATTTTATAGATATATTTCAGAGTTTGGGAGAGAAAACCCAGAAAGAAACCATTCAATGATGAATTTACCTCCCACAGTATCCTTTAATGTTTACTCAGATCAAAATATATTAATAAAATAAAATCTCCACTTTTCATAATTTAATAGTTCATACCACTAAGGCATTCATTATGTATTATGAACCTTAACTCAAGAATGAATATTTGATACACAAATGTAGATCAATATTTCAGCATTTTTTTGCTAGCAACATTATGAAAATACTGTATATAGGAGCATGTCTCACTACTTAACGAAGTAAAAGGTAATATTAACCTCGGTGGTCAACGAACAATAATTTTCTTTCATGATTCCATTATGTTGTTCTTTCCTATTGCCTTCATAAACTAAATCATTAAAATGATCCAATTCTAAGTCTTCTGAAACATCATCCTTAATATGTGTACAAAAATTATTCAATATGCAACAAGTCAATATCATTTTTGGCGTCAAAAGAGTCTTGCATATATTCACAAATTCAAGATGCGGAACCTTGTTATCCAACACAAAATAATTTCAAAGTACGAATTATATAAACAAACTAGAACAGGAATAGAGATGACGTCTCTGATAGATAGATAAGAAGACATGAATAAACAGTGTACAACTCACTTAAGATGTACTCCATTCACTTTTGTGAAGTCTCCCGGTTGGCCATGATTTAGGTCTATCACGTTTTTGTAACTAAAAGACAGGCAGGTTGGCACTGCTGAAATATCGTCAAGATCAAAACAATTCGCCGATACGTTGCCAATTTCTACTCTCAACATAATCATAACATAATATTCAATTTTGTACAAGAGAGTCCGCCGTATTCACAAAGCATTGAATCTCCGTTAAGTCCTAACTGAGGTTCTCAGTTAAGGATAAATTTGAATCGCAACCTCAGTTAACGTGAAAATTACTATGAAACAGGCCTGTTTCACCGCCGTTAAATACGTTAACTGCGAGATTGCGATTCAAATTTATCCTTAACTGAGGACCTAAGTTAGGATTTAACGGAGATTGAATGCTTTGTGAATACGGTGGTATATCACAGACCATGATCTTCGAATAATAAAGAACTCTTCGCTTTGAAATTGAAAATGCCGAAAGTAGTTTTGAAGAAGCAGAAGTGCTATACAGAACCGAAATCTGCAATACGAAAGCTTCATTCTGACATGTTGAACTCTCGAATGAAATTACTTAATTTCCTATCATTATATTTTATTGAGGTATAAGAATGACTCGGGTTTCGTAGTACTACTACATTTTGAAACTGGTGTATTTCAAGTTGTGCAACAAGGTATTTAAATGTCTTCTTGAGAGAAGTGGGAAATTCCATAGGTACGTCTGTTCGTTTAGAAGCTTTTCTGCCAGTTATTCAGGTACTTTTATTCTTTTTTCAAATGAACTATCACAAAGTAACGGACTACTCTATCCATTACTTTTCAATAAAATTTCAACACTTGATTCTTGATTTCCAAACAAGAAAATAGCATAATTCAGTCTTCCAACCAGTTTATATACGTGAAATATTTCTAGTAACAACTTAGGAAAAATTTTCTTCCACAGTCGCCAGGACTGCGGAATTATTGAATTCACATAATATCTTCTCAAATTCATTATTTTTCCGAAGTAAATTCACATTGTGAAAATACGTACTTACTACGACTTCCTTGTAGAGACGACAACGTTGCATAGTTAACTGACAGGAGAATGACTATAACCTAACATTTTCAAAATATACATGGTGAAATGTGTCAAATTCTCATGGCCAACCGGGAGACTTTATAAAAGTGAATGGAGTATAGATATTATATTCTGGTACGGCGCAGCTCCTGAGTTCCGGGGGAGCAGAAGTCTAGATCTAGTCGATACTAGACTGTGCTGGGATTTCTTTATAGTCTTAAATCGATTAACCTCGGACAATTTTGAGATTTAACTGCTGTATTTTATTTTTCCAAGTGAAATACACAGGTTTTATACACACAGGTATGAAGAGAGGACTAATCTTTAAAACTTGCAATATAGAGACGATTGCAGATTATCATTTAAGAGGCAGAGTATCTTCACCATAAAATAAGGAATAGAGGTAAGATCAATGAGATCACGGAGTGGCTATAGTCAAATTAGGAACTGTATAGAACTATATGTTGAAGTTCTTATTGATATACTCAACACTGTTTGGCTGTTTTCCTTTTGACATGTAATCTATAATAATAATTGATATTTAAACCACAGATTAGTTTAAACTATACAGGATGCCAATATTACCAACATATTCATGGAATTTGAAAGACCTATCGCAGCAATATATCTCTATCATCGTTTTATCTGGATACTTAGTTTTGTGACTGTAATAACAAGCGTAAAAAAAAACTGGTTAACTTTTTTTTTCACAAAATTTCAACGATATCGAACGGGTAGTTCCCTAGATAATTTTTGATATATTTTTTTTTATTTTCTAGTCATGCAATATTTTTCGAGTTATTGGAAAAACAATAATCCTATCCATTTGCTCAAATGTTTGTAATTCTTGAATTTTTGGCCGAGAATGGTCTCAAACGATTAGTTTGAGACAAAATCCGTCAAGTATATTCATAATTATAACCATCTGAATAATTCAGATGGCTAAAAACCAGCCAAAAATTCGAGAATTACAAACATTTGAGCAAATGAATAGGCACTCTGTTCAGGTGAAAAAGGGCACCAAAAAACTATCGCGCGGACTCGCAGAACTTTAGATTAATTTCCTCTTGATTGCTATTGCTATAGAAATCGGAAATTTTTTCGGCACATGTAACAACTTCTTAAGTTTTTTTCAGTACCCCTTCACAGTTGGATTGTAGAGTGTGGAAGTCTTTCAAATAAAAGTTTCTCAGTCTTCAGGGGGACACCGAATGCAGACATTCAAACTGACCTTGGATTTAGATTTTAAGGTCATTTAAAGGTTAACTAGATTTTTTGTATAGGAAAATATACATTTTGCTTTACAGAATAATATTCTGCTTATAATAATAGGAAAATTTTGTGTCTTTCGTTTTTACTTTGAAGTACTTTATGATGACCATCTTAAATATGAAATAGTTAATGTCTCCAGAGGAATTTACTTTATGGAAAAAACGAAAGAGATATAAAGTCGTTGGTTTTTCACAAAGATTATTATTCTGCAAAGAAGTATGCCCTATTGAAAAAATTCACTTGGCCTTGAAATGACCTCGAAATAAAACTCCAACGCCAGATTAAATATCTGCATGCGATTTATCCCTGAAAATAAGAAACTTTCATTTCAAACATTTTTTGATCCAGGCTATTTCCATGTATTTATTTCTGTGGATCTATTTAAATGGATCACCCGGTATATTAATTCGTAGAAATGCTTTCATTGTTACAGTCTTCGTGCCAAGAAGGATTCGCAGCTAATATTTTGAGAAAATTAATGTATGTGTTAGATTTATCACTATACTAATTTTCGGATGAAATGGTACGTCCTGAACAGAAAATTGTTCTTGATGAGCCACAAATACACCTCCCCACAATGTCCCATTGTGACTGAAACAGAACTCTGCTGCCAGCTACCCTTGTCGAAGGTAATATGCATAAATCGCCGAAACGTCCAAGAAGTTTAAACTTTTCGCAATGATAATGCTAGACAATATCGGACAGCCTTGGTCGTTAATCTCCGTAACGAGCAAGGAATGCCACATTAACTACAATCTCCTCAAGCCCCCGATTTGAATTGGTTTATAGTCACCGAACAGCTCCCGAAATCTTGAATGATTAGGTAAGTATTTTCCCAAAGATTTCGGGAGTTCCACAAGAAATGTTTGATACCGAAGTAACAGCAAATAATACGTGAAGGGCATGATCTATAGGGTCAATGTGTATAAGAGTACGCACTTAGTAGATAAAGTTCAAGATCTGTGAGATTTTTTACAGCAAAGTCCTCCTTTTTGCCATTTGGTCTTATATTAAATAACATATTTAAATATCATCACGCATCCAAATAGCATATAACTAAAAGTTATTCAACTTTTTCTAGACATCCACGAATGCGTACTCTTATGCAGCGGATATAAGAGTACGCACACTATTAAAATACGATAATTCGCTAATTCAAAGGCTAAAAACAATGGAAAATGAACGCATAAAGCATTTTCTTTTATTTACTCAAAAAATATGTCTGGAAATATAGAAGCACACTCCCACATGAAACATTCACAACAGGTTACAAGACACCATATGAACAAAGTAAATTTCTGAATAAATATGAATACAAAATCGATTACAATAATTTCAAATTAGTGAACTCATATAATATTATAGCGTAAGTATTCAAACAACAGAATATTAATCTTTTACCCCAAGACTTATAAGTTCCCCTATAAAATAAGTCGTAAACGATTCATGACACCATTTATTGCATTGAGAGCACATCATCCACTCTTCCTCTGATTTTGAATGAAAATCATTGCACCTTGGGCCACTGACATTCACATCTTCTCTTTCGTTATTGAGTCTTTGTTTATTTCTTGTTCTAGAATGTCTAGAATATGTACGAGAATGTGAATTTCTTTTTACTGCCTTTGGTCATTTCTTTTCTTCCTTGTCTTTTTTTTCTTGCGTGAGAGCGCAAGTGCGTACGTGTACTACGTATTTTGCGTACTCTTAGAAACATACGTGGAATTCGATTTTATTAACTTTAATTCTGGCGAAAACTAACTCTTCAACCATTTTCAGATGGCTAGATATTGAATTAATCATGCTGCAATCAAAATTAAACCTTTATAAAGCCATAGCATCAGTCTTACCTGCACAAACACAAAAACTTCGAGCACCCAAAATTACAGTGTGCAGCAACGAAAACTTCTTACCCATCTTTCTTTCAAACGACGCTAATAATTGAAGATTTTCCTCTTGACTTTATCATTAGATACGATATGAATTATGAGTGAAAAACAGATGGCGGCCTAATGATAGTGGTGCGTACTCTGATACACATGAGTACTCTTATACACATTTACCCTACAGGTTCTCTTCAATGGTGTGTCACTTTGCTAAATCCGTCATTTTCGAATTTCTTGTCGAAAATGGTATCATACGATTAGATTCCACTCACGATATGCCGAAAGTAGTCTAAAAGGTATAGGTTCGATTGACTGATGAAGAATTCGAGATCTAATTTGATTTTTTCCAGCCGGCCGTTGCCACGATGACTTTCGAACGCAAAGAGATAGAGACTTGAAATTTTTCGGGTAGCTCACGCATCCGAATGCGTGGGTTGAGTTTGTTAATGGGTATAATCGGCCTAACTGTTTCTAAGTAGATACTGATTTTGTTTTCACACAATATAGACCTGATCGAATTGAAACTTGGTAACTACTTGTAGAAAGCCGTATGTGGAATTTCGTGAGGAACGTATGGCTGGAAATTTTTTAAATATTAGGGAAAGCCCTATGGAGAGAGACTATGGCGCTCTTTTGAAACTACTAGAGAGTAATGAGTGTAACTATGATAAATCATACGTCCGAAAGTGTTGACTTGTCAGTTGGGAATGATATCAATGAATTCTTATGATAGAACTGCATCATAAACAAGAGAACCAAAAATTAAACGTAGGTCTGGCTCACCTCATATGTTGGATCTACATACCTACATCAGAAAATTATAATTAGAGCATTTCATGAAATCATAAAATTACGATTAATTATTGAATTTTTCAAAAATCATATTTACGACAGTATTAGTTTGATAGAGTTGAGAATTATATCAATAAATTCTTATGATGAAACTGCATAATTGAAAATAATTCTATATATCAGAAACTATCCGTCCATTATCGCTAAAATGTTGAAAGAGTCACCAAAACCTAACTTTACAGACATGTTCTAAATTTCAACTTATTCAAGCAGTCTTGTGTGAGTTCAGTAGCTGGCTGGGTGACCATTGCCACGATAACTTCCAAATGGAAAGATAAAGTGATTTGCACTTTTCAGAATAGGTTATGCATCTGAATGGTACAGTTAAAGTTCGTTGTTGGGTATAATCAGCCAAACAGTTTCGGTTGTTAATTCCAATCCCAATAAATCAAGATTATCAAACCCGATCCAATTCAAAATTGGTAATTACTTTGTAAAATATCAGCGCGCTAGTTTTCAAGAAATTTCGAGAATCATCAGAAAAAATAAAGATTTTTTTTTCTTCAAAATGTTATTTTTAAGCTCTTTTTTAATCGAGTGGCGAATTTCCACCCGATCGACTTCGTATAAGGCGTGAATAGACAATGGAATATGCGCGTAAAAGCTCCTGACTTCACGTGACTTTTTAACGATTTTTTTACGGTAGGTAGGACTGATCGAAATAAATAATTTTACGAAAAATCGCCTAAATAAAATAAGCAAGATGGGACTAATCTCAACTCCCAAAGTCGCATGCGACTCCAAGAAGTTCAGAGTAGGGCTCTGAGTATCCTCTCGCTTTCATTCAACCTTAAGCAATCAGTAAATAGAAAGATCAGATAAATCACGTATTCGACAACTTTCTTATTAAATAACAGGTGTAGTACGGCCACTAAACGAAAGAGAAAAGCACGAAGTTGTAGACCTAGAGTTTTCGCTAGGTCTGCATTTGTGTTTACGGTTTATTGTCTGAAATATTGGGTTAAATTGAGTGCTAATGAGTTTTGAGAGTGTAAAAATGATACGTTTCTGAGTGATATCTATTGATTCAGTCCAAATTCAGTCCAAATCAAGCGAATAATTGCGTCTAGGTATCATTCAAAATGCCTGGTAGACGTAATAAAAAACGAGCCAAATTACCACTTACAAAATGGGTATATGTCAACTATTCTGGTAGACCCCAATTTGAAAATGAAATTGATTTTTTATATAACTCGCAAAAATTGGACTCCTCCCCAAAATTAGGCTATTTGTTATGTTCTTTCCCAAGAGAATTAATTCATCAGATATGATGTATTTGAACTTAAAGATTGCAAAATTGTAAACAACCTTTCGAGATTTCCTATAGTGAATATAAATACCGTTCCATAATTTTTTTCGAATTTGCCTAGATATCTTTCCAAACCTTCTGTTCCTTGAAGAAAAACTTCCAATGAATGACGTCAAATCCATATTGATTGATAATATTATTAATTATCAACACATTCGAGGCTTCAGATAATATACTTCAATCAACTGTAGCATGACTTCTAATAAATTCTAAATTATTAAAACTTATTGAATAGTTTTTGAATGAGAGAAAATAATCAGGCAAATCAAGATTCACTAGTGATCAAATCTCAAATTTTAATAAATGAAAATATGTTTGTCCAAGTTATACGGGGTGAAAACAAAATGGAATTCAACGATTTAAGATGGATTCTTCCATTTGATATGGAATTAAGTGGATGGTCAAAACTATTTTTTTTGCCAAGGTATAAGGTAAGTCGTAGTTGAAAATATGGTTGATGAACTACCAAGAAAAAGTATTCTCGGCAAAATATTCGAAAATTACAGACATTTGGGCAAATTGATAACGCGATGTTCCCCAGAACATACGCGTAAAAATATTTAAAAAAAATCTTCATCTCAGAAACTAACCTTTCGATATCGTTAAAATTTTGCAACAGCCTTCATGATCCTGTTTTGAAGTAAAGCTCTATATTTGAACTGGATCGGATCTATATTGTAGAAGCTATTAGAGAAATACAGGAAAATCACAATAACTAGTGCACCATTGTTATCTGGACGCTTGTTTTTAGAGTCGGATTTATATTCTTGGAAATATTTGAAGTATTATTATTATTCTGGAGCTAAGCGTCCTTGTACGAATTATAAAGAAATCTGTAGCACATTTGATCACAAGATCAAGACAATGTTTAGAAGAAAGAGGGGTTATTTTCGAAAACAAATTATGATTTTTTCTTTTATGATCAATTGCTTTCAGTTTAATATAATGTTTAATATGATATAATAATAGATACATTTAACATTCATTCTATAATAGTCTGATTAAATGTTCAATGTTATTTCGAGTCTCAGTCAGGACTCAGCCTAAGCAACCAAATCATAATATTCCTTTGCACTTCTATCCATACTTAATTCGAGTTTTCAGTTGTTTGGCCTAATAAAATCTTCAATTATACAAACATTTGTGCTTCAATTATGCAAAAAAAGAAATTTCAAAGAGGAATAATTCGAAAATGAGTATTCCTATCATTTCTATGTTCAGGTAGACAGGTAATCAAATGTGGAACTCCTAAATGCATGTAATGGATGGAATAAGATGCAGCACTATAAAATTAAGTGATGTTACTGAGAATTTCAATTGATTCAATATAAATTAACGCATTATTCGGAGATTCACAGGTCCCTGTTTATTATAAATTGAAAATTCCAAATATTCAATGGTTCATAAAATATTGATACGAAGTGCACCATTATTGACAGTAGGTCGTATGAAAGTGTATTTATTGTGGATTATTAGAAAAAGTTCACTTCTTGAAAATTTGATGTACAGGGTGTTTTACAAGATGTGGCATAAAGAAAATAATAACGTCAGTCCGGACCTGCGCTATCAAAAAGTTATTACGGACGAATATTAGCCATAGGCCTATACTCATTCCCTGAAACTTTCATGAAGGTCCATGCAGGAGTTCGAGAGTTATCCCGATTGAAAGTATTTGATAAAATATATAAAACATACTGTATCTCTTGAACAAAATATAGTTAGGACATATTTTGAACGCTGATTTAGACTCACCGAAATTTCCTGCATATGCACTGAAAGGATCTACAATAATTCGTGAACCTCCCTGTATATAGCTTTTGTACATGTCTGTCTTACTCGATTTCAAACGTCAGCTATATTTCCGAATCTGTATACTGACCAAACTCTGTTAGATAGTATCGGAAATGTAAATACGAATTGCTCCTGGTGGCTTAACTCCATCGAAGAGTTTTTTTTTTTTTTCAATATACCATTCTACATGATATACGTTTCGGCATAATAAAACGAAATATTCAATGAGTGGGAAATTAAAATGAGTGCTCCGTAACGAGCGTCATTTGGACGATAAAGCATAACACCATTGCCTCAAGCCAAATACAAGAGATGGCCCAAACTACGAATATTATACCACTCAACGCCGCACCAACCTGGAGGCTGAAAAAACTAAACCTCTGCAGCACACAGAAATTTTATTTGATAAATTGCAGTCTGTCCCTGCTATTAAGCAACATTGAAAAAGTGTTCCTGAAGAAACCACAAAATCTATTTACATAATCCGAGATCATCTACGGGGCCCATTCACGAAGAAACAGGCTGGTCAGTATTTCCGAAGGATCATTTTCACTTCGTGTGCTTGATTCCTAGTAATTAATGTCGAAGCAAACTTATTATCAAATTGTAGAATAAAACACTTGGCTAAGTTCAGAAATTTTAATTCTTATATTCAGTTCGTCGACATGTTTCGGGTTTTAGCCGAGGGGTCTTTCAATTTGGAATTCTAGTGTACAAAATTGTGGAATTGCGGGTGAATTGAACGGAATTATATGGAATTGCATGGAATTATATGTGATTACACGGAATTGAACGGCATTGTACAGGAATTGAATGGAATTGAACGGCATTGTATAGGGATTGTGAATGGAATTGAACATGCGCGAAGGACTGCTTTTTCACTCATGTTTTGCCCACATGTCTATAAATTTCGAATTTTTTGCCGAAAATGATCTCAAACGATTAGGTTCGTCTCACCGTTGGAGAATTCGAGGTCAAAATCTATTCTGTCCGGTCGCCTGTTCTCACAACAACTTTGGAACGAAGAGATAGCGACTTGCGATTTTCAGGGTAGGTTGCACATCCGAATGCGACAGCTAAGTTCGTTAATGTACATAATCGGCCAAACGATTATAGCCATCTGGAATATTGACTCCTGAATAACTCAAGAACTACAGATCCGATCGAATTGAAACTTTGTAATTAGTTGTAATGCCAACGCGCAAATTTCTGTAAAATTTCTGTAAATTTTCATGGGGATCCTGTCAGAAGAAAAAAAAATCTTTTCAAAAATTTTATTTTTCACAAACCGCTGTTTTCAGATTCCACTGAAATTCTGCATAAACTTTCAAGCTGCCATATTATGATCGATCACCAGATTGATGATTGAATTTATCTGTACACAGGGCTTTCCAACTTTTTTAACTGAGTACTCGATTTCAATTAAAGCAGATCTGTATGTTTGAAAATATTGGGAACATCTAATTTGGCTTGAAGTTTTGTGTGGAATTACAATGGAACCTGAAAAATACTTTTTGAAGTATACATTTTTTTAAGAAAAACTATTTTTTTCTAGTGGTACGATCCTCACGAAATTCCTCAAAAATTAATGCGTGGGCCTTCTACAAGTATGTACAGAGTTTAAATTGGATCAGACCAGAATATTTCGAGTTATTGAGGAAATAACAACAAAATTTCAAATGGGTATAACTCCGAAACGATTGAGACGATTGAGCCCATTAACGAAATTAGCTGTCGAATTCAGATGCGTAACCCACCCTGAAAATTGCAAGTCGTTATATCTTTCCGTTCGAATTTTATCATGTTAACGGTCACCCCTCCAAAAGCTGAACTCGCCCACCGCTCCTCGGTTTTCAGTATTTCTTCAATATCTCCACCATTAAAGGTCCGAACGTGCTCAAATTTGGAACAACTTTATAAACTGAAGTACTGGTGATTTCTACTCAGCATGTATTACATATGAACGAGTACTTATATCAATATTTTATAGGCTATAGTGTTCTTTACAAAACTGCGAAGAATTGAACGGAATTGAATGGAATTGTGAGGAATTGAATAGAATTGTGAGCAATCGAATTGAATTGTGAGGAATTGAATGTAATTATGAGGAATTGAATGAAATTGTGAGGAATTGAATGGAATTCTTTGGAATGGAACGGAATTAATTATAAAAGTGGAATTTTAGTGTACAAAGAACGGCCAGTGAAAGACCCCTTGGTTTTACCCCATTCTCAAGACTGAGAAGTAACACATAAGACACACAGATATACCATCAAACAACAGATGTCAACACCGTAGACAATTTCAAATCTAATTTCTCATTTACGATTGGTAGGTTCTGTTTTAAAGCCGAAGGTATTTTCAAAATTTCCAAAAGGTCTAAGCGCCTACCTTTTTCTCCCTCATGCAAAATCTTGATTTTTTTCAAAATCTATAAAATGGTTACAAGTGATGCAGTGATTAGAAAAACCAGTATAAGAATTGTTTTGAAGAATTGATTTTTTATCTTCATCAACCCTAAGCTAAAGAGAACGACCAGCCTGACCTATGCAAAAAGAAGGAATGTCTGAACTTTTTAGACATTCTTACACATAACAGTAGTTCACACCCATATAAAATAAAAATGTCTGCTTTTCATTCCCTTGTAGACCGTTTAATTTCAATCAGACTTTCAAAATATAATTTCAAAAAAGAAGTTGATCTATTGCAGGGATTGGCTGTGAGCAATGGTTTTTCTCCTAATATAATTGAGACATTGATTTTCAAAAAAAAACGAGAAAAGCTGTAAGCAAGTATTTAACCTTCACAACATAACAAAAATATTGAGAAATTTGCTTATGTTAATGTTATTCCCCAAATAAGCGAAAATATTTGTAGTAGACTAAGACGATATTGTTCGTACCAATAAGAAAATCTTAAAATCGATGTCGATCTAATGGTAAAGACGTTTCAACAGTTTTTGAAAAAAGTGGGGGTTTATAAATTGTTTTGTGACGAATGCCCAGCTTTTTACATAGGTCAGACTGGTCGTAATCTTAAGGTTAGGGTTGATGAATATAAAAAATAATTTCTTCTAAACAAGTCTTATACTGGTTTTTCTTATCACTGCATCACTGGTTACCATTTTATAGATTTTGAAAAAATCAAGATTTAACATGCGGAAGAAAAAGGCAGGCGCTTTGACCTTTTGGAAAATTTGAAAATGTCTTTGGCTCTAATACAGAACCTACCAATCGTAAATGATCAATTAGATTTTCACTTGTCTCCAGTATTGACATCTATTGTCTGATGGTATATATATGTGTCTTATGTGTTACTTTTCAGTCTTGAGAATGGGGTACCTAAAGCCCGAAACATGTCGACGTATTGAATATTAGAATTAAAATTTGTGAACGTAGTCAAGTGATTTATTTTACAATTTATTAAGGATGTTTCACCATGTGTTGAGCGATGAATCAATTTCTTTAAACTTATTACATCCTGAATTTTGAGAATCAATGAAATTTACATAAGAGGATTCCACACAGTTAACCTCACAGTAATCTTCTACTACGAGTAAACAAATGAACGATTCACAAATTGTTCGATCAAATTTCTAAACCTCGCACAACCTGTTCACTAATGACTTAGCAAACCATTCAGCTGGAGTCACATGTACCCGAAGATGTATATTAGTCTTCAAGCTCTCAAGATATGAAGCCTTTGTGCGCTATTATTAATCTGCCTATCTAGTCCGGATGTATTCGATCATTGCAGCCGACTGTACCCAATAAATTCTATATTTTTTGCAATTTTCGTGGACGCTTACCATTCCAGATTAATGGTAATTACTCTTAAACTGCTGCTATTATATCCTATGATGTGTTCAGAACACATCTTAGAAAGGTACAAGTCACAATCAGTAACTTTGTTAGTTACTGATTGTGTCGCTATTTTCTAGTGTGTGAGTGATTCTTTTTTTCGGAATTGAGTGGAAATATAGAAATAAGCATCTTTCCTAATCAGTCAATCTAAGAATATCTTTGTTACCACAGTTAATGTATGCAAGTTCAAGGTAGGTTCATGGGGAAGACTTCTTAATTTGGTCGATCACCACTTCAGCTTAGTGACTGGTTGAATGTACTCGTCTTGCAATGTATACTAACTGACACCCAGAAGTATGCTAGTATACTAGCAACACCCAGAAGAAACTATTTAAATTTTAAATATTTTTGGTGCTCTTGTTGCACCAACCTTGCATATATTTAATTGTTATTAATGTACAAACATTTCCTCATCATATAGTTCGCATTTTTGGCGCTCTAGTTCCTCGGAACAGATTGCTTATCAATTTGCCTAAATGTCTGTAATTTTCGAATTTTTCGATGAAAATGGTCTTGAACGATTTGGTTCGACTCACTGATGAAGAATCCGTGGTCGAAATTCATTATGTCCGGCCGGTCTGGCCGGCCGTAGGCACGATAACTTCCGAACATATTGAGCTGGACATTTGAAATTTTCAGAGTAGGTTTGGGAGATAAATAACTCGGCTAAGTTCGTTATTGGGCAAAATCAGACAGATGGTTTCGGAATAACAAAAAAAAAATATTTTACATTACAAATTCCAAATTAATGATTTTTCAATATGCAGTTTTACCATAAGAATCCATTGATATCATTTTTAACTCTAACAAGCAAATACTTTCGGAGATATGATTTTCCAAAATTTCAATAATAAATTGTATTTCTATGTTTTCACAGAATGATATAATAATTCTATCCATGAATTGTTATAATGTCAACTTATTTGCCTAAGACATGCCATTGTATAATTCATTTCAGCAATCCTTGAATTATGATAATTATAATATGATATGATACTTTTTGTTGGTTGATATTTTCATGCCGATGGTCAATCCATATGAGGATGGGAAAGGTAATGGTAAGTTAATAATATTGAGTTCAGAATATGACCAGTAAAAACAAAACTGGCATATTGGAGTGGATTTGAGGAAAGAATATATATTATCGTTCATCATAGAATTGAGGAATGAATATCTCGGATGAGTTTGTTGTTGTGTAGAATTCGTCTATTGGTTTTGGATTGATAATTTTTGACACTCTTGTTGAATTTAAATTCTTCTATGATGTTTGAATTCAATTTCTGCTAAGATGATTTTTTGAATTTCACAAAATAACTATCCACAAAATAATTCAGATGCAGGGATAGTATAATGTGACAATTCTCGAATCTCAGAATAACAATCAACAAAATAGTTCTGAAGATATTTTCATTAAGCGTCTGACGAAGGAGTCTGATATAGACTACGAAACGTTACATTATAGTTGTTTCTTCGTTGATGTTGTTTGTTAGGCTTCATTGCGCAATTGATTGCTTCTGACAAATATCTTGTGTTTCTTACGCAGAAGCAAATCACAAAATAATTAATTTTTATTTTATAGCTATTTTTCAGAGTTTGGGAGAGAAAACCCAGATAAAATCTTTCAATAATGACTATACCTCCCACAGTATACTTTAATGATTTCTTACCAATACCTTCGAAGATATGTTTTTTTTATAAGATGATTTTTGAAGCATTTTTTTCAAACGACACTTTTTTTGGATTTAATTTCTTTCATGATGCATTTCTATCATAGGAATCCATTGATATAATTCCCAACTCTGAGAAACCAATACTTTCGGAGATATAATTTGTCTGTTTGAACAAGAGCGCCAAAAAGCTCCTGTCCACAGGGCTTGAACCAATTGTTTGGTAAAACATAGATTCAATCATCATTGTAGTATAGCAAGGAGTAAATTATTAAAATTCAGAGAAAAAAATCGTGAAGGTTTTTTCATGTATATATTTTTCGTTATTTACATATTGTAGTCGTTTTTTGCAAATTTTTTGAATTTTACAACAAACCAGCTGTTCAAGGATATCCAAAGTTATGTTTAGTTGTTGTTTAAATGCCTAGACCACATGTACGCGGAATTTATCGCCAGCTAAGTGAATTTGAAAGAGGTAGAATTATCGATCTACGGGAGGTGGGGTTATCATTTCGAGAAATCGCTAACCGTATGAACAGAAATCCAACTACTGTTATGAGATGTTGTCAAGCGTGGTTTGATAAGGCTCAAAATCGAAGAAGAGTAGGCACCTGACGTCGAAGGGGCACAAATGAATTTCAAGATCGACGTCCAAGACTTATGGCTATTATAGACCGATTTGCGACAACTCGATCTTTTGCTGATGGGTGGTTAGGAGAACAAGGCCATTCTGTAACTGTCCGGACGGTTAACCGCCGGATAGGGTCTTTTGGACTGCACCATTATCGACCCCGTCTGATGAATCTCGATTCTACTGGGGTGCACATGATGGTCGAAGAAGGGTTAGATGACGTCGGGGAGAAAGACGAGAACCTCAGTTTGATATTGAGCGTCATGTACACCGAACAGTAGGCGTTATGGTATGGGGTGCTATTGCACATGCAAGTAGGTCACCTTTAGTCTTTATTCGAGGTAACATGACAGCGCTGCGTTACCTTCAAGAAATAGTGGAGCCATATGTTATCCCTTACCTCAACCGGCTCGATAATCCAATATTTCAGCAAGATAATGCTCGACCTCATGTTGCAAAGTTAGTTTAAACTATTTTGAAGTGATCCATGTATCGATCTTTTGCCATGGCCACCCAGATCCCCAGATCTTTCGCCTATAGAGCATGTTTGGGACATCATGGGTAGAAGGCTTGGAAATTTACCTCAGCCCCCACGGACTTTCGCAGCTCTGATACATGAACTACAGATAGCTTGGGATAGTATTCCTCAAGAAGGAATAGACTATGTTATTGCATCAATGCCAAGACGTGTTGCGGAGTGCATAGATAAGCGTGGTGGATAAACATAATTAACAAATTAATAAAACAAAATTGTAAACCCTTCGTTTTTTTCTTCAAATTTCAATCATTTACTCCTTGCTATACTATCTATGTTTTGCCGAAAAAAAATTTAATTTAAACAGCTCCTTCTGGGTGTTGCAGTTTCTTTCTCAGTCAGTATATTTCCTGAATTATGAATCATCAGATAGCAGTTTAAAATTTGGCCCTTCGGGTGTACACAAAACTCTATAGTTGCTTATCATGAAGCATACAATCCGCCGTATTCACAAAGCATTCAATCTCCGTTAAGTCCTAACTGAGGTCCTAAGTTAAGGATGAATTTGAATGGCAACCTCAGTTAACGTGAGAATTAACGTGAGACAGGCCTGTTTCACCACCAAAATAGGTTAACTGAGGTTACGATTCAAATTTATCCTTAACTGAGGACCTCAGTTAGCACTTAACGGAGATTGAATGCTTTGTGAATACGGCGGAATGTCTTTTAGGATCAATACGTTTCAGAAGGAATAATATGAGAACCTTGCTGTTTGAAGGGTAGTAGGTATAAAGCTCGAATGGGCAGATCAAATCCGTGAATGGGCACGATCTAGCAGTTGATTAAAAAAATATGTCGATTGAATTTTCTCTTATTACAAAGTGGGAAGATCCAGTAGATAGACAGCGTATGTTAATCTGTATGTCAATGATTACATTCCGTGAGAATCATATCACTTGGCTTATTGAAACACTCTGGATTAATAATATAATAATTAATCATTTTATACTTAAAAGGTATGAGTGACAGAAAATATTCCGAAAATCATAGCTAATATGGTTTAGCCACAAGATATAATTATTGTGGTTTTTGGCTTGCTTGTTCATCTGAACAGAGTGCCTATCAATTTGGACAAATATCTGCAATATTGCTTTAGCCAAAGATTACTGACTTCACGTGACTCTACACAACGTGGACAAGCCAAATGGAATAAATTCATTAACTTGATTACTGTACATATTTATGGAAAATCCTGAAACTCATCAAATTAAAATTTTGAATTGTACTTCTTCTTCGTAAAAATGCGAACACTACCTCCTTTGAAAGGCAGGTTCGACCCCCAACTTCTCAAATAGGAAGTATGGGCTTGTGATACATCGTTTGAAAGTTCTCGTCATTCTCTGTTATCACTCTCATGTTTATTGCAAAAAAATCGAA
Organism: Halyzia sedecimguttata; assembly: GCA_937662695.2. Classification (NCBI taxonomy): domain Eukaryota; kingdom Metazoa; phylum Arthropoda; class Insecta; order Coleoptera; family Coccinellidae; genus Halyzia; species Halyzia sedecimguttata. The sequence goes on from OW569411.2 coordinate 73,221,256, forward strand.
TTAGAAAAAAAATTAAATCATTTCATATGCAAAATATTAAAAAACTATTTTGAATGTTAATGAAGTAGATGTTCAAAGTGTTCACCACGAACTCCTTAGCAACATCTAACTAACCTCAAATAAAGTTTCTTCCAACATTATTCGACATCTCAGGAGCTATCGACCTAATCGCAAGCGTTATTCGACCTTTTAGGTCATTCAAATCAAGGGGTTTAGTTTTGTACACAATCTTCTTCACACATCCCCATAAAAAGAAATCTAACGGGTTAAGATAGGGGATGGCGCTGGCCATTCGATCGTTCCACGCCTTCCTATCCACCGATTCGGAAAAATTGCGTCGAGGTACTGCCGGACATTGCGTTGGTAATGTGGTGGTGCTCCATCCTATTGGAACCATATCGTATTCCGTGGAACTTGAGGATTTCCGTGATTAGGATATACATCTGGAACGATGGAAAGTTGGAACGACGTCATTTTGAAGTAGGGCTAAATATTTATCGCGATTCAAATTGCCCTCAATAAAAAAGGGGCTTATCATATGGTTTCGAACATTTCCTGCCCAAACATTAACCGTTTGAAGAAATAGGTCTCTTGCATGTAACATGAAATACCATATGTTTATGTTTTTTCTGACTCTACTTCAATACCAGATCCTCAGTATGCGCTCATCCACTTTATATAAATATATATAAAATTTTAATATTTCGGTATTGAAAATCGTTAACTCAAGAAGCAATTTCAAATGAGGTAAAACGTTGCTATGACGGCTGACGTAATCAAAATTTACCATCTGCTTGTTACAGCCAATACTGACAACGATCCCTTCATAGGAGTCTGTGTTACACTGGAATAAAGAGTGAAACGGACACGAGGAGAGAGTGAACGTAGATATTACGGGTGACGTCACGGCATTATGTGCAACCAAATTTGAATGATCGTTTTCTCGTTGAAGATTGAAATTTTTACGGCGGTTGAACTTTTTTAGTATTCTTATGGTTAAAATAATCGATTCCAATAATAAAAAAAATCGCCCAAACTCGTGGGACTGCTTCTCTTTTCTACTTATTGTCCCTTGAGTTCGGAAATTTCTCAAGAAAAATCGACTTATTTCTGATATTATCTCCATAACTAATCATTTGTAAAATTGTTATTATCTGCATTTTCTGCATATTCAAAATTGAAGTTAATGAAATTCCAACACAAATTAGACAATTTATAAACTACAACTTATCAGCACAAAACATATTGTAAAGGCGTTCTAAAGGAACTAACAGAGATATATTGGAAACTTACTTTATTAAGGGTTGTCACTATTGAAAGCAACTTGAAGTTTCCTTTATATGGTTCGCTTTAGAGAGTTATTAGACAACGACAAACTGTGAAAGTTGTATGTAAGATAACCCTACTTTTTGTGAACAGATAACTATGCCATTTAAATAGTCGAATTTGTATATTATAATATACTATAATTGTGATTACACTCACACGAGAATTTTGAGAGTGTTCGTATGAAAACAATAGGTGTTTATTACCTGTTTACATCCAAATTATTAATTCAGTAATGGAAAAAATGGGTTCTAGCCCTGTGGACAGGAGCTTTCTGGCGCTCTAGTTCAAACAGACAAATTATATCTCCGAAAGTTTTGGTTTCTCAGAGTTGGGAATTATATCAATGTATTCTTATGACAGAACTGCATCATAAAGGAAATTCAATTCAAATAATAGTTCATTTATCAAGATTAAATGAGCAATCTGAGAATGAGAACTGCACCATGGAAGAAATCGAATTAAATCTGGCCAATTTTGCCCAATAACGAACTCAACCGAGATATTCATCTCCCTAACCTACTCTGGAAACCTACCTAGCTCATTCCGTTCGAGAGTTATTGTAGAAAAACTTTTTTTAAATTTTCAAATTTTTTTTTTACACTTTGCGGTAATCTGGTCAATACAAAACTTCACATGCTTATGAAGGTCATGATTCTACAATTTTATGCTGAATTTCAAATAGATCGAGTGATCTGTTTCGGAAATATTCATAAAAAATATTTTTACTAAAATCGGCCATAACTCCGAAACCGCTTGATGGATTTCACCCATTAACGAGCTCGTCCGAGATATTTATGCTCCAAACTCACCTTGAAAATTTCAATCCACTAACTCCTTTCATTCGAGAGTTATCGTGCCTACGGCCGGCCGGCCAGACAGAATCGATTTCGACCTCGGATTCTTGATCAGTGGGTCGAACCAAATCGTTTAAGACCATTTTCATCGAAAAATTCGAAAATTACAGACATTTGGGCAAATTGATAAGCACTCAGTTCCGAGGAACTAGAGCGCCAACAAGTGTCGTATGACAATTGCCCAGAACAGGTTTAAAGTACCTACAAATAGTAGATATTCCATAAAACATGTATGAAAGAAGAGTAATAATGAAGAATTACCTTGTAATCGATCAAAAATTTCCTGATCTACGTTCACCAAATTTTCTCCTCTCTCGAACTACAGAATTATGCTTTCAATATTTACGTAATATTTTCAATCATTTTTGGGTGAGGTCCCCGTTGCATCGCTAAAATACAAGTATTTCATCCCCAATATTTTTGAAGTTATAATATTCCCTTCCGTCAGTCCCGTCATAAATTGAGAGAATTGAGCATTCTCTTACTTCATGTTCCGTTCAGAAATGTAAGACTTTTCTGAGAAAAACATATTTCGGAGCAAACAACTGAGATTTTTCTCACTTCGCTCACATTTCGGAATACACTTTATTCTCATAATTCTTCGATTGATTAGATAATGTCATGTCTCAGGAAAATAAGTAGACATTATGACAATTCATACATAGAATAATTACATCATTCTGTGAAATACGATTTAATATTGAAATTTTTAAAAATCATATCTCCGAAAGTATAAGCTTGTTAGAGTTAAAAATGATAACATTGGATTCTTATGGTAAAACTGCTCATTGAAAAAAAATTAATTTGGAATTTGTTTTGTTAAAAAAAAATTTTTTTTTAGTACTCCGAAACCATCTATCCGATTTCGCCCAATAACGAGCTTAGCTGAGATATTTATCTCCCAAACCTACTCTGGAAATTTCAACTGTCTAGCTCATTCCGTTCGAGAGTTATCGACCCTACGGCTGGCCAGCCGGCCGGATGGCCGGACAGGCCGGACCGGCCGGACATATTGAATTTCGACCACGGATTCTTGATCAGTGAGTCAAACCAAATCGTTTAAGACCATTTTCATCGAAAAATTCGAAAATTACAGACATTTGGGCAAATTGATAAGCACTCAGTTCCGAGGAACTAGAGCGCCTAGAATGCTGGCAGCTGCTAATAAAGGAGGAGCTAATGATTCTGAAATTGGAAAATCGGAATAATCATAGAATTTGCCATTTGCAAACAATCTGATAAGATTGCGAATATCAACGATGATACACGAAAGCCGAATAAGGTAGAAATAAAGGATCCTTTACTTCTGAATCAATTAAGTCGACAATGAAGGAAACTTTATTTCTGCCAACCCTCCAATATCTAGATCTCTATTGCCGCAGAAATTATTTTAAGTTGTTTTCATGGTACCATCTGGAAAACACAATGTTATGGTTTTTTCCATTGTATTTCTATCACATGTTGGCTGCAAATAAGTTAAGTATTATTGTAATAAGATTTGGGAATATTCGAGGGAATATCATAATGAATTTTGGTAATCACATAATTTTATTTTTTTCTATTGTGAGTTTTGCAACAAACATGAAAGTGATATCATTTCCGAATAGAGAATGACTAAACTTTTCAAATGATGTATCACAAGCCAATAATTCCTATTTGAAAAATTGTGGGTTGTACCTGTCTTTCGAAGTGGTTTGAAGGTACAGTAACCAAGATAATGAATTTATTCCATTTGGCTTTTCCACATTGTATAATAATTCATTACAATGTTTACCTAATATAAACAATATTTCCCGAACACTGAATTCTACCAGTCACATTCATTGGATAATAGCTAAGGTCAATTTATTTTCTATTCCACCACGTATCTATAGCTTGGCAGCGGAAGCTTGAAGGTGTAAACCTCATGAGAGCATACTCTCCAATTCGATATGGCTCATAAATCTCCCTATGAGCGTCAAGGTGTGTATACGTGATATTGAAAACATTTCGGGAGCAGTTAATCAATTTCGACATATGGAATTTCGGTTCATTAGAATGCGTACCGACATGTGAGCGTTGTACGGGAGTGAAAAACGTGAGAAATAGATTATTCCTCTCCAGATCAGTATGGAACTTCTTGGGATATGTGTAAACATTGGAAGGAACGGTTCCAATTTACTTGAAAGTTTTCTCGGGGGATGTATTTTTATTGCAGTCAATTCTGCTCATCGTTCGTATCAGTGACGGTCTAGTGTCATATGAAAATTGAAGTGAAACTGTATTCAATATTGATATATGTCCAAGAACATTTCGACTGAAAATTGTTTTTTTATATTTCAGAAAAATATATTTAGTACTAGGGAGTCTTCATTTTTTCATGAGAAAACTTAAAAGTTCAACGCTTAATTCTCTGTAATTTTATGGTTTATTTATTGATATTTCTTCAAGGCTACTTTTCCCCAGATTGAAGAATCAAAGAACATCGGCTCGATCACAATGGAAGTACTAAACATTAAATTCTTCATTATTAAAAGGTTTTTTTCTGGGTTTTCTCTCCCAAACTCTGAAAAATGTCTATAAAATAAAAATTAATTATTTCGTGATTTGCTTCTGCGTACGAAACACAAGATATTTGTCAGAAGCAATCAATTGAACAATGTTGCCTAACAAGCAACAACGAAACAACATCAACGAAGAAACAACTATATCGTAACGTTTCGGTGTATATCCAAGGAGATTACATGATGAATTTATTTATTTATTTATTTATTTATTTATTTATTACAATGGAATACATAACAGGACGAACCTTGATTATGTATTCACCAATAAACTATCAATACATTGGTGCTTGATATTAATGAATATATACCCGACATACAAACCAAAATTAAAAAAAAAACAAACATAATTCAATCACAGTTAATTTTTTCTTTCTTTAATTTTATTTTTTTCAAGTATGGCCTCTAAAGAACCGTTTCAAAATACCAGAAAAATTAAGCAAGGAATTCGAAAAAGGGTCGACCATAACACTGTTAGAGAGCGAGTTGTCGGATATACAACATCTAATTAAAGGGAATTTAGAAGATCATTCGTTGAACTTTGATTGATATGAAATAGAAATTTATTTCGTGTGCAATATGATGGCACATTGAAGGTTAGCATATTCAAAAGTTCACAGCAATCAAAGGTATTTATAATTTTGTAAACAAATTTCATATCTCTCATCATTCGTTGGTCAGCCAAAGTTGTTAAATTCAATTCTTTTATTATTCGCCGTGGATCACTAATGGTATTCTGGTAACATTTTCTATTGACGTGCTTGAGGAATTTGCTTTGGACCTTTTCCAACCAATTTATATAGATATTGGGGTTCCAAATTACGGGTCCGAAACTAAGAATGCTCTGCACATATGCAACGTATAGCGTTCTGAGGGATTGATGATGGCGAAAATGTTTACAAACCCTGGTTATGAAACCAAGCATTTTGTTAGCCTTCTGAGAAATGTAATTAATATGATGGTCGAAAATAAGCTTTGAATCATAAAAAATACCCAAGTCCTTCACCACAGATGCTTTACTCAAAATACTGTCGCTGATGGAATATTGAGCACTGTTTTTATTCCGGGAGAAAGTGATGAGGTGACATTTACTGAGATTGAGATAGAGGGATAGGAGTTTTTTTGACAGTACTCAGTGAATCTATCCAAATCCTCCTGCAACCTAAGCGCATCAAGCAAGCTGGAAATGATGAAAAAGATTTTCAAATCATCGGCGTACATAAGAAAGCTGGCATACGTAAAGCAGCTCGCAATATTGTTGACATATATATTGAAAAGCAAGGGCCCCAAATGGGACCCTTGAGGAACTCCAGAGTTGAGATTTTTCTGTGTGGAATAGCATCCACCGATAACAACAGATTGACGTCTGTTATCTATATAAGAAGTGAACCACCTCAGCAAGTCCCCACGCACACCAACCCCAGCAAGCCTCCGAATCCAGATACCATGACCAATTTGGATCGATTAGGGACAAAGATTATAATGACAGAACCTTATTATATTAAAAGGAAACTTCAGGAGTCAACTTGTATTTTATTGAACAGAGAATGCAATTTTGCAAATTGCTCAATTGGTATTGAGCTCAATTGGTATTTGGCTAAATTTATTGAAAAACGAGTTGGAACTTGGAAATTTCTATGGAAAGTAACACTATGTTAGCTATGATTTTTAAATACTGTCAATGTGACAATTCTTGAAGTTCACAATAACTATCAACAAAATAATTCTGAAGATTTTCATTAAGCGTCTGACGAAGGAGTCTGATATAGACTCCGAAACGTTACGATATAGTTGTTTCTTCGTTGATGTTGTTTCGTTGTTGTTTGTTAGGCAACATTGTTCAATTGATTGCTTCTGGCAAATATCTTGTGTTTCTTACGCAGAAGCAAATCACAAAATAATTAATTTTTATTTGATAGATATTTTTCGATCAAATTTTGTTTGGGTTAGAAAACCCAGAAAAAATCCTTTCAATAATAAGTATAACTCCCACAGTATCCTTTGATGATTAATTAAATTCTTCACAATAATTTTACCTACATGTACTAAGAATAAGAGCTTTTGCCATTTTTGGCGCTCTAGTTCCTCGGAACTGAGTGCTTATTAATTTGCCCAAATGTCTGTAATTTTCAAATTTTTCGATGAAAATGGTCTTGAACGATTTGGTTCGACTCACTGATCAAGAATCCGTGGTCGAAATTCATTCTGTCCGGCCGGTCCAGCCGGCCGGCCGGCCGTAGGCACGATAACTCTCGAACGGAATAATCTAGAGAGTTGAAATTTTCAGAGTAGGTTGTATGAATTGTCATCATGTCAAATTATTTTCCTGAGACATGACATTATCTTATCAATCGAAGAATTGGGAGCGAAGTGAGAAAAATCTCAGTTGTTGCTCCGAAATTAGTTTTTCTCAGTAAAGTCCTACATTTCGGTGCTTTTCATCCATAGACATAGAATGCTCAGTTCTCTCAATATATGACGGTACTGACGGAAGGGAATATTATAACTTCAAAAATATTGGGGTTGAAATACTCGTATTTTGGCGATGCAACGGGGACCTCACCCAAAAATGATTGAAAATATTACGTAAATATTGAAAGCATAATTCTGTAGTTCGAGAGAGGAGAAAAATTGGTGAACCTAGATCAGGAAATTTTTGATCGATTACAAGGTAATTTTTCATTATTACTTCTCTTCTTTCATACATGTTCTATGGAATATCTACTATTTGTAGGTACTTTAAACCTGTTTTGGACAATTGACATACGAAACTTGTTTTTTTGGCGCTCTAGTTCCTCGGAACAGAGTGCTTATCAATTTGCCCAAGTGTCTGTAATTTTGGAATTTTTGGCTGAAAACGGTCTCAAACGATTTAGTTCGACTCACTGATCAAGAATCCGAGGTCGAATTCGATTCTGTCCGGCCGGCCGTAGGCACGATAACTCTCGAACGAAAGGAGTTAGCGGATTGAAATTTGCAAGGTGGGTTTGGAGCGTAAATATCTCGGACAAGCTCGTTAATGGGCGAAATCCATCAAGCGGTTTCGGAGTTATGGCCGATTTCAGTAAAAATATTTTTTATGAATATTTCCGAAACCAATCACTCGATCTATCTGAAATTTAGCATCCAATTGTATAATCATGACCTTCATACGCATGTGAAGTTTTGTATTGACCAGATTACCGCGAAGTGTCAAAAAAAAAATTTTGAAAATTTAAAAAAACTTTTTCTACAATAACTCTCGAGCGAAATGAGCTAGGTAGTTGAAATTTTCAGAGTAGGTTAGGGAGATGAAAATCTCGGTTAAGTTCGTTATTGGGCAAAATTGGCCAGATTCAATTTGATTTCTTCCATGGTGCAGTTCTCATTCTCATGATTGCTCATTTAATCTTGATAAATAGACTATTATTTGAATTGAATTTCCTTTATGATGCAGTTCTATCATATAAATACATTGATATAATTCTCAACTCAGAGAAACCAATACTTTCGGAGATATAATTTGTCTGTTTGAACTAGAGCGCCAGAAAGCTCCTGTCCACAGGGCTTGAACCCATTTTTTTACTACAAGAGGCGTCCGTACTGGACATTTTTGAGAAAAAAATTGTTACGCCTTTGATTTTCTTGTAAGTAATGATCAATTATGAATTCCTTCACTTTGTTAGAAAGAAGCTCTCCTTAATTTTGTTTCAAGTACATTTCTTGAGTAAAGACAGAGAATTTGAAATGATTGATGATTAAATGAAACCATAAAAAAGGGAAAAGCCCTGTGGACAGGTGCTTTGGCACGCTATCCAATTCTATAGGCAGAGCTGTCACCCAACCAGGTACTGAACTCGCCCTAAGCTGCTTTGCTCCAGGAAATAAATGATATTTCCAAGAATTTAAATCCGACAGTAATAACAAACGTGAAAAAAAAAACTGGTACACTTTTTGGCCGAGAGTAGTATATTATACAATTATAGAGAAAACTTAACAAGTGAGAAAAACTCAAAATAATCATAAGCACAATAGACTCATATGCTAGCATTGAAGGAAACAACAAATAATATATCGAAATATCAAATGAAATAATGATACATTTTATATAAAAGCAATAAATTAAAAAAAAAGAAAAACAGCTGAACAACAACTATCTGGGTTTTCTCTCCCAAACTCTGAAAAATATCTATAGAATGAAAAATTAATTATTTTGTGATTGACTTTGACAGGACTGAAACTGAATATATTATTTCTATTTGTAAACGTTCGTGAAATATGAATTTGTTGGAATATTTGGATTGTGAGGTCCAACTGATGTCCAGGATGGCTGTATGCAGTATTTTTTGCATTGGCATAACCTTTTTTGCGCGTATGTTCTGGGGAACATCGCGTTATAGTTTTGCCCAAATGTCTGTAACTTTCGAATTTTTTGACGAAAATGGTCTCAAACGATTAAGTTCGACTCCTCAATAAAGAATTCGAGGTCAAATTTGATTCTGTCCGTCCGGCCGTCCGGCCGTACGGCCGTCCGGCCGTCCGTTGCCACGATAACTTGAGAACGAAGAGAGCTAGCGACTTGAAATTTTCAGGGTAGGTGGCACATCCTAATACGACGGACAAGTTCGTTAATGGGCATAATCGGCCCAGTGGTTTCCGAGTAATAATTTTGTTTTCAACCAATATAAATCCGATCAAATTGAAACTTAGTTGGTAGTTGTAGAATATGAACCTAAGCACGTTAGTGAAATTTTGTTTGAATTGTATGGCAAAAAAGTTTTAAAAAAATTATTAAAAAATATTTTTGTTGTCACGATAACTTGAGAACGGAATGAGATAGCGGCTTGAAATTTTCAGGTTAGGATGTGCACCAGGACGCGACATTTCAGTTTGTTTATGAGCATAATCGGCCAAACGGTTTTAGAGTTATAGCCATCTGAAATTTTCTGAAATTTGGTGGTTTTTTGTTCCTCATTAACTCAAAAAATACTGAACCGATTGAATTCAAACATGGTTATTAGTTGTAGAATACCAACGCAAAAATGTTTGCAAAATTTGGTGAGGATAGCATTTGTAGAAAATTTTTAATAAATCATTGAAAATTAAAAAAAAAATTCTATATATTAGTAACCATTCGTTTGAAATTGCTGAAATTTTGCAAGAGCCTTCATAACCTAACTCTACTGCTAAGTTTCAAGTTTTAATACGATGGGTTAAATATTGTTGGAGATTCGAGCATTCTTGTGCGAGTTCAGTAGATGGGTGACCGTTGCCTCGATAACTTTCGAACGAAAAGAGATTGGGACTTGCAATTTTCAGGGTAGGTTGCGTATCCGAAAGGGAGAGTTGAGTTCATTTTTGGGCATAATCGGTCTAACGGTTTCCGAGTTATACCCACCTGGAATATTATTTCCTTGATAACTCAAAAAATAAATAAACGATCGAATTGGTGCTTGGTAACTAGTAGTAGAAAATCAACATAAAGACGTGTTTAAAATTTTGTGTGAACCGTACCCCTAGAAGCTTTGAAAAAAAATGACGAAAAAAATAATTTTAAGAATCGTACCCCTAGAAAATTTTAAAAATATCACGAAAAAAAAAAATTGGTTCAAGCACTGACTTGAGGTCAGAAGCTTTTGCGCGTATATTCTATTGTCCATTCTTCTGTATTGGACACCCCTAATCGAATTTACCATGGTAAATTATGTTGTCCATTCTCCTGTATTGGACACTCTTAATTCGAATTTACCATGGTAAATTCGAATTAAGTGTCCAATACAGGAGATACCAATCTATGTAATATACTATCTACTAAGGGCTGTTTTTTCCAACCTCTCCGTAAAGTATTCGTCAACTAGGTGCTTGTTAAATTTACTGTTACGCTTTGAAGTGATAAAATCTATTCATGTTTCACATACTTGCAGATCACTTCAATATAACTGAGAGGTGAATAAACATTTACAGATTACATTCCTATCGGTATGGCTACTTGACAGTTTACAGATAGTTGAATATATCAGCCCTCAGTGAACAAAAAAATTGTACACCTTACTGAAGCCGTAATCGAAACAAAGGAAATAATTTCGAATAAAACTCTATCTATTAATATATTCGAATATATACTTCTAGAAAGATCAAGAATAACATTCATTTTAAAAATTCAATACTACATCAAAAGCAGCATGCAATAATTTTTTTTCAAATATGGACACACTGCCCCAACATAACCATGGAGGATTCGTGTTACACTACAGGAAGGATAAATACTCATATATAGATTATAATTTAAATATGATGACTAACTTTCTCCATTTCCTTAAATCCTACTTCTCGTTGGAAACTATACTTGGATTTTCCTCCACAACACTACGTATATCATCATTTTCAAAGTTAGCGATGAATTATCAAGCCATTCTGTTATAATATTAGTAAAATCCTTCAGACGTATTCATTGTTAAGCATACTAAGCACCAAGCATTTAAGAAACATACAATTGCTATCTCACAGTTCTCCATAATTTGGAATTTCTTTCACATACGTAAACAATATTTCTAGATTCCTACAATCTTCAAACTCTTCAGATACAAGGTAGTCTCGATTATTTTCAACGGAAGGTATTCGAACACAATTCAGTAAATATTATTCTATGGAGTTTATATTCGAACGCAATCAAGTTGGCCCAATCAAAAATCATACCATATCGTTGTGCCAAGTAACAACCACATGAAATATAGAAAAGATTGCAGATCTTCATTTCAGAGGGAGGGCTTCTTGACTCTGCTAGGCCTCTTTGTTGGGTGCCTGAAAATCTACAGACTACAAATGATGAGTCTGACATGATTGTGATTATCATTTTCTCTAAGTCACTATACTAATTTTCCTTGATTAGTAAGTTTATTTGTTACTGCTGAGAAGAAAATATAATATACCATAAAATATAATATAACATTTAAGATCAGAATGAACAGAATGAAATTGGATTTTCTCACGGTAATTTGACTTTGACAGATTGTCGGACACATGTCATAAATATGTTTATGTAAAGATAATAGAGTAACATGAAATTCATGAAAGACAGATATACGATCTATGGAGAGCACAGAATATAATATGAATGAAAATATAGTCAAGTCAAAAATCAAATAAACTGTTGAAACTTTGTTTGGTTGAATGTAATAACAGTGGACCAGTTGACTCCAATCTTTGGAATATTTTGAAATTTCGGCAATATATTCACCAATATAGATGCGATCGAGCTTAAATCTAGAAGTTTACTATATAATAAGGGTTTGATGGCTCTCGTAGAATTTCAACGATATCTGATGGATAGTTTTCGAGATACACATTTTTTTTTCAATATTTTTTTGAAATTTTGCAGACATGCGATCCTGACAAAATCTTGCATGAGTCTTCGTGTCGGTATTTTGCAACTAATGAGCGTGCTTTGATTCAATCAGAATAGTATTTTTTGAATTATTGAGTAAGCAAAATTTCAAATGGCTATAATTCTGAAACCACTCCATGGATTTTGTCCATTAACGAACTTAGCCGGCACATTCAGTCTACAAAGCTACCCTGAAAATTTCTACCTCATTGCGTTCGAGCGTAATCGTGATGACGGCCGGCCGGACAGAATCAATTCTGACCTCGGATTCTTGATCAGTGAGTCGAAACTAATCGATTAAGACCATTCTCGGCCAAATATTCGAAAATTGCAGACATTTGGAAGAATTGATAGGCACTCTGTTCATAGAACAGCGCGCCAAGAATGAATAATCTCGAAAAGTTTCGAAAAAACTGATATAAGCTTTAAAGGTCTGTAGTTGGGTAATTCTCACGAAATACCGAAATTCTTGTCCTTTAAGTTTTATCGAAAATCTAACAACCATATAATGGATATCAAAATTTCCATGTAATCTATATACTCGACACTAGAAGTTTCACTTATTATTTCGGAACCAAATACGTACATAAGAATAATTACACCTATATATTGTCCGTAAAATCATTCCCTCACTATGTCCCAAGCTAAAAATTAGATCACTTTTATATTTTCAAACAAACAAGAATAAATAATAAAAGACTACTTTCGATTAAAGATATGATAGATTAATAAAACAAATCTTAATTTGAAATATATAGTAGAACTGTATACAAAAATAGAATATATACACGTTTCTCATAAAAATAAATCATTCCCTCACATTGTTACCGACAATCGAATTATGAACGCATTGTTAATCAAACAAGAATGCTACCATTAGTTTTTGATAGGTGGCATTCCTGTCAACTTACCATTATGATGAATTTATCGACAGCGTGTTAAAGTTTACGTTGAAAAAGTTGCAATAATTTTTTTCTTTGAATTACATTTTTCAAAGTCATTCCCCCCCTTCCAGGAAAAACAAAAAGTACAATACTTTATTCGTTATTAATTACATAGACAAGAAGACTTATGCGAGTAATCAACTTATGCGAAACAACTTTTTGAAAGTGAGTTTATGTCACTAGTTTTTTTGTTATTATTGTTTGTTTCATCATTCCCTCACCGTCAGTCCCTCATATACTTGTTTAGTGAGGGAATGATGATTTATCAAGTAATAATTTTCATCAGGATCAACTTGCTTTTTCGAATATTTGCTTTAGTTTACTCTTTAATTCACCGCTGTAATCTTTTTGTACCGTCAAATAATGCCAAGAAAAAAGAATTATGCGAAAATTTTCTATTTGTTTTTGCTGATACAAACACGAACCAAGTCGCATGTTGGACATTCTTCGAATGATGTTATTTGTACGACATATAAAAATCCCACTTATAATAAAGGTGATCATGTCCTCATCTAATGGACGAAAAACTTTGTCAAGGGGAAATAATATCATATCATATATTTCGAGGAAAGTGCTTTAGTAAAGTGTATGAAAGGAGGAACCGAATCTTGGAGATAGCCAATAATCAAGGATGAAAATTTGTATGCCTGGAATGTTATTCAGCAGAATATCAGGCCACCAACATTAATCAAAAGGGGATGTTATACTGTGAAGGAAAAGACCAAAATATGTAACTGAGATGAGACTGTTTTAGTAACTTGCTAGTAGATTTATTTAGTAAAACTAATTTTCATTATGTTATTTATTTTGCATAAAAAAGCAATTGTTTTGTTATTGTTGTTAAGATTAAATAGTATAACAGAACTTTAATCCATTGGCAAAATGCCAACTAAGTTAATTTTTAAGTGAATGGATTTTCTTTTTGTTCTTTTTGATGCTGCCACTTCGATTTATTGCATAATATTAATTGGAGTTAGGTTAAATGGAAATAATGTAGTTGTTCTACAATAACCTTGTGATTTTCTGTTCGTGCTAATGTTAAAAACTAATAGTTGATTACCCAATAGAAAGGTGATTTAAAATTGAAAAATTTTCCCATTCCCTCACTTTGTCATCATTCCCTCATTTTCAATTTTTTTTTTCCTCCTAATCCACCTAAAACACGTTCATTCTAGGGACCGCTATGTAATTATAGTCTTGCAACAGCAGTAACACAAAATTTCATAGAAAATCAATACAAATCATTTTCAATATTATTTGTCTATTTTAATGACCAAATTTCGGGTTTTCGTGGGAATTACCCAGTTACGGATGTCTTCAATTTTTCTAGATTTGTATATAGGACAAATGCACGATATTTTCCAGAGATCAGAGAACGTTTCTGTTTTAGAATGAGATTATTGTATATCGATAGAAGAGCGCGGTATAAGGCTTTCACGTTAGATTTAACTAAATTATCGGGAATGTTATCCACATGTCAATTTACTCTTCCACTTTTCCCTGTTGTAAGGATCAGGTCCTCTACTGAAATAACCTGCAAACGCATCGACAATTGATTGAGGTCAATTTAGTTAGACATCATCAATCTAGGAACATATGACCAGGGATACGTGAATTGTTTTTGCGCGTATGTTCTGGGGAATATCGCGTTATCATTTTGCCCAAATGTCTGTAATTTTCGATTTTTTTGCCGAAAATGGTCTCAAACGATTAGGTTCGACTCCCTGATGAAGAATTTGAGGTCAAATTTGATTCTGTCTGTCTGGCCGTTGGTTGCCACGATAACTTGATAAAGGAAAGAGCTAGCTACTTGAAATTTTAAGGGTAGGTGGCGCATCCCAATACGACGGACAATTTAGTTAATGGGCATAATCGGCCCAACGGTTTCCGAGTAATGATTTTTTTTTCAACCAATAGAAATCCGATCGAATTCAAACTTGGTGCATAGTTGTAGAATATAAATCTAATCACGTTTGTGAAATTTTGTGAGAATCGTACCACTAGAAAATTAAAAAAAATCATTAAAAAATATTTTTTATGTCACGATAACCTGAGAACGGAAAGAGAAAGCGACTTGTTGTTTGTAAGCACAATTGGCCAAACGGTTTTGGAGTTATACCCACCTGAAATTTGGTTATTTCCTCAATAACTCGAAAAATACGAAACTGATCCAATTTAAATATGGTTATTAGTTGAAGAATGCCAACTCAAAAATTCTTGCAAAATTTTGTGAGGATTGTATCACTTGAAATTATTTTCTCTATTTCAGTATCGTAATGAGTCCATTCCAGCACTAAAAACAGTGCTGCCTTCTTGCTAATTTTGAATAATTTATGCTATTAGGAATCTGTTTTAAATCTGATTTCCATTCCCTACGTACGATTCAAATTCAAATTCCGTAATCTGTCAACTTTCGTAACAGTCACACCAACTGCCAAGATACAATACAAAAGTCACTAGGATGTATAATCCGAATTTTTCATTAAATTTCAACAGTATTTTACAAAATTTGACTGAAATAGAGAAACTATCGTCTGATACTCGTTGCAGAAGGCAATTCCAACACTCATGCGTTCGAAAACTCACTCCTTCCTCTCTCGTTTTCGAATTGTGCATTCGTGTTTGAATTGAAGCCCATTCTGCAACTTGTTTTAGAAAATACTATCATTGAAAATTCTTGAAAAAAATTATATATATCTGAAACTATTCATCCGACATGGCTGAAATTTTTAGAGAGCCTTCATAACCTATCTATACTACAATTTCCAAGTTGATGATGTTGATGATCGGATCTATATTGTTGGAGATCTGAGCAGCCTTGTGTGAGTTCAGTAGCTGGATGAGTGACCGTTGCTTTTATAATTCCCGAACGAAAAGAGATAGGGACTTGCAATTTTCAGGGTATGTTGCGCATCTAAATGAGAGAGTTAAGTTCGCTGTTGGCCAAAAACGGCCCAACGGTTTCAAAGTTATACCCCTCTGGAATATTATTTCCTCGACGACTCAAAAAATATAGACCCGATCGAATTGAAGCTTGCTAAATAGTTATAGAATATCGACATAAGGACGTGTGTACAATTTTGTGAGAACCGTACCCCTAGAAAATTTAAAAGAAGTGGAGAAAAAAAATTGGTTTAAGCACTGACGTGAAGTCAGGAGCTATTGTCCATTCTCCTGTATTGGACACACTTAATCGAATTTACAATAGTGAATTTTATTTTCCATTCTCTTGTATTGGATGGACACTCTTAGTCGAATTTACCATGGTGAATTCGATTAAGAGAGTGTCCAATAAAGGAGAACGGACAATATAATTCACCATGGTTAATTCGATTAAGACTGTCCAATATAGGAGAATGGACAATAGAACATACGCGCAAAAGCTCCTGACTTCACGTCGGTGCTTTTTTTTTCAAGTTCTATAAAGACTCACGGGGATTATTTGTGAAATTGTTTTCTGATCATTCTATGAATTCTCAGTATGCAAGATTGATGTCGTATGCGACTTTAATGATGTATGCGTTGTCTATACATTTTTTGATAATGAGGATTTTTTTTAATATTGATGATGAGAATTTAGCTAAACCATGTCCGGTTTCTGCTGGTTCTATTGATCTGGATTAGAGTGCACTGATGAATCATATCATGATTGATGCTATTGAACTGTTCGCATGCTAAATCCACATCGGAGATCGTCTCCAGAAACTCAAAATCCATAACGTAGAATAGTTTATTGAACCTAGCATCATCAATTAAACGAAACACTCGAATAGAATAACTTCATCATTCAACAACCAAGTCTTAAATTCACCACCAAACTGGGGTTGCTCATATCGCCTCTAACCAGTGGGTGGGAGACGAAGCACTTCGGTATTCACATACTCAGGATAAAGGCTAAATCATGAACTCCATTATTACCGTTCATAATAAAATTACTCTATTTAACATCACAATAGCTAATGAATGAGTTGAACCCGTAAACGGAATTGGAAACATCATCAGTATCATAGAACCGTTGTAACTCTGGAATATTGAAATATCCTATAATGATGAGTCACCGATGTAATCCTGGTACTCCAAAAACACTCATGCAGGTTTAATTCAGAACTATCGTGTAGGTAATTTTGCTATGCTCTCTGTGGAAATATTCTTATATTACTGATATAATGGTGATGAATTAGGCTGGCATTATACAGCCGAAATTTCTCTTTGTATTCCTACCCTTAATTCATATTATTAAGTCAGAAAATACGAAATTGCATATTAATTTACTTTTCTCCTCATACATTCTATTTTTTTTAGGAGGAGTTACCTATTAATTTTCAGATTTTGCAAGCTTCCAGAATTCAGATTATGAATTCAGACAGACATTCCGGCTGTTTGAGGCCAGCCTAACAGGCCTGACATAATGCCTTACGGCAGAATGGTTAAAAAAGTAATTCTGGTAGTTATCGCCATATTATAGCAATAACGTGTTACAAAAATACTAGGATAAGAAGTACATAGATCTGGCTATTGAGATAAACAAAGACAAAGATATGTGGCACTAAGATGAAGTGGAGTTCGTGGCTGTCATCGGGTCTTCGGCTGCATTAATACCTAAGATATAGATCAATGTGTTCGTCAGAATACAACATGAAAAGTTTCTCTCAGTCAGCAAATTAGAACTGAGGAAATTGACGGGTGCACTCACGGGGCACTCTCCTGTGAATTATAATCCGCGGAACATGGAAAAGCTTCCCCATGATACCTGTCACTTCTGACGAGAAGCCACTGCCGAAGCCGGACACCTGCTTTGCGATTGTGATTCCGTCCATCGGAAAAGGCTAAAACACCTTGACTCGTGATTTCTGAAACAGAGGAAGTGATGGATGTAGCTGCCAGGCAAGGTAGTGAAGTTTCTTGAGACCTTATTGCCGATTGGTAAGCAGACTCGGGTTTCACACTATAACTTTAGGTAAAAGTGTGCGCAAGATATTAATTTTTCTGAAATGAGCGATTCATTTGAAGATTGTTGGTTGACACTTTTTTTCGAAAATTATGTTTGAGAATATAAATATAAACCTTATTATTCGACATCTAGTTGGCAAGAGATAATAAAGTATTGCGTTTGCGCTGCGGTATTTCGAAAAATTAAAATTAAAACAGCCATGGTACAAAGTTTGCTGTGAATACTTGTATATCTTTCATTTTACATGCTATGTAAACCTTCATCCGTCTGGCTCATTCTGTTCGAGAGTTACCGTGTTAACGGACAGCCGGACAGAACCGATTTTTACCACGGATTCTTGAAACGTGCGTCGAACCAAATCATTTAAGACTATTTTCGGCCAAAAATTCGAAAATTACAGACATTTGGGCAAATTGATAAGCACTGCGTTCCGAGGAACAAGAGCGCCAAAAACATTAATGTATAAAGACTATACACAGAAATTAGTAATCACATTATTCAAACACATTCAGAGCTACAAGAGAATAAAATTGAAAACCATTTATCATGTTTATGGTTCTTTATATGTGTATTTTCTCTACTTTCTCTGGGTTTGTCACTGTTAACCCGTCTTCAATAATGAATATAGCAAATTTATGTTTCTGGTTCGTATTATATTGAGTTATATGAGAAAATCTGGGAAAGCCATGTGGAGAGGAGCTTTGGAGCTCTTGTTCAAACTTTGACACGTCATGTCTCCGAAAGTATATTGGTTTCTCAGAGTTGTGAACGATATCAATGGATAACTAAGATAGAACTGCATCATAAAATATTTTAAATTCCAATATCTCTGAAAGTATTGATTTCTCAGAGTTGGGAATAATACCAATGGATCCTTATGACAGAACTGCATCATAAATATAATTGCAGAGATAGAGGAAGAAATATTGTCTGCGGCCATACCACACTGAATATGCTAGATATCGTCAGAACACTGAAGCCAAGTAGCGTCGGGCATGGTTGGTACTTAGATGGGTGACCGCTTGGGAACACTGCGCGTGCTGTAATCTTTTTTTCAATTCGACTTCTGTGCGTCAATTTTCAAGAATTTTCGTAATCAAATTCAAAACTAACTTCTCTGACTCACGTCATATTGGATCAGCTAATTATAATTACAGTAATCTATGAAATCATAGAATTAATAAAAATTATTGGAATTCTGAAGAATCACATCTCTGAAAGTATCAGTTTGTTAGAGTTGAGAATGATATCAATGGAATCTCACGATGAAATTGAATTTAAAATTTGTAATATAAAAAAAATGTTTTTCGTTACTCCGGAAACGCCTGTCCGATTTTGCCCAATAACGAACTTAACCGAGATCTTTATCTCCAAAACCTAATTGATTTTGACTACGGATTATTGATCAGTGAGTCGAACCAAAATGTTTAGACCATTTTCCGCCAATTATAGACATTTGGGCAGATTGATGAGCACTCTATTCCGAAGAACAAGAGCGTCAAAAACAAAATTTATTAAAAATATTTACTGGTGATGATGAACGTAGTTGAGACATTTAAATATGAAAACTCCTGTGATAGTTCAGATTTAAAATGATTTTGTTACGGGGCATTGAAATTGGAGGTCAAAATGAGATAAAATTAATTTTATACAATTAATCACCGTACGGGCACGGAAGGAGCAATGATTCGTCAGATCTGACAATTTTGATCCAATTAAAACAATAATAATAATAACCTTTATTCCAGTGCTACCATATGTGCCTCTGGAGATTGAAGCAAGGAAAATAATAGATGAGAGAGAAATAAAAGGATTTAATGTTCGAACTTGGGATCCTGTATCCAAGGCATAAGGTAAGGATGGTCATACTAATCATAGGATGCCTAGGCGGAATGAGAGCGAACTACGTGACGGAATAGAAGACTATTCCGGCCTGCAAATCTCTGGCCGAGGATTTAGCTCACAGAATGCAGAAAGCGGTGTTGCTCGGATCACTTTGAGTCATCAGGTCCCATCAACTATGATTGCCACTTGCAGCTCATCTCTTTTGTTATGAGACACTGTAAGGGCAGGACCAAGAACTATTCCAAGGAACGTGCGAGAGGATTTTTAGTGAGTAACCATCAACATCAGGAGTCTCACACTCCTGAGAGAAGCGGACCCTCTCAGGGCGGGCCTATAAAAGGTTTTTCCTCTCGAGCGGACAAAGAAAAACCCTTATTCAATTCATAGTACAAAAACCACAAGCTGTACAAAGAAAAAGTGTCAAACAAAAACTACACTCGCATAATAGGTAACAGTTTACAGAGCAATAAGCAACTATCATATTTCCATACAATCTGCAATATTCCAGATACTCACTCACATTGTACGGGTGACAATTTATTATCAAAGAATAAAGCTCCTTGACAATTATTATTTCACTTTATATAAAACGAAATTTCCTTGTTAAAGGGTTGAACAATTGAATACACATTATACAAAGAATTATTGTGTGTAATAGCCAGTGAGTGAATGGGGTATTATTGATCCATTTGTCTCGTTTTATTGTTGTTATTTTTATGAATTTTGAATAGTTCCTTACGTTAAACAATAAACTTAACACAATTATATATATAAAGGCCCGTTAAAATAAGTATATTATTAGCCTTGAAAACTCCCCTACAAGTCTGCCTATATTTCATACTGAATATGGATCTTGAAGCCATTTTTTATTTCACAAATAAACTAGAAGAAAAGGAACTAATCCCCCGGCTGACAATTCCGTACGACCAAACAGATTGAAAATTTGCAAAATAAATCATCCTCAGGGTGGATACATCAATCGATTTTTTTAATACATTGATTGCATATAAGTTGGATTTAATTTTTTATTCAGGTATTCTATATATGACTTTTCCAAGTCCAATCATCATCAACATATACCTATAGAAACTTGGTAGAACCAGCTATTTCAACCTGAGTAGCATCTATTGAGATCGTCTTTGGCAATTCGATTTTTGATCTAGATGTACGAAAAATCACACATTTTGTTTTCTTTGCATTTAGTTTCAAACCATGTCTAGAACACCAGTTATTGATATTTATGAAAGCATTATTTGAATGCTCATTTTTTTTTTTTTTTTTTTTATAAACAGGAGAAACCTTTTATAGGCGAACCTTGAACGGAACAGTGTGGGAGTCCATCTTCTCCTGAAGATGTTTACCTCACTAAAACTCCTGTCTCCATCAGGGCGTCGATGGGTGTTTTGAGTTAGTATTCAATACTTTTACTCATGTTGTCTCTATTTTTATTTCATTCTTGAATGTGTTGTTGAAGTGTTACCTCTTCACTTCGTTAGATGTGGGTTTCTTCATTGTCCTCCGACAGGTAATAGTGCCAATTTTGGCCGTTTGATCTTTGTGGGTTCTTCTGGGTCATAGTCCAAAGCTTCTCTAAGTGTTGGGTTCGTGTGGCGTTCTGTGTTTTCCAGGATCCTCTTGTTCCTCTGTCGTATCTGTTCTTCTATCGTGCTCACCTCTAGGTCTTGCCGGATGTTTCTATTCCTGATGAACCAGGGCGCATCAGTTATCTGTCTCAGGAGTTTGTTCTGGGCTGTTTCCAGTTTCTTCATGTGGCTTTTTGCTGTCTGTCCCCATGCAGTTGAACAGTACAACATGCGTGGTACAATTATTGACTTGTATAAGCGTAACTTGTTGCTTATACTGAGCTTATTGTTTCTAGCAATTAGCGGATACAGTTCTATTTTTCTCACAGCAACTTTCTGCATAATATAATCGATGTGGTCTTTCCACGTGATTTTTCTATCAAATATTACACCCAGGTATTTGATTTTGGCTTTCCAGGGAATCGTTTCTCCGTCTATCTCTATTTCTTCTGTGGGTAATGTTCTTTTCTTGCTGAATACAATAGCCTGTGTCTTTCCTGCATTCACTTTTATTTTCCATTTCTCCATCCATTCCAGGATGATGTCAATTGCCGTCTGTGCATATCGTGTTCCTAGGTTCAAGTTCCTTGAGTGTGCCAGGATTGCGGTGTCATCTGCGTATGTGAACACTTTTGTGTCGTTGGGGAGTCCATTCGGTATATCTGCGGTGTATAAATTATACAACTTCGAAGATAGTACTCCTCCTTGTGGAACTCCTCCTGTTATGTGAGTTTTTCGGGATCTATTCCTTCCAATTTTTACTTGGAACGATCGGTTCTTCAGGTATTTTCCAATTATCTTTATGATTGGTAGGCTTATATTGGCTTCTTTCATCTTGAATATCAATCCTTCATGCCACATCTTGTCGAATGCTTTCGAGACATCTAGGAATGCTGCCACGTTCACGTGTTTTCTGTTTATGTTGTGGATTATGTTTTCCGTCAGTCTTAGTGTCTGGAGTTCTGTTGAGTGTCCAGCTCTGAATCCATATTGTTCTGGTGGGATCACTTTCTTCTCTTCCAGTTCATCTTCTAATCGTCGTAGTATCAATTTCTCTACCAGTTTTCCTAGTGTGCATAGCAAGCTTATCGGTCGGTGGTTCTGCGGGTATAGTTGGTCCTCTCCTTGCTTCGGGATCATGATCACTGTGGCATTCTTCCAGGCTTCAGGGAAGTATAACAGTCTTAATATGCCGTTGCAGATGTTCACGATGAATTCCAGGTATTCCATCGGAAGGTGTCGTAGTTGAGTGTTGTTTATTCCATCTTCACCGGGTGCACTCTTCTTTTTAAGGTGTTTGATTTCTTCTTTCACCTCGTCGATTGTTGTAGGTCTTATTCGTTCATCTGTATCTGTTTGCAGTATTCGTGCTGCTGTTCTTTCCACTTCCTCTTCGAAATCGATGTCGTCGTCTGGGGTGCGATGCGGTGCAAATTGCAGCTCTAGCGTCTCAGCAAATGCGTTCGCTTTTTCTTCGTCGGCGTATACTATGCCATTTACCCCGTGTAAAGGCCGTGATCTGTTGCACCTTTTCTTCAGGATTCGATTTAATCGCCACATTGGTTTATAGTGGGCGTCTTGTTCTTCGCAGTCTTCGTTGATGCTTTCAAGTAGCACTTGCCATTTCTCGTTCCTGTACTTCTTTATTTCTTCTTTGACTAAGTTTGCTAGTCTGTTGGCCTCTCTCTTATCTTCGGGATAAAGTGTTCGTTGTGCTATTCTTCGTGCTCTATTTTTGTTCCTGATTAGAGCTTTCAATTCAGGGGGTAGTTTGTTGACGTCTTTGGCACACTTCTTGATTGTTTTCGTGGCTTTTCCTAGTGAATTTTGAATTTCCTTGGTCACTTTGTTTACTTCTAGTTCGATGTCGGTGGTAGTTCGTAGATCCGGTGGAACTCTCTCGGTATTCTTCAGTATTTCGGTGAATTTTCTCCAGTCGATTCTTCTTTCTTCCTGTTGTTGAGGTATTGAGTTCCAGTGATCCAGTGTAAGAATAACTGGATTATGATTGGAGCTCAGTACCGCCTCGGTGTCTATGGTGGTGGGTTGATTGACGTTATTCGTAATAAAAATGTCTAAGAGATCTGGTCTACCTGTTGACCCGTAGAACGTCGGTCTGTCCGGTCCGATTACCGAATAATTATTTGATTCCGCGTGAGCCGCTAATGTTCTGCCGCGCGTAGTAGTTACTCTGGAGTTCCAGATGCTGTGTTTAGCGTTCAAGTCACCGCCTAAAATTATTTCGTTGGGCGAAGGGAACATTTCGTCCAAGTCGGAAGTTAAAAGTGTTTTTCTAGGCGCGTTATATGCGGCTATGACAGTTATTGTTCTGTTGCCAGCCATATATATGTTAACCGCGGCGTTTTCTAAGTTTTCCGTATTGAAATTATTAATCCGCTGGTGCGCTATGGAGTTCTTAACGAGTACGGCTACTCCGCCTCCTTGATTTGTTCGATCACTCCGGTATATCGCGAAGTTCGGTAAAGCTAAATGAACTTGGGGGTCGAGCTTTGTTTCGCTCAGTAACGCCACGTCGATATTTTCTTCGGATAAATAATCCCCAAGCTCTAGAATTTTGTTCCTGATGGAATTCGCGTTCCACGCAAGTATCTTTAATGATCGCGGTTTTGATTTATCCAAGACGACTGGCTATCTTGGTCATCAGCACTGTCATTTGTGCCAACATCTCTGCGACTTGATTAGGACTTGTATTTGTTTTCGTACTCTTTTCCGGCGTTGGTTTCGCGGATTGTTTTGCTGCTGAGAGGTAAGATTTACCTTCAACAACTCTGCTTTCCCGAATAATTCTTTTCGGTTGACTTTGGGTCGATGTTTTGGGGGTATTTCCCGGATAATATTTGCACCCACGATAATTAGCGGGGTGAGCAAGCTTGCAGTTGGCGCACACTGCTGGGGTATTTGTGGGTTTCGCGCATTCATTGGACCAGTGTCCTTCGCCGCATTTAACACATCGCGGGAGGATGTGGCAAGTCGATTGAGTATGGCCATAATTTTGGCAACGGTGACACTGAAGGTGTCTCTTCGTTGACCTCTGCGGCTCTACTCTGATTTTGAAGAATCCTAAATAATTCATTTTGAAGATGTCTTTGCTGTCGTCCGTTTTCGGCAGCTTGACCAGCATGAGCGGAAACACATGTTTGACACCTGCTTCCCGTTTATAGAGTTGGGTTACTTGGATTACTTTGAATCCCTGGTCGGTGAGTTGTTGGAATACGGATTCTTCCGTCTCGTGCGACGGGATTCCGCGAATGACTACCCTTAATACTTTCTCGTCATCACGAGTGTAAGTATAAAACTGTTGTCCGTGCCTTTCAAGGCCTTTCGTCAGTTTACGGTGATCGGCTTCTGTCTCTACGTGGATGTGCAGCGCGTTGCTGTTTTCCGTGGCGTATTTGATTTTAATATCGTCGTTCTTTGCTAAACTGGCAATGGCGGGGAATGACGCTTTGTTTAAAATTTTGATTGGTGGAATTCTCTTCACCGGGATCTTTTTGGGGGTAACAGTGGTCTGACTGACCGGAAGTGGAGGGAAGTTAATCAAATTTGAATTCCTAGAGTTCCTTCTCGAATAGGAAACTCTGGGATTGCTGTCGGTAGCAGGGGTATTGTCATTCACGATAACAGACTCTGTTGACATGAGCATGTCGTCATTATCGTCTTCATTTTGAAGAACATCAAATCTGTTTGATGTTCTTACCGGGGAATTTGAGTCTTGGCGTTGAACGCGGGGTCTTTTTCGATTTTCCGTTTTCTCAAACGCATGTTTATTGAGAGGGAAACCTAATTTTTCCGCTATTAGCACGAACAGCTTGGCTAGCGTTTCGCGGTCTCCCGCTATCGTTTCAATAAACGATTCCGCGGTAGAGCCAGCCATTTTCGAATTTTAGTTTCTCAGTAGATAGGGGGTTATGTAATCAATATCATATTTTCAATAAAAATAAAAAAAATATTAAAATATCACAGTCGTAAGACTCACCTGTAGTTTCCTGTGGAACCAACGATCCGAAGATCTGGACTCAACACATCACTACAAACATCACTAACTTGTCACCAGTACCCGTAACGGGTCGATCGAGTCGGCTAACCCGTCAGACGGGTTGAACTTAACAGCACTGCACACTGGTACGGGAGCGCATGCGCACTGATCGGACGAGCACTGAACTGACGTCTGCACTGGACGAAGCCACGACGGAGACTATTTGAATGCTCAGTCAAATCTAAGGTGCTACTTATGATTTTTGCGCATATGTTCTGGGGAACACCGCATTAACATTTTGCCCAAATGTCTGTAACGTTCGAATTTTTTGACGAAAATGGTCTCAAACGATTTAGTTCGACTCCCCAATGAAGAATTCGAGGTCAAATTTGATTCTATCCGGCCGGCCGTCCGGCCGTTGCCACGATAACTTGAGAACGGAAAGAGCTAGCGACTTGAAATTTTCAGGGTGGGTGGCGTATCCCAATACGATGGACAAGTTCGTTAATGGGCATAATCGGCCCGTTGGTTTCCGAATAATAATTTTGTTTTCAACAAATATGAATCCGATCGAATTGAAACTTGGTGAGTAGTTGTAGAATATGAACCTAAGCACGTTTGTGAAATTTTGTGCGAATCGTATGGCTAGAAAATTATTAAAAAATAGTTTTTTGTCAAGATAACTTGAGAACGGAGAGAGATAGTGGCTTGAAGTTTTCAGGTTAGGATGTGCACCAAAACGCGCGACATGTCAGTTTGTTTATGAGCATAATCGACCAAACGGTTTTAGAGTTATAGCCATCTGAAATTTGGTTGTTTTTTGTTCCTCATTAACTCGAAAAATACTGAACCGATTGAATTCAAACATGGCAATTAGTTGTAGAATGCTGACGCGAAAATTCTTGCAAAATTTCGTGAGGATAGTATCTGTAGAAAATTTTTAACAAATCATTGAAAATTGAAAAAAAAAATCTATATATCAGTGACTATTCGTTTGAAATTGCTGAAATTTTGCTAGAGCCTTCATAACCTAACTTTACTGCCAAGTTTCAAGTTTCAATACGATCGGTTAAATATTGTTGGAGATTCGAGCATTCTTGTGTGAGTTCAGTAGATGGGTGACCGTTGCCTCGATAACTTTCGGACGATAGGAGATAGGGACTTGCAATTTTCAGGGTAAGTTGCGTATCCGAAAGGGAGAGTTGAGATTGTTTTGGGCATAATCGGTCTAACGGTTTCCGAGTTATACCGACCTGGAATATTATTTCCTTGATAACTCAAAAAATAAATATTCGATCGAATTGAAGCTTGGTAACAAGTAGTATAAAATCAGCATAAAGACGTGTTTAAAATTTTGTAAGAACCGTACCCCTAGAAAATATGAAAAAAATGTCGAAAAAAAAATTTTAAGAACCGTACCCCTAGAAAAATTCAAAAAAATCACGAAAAAAAAATTGGTTCAAGCACTGACGTGAAGTCAGAAGCTTTTGCGCGTATGTTCTATTGTCCATTCTTCTGTATTGGACACCCTTAATCGAATTTACCATGGTAAATTATGTTGTCCATTCTCCTGTATTGGACACTTAATTCAAATTTACCATGGTAAATTCTGACTTCACTGACTTCACGTCAGTGCTTGAACCAATTTTTGCGCGTATGTTCTGGGGAACATCGCGTTATCATTTTGCCCAAATGTCTGTAACTTTCGAATTTTTTCACGAAAATGGTCTCAAACGATTGAGTTCGACTGCACAATGAAGAATTCGAGGTCAAATTTGATTCTGTCCGGCCGGCCGTTGCCACGATAACTTGAGAACGAAAAGAGCTAGCGACTTGAAATTTTCAGGGTGGGTGGCGCATCCTAATACGACGGACAAGTTCGTTAATGGGCATAATCGGCCCATTGGTTTCCGAGTAATAATTTTGTTTTCAACCAATATAAATCCGATCGCATTGAAACTTGGTGAGTAGTTGTAGAATATAAACCTAAGCACGTTTGTGGAATTTTGTGCGAATCGTATGGCTAGAAAATTATAAAAAAATATTTTTGTTGTCACGATAACTTGAGAACGGAAAGAGATAGCAGCTTCAAGTTTTCAGGTTAGGATGTGCACCAGAACGCGACATTTCAGTTTGTTCATGAGCATAATCGACCAAACGGTTTTAGAGTTCTAGCCATCTGAAATTTTCTGAAATTTGGTGGTTTTTTGTTCCTCGTTAACTCGAAAAATACTGAACCGATTGAATACAAACATGGTTATTCGTTGTAGAATGCCAATATGGAAATGTTTGCAAAATTTGGTGAGGATAGCATTTGTAGAAAATTTTTAATAAATCGTTGAAAATAAAAAAAAAATCTATATATCAGTAACTAATCGTTTGAAATTACTGAAATTTTGCAAGAGCCTTCATAACCTAACTCTACTGCCAAGTTTCAAGTGTTAAATCGGTTAAATATTGTTGGAGATTCGAGCATTCCTGTGTGAGTTCATTAGATGGGTGACCGTTGCCTCGATAACTTTCGAAAGGAAGGAGATAGGGACTTGCAATTTTCAGAGTAGGTTGCGTATCCGAAAGGGAGAGTTGAGTTCGTTTTTGGGCATAATCGGTCTAACGGTTTCCGAGTTATACCCACCTGGAATATTATTTCCTTGATAACTGAAAAAATAAATATTCGATCGAATTGAAGCTTGGTAACTAGTAGTAGAAAATCAACATAGAGACGTGTTTAAAATTTTGTAAGAACCGTACCCTTAGAAAATTATAAAAAAATGACGAAAAAAAAAATTTTGAGAACCGTACCTACCCCTAGAAAATTTCAAAAAAATCACGAAAAAAAAATTGGTTCAAGCCGTTTACCATGGTAAATTCGAATTAAGAGTGTCCAATACAGGAAATGGACAACATAATTTACCATGGTAAATTCGATTAAGGGTGTCCAATACAGGAGAATAGACAACATAGTTTACCATGGTAAATTCGATTAAGGGTGTCCAATACAGGAGAATGGACTATAGAACATACGCACAAAAGCTCCTGACTTCACGTCAGTGCTTGAACGATTTTTTATAACATTAGGATCGCCCACATACATTATCATGTTCAGCATCATTATGTCAGTAGTTTGCGAGTTGAGAATATGTGATGAATATTAAATTATTAAGTTATATTATTGATTTCAGTGGAATAACTAAACACCCAGCTGGAAATATCCCTTAAACCACTGATGCCATGGGTCTGCTGACATCTCCTTGAGATAAGAGGATCGAATAAAATATAATCTGGGTCACGAAAGCTCTACTGCATAATCGATTCTTATCGTTTTTATTTGTGCCTGGGTATGGGGTACTGCATAGATCGTCATCTCTTGTCAATGCACCTAAGTGTTCAGGTTTTTCTTTGTTGAATCGTCGACAAGTGGATAAGTCGTTATAGATCGCTGTGTAATCAGGCAGTGCTGTCAGCACTTGGTCCACGAAGGAAACAGGTATAATAATAATTTAAGGCAAATAAATAATTTAATGAAGAGGCTACGTGCATTTTGGTGTAGTCTTGAGATCTATTATGAGCTAGAAATTGAATTTTTGCGCGTATGTTCTGGTGAATATCGCGTTATCATTTTGCCAAAATTTGGCAAAATGATAACACGATGTTCCCCAGAACATACGCGCAAAAATGCAATTTCTAGCTAATAATCGATCTCTTTCGATGTCTGTAATTTTTTTAATTTTTGCTGAAAATGGTCTCAAACGATTGAGTTCGACTACCTGATGAAGAATTCGAGGACAAATTTGATTCTGTCCGACCGTCCGTTGCCACGATAACTTGAGAACAGAATGAGATAGTGACTTGAAATTTTCAGGCTAGGTGGCGCACTCCAATACGACGAACAAGTTCGTTAATGGGCATAATCGGCTCAATGGTTGCCGAGTAATAATTTTATTTTCAACCAATATAATTCCCATCGAATGGAAACTTCGTGAATAGTTGTAGAATATGAACATAAGCACATTCGTGAAATTTTGTGTGAATCGCATCACGATAACCTAAGAACGGAAAGAGATAGCGACTTGAAATTTTCAGGTTAAGTTGTTCATCAAATGCAACATTTGAGTTTGTTCATAGGCATAATCAGCCAAACAGATTTGGAGTTATAACCATCTGAAATTTGGTTGTTATTTCCTCAATAACTCGAGAAATAAAAAGTCGATTGAATTAAAAAATGGTTATTAGTTGTATAATGCCAACGCAAACATTCTTTCGAAATTTCGTGAGGATCGTTTCAATAGAAAGTTTTTAAAAAATCATTGAAAATTATTGAAAAAACTTCTATATATCACTAACTATTCATCCGACGTCGCTAAAATTTTGCGAGTGCCTTCAAAACCTAACTCTACTGCCAATTTCGAAGTTTTATCATGATCGGATATATATTGTTGGAGATTCGAGCAGCCTTGTGTGAGTTTAGTAAATGGATGGGTTACCAGTGCCTCGATAACTTTCGAACGAAAGGAGATAGGGAGTTGCAGTTTTCAGGGTATATTTCTTATTAAAATGGAAGTGTCAAGTTTGATTATGGTTATAATCGGCCAAATGGTTTCAGAGTTATACCCAGCTCGAATAATATTTCCTCGATAACTCAAAAAATATATACTCGATCGAATTGAAGCTTGGTAACTAGTTGTAGGTTATGGACATAAAGACGTGTTTAAAATGTTATAAGAACCGTACCCCTACAATATTTCAAAATTATTATGGAAAAAAATTGTCAGTATCGGTTCATTCTAAAATAATGTGAAGTAGGTGAATAATTTGCGGGGTTGTGAATAGAACAAACACACATGACTTACAAACCTTGATTGGATTCTTTATTGCGCGCATGTTCCACGGAACAGCGTACTATCATTACGCAAAAATGTCTGTATTTTTCGAATTTCGTGCCAAAAATGGTCTCAAAAGATTAGATTCGATTCACTAATGAAGAATTCAAGATCTAATTCTGTTCTGTCCGGCCGAACGGAAACAGATAGCGGCTTACAATTTTCAGGGTAGGTTGTGCATCTAAATGGAACATTCAAGTTGTTGGGCATAATTGACCAAACGGTTTCGGAGTTATGCCCATCTTAAATTTTGTTGTTATTTCCACAATAACTCAAAATATACGAATCCCAAGCAGTTGAAACTTGGTGATTACATCTCAGCCCGATCGACATCGTATGAATAGACAATGGAAGATGCGCACACAAGTTCCTGAGATCATCTCAGTACGTTTCTCAAATTTTTACTTCTTAGGCTGAAAGAAAATCTATGAATTTCTTATTCTCTTATTCTTAGATTAACAATATCAAGATGCGGATAGAGAAAATGATCCCAAGGAAGTAGCGAAACCACGGATAAGCCATACCAGGATCCATCTAACAGATTAAGTTCCCAAAACGCTTCTGAGCCCATCTATGTCATTTGATCGTTGATGAATTGTTTATTTGTTTCTTTCTTCATTACATTATTTTTGGTGCACTGTTCTGTGAACAGAGTGCCTATCAATTGCAATGAGTAAGAGAGTTGAAATTTTCAGGGTATTTTTGGAGTCTAATTGCACCAGCTAAGTTCTTTAATGGGCGAAATCCACCGAGTGGTTTCTGAGTTATAGCCCTGTGAAATTTTGTTTTCCCAATAACTCGAAAAAAGCTAATCTGATCGAATGAAATCACGGTAAATAATTGAAGAATAACAACACAAATACTTATGCAACATTTTGTGAGGATCATATGATTGGAAAATAAAAAAAGATTGGTTCAAGCACTTACGTGGAGTCAGGAGCTTTTACTCGCATGTTCTGTTGTATATTCACCTCCATTGGACACTTTTGATAGAATTTACCGTCGATATAAACCGTTTTCTCAGCTTTTATAAGATATGAATACCTACATTTCATACCATTTTAACACAGTCTTGAGAATGATAGAATTGTCTGTGATCACAGAATGTTTAATTCTGATATACCTTTGTATTTTATCGAAATTGAAATAATTCATATCTAATGATACAAGAAACACTTACTTCTCAAGTATAATATCAGAATACGATATTCAAGAAATTCGGAGAAAGTATGCGCGTCGGCATTCTATTAGTAATTGCCCAGTTTTAAATGGATCGGATTTGTATATGTTGAGGTATAGAGGAAAAAACAACAAAAATTAGGATGTGCATAACCCCAAAACCATTTAGTTGTTTATGCGTATTAACGAACTCAAATGTCGCATTCGGATGTGTAACCTACCCCGAAAAGTCGCTATCTCCTTCCATTCTCAAGTTATCGTGAGATATGTAATATTATTTCTTAATTTTGTTTTAATTTTCTAGTAATAGGATCCTTACAAAATTACACATACGTCTTTATTTATTTATAAGTGAGAACATTTGGGATACAACGGGAGGAAACACATAAATGTTATTCACAAAATACTCTCGGAACAATATAGATATGATACATGAACATAATCCAAATAAAACTCAATCTCTAATCTTTATTCCACAACTAGTTAACAAGTTTCAATCCGGGCAGATCTGTATTTTTTGATTTATCGAGTTATCCAGTGGGTATAACTTGGAAACAATTGGGCTGATTATGCCCAACAACGAACTTAACTGTCCCACTCGGATGCGCAACCTACCCTGATAATTGCAAGTCACTATCTCTTTCCGCTCGAAAGTTATCGAGGCAACGGTCACCCGTCCAGCTACTGAACACAAGGCTGCTCGGAACTCCAACTATAGGGATGTTGAAATTTGGAACTTGGCTGTAAAGATTTGAAGGCTCTAACAAATTTTCAGCGATATCAGATGAATTAGAATTTTTTTCAATGATTTTACATTATATTTGCGAAATTTCGTGAGGTTTGCATTGCTACAAAATTTAGCAAAAATCATTGTTTATCATTGAAAAAAATTCTAATTCATCTGATATCGCTGAAAATTTGTTAGCGTCGACATTCTTAACTAACTACCATGTTTGAATTGGATCAGTTCCATATCTTTTAAGTTATTGAGTAAATAAAAATAAAATGTTTTATATTCATAACTCCAAAACTGTTTGGTCGATTTCTTTATAAACAAAGTCAGATGTCGCATTCGGATACCCAAGCTACCCTAAAAATTCCAAGTTGGTATCTCCTACCGTTCTCACGTTATCGTTAGATACATAATATTTTTTTATCAGATTGACGGGAAACCGATTCTATACGCGTAGACTGATGGATTGATGGCAACATTGATGTCAGATTGATGCCAGATTGATACCAGCTCGTCCGTGTAACCTCCGCCATAGAATGCTCTAATTATAATTTGCTGATGTATATAAATCCAACATATGAGCTGAGTCATAGATATACGTTTTGAATTTAATTTTTTATGATGCACTTCTATCACAAGAATGCATTGATATCACTCCCAATTCTGAGAACACAATACTTTCGGAGATATGATTTGTCAAAGTTTGAATAATTACCCGCCAGTAGTTTGACAAGAGCGCCAAAGCCCCTGTCCACAGACAGGATGGCAACCTACCCTAAAAATTGCAAGTAACTCTCTCCTTCCATTCTCAAGTTTTCGCGAGGCACATATTATTCTTTCATAATTTTTTCAAAATTTTCTACTGATACAGTCCTCAGACAATTTCACTTACGTCTTCATGTCGATATTCTACAACTAGTGACCCAGTTGGAATTCGAATGGTTTGCATTTTTTGAGTTATCGTGAGATGATTAATATTAAGAAATGATTATTCTGAAACTTTTTTGGCATTATGATACTCACAAACTTTCACATGCATTCAATTTGTTCGGATCTGTATTGGTTGAAAACAAAATTTGCGCTCGGAAACCGTTGGGCTGATTATGCCCATTAGGTGACTTGTCTGTTGGATTTCGACGAGCCACCTAACCTGAAAATTTTAAGTCGCTATCTCTTTCTATTTTCATGTTTTCGTGGTAACGGACAGAATCAAATTCGACCTCGAATTCTACAGCAGAGAGTCTAACCTAGTCGTTTGAGATCATTTTTGGCAAAGAATTCTAAAGTTACATTCATTTGGGCTATATGATAGCAGACTATTTCCGGAAAATAATTCGAAAAATACAGACATTTGGGCAGAATGATGATAGCACGCTGTTCTCCAGAACATGGGCGAAAAAATGAATAATGTAGTTTTGAAATGGTTTCACTCGATTATATGAGCAAGAATTTGTTAAACTTCCGTCTGATCAAAAGGAGTTTGCTTTCTTCTTAATCTCCATGGAAAAGCCCACGGTATGTGTTGTTTTAACGACCAAATTTCCACAGTGTAATCAGCAAGTCAACGACTGAAATATTCTATCATGTATGTATATTCAACTAAAAGGGCGCAGGTATATACACATATTCCAGCTCTTGTAATGCTGATAATAAACAGTGTACAAGGGGGATAATCATTTCCGATATATTGAGGGTAATAATCATTCCATTGCCCATCAAGGTGAACTTTATTGGTACTATTAATCCTATAAAATGTTTCACCAAATATCTGAACACATAAACTATGCACCGAGCAGAGCAGTGCAATACGGCCATAATCCAGGAACGGGTTTATGTAATTTTATGCTCCTGGACTTGTAGGAAGTGATTATTCGAATGCTCTAGGATGGTAATCGGTAGTTCATTTTCTGCAATCAACATCAATGGAATTATTTTAATCACTGTTCAAGTAGGATATTTCATTTTCTATTATTTTTTATGAAAAATAATGTTATATGTGATTCAATTTCGACACATTTCAAAAAAACACGTTCGAGAGTTCGGACAGAAATGTATAACCTCGGATTATTCATCAGTGAGTCGAGGCTATACAATTGAGACCATTTTCGGCCCAATATCTTCGAAAATACAGCCTCTTGGGCCCAACGATTGTTCCGGGGACCAAGGGCGCAAACAATCATCTCTGCTTTATTATACCGGGCTAGTATGAATCGAAATTCGTTGGCATGAACGTGAGGCTCAGGGTTTCTTTGATTGTGTTTATACCAAGCTATGGTAAATCTGTACTCGTCTGCGGTGAAACGTGGATTATGAACGAATTTTGAATTAATAATTCCAGTTTTTATGATTTTCCCGTATTTCCCTGATATCTTCTACAATATAGATCCGATCGAGTTTAATTCACTAGAATATGTCCGATATACCCCAAACTAAGCATTTCGGGCCAGTATTGCGCTTATATATCGATTTTAATTCAATTTCACAAATGCAACCTACATTCAGTATTTTTATGATAATGAGATGAATAATTTTCTTTTTTAGGTTTAAACAAGCTTTTGCCTACTGGAATAGAGAAACGTACTAATTTGGACTCGGCTATGGATGTGAACGAAATCGTTGATATTCACATAACGAATGAATCTTCTGAACCATCAATTTCAAGGAAGGTACCTTATACCATGCGCTGACCTAATAATAATTGTATTAGGAGATATCGTAAATTTTCCTTCTCTCATCTTGGCAAGTGTAATGCTTTTAGGTATGGAGTTAATACTGTGTAATTTCAAATTTAAATATATGTATATGTAATTAGTCTTTCTTTTTTAATTGAATTAGAGATATGTTAACATCTAGTTGAGATATAACTGAAAGAAAAAAAATGTTAGAAGTAAACAAAAAATCTTTATTCAAGCAATAAAAATGCATCATATTATTAAAATAATAGTCAATATAGCTCGAAACGTTCAGGGTATACTACCTACAAAATTAATTTAAATGATAATATAATAAAAAAATTAACTTTGGAACAAAGTGAAATAATTGTCTTCAATAATTTGTTCCATTCACCTAAGTCGACGGTAATGAAACGTTTATCTTGCATTTTCGAAATATTCGCCGTGGATATGTGCAAAATTGGATTATGATTTCCCGTTTCAAAAAGATGGGCGTGGTCAGATACGTGTCCAGAATTCGCTATTAAATGCGGACCCACGACCTGATTGAGGCAGTCGAATCAAACATAAATCTTCTGCTGCTTCTATCCCAAGTACCGCAGGTGGTTGAGTAGCTTCAAACGGCCTGCCTGATAGATCCTGAGTTCTATCCTGAAATTCTGGGTCTGCAAAAAGCTATATGTTCGCTCAAAATGTCCCATACACAGTCTTGTACTAGGTACCCTCATATCCCTACTCGAGATCCTGATGGACATGCAAGGACCTTCAGTGGAAGGAATGGACATCAAGTATCTCCGAGGATATTATAGAGTTTGTGCTAGCTTGAAACAGCGCAGAGATCCTCCTCTATAGAGGAGGGGTTGGAAGTGGTTGCAAAGTGGGTTTGGAGCGTAAATATCTCGGACAAGTTCGTTAATGGGCAAAATCCATCATGCGGTTTCGGAGTTATGGCCGATTTTAGTAAAACACATTTTTTATGAATATTTCCGTACCGATCACTTGATCTATCTGAAATTTAGCATCAAATTGTAGAATCATGACCTTTATACGCATGTGAAGTTTTGTATTGACCAGGTTACCGCAAAGTGTGAAAAAAAAATTTTAAAAATTTTAAAAATTTTTTTCTACAATAACTCTCGAACGGAATGAGCTAGGTAGTTGAAATTTTCAGAGTAGGTTAGGGAGATTAATATCTCAGTTGAGTTCGTTATATGGCAAAATAGGCCAGATGGTTTCGGAGTAACGACAAAAAAATTTTTTTTTTAAGCGACAAAATATCAAGTTCAATTTTTATTTAAGATGCAGTTTCACGATTAGAATCCATCGATATCATTTTCAACTCCAACAAGCTTATACTTTCGGAGATATGATTTTTCTAAATTTCAATAATGAATCGTACTTCTATGTTTTCACAGAATGCTATAATTATTCTATATAAGCTTTATTATATGATCTGTGTTCATACTCGTACATTTCATCCTGTTCTATAAGAGAGAGTCAAATTCAGTTCAGCTATTTTAATTTGATTTATTCCATGGTGCAGTTCTCATTCTCAGATTGCTTATTTAATCTTGATAAATAAACTATTGTTCGAATTAAATTTCCTTTATGATGCAGTTCTATCATAAGAATACATTGATATAATTCCCAACTCTGAGAAACCAATACTTTTGGAGATATAATTTGTCTGTTTGAACTAGAGCGCCAGAAAGCTCCTGTCCACAGGGCATGAAACCATTTCTCACATCCCCAGTCCGAAAACCGTTAGGAGCCGTCATAATGTGTAGTTAGCCATTTAATGCCAGCAAATTAGGATGTCTTTTAGTTTTATTTTACTGATCAGAACTTGCTTGCGTTGGAACCGTCACTGTTGTACCGCTTGTAAGAATAGGTTGAACTATTTTTCACTCATACTTTCACCGTACTCTCGACTATACTGCTAATTTTAGGCCGCATTTATATTGCTAATTGTCTGGGTAGCAAGAGCTTTCACCGCTTGAATTTTTACAGCATGTTTCATCTTGTTTCCGCTTTATCCCTGGCCACTCACCTTTCCTTGCATATCAACTGGTATATTATTTTACATAATTTATTTGAATACATTATTTCATCATGTCATTGTTTAACGTTTATTAAATAGAAGTTTTATTGATATTGTGTATTTTTATTTCCCCTGAGGAATTTCTGAAGTATTTTTCAGATGTAGAGAATTCCTATTCCCTACGGACAACAGATCCCTGCACATAACCTTATCTGGCTAATAGCTCCTTGACCCTATGGGATACCTCCCATTGGTATCACATTGTCCTCAACACTTTAAAAAAGAGGTGGCATCTGAGACTCTATCCTCACAGGTAAAAATGGCAACACAACACGGTAGAGACGGGAGGCATGACAAAACTTCAACAAAGTTTCTTGACTTTACAGAATAGAAAAAAGGAGTCAACCTATTATTGCATGTGAGAGTGGCTACGATATATTTGCAACTGCAAGTATAATTCCAATTTTTAACATTTTCGTGGAGGTGAACGTTAATTTCATGTGGTGGAGAGCGAGGAGGAGAGGTCAGGCTAGATGTCTGCATAGAGAAGCTTTTTATATTAGAGGATTCTTTCTCCACGCCACCTAACAAAACGTCTTCAAATTTAATTTGAAATATCGGTTATTTCTCTAGTGCCTGCATCTATTGGCGAAAACTGAAGTAGAATAATATTCTTGTAGTTTGACAGCATTTGGATCATATTTTTGCCGAAAATATGTCAAATATCATGAATTCTATGCATATATCCCCTGGGGTTAATTTGATTTTTTGGAACTATCCATCTGTAAATTAATAATGCGAGTCCATTTTGAAGACCATATTGTCAGAACGCCCGTCAAACAGCATGTTGTTTCAACAACCCCACTTCGACTCCCCAAATATAAGTTTTCATTCCCAGTTCTTTCTTCATCTCACCCTTACACCATACCAGATTAAGAGGCCGATAATCACATAGGTACCCATACTTTATCACCAAAATATTAAGCTTTTTGGCATAACAGTTTTACAGTTAGGCTTGCTTTTCCTCAACCGTTTCACTAACTGATGGAATA
Organism: Halyzia sedecimguttata; assembly: GCA_937662695.2. Lineage (NCBI taxonomy): Eukaryota > Metazoa > Arthropoda > Insecta > Coleoptera > Coccinellidae > Halyzia > Halyzia sedecimguttata. Next base: position 73,259,222 of record OW569411.2, read on the forward strand.
CATGAACTGAATTTATATCTTTAATGACCATGCGAGTATTGCAGATGCTTCACCGGTAGTGGTATGTAGTGTAATTCGATTATGACAATTAAATCTGTTTGTTGCCAAATAAATGCAACAATTTGGTTTATCGTATTTAATTTTCACTGTTCTAAAATATTCGAATTTTCCGAAATCCCATCCTCATAGCCGCATGTTGTAGTGAAAAATGGAAATATTTAGAGAATTGATTTTATATATTTATATTATCAAAACAATCTGTATTCACTCTCTTAATCAATATGATCCTCATTCTGTTAATTGCTTTTCGTCCTGAGCAACCACATCATATGTCAATTCAGTTTTCCAGTTTTGTTTAAGACTCAGAATACAAAATACATTATACATAACACCATCAACCAAATTCTATCCTCTCATTTTCCCTATGATCCAGAGGAACTCTGCAATTCGAGGAGTGTTGGATGCTGTACCGTTGACAAGTAAACATTTTGGGGTTTATTGATGTAAGGCATGAATCATTATACAACAAAATATCTACTCAAACGATAGTGGACACCATTCACTGTCGGGACAAAAATTTACAGTGCTGTGTCTAAACTGGCATAGGGATTGAGCAACAGAGTTGATAAAGAACACAACTGACCCTCCTTAGTATTACAAACTCCTAGGAGCATCTGAGGGATCTCCTTGTGAATGACTTCAGGGTCAGTATAATCATGATCATGTCTATAGCACGCGCTCCATAGCACATTGACCAACGTAAATGCTTTTTCTGCCATAGTGAAGTCAATCTGCATTTGCGTGCGTGCTATAGACCTGGTTATGATCATACTCATAAGTCTTTCCCAAGGAGATCCCTCACAAGCTTGTACGAATAAGGAGAGCCAGTCGTGTTTTTGTCATCATTTTTACTCTATCCTTATGCCAGCTTAGACACAGCACTGTTCATTTTTGACCTGACAGTGATTGGTTTCCACTTCCATCTGACAAGGTCTCCAGCTAACTCTTTCCGCTGAGCTTGGAAGACTCATCATTCAATTCAAATTAGCCAACTTTTTATATTTTTTCAAGTCTCTTGGACAAATCTGGCTATTAATACAGTCTGCCTATTACTTTTACCGTAGGTTGAATTAAAAAAAATTGATGGTAATTTAATATAGATCTTCCAAATATAGTTATTCATAAATTAGCCCCAGGGCCAAGTTACAAACATTTCGACTCAGGAACAACGCTATTTCCTCGAAACTGACTTGTCCAAGCACAGAATTGCCTCGAAATTTCTTTAAAATCTCAAAATATCGGCACCAAGTCCATGACCGCTAGACATAAACCACAACCCAAAAAGAACCACGAATCATCTGCGCATGTTTAATCTCCTCGTGGCTCAAAGTCCTCACACAAAACTCTATTTCTTCAACACCAGTGATTCAGGAGATATATCAGCTTCAATCCACGCATGCGCGGACCCTCTCAACGAGTTTTTATGGAGGAATAACATCCTGCACCTCAAAACCCCAATCCTCTCAGACGAAAACTCTAGCAGTCTCATGACCGCTGGACATAAACCACAACCAACATAAGCCATACAACGCAAAATATCCCCTCGAAATCACACAGTGTGTTGAAGAATCGGAGATTTGTTTAAATCTCCGATTCTTCAACACCATTGGTTCAGAAGATGTCTCAGTATTAATCCACGCATGCGCGGACCCTCCCGAGGGGATTCTATGGAGAAATAGCATCCTGCACCTCAAAACCCCAATTCTCTCAGATGGAAACTCTGAGCAGTTAAATCACTTCTAATATGAGCATGCGCTTAATGCAAAATACACAGAAGAGGCGACATGAACTACAAAATATTTATTAAAATATAAAGAAGCACTGACGTGAGGTCCGTACTCTTTGGCGCGCGTGTTCACGTTGGTAATTTAAAATGAATTATGAGTGTTTCAAGCTCTGTGGATAGAACGAGCCCGAGATCTACCTAGAGGGTTGTCGATACCATTCACTGTCGGGTCCCAAATTAAGAGTGCTTTGTCTAAGCTGGCATAAGGATAGAGTAACAAAGTTGACAAAGAACACAACTGACTTTCCTTAGTCGCACAAGCTCCTAGGAGCTTCTGAGGTATCTCATTGGGGAAGACTTGGGAGGGTCAGTATAGTTATAATATGGTTTATAGCACGCGCGCCAAAGCAGATTGACCACACGTCAATGCTTTTATAGCCTTCTTCTTTTATTAGGAAGTCAATCTGCAATTGGCACGCGTGCTATTAACATTATTATGAATATACTGACCCTCCCAAGTCTTTCCCAAGAAGATACCTCAGAAGCTCATAGGAGCTTGTGCGACTAAGGAAAGTCAGTTGTGTTCTTTGTCAACTTTGTTACTCTATCCCCATGCCAGCTTAGACAAACCACTCTTAATTTGTGACCCGACAGTGAATGGTGCCACAACCCTCTGGGTAGATCTCCGGCTCGTTCTATCCAATGTGCTCGAAACACTCATAATTCAATTCAAATTAGCCAACGTGAATACGCGCGCCAAAGAGTACTGACCTCACGTCAGTGCTTTTTCATATTTTTTCGAGTCCCTTCAACAAATCTGGCCTTTGATACTGTGTGTCTATTAGTTTTACCGTAGATCGAAATAAAAAAAAATGCAGTTATGGGGCCCCCGTTATGAACGCAATTGCTTACACAAATTCTCCAAATCTGAACGTGATTAAATATAGATCTTTCAAATATAGTTATTTATAAATTGGCCCCTGGGCTAGGATACAAAAAATTCAACTCAAATTTCCTCGAAACTGAATTGTTAGTACAAAGAATTGCCATGAAATTTATCTTAAAATCTCACAATATCGACTCAGCATCAAATCCATGACCACTAGACGCAAACCATTCCCAACATAAGCCACACAACCCTAAACGAGCCACTTCTCCTCTGCTCATGCGGCTGAGAGTCCTCCCAAAATGACACACATCACACAAAACTTTGATTCCTCAAGACCATTGGTTCAGGAGATATCGCAGCTTCAATCCGTGCATGCTCTGAGACAATTTCAAAATCAAAATTTGCTCCAGGGCCACAGAACGGACACTCCAACTCGCAAACAACGCTATTTCCCCCAAACTGACTTGTCCGTGCACATAATTGCGATGAATATTCTTTTAAACCCTCACAATATCGGCTAAGCACCAGACCCTTGAAGGATAGTCCTTAACCACTCCAAACATAACCCATACAAAACAAAAACGGTCGCTTCTCCTCTACGCATGCGCAATCCATTCGCAGCTGAAAGTCCTCTCAAAACCGCACACCTAACAAAAAACTCCGATTCTCCAACAATAGTGGTTCGGGAGATATCGCATTTTTAATCCGCGCATGCGCAGACCCACACCAAAGGATTCTATGGAGGAATACCATCCTCCACCCTAAAACCCCAATATTCACAGAAGAAAACTCGAGCAGTTAAATGATTTCTCGTCTGCTTATGCGAATAACAAAAAATGCCCAGAAGAGGCAGTTACACCCCCAGTCGTTCACCGTTCAGACAAATTTTGAAAAGCTATTTAATATTCCACACATCGTTCACGCATTAATTCAATTGCCACGCTAGTTAGTGGTCCATATTTTAATCATTTACCCTCGTACATATCGCATGTAGGAAATCGAAGTGAAATAATTTGTCCAGTTTGGAACTTCAAAATTTTTAATTTATTTTTTAGGCTCCTAGTGGTCTGTTCTCAGTGAAACTGGTCAGCGAGATGCCAAAACTGAACTCAATGCGATATTTGGTTTCGGAATTTCAAACAAAATATTCCGCTAATTGTTAAACATTTTCTTTATTTTTTCTACTTGTGCTATCCCCACGAAATATTGCAACAATGTTTTCGTCGGTACTTTACATCTAACTACCGAGCTTCAATTCAATATGATCAGTATTTTTCAAGTTATAGTAAAACAAAATTTCAATTTCATTTTCAAATATATGACATTTTTTTCTCTAGTTTATGGCCATCCGATCAATACAAAACTTCGCAGGCTTATGAAGGTTATGATTCTACAATTTGGTGCTGAATTTCAGTTAGATCGAGTTATTGGTTTCGGAAATATTCTAGAAAAACGTTTTAAATAAAAATGGCCGTAGCTCCGAAACGGCTTGGTGGATTTCACCCATTAACGAACCTGTCTGAGATATTTACCTTCCAAGCTTGCCCTGCGAATATCAACGCTCTAGCTGCTTCTGTTCGAGAGTTATCGTGCTAACGGCCGACCGGTCGGCCGGACCGGACGGACAGAATGGAATTTGACCTCGAATTCTTCATCATGGAGTCGAACCCAATCGTTTGAGACCATTTTCGCAAAAAAAAATCGAAAAATACAGACATTGTGACGAAATGATAGCACGCTGTACCTTGTGGAACACTCGCGCAAAAATATCCTAGGGGTTCACTATTACGACCCCTTCTAAGCATACTTCAGGTATGAAAAAATTCCAAAGTGTGTAGTTTTATTGACAAATGATATTTACCAAGTTGCGAGTCTTTAGCTTAATATACAAGGAAAATAAAAAAGAGAAAAAATATTTTTCTGATCTTCAGAAAGGTGTAACATTGACGGGGGAGGTTTATCAAAAAATGTTATAGGAAATACCCACCTTAATTTGCATCACAGAATCACCCCTTAGATTTTTTATTCAGATACACCCTGTATACTGGGTGATTCAAAAGAACTTTAACAAACTTCATGAGGTGACTCCTCACAATGTTCTAATATGAATTGTCCCAAATAATTATATGTCCGAAAACGCATCGTTTCCAAGATGCGAAGTGTTAAAGTTTTATTTTTATTTATCAGACTTGAAATTTTCAATTCCAAATATCAATTCGATCGGATCTATATTGGTTGAAAACAAAATTGTTACTCGGAAACCATTAACGAACTTGTCCCTCGTATTGAGATGCGCCACCTACCCTGAAAATTTCAAGTCGCTAGCTCTTTCCGTTCTCAAGTTATCGTGGCAACGGCCGGACGGCCGGCCGGATGGAATCAAATTTGACCTCGAATTCTTCATTGGGGAGTCAAACCGAATCGTTTGAGACCATTTTCGTAAAAAAATTCGATAGTTACAGACATTTGGGCAAAATGATAACGCGATGTTCCCCAGAAAAAAACGGGCAAAAAATGATTGATACGCAAATGTAGATCCATATTCCAGTATTTTTCTGCTAGCAACATCATGAAAATACTGTATATAGGAAAATGTCTCACTACCACTACTTAAGGAAGTAATAGTAGGTATATTATATACCGCGGGACTGAAGTAGTACATTTAATCCTGAAGGTAAAGTTTATGGCCCGACCGCAGGGAGGGCCAAAATTTACCTGAAGGATTAAATGTACTTCAGTCGCAAGGTATATACGATACTTTTCGTAATTCCGGTATGATTTTATTAATTATTTCAATAATTTCAATCAGTTTTTTCTCTCTTCAACTCATTTAATAAACTGTCTTTAAAATAAGTTACCATAGTAACATTGCGTTGTGACAATTATAATTTAGAAACATTGTCATTACTAGTGTCATTGCAAAGAAACATTTTTATTGATAATTATTGGTATCATGAGTGAAGAAGGTGTATCTGATATTGATAAAAGAGCAGCCGAAGTAGGTGAAGAATTGTTACCACCGAAATCTAGAAAACTATACGACCAGCAGTACGATGCTTTTAAAAAGTGGTGCCGCTTAAAAAATGTGAGACAACCTACTGAAAATGCGCTGTTAGTCTACTTCAATGATAAATCAAAAGCGGTTTGTGCCTCAACTCTCTGGGCACATTACTCAATGCGGAAATCGGTTATTAACATTAGAGAAGATATTGATATAAGTAAATTTCCAAAATTATTAGCTTTTTTGAAGAGAAGAAATGAGGGATTTAAGCCAAAGAAGTCAAGAATTCTCACGTCTGAGCAGGTAGATCAGTTCTTACGGGAGGCTCCGGATGATAAATATTTAATGCTTAAGGTAAATTTGGAAATGTGTTTATATTCAGAAATTTTAAGAAATCAATTTTTTTGTAGGTTGCACTTATTTTGGGCGTTGCGGGAGCTTGTCGTGGAAAAGAGTTGGTTGATTTAGAAATCGACGATGTGAGAGATTTGGGCGATTCCTTCCTAATTGCGATTAGAAACACCAAAAATAAAATTGACCGAAATTTTGTGATCCAAAATTCAGAAAACAGTGCCATCAGTTTTGTGGCGATATTTCGAAAATATGTGGCATTGCGAAAGACAGGGACACCTCATTCAAAATTTTTTTTTCAATACATCAACAAAGAATGTACTACGCGAGTAGTAGGAAAAAACATGTTTGGTACATTTCCACGGCAAATAGCAGCTTTCTTGAAATTAGAAAATGCGACGTCTTATACGGGACATTGTTTTAGACGCACATCTGCGTCTTTGTTAGCTGATTCGGGAGCAACAATAGACGTGCTGAAGAGACATGGAGGATGGAAATCCTCCAACGTGGCCGAGGGATATATTGAATCGTCTATTAAAAATAAACAAAAAATTTCAGATAAAATATTTGGTCAAGTCGCCGATTCGTCCACTATAGTTATGCCACAGTCCTCATTCTCGCTTCCTGTTTCCGCAGGATCTTCGAAACAAACACCAGTTCAATATGAAAAGGACCTATCTGTTACTCGTCAGTTACCTGCTGCATTAACCCAGGAAAGACTGGTCAATATGACGAACTGTCACAATATTAATTTGAATATTAACGTTAATTACCATTCTAATTAATTATATTTTTCAATAAAATACTCCTTAAATTCATTTGTTTGTGATTTAATCGTTCCGGGAGTTTCGTCAATATTTAATCCCGGAGGGATTAAATGTGACACTTTAGTACCTGTCACAAGGGAGTGAAGTTGTCACTTTAGGCCCGGAAGTACGAAAAAGGTAATATTAACCTCAGTAGTCAACGAACCATAATTTCTCTTGATGATTCCATTATGTTCTTCTTTCCTATTGCCTCCATAAACTACATCAAAACAGTCTTGTATTTATAAACAAATTCAAGAATCGAATACTTGATTTTCCAAGAAAAAGTATACGAATTGACAATCTCTAATAGCTATAAAAGATGACATTTATGAATAGTCACACAGACAGATTCTGTGTTCACATTCTGTGAATACATAGAACTTACGATGTATTATTGAAACTTTTGAAACATCATATCTCCGAAAGTATTAGCTTGTTAGAGTTGAAAATTATATCAATGGATTTTTATGATAAAACTGCATCTTGAAAAAAATTTATTTCAAAAGCTCTATTGTAAAAAAAAAATAATTTTTTTCGTTACTCCGAAACTATCAATCCGATTTTGCCCAATAACGAACTTAACCGAGATATTTATCGCTCAAACCTACTCTAAATTTCAACTGTCTAGCTCATTCCTTTCGAGAGTTATCGTGCACGGCCGGCCGGACAGAATCGACCACGGATTCTTGATCAGTGAGTCGAACCAGATCGTTTAAGACCATTTTCAGCCAAAATTTCTAAAATTACAGACATTTGGGCAAATTGATAAGCACTTTGTTCCGAGAAACAAGAGCGCCAAAAAGAGGTGTAGGTGCGCCCCCTACGCATGAAAGCAATAATAACATCAGGTCTGAATTCGGAAACTTGAAAAACCTCTAAATATCAATTTTAGTTGAATTAAGGTCAGTTTTTCGAAAGTTATTCAAGAAAATCGAAAATAAAAATAATATTCTCTAACACCTTGTACCTTGGAAACGAAGCGTTTCCGGAGGAATCACCTCCTGAAGTCTTTCGAAGTACTTTTGAATCACCCTGTACATTCCGGTATAGTTTCAATCCTATAGTGTTTCAGAAATTATATTTCAGTTGAAAATGAGCTCCGAACGTCCCTGTATTCAATGTACAAGCTTGTTCCGACACAAAGTATACACGTGTACTAATTTATGGACATACCGACATCTCTATAACCACCTCTGCCCGGTGGGCTGGTGATTTGTTCTAGTTTATTGCCCATGCGGTGCTTCAAATGAAGATGGTAGACGTTCAACTGTTTCGGTTTTCTAGTTAATTTCCAAACGATTCACTTTTTCGTTTTCTTTGCTTATTTTTTCCGAGATATCTATCTTCCTTATCGTCATAAATGAATAGAATTAGGTCATTCTGGCTATTAGGATGAGGTGATGTAGTTAATATGTTGGTTTTTGTCGTAAGGTATCTCCGAAGAAACAATTCACATATTAGAGAAGGTAGCATCTGAACAATTATTATTACTAATACTAAAACGACTAATGGCATGACAACTGACCACCAAAGCAGATCAAGGAAACTTGTCGGGAAGTTATTTGTTTTACTAGGCAGTATAGTAGTAGATTGACTGCCGCGGCCTATATATAGTTCTATAGGTAGTTCATAGCCTAGCGTAGAGAGGCTAGGAATACAGCTAACGCAGTGAATCTATTTTGCTGCCGGGTTGAACATATAATTTTTTCTCCGATCGTTTATAATGATATAATATGTAGGATATTGTATTTGCAAATTATTAAAATTACCACACTGAAGCAAAAGTGCACATAAATATAACGAAAAAGCTCATTGAATAAATGAACTTATTCATTAAAATCGGTCTAACGAACAGCTTCATTAATACAATGCAAAACTATTCATTAATTTATGAAAATCAAATCATCAGTTGATGAACAAAATCATTGTGTCAATATACACCAAATCATCATTCTTTTATGAATTGAATAATTGCATTAATGAACAATATTCGTTGTGACAATGCTCGTATTTCGATGCATTTATTCGTTTGGTGGATGAACGAAATTCATAGTCTAATGAATATTCGTACATCAACACCACGAACCAGTACATTAACAAATATTCATAAATATAATGAATGGCGTTCGTTAATATATGTTCATTGGTTTATGTATAGATTACATCGATTAATGGAAAATATTCGGTGTTGATAATTGTTCGCATATTATTTTTTATTGAATTTCCTTCGATTGCTTTATTCGAATTATTGAGTGAAAATGTATAATGTATTTATATGGATACTTGTTGCTCATTTGATAAACATAATCATCCCTCATAGAATTATGAATTGAATTATGAACTAAATTAAATCTGTGGAATTTATTTGTACTGTATTCATTCTCATGAATTCGACATAAAACATGAACCTTCGGGAATGATTGATGAAGGTAGTCGAAAAAACTCTCAATGACATTCCAAGATGTTATAGATTCTGGTGAGAAATCTAAATCGAATTCATAAATATTCTTAAAGAATATGTTGATAGTTTTCAAAAATTTTTCATATAGATTATATCTACGGTAAAATGAAATGAAAATCAGTATTATGTACATACATGCTTTATTGTCTTTCAAGACTTTTACACAAAACATGTTTTTTAGGAAATACTTTTTCCGAAGACAGTTTGAAGAAGAACTTTTCCATGAATTTCCAAAACATTATGGATTCATCTGGAAAATCTGAATTGAATACATAATATGTAATCTTAAAGCATACCTGTGTCTACAGCTTTTAGAAGATGTGCAAATTTGTATCGAATGTCATCAGAATATATGAATATTTCATCGATATCCCAAATATTTCGGTCTCAACATACTTAATGAATGGCCCTTCAGAAATGAAATATGCTCCTCTATCTCTTGATGGAAGTGTCCCAGGAATAGGAATGACTCCTATGTTATTTTATTGTAATATTTTTTCCTATTTACGCATCCTTCCGGACCAATTTACTGGTCGGTACAAAAAATCCTTGAAGAGCCCATAGGCTGGTTGCATAGCGGCCATCTGAACCAAATAATTAATCATGAAACTTCTCAAATGAAAACTATGATATAATTCACGTGAAGTGTTGCGTTTACGTTTGTTCAATATGAAATTCAATATTCTTCACTGTTGGTGGATCAGAATGAAAATTCTTGAACAAAAATTAAGCTTGGTTCTGAAAATAATAAAATGAAATACAGAATGTCCCAACTAGAAAATAAATAGTTTTTTTCTCCTCCGGGATGAAAAGTTCACTTTTATTCCCTGTCACACGGAACAAAAGTACCCGATTCTCTCCCGGTGAGATGGCAAATGTGCGCATGCGGGTACTTTACTTTATCTCCCGGTTACCTAGCAACCGCGTGTTTATATCTCAAGTTGATGACAGCTGAGTCAAAAAAAGGTTAATTATTTCAGTGAATACCGACAAATATAATAAAAAATTGGTTCAAGCCCTGTGGACAGGAGCTATTGGGCGCATGTTCATCTTCCTTGTGGCCCGTACTGACCAGTAAAGAAAAAAAGCAGTATCATGTTGAATACCTTAATATTATTGATTATTATATAATAATCGATGAAAATACTGAGAGAGACCCAGGAAATTTGACACATTTTGTCTAATATCTCCAGAAATTGAAATCGTATAGAGCCAAAATTTTGCACAATGTTGCAAAATACTACAATTGACGTTAGTACAAGTTTTTGTTGCAATCTGATGAATAGTTCACGAAAAAAAAATTTTTTTTTCGAAAAAATTAAAAGAAATATTTTTTTAAAAATTACCAACATTTCGATCATAACAGAATTTTGCCAAAAGTTGCGCGTTTATATCCTCGAACTGACTACCAAGTTTCGATTCAACATCTTCTTTAGTTCCTGAAATATCAGGGAAATAACCTCAAAATTTTAAATGTCTATAACTCCTAAACCGTCTGGCCGATTTTGCCCGTTAACGAACTTAACCGTCGCATTTTGATCAGAAACCTACCCTGAAAGTTTGAAGTCGATAGGACCTTCGGTGCTCCTGTTATCGTGCCTACGGCCGGAAAACCGGCCGGCCGGCTGGACGGCACCCAAAGATCTGACACCAGATTCGTGATCAGGGAGTCCAAATTAGTCTATTAGCCAATTTTCAGCTCGAAATTCGAAAATTACAGACATTTGGACGAAATGATAGGACGATGTTCCCCTAGAACATGCGCCCAAAAATGGATTTGATTAACTCTGATGAAAGTGAATTAGACGGAGAAGAAAATAATTGTATACGCACCTAGGGAGAAAAGTAGGACATCCTCGCCCGCGATTGACACCCGAGCCGAAGGCGAGGGTGACAATCATTCGCGGGCGTGAATGTCCTACTTTTCTCCCTCGTTGCGTAATATACTATTGTTCTGATTCTTGGGGCATCCCATACCTAGGGTATGGGTAAATTTCAATACGTATAGGAGGTTCTTGACAAGACTTTATAACACATAAATGACATGGTATACTCACTTTCATCTATACTTCGGTCCTTCAATTTCTCCAAAAGAACAGTTTGACAACTTATGAAATTTCTGACAATTTTGTGGAAAAATATCGGTATGTTTATATTATGGACAGTTATAGCAACTAAGAAGTACTTACTCTTCCGGAAATAAGGGAGGTTGCAAAAAATATTGAGATAAATTTGTTGCCGGAGAAGTCTCTGATGAAATATGAAGGAAATTATAACCGATTTATGGAGATTGCATGGAGAAAAATGTGAAGACATTTTCGGAGAATGTAATATTTTGATGCCTAGGTGGAAAAAGTAATAGTTTGCTGATTGATATTTGTCTGCAAAATGAAAATTTGCTGTCAATAGGAGAAAATAGTTATTTGTTTTACTAGGCAACAAAGTAGTAGATTGACTGCCGCGTCTAGGAATTCAGCTTGAACGGAAGGAGATAGGGACTTGCAATTTGCAGGGCAGGTTGCGTATCCGAATGAAAGAGTTGAGTTCGTTGTTGGGCATAATCAGCCCAACGATTTCGGAGATATACCCATCTGGAATATTATTTCCTCCGTAACTCAAAAAATATAGACTCGATCGAATTGAAGCTTGGTAAATAGTTGCAGAATGTCGACATAAAGACGTGTGTAAAATGTTGTGAGAACCACACCACCAGAAAATTCTAAAAAAATTACGAAAAAGTATTATCAATCTGACATATTTTGAGAACGGAAAAAGAAAGCGACTTTCAATTTTCAGTTCCCCAATTTCATTGTCCCAATAAGACATTTAAATTCGTTAATTGGCATAATCGGACAAACTGTTCTGGAATTTTGTTGTTATTTCCTCTAAAACTCAAAATATATGAACCTGACCCAATTAAAACTCTGTGATTACTTGTAGAATGCCGACTCACTAATTTTTGCGGAATTTCGTGAATATCGTATCCTGGAGTTACTTTAGGCGTAAGTTCTTTCTTATTTCAATTCCAATAGAGTACAAAATTCTATGATCATAGACGTCACTGAAGTCTATTATTAAAATGGTATATTAATATACCTATATATATATATATAGATATATATTTATATATATTCTTTTGAAAATGGTATGAAATGTATTCATCCATTATAAAAGCTGAGAAAACGGTATATATCGAAGCTAAATTCGTAGTAGAGTATTCAATAAAGGTTAGTAGACATTAGAACATGTGCGCAGAAGCTTCTAAATTCACGTCAGTGCTTGAACCAATTTGGATTTATTAAGGCAGAAAGTTGATATTCTGGCAAGATATCGAAATTATTTTGATTTGAGGAAAGTTGAATTAACGATTAAAAATTGATAATTTGAATGAATGCATTTGATATTTTCAGGTGCCGATTCAGATGGCTTAGCTAGGTATATTCGCTGAATATAAAGATTTACCGGTATGTAGAACTACAGGCTATGTAGATTTATCGGTTATGCAGATCTACCGGTTACGTAGATCTACAAGTTACGCAGGTCTCGAATACTTGTTCATGGAAATAAAAAGGTAATATAGTACACGCCAAACTCTATTGAATGGTAATGTTCAGTATAAGTTTGTTCTTAATTTACTGAAATGATAAACCCTTAAAATCGGCAGAAACATTTTTTTAGATCCAGCAGAAATTTTTTCTGTCCATATTCCGACGTATTAAGGCGAAAATTCATGAGACGATTTTGTCGTCGAAAACCAACGATTTTGTCGTCCAAATGAGTATACTGTCATTTGGACCGTTTTGGACGACGTCGTCCATGTCGCTGGATTAATCCAGCATTCCAACGACAACTGATGACATACCTGACAGTCGCGAAAATTCAAATTGGTTCAAGCACTGACATGAAGTCAGGAGCTTTTGCGCGCATATTCTATTTCCATTCATCTCTATTGGACAAATTCAAATGAAAGTAGATAATATTATCCTATCTAATATGTCTTCGAGCAGAAATGACTATTGTTGTGTGCCCAAATGCAATTCATGGGCGAAAAAAATGCCAAAATGTATAGGTTTTATTCTGTACTGGTTTTATTCTGTCCAACTTCCTGTGAAATTTATATGTATAGGTTTGTGTTTTCACTTCTTATCTCCGGAAAACCAAATATAAATATAATTATTGAAACTGCGTTAGGAAGATAACTAATAGACCGAAGAGTACTCAACTTGGAACTACATCATCTTCAAACATAGTACAAGGAGGTACCTCGAAAGAGAACTGAGGAAGGATGTATCGATGACTTGCTGTGCTGAAAAACCTCATTCAGAAGAAGAAATAAGTATCACCCAAGCACCCTTGAGTTAGTTGAACAGCAATGATAATTTTAGTAGTATACTTGGTTGTGTACATTGTTACCAGACCACATAACACTTGTGCCATTGATATATCCCGGTTATCTACAAAGAGTGATATCTTGAACAGTGACAGTGCTTTGAAAAGTTTAACAGGCATAAACAATTTTGATATTGTCAATTGAATAGAAGAGATGGTCATCAAAACTCTTGGAAACAAAACAAAAAAAAAGCAACTTTATTATACCTCAAACATTACACTTATTGATAATAATTATTTTCACATAATAAATATGTATCATATCTTGAAAAAATCATTTGAATTATGGATAACTGTTTTACCAAAGCTTTATCTGGATCAATTAGACACTTTATATCCTCATAAATGAACTAGAACAGCATGCACCTGAACTTGAATTAAAACATCAGTAATATGTTTACACCTGCTCCATGCTCCGACTTTACAAGAATATACCATACTTTTTTTTTAAGTTTACCATTCTCCACATTAATATCGGCCATCAATTTTATGTGGTTCTGAATTAAGGGCACTACTTTGTAAACATAAGGAACAAATGTCTATAAAAATGGGAGCACAATTTGTTTTGTCATACATGATTACATGATCTACATTTAGAACCTCTTCTCCTTCTACAAGGATTCTAGAATAAGAAGTTGAAGCTCCTATGTACTCCAGAAATTGCATGGTCTTGGAAGTTCCCATTTGTTTTTCTTTTGCGATTTAATACATTTATATAATTATTGGAGATAACTGTAGTACTTCAGGAACTCATTTTGTACCTAAATATGTATTTAGTTGTAATATTTAAATTCAATTAGGTTATGTTTCTGTCAGTTCAAAATAATCTGTCGATTTTGTCGCTCCATGAAGTATAGGGGAAGGGAAATTTCGAACGACAGTCGTTGGTTTTGAACGAAAAAATCGTCGAAATTTTGGACGACAAAATCGTTGGTTTTTGGCGACAAAATCGTCTCATGAATTTTCGCCTTTAGGAATTCGAATATCGAATATGAACATATCTGATGAAAAAAACCGTCCTTTCAAAGATTGGATTGAGTAGATTCTCTGAGCCAGATCCAGATCTATTAATTCCAGGAGGTGAAAATCAGTTGTTTAAACACGAACGCTGAAAAGTATATAAAAAATTCATACTCGTGCATTGGGATCAATATATGGTGGGCTGAAAGCAAAATATATAACAGCTACTCAACTGAAAATGAACACAAATATATCAAATTTCAAATATTCATCTGCATGTTAGAGCCAATTTTTTCATATCCAAATTATGATGCATTTCTCAAACTAAATAAATTAGTTTTAGATAAAAGAGCAATATACAACTTCTTGAGTGCATGTTCTAGGGAATAGCGTGCTATCATATAGCCCAAATGAATGTAATTTTAGAATTCTTTGCCAAAAATGGTCTCAAACGGTTAGATTTGACTCACTAATGAATAATCAGAGGTTAAATTCCAATCTGTACATTGCCACGATAACTTTCGAACGGAAAGAAATAGTGGCCAAACGGATTCCGAGTTGTACCCATATGCATGAGAGTATATTAATTATACAAACCCATTTTGAATGAAGAAATAACAATCCACGATAAAACCACTATTTTGTAACGTTTCGGAGATCTCGTCAGACACCAAGCGAAAATCTTCAGAATTATTTTCTGTTGACAGCTATTCTGAAATTCGAAAATTGTCACATTAACAGTCTTTAATTAAAGATCATATAGCAACATAGTTTCAGCATAGAAATGTTGAAGTTCCAACAACTTCTTCAACAATTTCAGTCAAATATGGTCAATTCGAATTGTGTCTCTGAGATTTCTATGCAGTTAAAGTTTATCTGAAGTCATTACAATCAATCATTTAAGAAAATGAAACTATTCTCCATCATTTCGCGTAAAACGAACCGTTTTTGATATGCTCTTCATTAAATGTTATAAAATATGATGAAAATCAGAAATTTGAAGTCTTTTATGAATACGGGCCTGCACTAGAGTCACAGATACTCGTGAAATAGCGAATACAGGCATAGACATAGACAATCATTATATAAACAACTTAAATTACAGGTTAGCTATATTTTGAGAAATAGATGAATAGGCTTAACATGATCTGTATTATTCTATGAACTTGTCTCTATTTACCCTCAGCAGTTGATAAAACTTATTTCAAATTATATGTAATCCATATCAATACATTTCTTTTCATACTCAACTCACGTCGCTTCTTATTATTTTATTCTAGATGAATCATAAGTTCGTATCCAAAAATCAAAATTCAGTATTTTCTTCGAACTACAAATAAATTCAACAATTCGTAGTGAAATAACAATTATAAATATCAGTCGACGTATACAATCATACAATCATACATATACAACGTACAACCCAACTATTGTTGAATAGAATTTTTTTTAAGTCTAATTCAATCTAATTCCACTTCTAGCTATGGACTACTTTCAATCAATTCTTATTCAGCTCATCAGATGTAACAAATTATGAACACTACGAACTACGAATTAAACATAACTAGAAGATTAGTTCGACGTATAAATAATAGATAAATTAGAATATAACCATAGATAACTGTACAGTAATCTGTGATATAATCTAATAAGTATTACATTTCTCTGCCTCGGTAGGATCAGTGTAAAAGCGAGGTTGTCAGATTGTTTTCCTCGACTGACTAATCGACGGTTCTTCATGGAACCCACCCCTAATAACATTACTTTTACCTTCGACTCTATAAGTTTTCTCGAACAATTTCATTGAATTTCAGGCATCAGATGATAATGCCCTTTGATAGCTTTGAGGTAGAGATTCCGTGTTCAACGAGTAAAGAAATTGCTGCAGTGTATTAGCACTTTGAGGAATCTTTAAACACTTATAACTTTATTTTTAAGAACATAGGTTTTTATTCGTTTTCCTTCATAAGATACGAGCATTTGAAAAAATAGTTTCATGTTCATACTAAATATATGGTGACAAACGAAAATACCGCTTGATACAGCAACTTGTATCATTTTAATTGTTCATTTGGTACTTGTCGCACGTTATGAATAAACAATGCACTCTTTCCCAACTCTGGAGAATGCAGATATTGTGTTTGTATATGAGTATTCTAATGAAAACTCTACAAAAGGGACTCGGGAATACCGAATGAAGTATACAAATTGACACCAACCTTCCCACGCAGTATTTAGTGCATATTTGGAAGACTTCGGGAAACAGGTCATCCTGCACCAAGAAAAGCCATTCGCCCAACTGAAGTGAATGTAGAAAATGTAATTCAAGTTGTCGTTGGCGACTCGTCAATTAGTGTTCGGCGTGTGGCTACAAGTCTTCATTCATCTCCGAATGTTGTATGGCGTGTCCTAAACAGATACATATTTCATCCATTTCATAGACAAAATATACAAGCTTTACATGTTGGAAATGCCCCGCAACGGTTAGAATTTTGTCCATAGTCACTTCAACAACATGCTGAAAATAGGGACGGTATCAACAACGATCATAACGAACATGTGTGGGCATTGCAAAATCCACATGTCATTAGACCAAGACGATTGCAGCAACGTTTTAGAATCAACTTTTGGGGTGGGATTTTCAACAAAATGTCAACAGTACATGTTATAAATGATCGTTTGAATGCAGATTTGTATAGAATATTTTTGGTATTCAACCTTCCAGAGTTCATTGATGAGGTATTGCTCAAGATTGTCGGAAGTATGTGGAATCAGCACGATGGTACACCACCATATAGAGGCAGAAGAGTAGTGGCTTGGTTAAATCAATATTTTCCGAATAGATGGATAGGTCAAGGGGGACATTTCGAACAATTTCTATAATCTGAATATTTGTTATTTCATCCTCCTCCTAACAGAATGTGCACTCGTTAGTTTCTGCAAGCTCTAATCTCAGTAAATGCTTCCTAAGGCCGCAGTGCCCAGTGAGAAAACCAGTGAGGAGGTGCAGCGTGTTTTTACCAAGGTCCGTATATTTCTTGGATCTGACAGTGTTCCTCTGGAACTTTTTAGAGTGATACATTCCTGGGAGGGATCACGGTATACTTCTTTCAGTTTCTTCTTTCCTCCGAAATTCACTTTTGTAGGTGTATCTACCAACCCCACAGGTTTCCGGGCCAAAAGAGGGGTTTTTGCTCCTTTCTTGGCAAAGTATATTGGCCTCCTTGTTTTCATTCATTCCCGAGTCACCAGTAAACCAGACCAAGGAGACCCTGTTGTTCTTGCCTACTTCGTTAAGTTTCCTTCGGCACTCCCATATTAGCTTAGACTGGATAACGTAGGAGCTCGAGGCTTTGATAGCTACTTGACTGTCAGAGTGTAGTGCTATATCCCATCTCTGACAGTTTTTTTCTAGGTTCATTTCCACGCATATTTCGAACTTGCTATTGGATACTCTACTACGAATTTAGCATCGATGTATACCGTTTTCTTAGCTTTTATAATATATGAATACTTTTTATACCATTTTAATGACAGACTTCAGGGACGCATATAATCTTAGAATTTTTAATTCTATTGGAACTGAAATACGAAAAAACTTACGTCTGAAGTAACTCCAGGATATGATATTAACGAAATTGAGCGAAAGTTAGTGGTTCGGCATTCTACAAGCAATCACAGAGTTCTTATTGGATCAGATTTGTATAGTTTAAGTTATAGAAGAGATAACAACAAAATTTCTGATGAGTATAACTCCATAACAGTATGGCCGATTGAGTCAATTAACGAACTTACATGTCGCATTCGGTACAAATATACCCTGAAATTGCAAGTCGCTATCTCTTTCCGTTCTCAAGGTATCGTGAGATATATAATATTTTTTCGTAATTTTTTGAAAATTAGTGTTATATTGATGGTCCTCACAAAATTTTACACTCGTCTTCATGTCGATATTCTACAACTAGAAACCAAGCTTCTCCATCTGAGATATTTTTTCGTAATTGTTTAAACATTTAATAATAAATATGATGGGTATAATTCCGAAACCGTTGAGCCGATTATGGCCAACAGCGAACTTAACCCCCACATTCAGATGCGCAACCTACCCTGAAAACTGTTATCAGGCAACGGTCACCCATCCAGCTACTGAACTCACACAAGGCTGCTCGGATCTCCAATAATATAGATCCTATCTTGTTTAAACTTGGAACTTTGCAGTAGAAATAGGTTTTGAAGGCTCTCGAAAAATTTCAGTGATGTCGGACGTACAGTCTCTGATATAAAGAATTCTTTCAATGATTTTTTTATAAATTTTCTGGTGGTACTTTCCTCACGAAATTTCGCAAAAATGTTTTTGTTGGCATTCTACAACTAATAACCATGTTTGAGTCGATCGGTTCCGTATTTTTCGAGTTAGTGGGGAAATAAGAACCAATATTCAGATGGGCTTAACAACAAAACCGTTTGGCTGATTATGCCTATGAATAAACTCAAATCTCGCATTCATATGCACACCTTGACCTAAAAATTTCAAGTTGCTATCTCTGTCTGTTATCAGATTATCGTGATATTTTTCAATAATTTTTAAAAAATTTTTTGGTGATACGATTTTCACGGAATTTTAAAAATGTCTTCAAATCTGTATTCTACATCTACTCACTAGGTTTCAATTCTATCGGATTTGTATTGGTAGAAAACAAAATCATTACTCGGAAACCATTAGCTGATTATGTCCATTAACGAACTTGTACGTCGTACTGGGACGCGTCACCTACCCTGAATATTTAAAGTTGCTATTTGTTTCCGTTCTCAAGTTATCGTGGCACCAAAAATATTTCGCAAAAAATTCGCAAATTACACACATTTGGGCAAAATGATAACGCGATGTTTCCCATGAACATGCGAGCAAAATCAACAAACATTCGTATCATGAATGCTGGACTATAATTGATTAAAAACCATCTTATACAGGGTGAGTCTTGAAGTTGTACATTAATTTTAACCATAGATTCCTCTCCTCAAATAAACCAGTTTGTTCATTTACCATTTTTGCGCGTATGTTCTGGGGAACATCGTGCTATCATTTTGCCCAAATGTCTGTAATTTTGGAAATTTCCGCCGAAAATGGTCTCAAACGATTGGGTTCGACTCCCTGATCAAGAATTCGAGGTCAAATTTAATTCTGTCCGGCCGGCCGGCTGGCCGTCCGTTGCCACGATAACTTTAGAACTTGACATTTTCAGGGTAGGTGGCGCATCCCAATAAGACGGGCATGTTCAATAATGGGCTTAATCTGTCCAACGGTTTCCGAGTAATAATTTTATTTTCAATCAATACGTTCGATCAAACGGAAACTTGGTGAATAGTTTTAGAATGCGAAACTAAGCACGCTTGTGTGAATCGGATCACTAGAAAATTTAAAAGAAATTATCAAAAAATATTATTTACATCACCATAACCTGAGAACGGAAAGAGATAGCGCCTTGAAATTTTCGGGTAAGGTTGTGCATTGGAATGGGATTTTATCTATAGATATAATCAGCCAAACGTTGTTGGAGTTATACCCATCTGAAATTTGGTTGTTATTTCCTAATTAACTCGAAAAATATAAAACCGATCCAATTCAAACTTGGTTGTCAGTTGTATAATGCCACCGCAATAATTCCTGCAAATTTCATGAGGATGGTATAACTCCAAATGTTTTTAAAAATCACTGAAAAAAATTCTATAAATCAGAAACTATTCCTCCGACATCGCTGAATTTTTGCCAGAGCCTTCAAAACCTAACTCCACTGCCAAGTTCCAAGTTTGAACACGGATCTATATTGTTGGAGTTCCGAGCAGCCTTGTGTGAGTTCAGAAGCTGGATGGGCAACCGTTGGCTTGATAACTTTCGAACGGAAGGAGAAAGGGACTTGTAAATTTCAGGGCAGCTTGCACATCCCAATGGGAGAGATAAGTTTGTTTTTGAGTATATTCGGTACATCGGTTTCGGAGTTATACCCATCTGGAATATTATTTCCTCGATAATACAAAAAATATAGACTTGATTGAATTGAAGCTTGGTAACTAGTAGTAGAATGTCGACATAAAGCAGTGTGTAAGATTTTGTGTGAACCGTACCCTTAGAAAATTGTTCAAAATTACAACAAAAAAAAATTTGTGAGAACCGTACCCTCAGAAAAATTTTCAAAATTACGAAAACAAATTGGTTCAAGCACTGACGTGAAGTCGGGAGCTTTTGCGCGTATGTTCTATTGTCCATTCTCCTGTATAGGTCACTCTCAATCGAATGTACCATGGTGAATTATATTGTCCGTTCTCCTGTATTGGACACTCTTAATCGAATTTACCATGGTGACTTTTTCAGATTCGTCTCAGGTAAAAAGTTAAAAGCGTTTAAAGATTTCACAATGTGCTAATATACTTCTGCATATAAATTATCTATAACATTATTGGTGGACGAGAAAATGTTATGGTAACGTGGTTTACAGCTTGATTCGGGATTGCAACGCTCAGGGGCGGATCTATATAACTAGTGAAATTTCTGGAGTTTCCCATTTTTTAACATTCAACGAAGAATATCTAGAAAACGGTTCGTTTAAGGACAAATGATGAAGAATAATTTAATGTTCTAAAACGATTGAATATTCTTAAAATGACTCAAGAAAAACTTCATCTGCTTTCTTTATGCCAATTTCTTTTAGTTTTATGAATCCAGTAGTCTATAACTAGAAAATAAGTAGAAGTAGGAAAAAACTAATAATTGGAAAATATGTGTCATAGTTATAGGAAAGTTCACACCAACATTCTTTTCATTTGGAAAATGGATGTCGAAGCTACAAAATAAAAACTGATTTTTTTTTTTCGAGATTTCAACAGCCTGTATCTTTTTACCTGAGTCGAATTTGGAAAAATGGTTAATTGAAATAGTGTTTCACTTGACTATAAGAATCTATGGTTAAAATTAATGTACAACTTAAAGACTCACCCTGTATTATAATTCAAAGATTCTTCTGTTGTATAACCTAATGTACCTACTGTTGCATTTGTCGCCTTGAAACGAGTTTGCCTTCTGATTTAAATCACCTCGATTGTATGTACCTCCGCAGTAATCGAACGAAATTCTTAGACGGCAGGTGTAACCTATTAAAAATATCCTTCCTTTAGCCGGTTTCTCTTGGTAAAAAGCTACTTTTACTCTCATCTGAATATATCTCCTCCCGAATATTGCGCCATAAATATTGATTATTATTGCTCTGTAGTTGGTTCTTGTTGAGAATATTTCATGCTGAGATAGTGATTTATACAAAATTAGATTGAATTTCGTATGATAATGGCCCAAGCAAGAATTGATATTTGCGATATTATTGGCTATTTTTGGCGCTCTTGTTCCTCGGAACTGAGTGCTTATCAATTTGCCCAAATGTCTGTAATTTTCGAATTTTTGGCTGAAAATGGTCTTAAACGATTTGGTTCGACTCACTGATCAAGAATCCGTGGTCGGAATCGATTCTGTCACGCCAGCCGTCCGTCCGGCCGTTAACACGATAACTCCCGAACTGAATGAGCTAGACAGTTGAAATTTTCAGAGTAGGTTTGAGGGAGTCATATCTCAGATAAGTTCATTATTGGGCAAACTTGGTCTGATAATTTCGGAGTAACGAAAAAAATTAATTTTTTACAATACAAGTTTTGAATTCAAATTTTTTTAAGATGCTGTTTCAACATAAGAATCCATTGTTATCATTTTCAAATCACACAAGCTAATACTTTTGGAGATATGATCTTTCAAAGTTTCAATAATACATAGTAGGTTCTATTTATTCACATAATGTGAACACAGAATCTGTCTGTGTGACTATTCATAAATGTCATCTTTTCTAGCTATTAGAGATTGTGAATTCGTATATTTTCTCTTGGAAAGCAAGTATTCGATTCTTGAATTTTGAATATATACAAGACTGTTTTGATGTAGTTTATGGAGGCGATAGGAAAGAAGAATATAATGGAATCATCAAAAGAAATTACTGTTCGTTGACCACTGAGGTTAATATCACCTTTTAATTCCTTAAGTAGTGGTAGTGAGACATGTTCCTATATACAGTATTTTCATAATGTTGCTAACAAAAAAATACTGGAATATGGATCTAAATTTGTGTATCAATCATTTTTTCTTGAGTTAAGGTTCATAATACAGAAAAGAATGTGTTAGTAGTATGAACTATTGAATATCAAATTATGAAAAGAGGATAGTATTTTATTAATATATTTTGAACTATTAAGATGAATGGACAATCTGCTATGATTGCTTCAGCCTTGCTCTAGCCATTTCGATGATACTTTCCTTAGGTATGTCGAGTTGTGAAAACTATGCACCGAGTGTGAGTTGCAACAACCCATTCCACGAGGTTGAAGCATTGCAGATTGCTCCTTTAATCTTGATAAATAAATTTAATGACAATTTTTGAAGCATTGAAGCATTGTAGATTGCTCTTTTTTTTTAAGATAATTTTTGAAGCATTTTTCTTAAACGACACTTTTTTTAAATTTAATTTCTTTCATGATGCAGTTCTATCATAGGAATCCATTGATATAATTCCCAACTCTGAACACCAATACTTTCGGAGATATAATTTGTCTGTTTGAACAAGAGCGCCAAAAAGCTCCTGTCCAAAGGGCTTAAACCAATTTTTTACAAAACGAAACCTGAAGGTGTAAAAAAACAGGGTTTTTCTAACGAAGATGAATGAAAAATTCAGATGCGATATACAAGCAAAAATTCATCTATTGATTATTACTAGGGATTGCAATCCGGAGTGGTTTTCAATTCTGCCGGATTTTACCGGATTTCCAAGAATCCGACCGGATTGATCAAATCAAGAGTATTTTCTCTTTTCTGTCCAGAATGGACAAGTAAGAAAATCCAATATGATTTTAATTCGTAAGGTAGTTGATTGAAAAACATATAAACAAAATGAAATTTATTTCTAATGTAATGATGAACAAATAAAATTTAAATAACAAAACGAAATTCTCAGTCCTAGACTTCTAGATTTAACAGTAACAAAATATTAAATGAATATCAAAATTCTAATAACAAAACAAGTTTCTCAGTCCTACACTTTTCCCCCAGTTTTCACAGTGATATCAAATGATTGAAGTGCATAATGTGATATTTTAATAATGGTTTTGTGAATATTTCTCTTGTATTGCTCAGTAAATTATTTATTTCATTGATTATTACTAGTCAATTTTGATTTTGGAAAAATGATAAATTGACAAATGGTGTTTAACGAGTCACCTGTCAGTCGACTCCTTAAGCTACGAATATAGCGTGGCAGAAAACACTTGTTGGCTTTATTGTCAGAAAATAATAATGAAGAACGAGCCGAATTAGCCACTAAACAAGGACAGAAATGCAGTAGAGTCGGTGAGGCCTACTAAGGAGTGGGTAAATTTGAAGTTCCAGAAGATTCAGCGTTAATTCCTCGTCTAATATAACACAAAGTACTTACACCAGATCCGGTATAGGCTAAATGATGCCAGATCCACCGGATTTCCGGTCTTGTTTTACCGGATAGCAATTCGTACTTATTACCTGATTTTAGAGAATGAAGAGTATAGATTCAATAATGTTATCCTTTCAAAATATAACCGTTGTTAAGGTTACTGGCCCTATACTTCTGCTATCTAAAAACACTGCAAATTGTACACATAGGCTCAATATTTTCTCATCGAAACTCTCAAAATCGTACTAATCTAATATATAAAATTTCCATGTCAGTGTTAGTTACCGTACTCCTCCGAAACGCCTCTACCGATTTTAACCAAATTTTATATGCGTATTCAGTACGACTGAGAATCGGCTACTATCTTTCTATCTTTTCTATTTTTCATACGTCTAAGTGATAAGGGTTGTTCACCCTTGAAATTTTTCTTTTTTAGTTTTGGACGAAATTTTTTGTTTTTATTTTTTATAATGTGGAATTACAAAATACATACAACCCTAAATTTTCACCCTTCTATCACCATCCCCTATTTTTTAATGGTCATTTTAGTAATTAATCATTTTTCATCCCGCATGATAACTGATCAATTATCACTTGGTAAGTTATCTCAGAGAAAGAGCTAATTAGAACCAAGTCGCCGTATTTTTTTAGAATGTTTTTCACTATATTTCGATCAAAATTTCCCTGAGCTTATGGCAAAGCTAAAATTTTTGTACAAAAAAAATATTCATTTTTATTAAAGTATCAAGGCAGTTTATTCCTGCTATACTTAGTGCTAGAGTTTTTAAAATTTCCGCGTCTTTCTGGATCAACACTCATTTGCCAGACTATACCGGTGTCACGCCCCAGTAAACAGTACGGAGTAGGGATGAGAACGAAGCCGGTCTCCTGTCTTTCTCACTTTTCTTAACCAGATACGTTTGAGTGGGTGTTCGTATTCGCAATTGAACCCGGTAGGTGCTGCTGCAATCGGGTTCTAGGTATTATTTAGAATTACTTGTTTGAGTGGGTCCCTGGATAACTTGGAAATTCAATTGTCCCGGTAAGAGGCGCTGCAATCGGGTTCTAGTTTTTTTTTTAAGATTTTTTGCATTTTGAAATAAAATATGCAACTGCAATAACCGATTTAGCGCAGGCGAAGTTGCGTGGGTCAGCTAGTACATATATATAAATTAACAACAATTTAAGCGCACATGTTCTGGGAAACATCGTGATATAATTTGGCCCAGATGCCTGTCATTTTTGCTGAAAATAATCTCAAATGATTAGGTTTGACTCACTGATGAAGAATTCGAGGTCAAATTTGATTTTATTTGGTCAGCCAACCGTCGCCACGATAAAAGCTAAGGGCTAGAAATTTTCAGGGTAGGTTGCGCATCAAGATTAAAGGTTTGAGTCAGTTAATGGGCATAATCGGCCAGAAGGTTTCCGAGTACTAATTGGCTGTAACTTGCTGTAGAATACGATTACTCTCGATAAGTAGAAAATGCTAAGTAATCATCAAAGTATACTTTGGGAGGTATATTCATTACTAAATGGTCTTTTTCAGGGTTTTCTCTCCCAAACTCTGAAAATATCTATAAAATAGAAAATTCAAAACATTCAAAACATCATTAACAATAAACAACTATTTCGTAACGTTTTGGAGACTATATAAGACTCCCACGTCAGGCACCAAACAAAAATCTTCAGAATTATATTTTGTTGGCAGTTATTCTGAAATTCAAAAATTGTCGCAATGACAGTCTTTGGAGATCATAGCAACATAGTTTCACCTTCCATATAAATTTCCAAGTTGCAACTCCTTCTTCAACAAATTCAACCAAACATGGTCAATTCCAATTGGATAAGTTTAATTGGACATTAACTCTAATAATGTCTAATTATGACTCTGTGATTCACACTGATCCGCAAAATTTCTCTTCACGCCTCAAACGAAGTCGATCGAGTTGAAGTTCGGTAGGTACCTACTCAATTGTAAATCGTTGTCTTCTAGAAGTTATGTGCGGAATTTCAGCGGATTCTGACGAATTTTCTAGTGAAAAATTTATTTATTTATTGAATAGCAACAAAATTTAAGATGTGTATAACTCCGAAACCATTTGTTCGATTACGCCTATTACCGAACTCAAATGGTCTATTCGGAAAAATAGCAATCATCAGATCCTCAACTCGAGTAATTGAGATGGATTTACATTTTTCTATATCCAACGATGAACAGTTTGCAACACACAAATCTTCCAATTCATCTTAACTCAAACAGGAATGGTTTTTACCGAAGTGAAAAGTTGAAATTATCAGCGAATAACAAAAATTACGAAAACCGGATGACAGAACCTATATCATTTAAAAAAAATAAGAATAGCATCGGTCCTAGGTGACTTCCCTGAGGTACGCTCCATGTAACAAATACAGGACAGGACAGTGCATTAATCTTAACGAATTGAACCCTGTCTGCGAGTTAAGAAAGCAGCCTACTGTAAAGCCGACCATGAATAATTATTGCACCAGAATGGAATGAGATACGGTGTCGAATGCTTTGGAACAATCAGTATAAATAATTTCGACCTGCTGACGATTTTCCAAAGCTTCAAGGACGTATTGAACAAAAATAAGCAAATTTGTATCGACACACTTTTCTGAAATCGATGTTGCTGAGGAATAATCCTACTGTATACTTGACATTTGATATGATTATAAACTATAGGTAGATTCAAACAACTTCGGAATCACACTCAATATAGTTATACAATAATATTTCCCTTGGGACCGCACTTATAACTGACTTAAGAAAGTCAGATTTGCATAAACTAGGGAAGACACTATTCAATAATTCATTAAAAATTATGTATGTACAGCGGTAAGGCGATGAAGTCACAACATCTCTTCATAAAAAGAACAGGAATATTATCAGGGCCAGATCCCTTGTTTAAGTCGAGGGCATCGATACCATCCAACACCTGTTGAACATGAATCATTGGAATACCTATCATATCCTCCAGATTGTAAGATGAAGTACAGCGGCGTCACAAGAGAAATCGATACAACTCGATTTATAAACTGATGAGAAAAAGTCAGCGAAAGCATTAGCTTTTTACAAAATTCCAAAGTGTCTCTATATTTCGAGGTATAGATTCCTCACTTCCTCTGTAACAAATGAATCATAACATTCCTTTTCTTAACTGATGTTTTATAATGAGATTACAAAAATGCGGATAATCGTTCTAAGCATTAAACATTTTATATTTTTTTATAAGCTTATTTTTTCATAAAGGTTGCATCCTTCAGCTCAACAGAAAACCAATTCGGAAATATTGAGTCCCTGATCTTTATCTTAGGAACGAATTTCTCTATCACATAAGATAACAATGTATCAACCTGGGAGTCAACAACACCCGCTTCAGAATTCAGTTTTCCAACCCAGTGACAGTAGATAGATAACTACTGATGAGACTCTCATACTCAGCAGATTTAAAATTATAAGCTATAACATCTAGGTTGCTTCGACATGATTGATACGACTGCACGCTTAAAGAGAGTGCTGGATGGTCAAAATCCAGCTTTGAGAGAGTTTCATCGGCTCTACTGATCTCAAGAAATGGATAATTGGAGACTACAACATCTAACATTCTATGATTTTCATTCAGGAAACAGTTATTCTGATAAAGGTTCGAAAAACTGAATTAATCAACCAAAACCTGATCCTGTGGAGACATTCCAATATCCACACACATCCAAGTGGCCATTAGTCCATACAGCATCGAGAGAAGATTATAGTCACCGGCGATAAATCTCCAATCTGGTTCAAACTTTTCAACTGCTTATTGGATATTCTCACAATGACACTCAAAAGAACTTGGGGTGGTATGTAGGCGGATACAAACAAAAACTTCAACTGTGTAACCTCCACTACAACCAACAAATCTTCAACAGACACTTGAACACGTGATACTTTCTGAACACAAAGAGTCTTCCTCACAGCAATCACCACCTCTAGTTTTATTACTTATTGAAGAAGCACGATCAGTCCTGAAGAGATCGAAGTTAACCAGCTGAAGCTCAACATCATCAACAGAATCATCCAACCAAGTTTCGCTGAGCAAGATGATTGCTTAATTAAAGACAATCACATTATACCCGAAAACATTCATCTGCTTACACATAATTTTTACATACTTTATCTGCAATTGAATGAATTATATCAATATACAACGATATCTGTCTAAATTATGTATTTTTGGCGCTCTTGTTCCTAGGAACAGAGTACTTATCAATTTGCCCAAATGTCTGCAATGTTCGAATGTTTGGCTGAAAATTGTCTCAAACGTTTTGGTTCAACTCACTGATCAAGAATCCATGGTCAAAATCGATTCTGTCCGGCTGGTCGTCCCTCCGTCTATTAACACGATAAAATCGGCCAAGAGGTTTCGGAGTAACGAAAAAAAACTGTCTTTCACAAATCTAACAAACTAATAATTTCGGAGATATGATTTTTCAAAATTTCAATAATTAATCATCATTTTATGAATTCATGGAATGGTCTAATTATAATTTGCTGATGTATGTGAATGCAACATATGAGATGAGCCGTAGACCTACGTTTTGAATTCAATATTTGGCGCTCTTGTTCATCGGAACAGATTGCTTATCAATATCTTTTCACAAGATCTAGATAATCCATACTCCTCTATTGACTTTCTGTGGTCGTTACCTAAAAATAATAATTATTATGATTATTCAGATGGAATCACATCTAAACTAGCCAATTTGAGATTTTCTTGGAAATGAATGGATATTTATGGAATTTTCAATAATAATAATAATACTTCAAGATATCCCATATATGTGAATTGTGAGTATTTAACAAACACACCACCTCTAGTAAATAGAACTATAGAATAGAAATATCCCCAGGTTCTAACGGTTACACAGGGTGGGCAAATTGGTGAAACCTGAACTCCAACTTCTTAACTTTTTATTTAATTTATGATGCAGTCGTATCACAAGAATCCATTGATGCCATTCCCAACTCTTTCTACCAATGCTTTCGGAGATAAGATTTGTCAAAGTTTGAATAATTACTCGCTAGTGGTTTGACAAGAGCGCCAAAGCTCCTGTCCATAGAGCTTTCCCGCTTCTTTTTTAATCCCACTTGTTAAATTTAGATTTGCTATAAACAAAGCAAAAAAATTAAAACGAATTGATGTTGATATGAAGCAGTGAAGATATTTTGATAGGCAATAAATTCGTTATGTATATATATATATATATACTAATTCCTTCTTGAATATCGACCAAATTATTTAATAGTGGGTAATTTTATCAGGGTAGTGGTCTATTATCAGAACAAAACTACGTTTTCTTCAAATCTCAATATTTCGTCATTTTATTTATGACCTCTTCAGGAGAAAACTGAAAAGAGCACAATGCCACATTTCATAAACATACAGAACTTAACAAATGAGCTTTTAAAAACTTACAAGATTGTAGTTGTAATCCTATACCTAAGCATGAACATGAATCAGTCAACGAATTTAAAATATCCTTCGAAGAATCAATTATTAAAAATTGTACATATACTCAGTCAACAATCAATGAAAACAACCAGACATAATGAGACAAAAATACTAGAGCCTAGGGAAAAAAATCTCAGCAAAAAAACCCTATCTCCCCGTTAGTGTTGTGATTAATGAAAATTGAAATTGTTAACAAAATATGCTGAAATATTAAATATTGAAGGGCATATTTTTCATCGCTTACTTCAATAAGCAGAGAAGTTCTCCAAAGTACCCGAAGCCCAAACTGGAAAAGGAAAAGACAAAGGGAGAAAACGAACAAATTAAAAATGGAATAGTCTATATTTTATTGAATAGATTCGAAACTCGTTACCCATTCTAAAAAAGATTCAGAAACATTATTATGTGTCTTCTATCTATGACACTGAATAAAAATATAAAATTGTTTCATATGGTGAACTGATCGGCGCAGGACGACATTGCTTCGGAATTCTGATACTATACTAAAATTGTGCCTACAATTTCCTTTTACACTTCCTTGGTGAGACACGGATAAAGTTAGAGCCCTTTGAAACAGAAAATTGTGGAACTAACTAATCCAAATCTAGTTTCTTCCAGAAGTCATTCCATAACAATCTATTATCTATTATGTTATGGTGAAATATGACAGAGGATAGATATGTATGAGAATTATTGAATCCACCATTAATCGTTTTCGGTATGAAATTGTAGGCAATTTAATTCTATAATGAATGAGATGCTAGGCCCCATCGCACTAGAAGTGTACGAAAAGCGCTAGAGGTAGAGGATATTTGAGATTAACGTGGCCAGCAAATTGGCTAGACAGGAGGAATTTCGCTGGTCGAGCAATCTCAAACAGAATCCATCTAGCACTCTCCAGGATCTCTCACTCGTGGCGCAAGAAGAATGGAACAACATCCCAATTAATACCATTAACGCCCAAATTGTTTCCATGCACAGGTTAGATAACACAATATTACAGCAGAACATGGGATTACATACAGAATACTAATGAATTTTGCGCGTTCTGGGGAACACACATTATCATTTTGCCCAAATGCCAGTGATTTTCGATTATTTTTCGAAAATCGATTGGGTTTGACTCCCTGATGGAGAATTCGAGATCAAATATGATTCCGACCATCCAACCGGCCGGCCGTTGCCACGATAATTTGAGAACGGGCAGATATCGCGACTTAAAATTTTAACAATTTTGTTTTTATTTCCTACCTCAACTCAAAAAATATGGAACCAATCTAATTCAAACATGGCAATTAGATGTAGAATGCCGACGTGCACATTTTTACGAAATTTCGTTCGGATCGTAAATCTAAAAAATTCTCGAAAAATCTTTGAAAATATTTGAAAAAAATTCTATATCTCAGAAATTATAAATCTGATATCCCTGAGATTCTGCGGAAGACTTTCAAACCTAACTTTAGAGCCAAGTATAAAATTCGAACATGATCGGATCTATATTGTTGGAGCTCTGAGCAGGATTGTGTGAGTTCAGTAGTTGGATGGGGTTAAACAGAAAGAGACAGCGACTTGCAATTTTCAGGGTAGGCTGCGCATCTGAATCGGGCAGTTATGTTCATTGTTGGTAGAATTGGCCTAACGGTTTTGATGTTATACATTTGGAATTTTGTTTTCTCGATAACTCAAAAAATGATCATCGAATTGAAACTTAGTAAGTAATTGTTGAATAATAACGCAATGATGTTTGTGAAATTTTGTAGGGATGGTATAACTAAAAAATTTTTAAAAAATTATTAAAAAATACTATTTATCTCAACAATACTTGTGAACGGAAGGACATAGTGACTTGCAATTTTTAGAGTAGGTTGTGCAGCCTGATACAACATTTGTGCTCGTTGAAAGGCATAATCGGCGGAAAGGTGTTGGAGTTATGGTAATCAGACTTTTGGTTATTATTTTCACAATAACTCAGAAAATACTGTCGTAATTCAATACAAACATGGCAATTAGTTCTAGAATGCGGACGCAAAAAGTTTAGCAAAATTTCGTGAAGATCGCCTTATTAGAAAATTGAAAAAAAATATATTGAAAAAAATTTATACATCAGAAAGTGTCGTCTGACATCGCTGAAATTTTGCGAGAAACATCAAAACGTAACTCTACATCCAAGTTGCAAGTTTTAACATGATCGGATCTCTATTGTTGGAGATCCGAGCAGACTTGGGTGAGTTCCGGTATTTTAAAAGGAAATTGAATCTAATACTGCGTGAAATAAATATGGCAAGATTATTGATGCAGTGTTTTTTTGGTATATTATTTGATATTTAATGAATTCCAATACCGATTTAATACATATGTCAGAATTAAACATTCTTTGATCTTAGAGATTCTCTGACTACAGAATGCCTTAAAATGGTACGAAATATATTCATTTCTTATAAAAGCTAAGAAAAAGGTCTATATCAATGATAAATTCGATTAAGAGTGGCCAAAGGAGGTGAATGCAAAATAGAACATGCGCGCAAAAGCTCCTGACTTCACTTCCGTGCTTGAACCAATTTTCATTCTGTTGAACTAAGGTCACTCTGAATAGAAAACTGTTTCTATTATACAGTTGAAAAATTATAATTTGAGTATGTAATAAACTTGCAAAGATTTTCCTTCTTCCCTAAAGTGTTGCGCCCCTCAGACCTCAACTTAGTTGGTATTTTGATTAAATGATTCGGAAAATTAAAGATGCTTGGAACTGCTTCAGATTTGAAAGTCTTACTTCCAAAATTATCACAATGAACATCAATTTGCATTAACTCTTTAGAAATGAGGAGATTCCCTCGGAGATTCCCAGACTGGTAATTCGCGTCACTTCACTAAAGGACCTGTCGGTTTTTTGACGAACAATTGCGAGTTATGGATCATATATAAATCACGTTGCTGTCACCACATCAAAGCTAGTCGGTTTTATATTGCGAAACTGCTAACTGTTATCAGTCAATTCAGTGAGAACGGTGCATCTTGCCATAATTTAATAGACTCCCGCTTAGATTACGTCTCGATTATTTGATCACCATTTCACACAAATCACTGTGTCACCTTGGAAAGAGGCCAACATAAATTTTTGAGGTTCTGTGCCTACAAAGTGAATATACATATATTAGAAATCATGATTATGCATTTCTTTTGAAAAGTCTCAACCTAGACTTGTTGAGCAAAAGGAGAGAGAAAGCTGAACTCAATTTATATTCAAGTTAATTAATGGCCTTGTTGCATGCCCTGAGCTACTTGAAAGATACACTTACATGTGCCAGAGAGGACTCTTTGAAATAGTGATCTGTTTCATGTTACCTTTCCATCATATCACCTTTGGAATGCAGTCTCCTATTGATCGTTCACTTCAAATGATCAATGGAACAATCTAAATTCAAGTGTCTTGCGAGGGGGACATAGAACCCTGAGCGCTGTTCACCTAAACAGAGTGCCTATCGATTTGTCCAAATGTCTGTAATATTCGAATTTTTAGCAGAGAATGGTTTCCAAAGACTCGTTTCTGTAGCTTTCACATGGGTTTTTCGAAATAAATAAATGTTGGTCTGATGTATCCTATAACTGTGTTGTCCTATTATAATTTGTATTCTACTTTTAACAATTTCCTACTTATAGACTCGTGGATTTATAAAACTAAATCAATTTAGCATACAAACATTTGTTCGAGCACTGACGTGGAGTCAGCAGATTTGGTGCGCTTGTTCTACTGTCTACTCACCTCTACTGGACATTTTTAATCGAATTTAGCATCCATAGATTGATATACAGGGTGAGTCTTTGACCACTGCATTAATTTTAACCAAAGATTCCTCTCATCAAATGAAACACTTTTTTCATTTACCATTTTTCCAGATTCGGCTCAGGTAAGAAGTTACAAGCGTTTAAGTATTTCACAATGTGCTAATACACTCCCGCATATAA
This sequence comes from Halyzia sedecimguttata, assembly GCA_937662695.2. Classification (NCBI taxonomy): domain Eukaryota; kingdom Metazoa; phylum Arthropoda; class Insecta; order Coleoptera; family Coccinellidae; genus Halyzia; species Halyzia sedecimguttata. Next base: position 73,292,859 of record OW569411.2, read on the forward strand.
ATTATCTATGACATTGTTGGCGGACGAGAATAAGGCATGGTAACGTGGTTTACAGCTTGATTCGGGATTCCAACGCTCAGGGACGGATCCATAAAAGTAGTGAAATTTCTGGAGTTTTCCATTTTAAAACATTCAATGAAGAATATCTCGAAAACGGTGCGTTTAAGGAGAAATGATGAAAAATAATATAATGTTCTGAAACGATGGAATATTCTTGAAATGACTCAAGAAAAACTTTATATGCTTTCTTTATGCTAATTTGGTTTAGTTTTATGAATCCACGAGTCCATAACTAGAAAACCAGTAGATGTAGAAAATAAATAATATTTGGAAAATATGTATCATAGTTAGAGGAAACTTTACGCCAACATTCATTTCATTCGAAAAAAGGATGTCAAAGATACAAAATAAAAACTGATTATTCTTCAAAATTTCAACAGCATGTATCTTTTTACCTGAGCTGAATTTGGAAAAATGTTAAAGACTCACCCTGTACACTGTTTTGTCAGCTCTTATAATATATGAATTTATTTTATAATATATGGAAAGGTTTAACGGGTAATTCCGCAAAAGGAGCATATTAAAAATAATTCTGCTGGTACCTGCCGACACGTGTTTCTGCTAGTTGGCTTCTTCAGGACAGGGCAAACAAGAAACCAAGGAAAAGATGGAAATCAAAGTGAAAATAGGTGACACCAAACCAGGAGCGAGCAACCAATTGTGCCTTCAGCTCTAGGACCTCCATTTCTGAGGTAAACTATGGCATCGGCACGGAGGAAGCATAAGCTACCTGTGCGATGCGACCTCAACCCGAGGATATGAAACATAGAAATATGGATCATGCAGAGTAATATATATATAAGGAAAGGTTTAACGGGTAATTTCGCAAAAGGAGCAGATTAAAAATAATTCTGCTGGTACCTGCCGACACGTGTTTCTGCTAGTTAGCTTCTTCAGGACAGGGCAACCAAGAAACCAAGGAAAAGATGGAAATCAAAGTGAAAATAGGTGACACCACACCAGGAGCGAGCAACCAATTGTGCCTTCAGCTCTAGGACCTCCATTTCGGAGGTAAACTATGGCATCGGCACAGAGCAAGCATAAGCTACCTGTGCGATGCGACCTCAACCCGAGGATATGAAACATAGAAATATGGATCATGCGGAGTAATATATATATATATATATAAATGAATGAATATAGTTATCTCGGGTGTTCGGTCTTTGTTTGAATGAAATAATTCAACTCATGTATTCTGAATCAACCTGTATATTTCGCTGTTGGTTAACAGCTTCATCAGCAGGATGTAGCTAAAATGTAAAAAATAATCACATAATCGAACATAAAGGAAAAACAATTATATAGACTTACAATGAAAGTTTCAAGTATTATGATAAATCACAATTCATTATCGAAGTCATGAACGAACGAGAAATCAACATCAAGATATAAAATCAAAACAAATATGCTACGGGAGACCGTATGCAACTAAGCGGTGGTATCAAAACAATATTTATTCGATCAGATAACCAGACGTTCCCGAAAAGAATTATTATATAGGAATACATCGCTATTGACTTGGATGTTTTAAGATTTGACAGTAAATAGCACTTAACTGGTCCACATCAGATTTAGAATTGATGGTATTTGGTGTATTGTTTATGTGTACCATCTCCAGGAAGGTTCTTTTTTTGAGGTTTCCCTTTCTAGTATTTGGGCATTATTGAAATCAAATGGATGATCATTATCCTGCATATGACATGACAATGCACAAGATCTCTTTCCAATTTTTGCGTCACTCTTGTGTTGAGTTACCCTCTGCTTCAGTGTTTGCTTTGTCTGTCCTATATAAACCCCTTCGCATTTCATGCAGTTTATTTTATACACTACATGTGAATTTTTTAGGTTTGGTGTTTTATCTTTGATTTTTGAGAATAGGTTGCCTATTGTAACGCTGTTGTACTTGGCAATTGTTACGTTGTTCACTATTGGTTTTATTTGTTTAGTAATTTTGTGAGTTAATCCCTGAATAAAAGGTAGTTTCTTAAATATGACGGAGTTTGATCGTTCTTCCGTTGGTCCATCAAAAAAACCTGTATTATAAAGTAACTTGTGCAGTATCTTTCTGGGGTAGCCATTACTCACAAAAACCTCAAAAAGCTTCCTTAAATTAGCATCCAAAAAAGAAATGTGGGAAATGTGAACGATCCTGTTTCTCATTGCTAGAACTGTGTTGAATTTTTGACTCCTTGGATGGTTGGAGAGGAAGTTGATGTATCTGTTTGATGCTGAAGGCTTTTGATACCAATTCAGTATTACTGTGTTGTCTGCTTGTCTTATCAACAGAGTATCTAGGAAAGGGACACTATTGTTGCTTTCCTTCTCCATGGTAAATTGGATTTTCGGGTGTATGGAGTTGAATACTCCCAGAGTGCGTTCTTGTTCGGTCTTTGGGATGGCCAGGATCAAATCGTCAACGTATTTGTATATGAATGGCAAATGAAAGGAAAGGTTTGACAATGCCTGATCAATAATATGATCCATCACAATTTGCGCTAATATGGGGCTGATCGGAGAGCCCATTGGTGTACCATATATCTGTTGGTATATATTTCCATCAAAGGTGAAAAAGCAGTTTTTACACACGAATATTACCATTTCTGTGAGTGCTTCTCTTGTCAGCGATGTATGGGGCACTATTTTTTGCCAATTTTGATCTAACAAGTAATAAACTAATTCGCATGGGATGTTTGTGTACAAGGAAATGACGTCCAATGATATAAGAACGTAGTCTGTTGGTAAAATAAATTCTTGCATGTTATTAACAAAAGTGAAGGTATCCTTGATATTGTAATCAGTTCTATCTCCAAGTGCCTTAAACAGAATATCAGATAGAAATTTCGCTAAACTATATGTAGCTGATCCCACACAACTAACAATGGGACGAAGAGGTACATTATCTTTGTGTACCTTCGGCAGACAATATAATTTAGATATTGTGGAGCTGTACACTGTCAGACTCCTTGCAGTGTCATCACCTATCAATTGTTTACTCTTGGCAGATTTCACCATTTTATTGAGTGAATTTTGTAATTTTGTTGTTGGGTCACTTTTTATTAACTTATACGTGGAAGAATCATTAAGAAGCCCCTGTGTACCAGTGATATACTGGTCTTTATCCATGGCTACTGTGCTACCCCCCTTATCTGCACGTACTATATACAAATCAGGATTCTCTTCTAGAAATTTTTTTGTTCTATTATACATTATCTGGTGGTGTGTTGGCTTGTTCACTGCCCTAGCAAATTGCAAATAGTTAGTGATGTTATTAGTAATACGAGCTCTTAGAATATTCTTTGTTTCTTCCTGTTGCCCCGTAATAATATCCTCCACATCAGCCAAATACCTATTCATATTCAACAAGCGACCAAAAGGTGAAATTCCAAATTTCGGTCCCAATGAGAGGAAGTTAGATATGTCATCTGGTATCTGTGTTTTCGAAATATTCCTAAACCAATTATTATTATTGGAGCCAGGTAACTGATTATGTGTCTGGTAAATTAGATTATTGTACTTTCTCTGGAGAGAATTTCTGACTTTGTTGAATCTTTTTTCGTATGATATTTTAGCTCTAGTTGAAAATTCATCAAAAATTCCCCCTGGAATTTTGTTTTTGAGCTCAGATTTAATTTGTTTGATAGTTTGTGAGATTTTTTTGATGTCAAGGTAACATAATTTTATCTCCAAATTCAAAGTTTTCTTGCTTAACCTATCTACATGCTTACTCATTTCGTCCACTATCCTCCAATTGTTGGTTTGAACCAAATCCACAATACGTTTACTAGCATCCTGAATGTGTTTAGGATAGCTACAATTTCTTCGGCATCTTAGAAGAAAATTACGTCGATTTAGGTGATTTGCCATTTTGATGTTCAATGAGGACCACTTCTTCATTAACACGGATGTGTGTATTCCAAAATCCGTACTAATTTCTTGATAAAACCCCATCATTATAACACAAATGATTTTCACGACCGTGGAGAAATATGAATGAATATAGTTATCTCGGGTGTTCGGTCTTTGTTTGAATGAAATAATTCAACTCATGTATTCTGAATCAACCTGTATATTTCGCTGTTGGTTAACAGCTTCATCAGCAGGATGTAGCTAAAATGTAAAAAATAATCACATAATCGAACATAAAGGAAAAACAATTATATAGACTTACAATGAAAGTTTCAAGTATTATGATAAATCACAATTCATTATCGAAGTCATGAACGAACGAGAAATCAACATCAAGATATAAAATCAAAACAAATATGCTACGGGAGACCGTATGCAACTAAGCGGTGGTATCAAAACAATATTTATTCGATCAGATAACCAGACGTTCCCGAAAAGAATTATTATATAGGAATACATCGCTATTGACTTGGATGTTTTAAGATTTGACAGTAAATAGCACTTAACTGGTCCACATCAGATTTAGAATTGATGGTATTTGGTGTATTGTTTATGTGTACCATCTCCAGGAAGGTTCTTTTTTTGAGGTTTTTTTCCCTTTCTAGTATTTGGGCATTATTGAAATCAAATGTAGCCATGGATAAAGACCAGTATATCACTGGTACACAGGGGCTTCTTAATGATTCTTCCACGTATAAGTTAATAAAAAGTGACCCAACAACAAAATTACAAAATTCACTCAATAAAATGGTGAAATCTGCCAAGAGTAAACAATTGATAGGTGATGACACTGCAAGGAGTCTGACAGTGTACAGCTCCACAATATCTAAATTATATTGTCTGCCGAAGGTACACAAAGATAATGTACCTCTTCGTCCCATTGTTAGTTGTGTGGGATCAGCTACATATAGTTTAGCGAAATTTCTATCTGATATTCTGTTTAAGGCACTTGGAGATAGAACTGATTACAATATCAAGGATACCTTCACTTTTGTTAATAACATGCAAGAATTTATTTTACCAACAGACTACGTTCTTATATCATTGGACGTCATTTCCTTGTACACAAACATCCCATGCGAATTAGTTTATTACTTGTTAGATCAAAATTGGCAAAAAATAGTGCCCCATACATCGCTGACAAGAGAAGCACTCACAGAAATGGTAATATTCGTGTGTAAAAACTGCTTTTTCACCTTTGATGGAAATATATACCAACAGATATATGGTACACCAATGGGCTCTCCGATCAGCCCCATATTAGCGCAAATTGTGATGGATCATATTATTGATCAGGCATTGTCAAACCTTTCCTTTCATTTGCCATTCATATACAAATACGTTGACGATTTGATCCTGGCCATCCCAAAGACCGAACAAGAACGCACTCTGGGAGTATTCAACTCCATACACCCGAAAATCCAATTTACCATGGAGAAGGAAAGCAACAATAGTGTCCCTTTCCTAGATACTCTGTTGATAAGACAAGCAGACAACACAGTAATACTGAATTGGTATCAAAAGCCTTCAGCATCAAACAGATACATCAACTTCCTCTCCAACCATCCAAGGAGTCAAAAATTCAACACAGTTCTAGCAATGAGAAACAGGATCGTTCACATTTCCCACATTTCTTTTTTGGATGCTAATTTAAGGAAGCTTTTTGAGGTTTTTGTGAGTAATGGCTACCCCAGAAAGATACTGCACAAGTTACTTTATAATACAGGTTTTTTTGATGGACCAACGGAAGAACGATCAAACTCCGTCATATTTAAGAAACTACCTTTTATTCAGGGATTAACTCACAAAATTACTAAACAAATAAAACCAATAGTGAACAACGTAACAATTGCCAAGTACAACAGCGTTACAATAGGCAACCTATTCTCAAAAATCAAAGATAAAACACCAAACCTAAAAAATTCACATGTAGTGTATAAAATAAACTGCATGAAATGCGAAGGGGTTTATATAGGACAGACAAAGCAAACACTGAAGCAGAGGGTAACTCAACACAAGAGTGACGCAAAAATTGGAAAGAGATCTTGTGCATTGTCATGTCATATGCAGGATAATGATCATCCATTTGATTTCAATAATGCCCAAATACTAGAAAGGGAAAAAAACCTCAAAAAAAGAACCTTCCTGGAGATGGTACACATAAACAATACACCAAATACCATCAATTCTAAATCTGATGTGGACCAGTTAAGTGCTATTTACTGTCAAATCTTAAAACATCCAAGTCAATAGCGATGTATTCCTATATAATAATTCTTTTCGGGAACGTCTGGTTATCTGATCAAATAAATATTGTTTTGATACCACCGCTTAGTTGCATACGGTCTCCCGTAGCATATTTGTTTTGATTTTATATCTTGATGTTGATTTCTCGTTCGTTCATGACTTCGATAATGAATTGTGATTTATCATAATACTTGAAACTTTCATTGTAAGTCTATATAATTGTTTTTCCTTTATGTTCGATTATGTGATTATTTTTTACATTTTAGCTACATCCTGCTGATGAAGCTGTTAACCAACAGCGAAATATACAGGTTGATTCAGAATACATGAGTTGAATTATTTCATTCAAACAAAGACCGAACACCCGAGATAACTATATTCATTCATATTTCTCCACGGTCGTGAAAATCATTTGTGTATATATATATATATATATGGAAAGGTTTAACGGGTAATTCCGCAAAAGAAGCAGATTAAAAATAATTCTGCTGGTACCTGCCGACACGTGTTTCTGCTAGTTGGCTTCTTCAGGACAGGGCAACCAAGAAACCAAGGAAAAGATGGAAATCAAAGTGAAAATAGGTGACACCACACCAGGAGCGAGCAACCAATTGTGCCTTCAGCTCTAGGACCTTTCAGAGGTAAACTATGGCATCGGCACGGAGGAAGCATAAGCTACCTGTGCGATGCGACCTCAACCCGAGAATAGGAAACATAGAAATATGGATCATGCGGCTTTTTGGAGTTCAAAATGATATCATTGGATTCTTATAATAAAATTGCATTTAAAAAAAAATTAATACAAAAGTTGTCATGTAAAAAAAAATTTTTTTTTAGTTACTCCGAAACCATCGGGCCGATTTTAACCAATAATGAACTTATCCGAGATATTTATTCCTCAAACCTATTTTAACCAATAATGAACTTAGCCGAGATATTTATTCCTCAAACCTACTCTGAAAATTCCAATTGTCTAGATCATTCCGTTCGAGAGTTATCGTGTTAACATCCGGACGGACGGCCGGACAGAATCGATTTTGACCATGAATTCTTGATCAGTGAGTCGAACCAAATCATTTGAGACTATTTTCAGCCAAAAATTCAAAAATTACAGACATTTGGGCAAATTGATAAGCACTCTGTTCCGAGGTAAAAGAGCACCAAAAATGCAAACCATACGTTCAACCCCCTTCTAAATGCAGGTACAACACTTTCAAAACTTCGAAAATTACAGACATTTGGTTAAATTGATAAGCACTCTCTTTCGAGGAACAAGAGTGCCAAAAATGTCGGTTATGTTCTTGATAAGAACGCAAGCGGAACTGTTAAGGGATGCCAGATATCAATAAATCGAGATAAATACCGAGCTTTCAGTTCTAATTCCCATGGCAACAAAATGAATACATTTTCCTCACATCATTAACTTTGAACACATTATCCAAAGTACCTATTTCAGAGCAATGACTATACAGTGAGGAAAAACCAAATGGAATCAATTAATTTTCTTGATTAGTGTACTTGAGGTCTGAGTTGGTGCTGATCTTTGCTGACGATTTTTCTGTGGCAATTTCTGCTTCGGATGCCTCTGAGCTTGTGAATGCCTGTCAGTGCCTTATCAATTTGTTTTGCGCTTGGTGCCAGAAAAATACACTATTATTGAATATTGAGAAAACAAAGATTATTTGTTTCGGTAACAAAACAATTGGAAGTGATCGTTTAACCATTACCTGTTCGAGTTCGTCAATTGAATCTAATGAATGTATAACATTTTTGGGTATTTACATTGATGAGCACCTCAGATTGAGTCACCATGTTGCCATATTATGTATAAAGTTGAACTCTTCATTTTATGCCTTATATCGAGCAAATCATTGTTTTTCTACTGATTATCTGTTGAATTTATATTTTGTCTCGTTTATAGCCATATTTCCTATAATGTCTTACTATGAGGAATTTCATCGATGTGAATAGAGTTTTTGTTTCTCAGAAGAGGGTGTTGCGGTTGATCTATGGTGTTGATTCAAGGTCCTCTTGTAAACCTATCTCTATTATTATACTTACAGTTCCTTGTATCTATATTTATAAGTCGATTATTCTGATCAGACAAAATTTTGAAACTATGGAAAAATTATCTAGTCATCATTCATATAGTACACGTATTAAGGGTATTTTATCACTACATAAGCATAGGACAACTAGATATGAACATTCTCCCTCTGATCAGGGTGTTCTGTTACCATTTTGTATATATGTGTATATATTTTTTCCGTTTATTTTAATTAAATTATATTGCTTTGGGGCAATGCAGTTGTACGATACGTGGAATAGTTCTCCCCGATAGGACGTGTATATTCCGACTTATCTTTCTGACTCTGCGCATCAAGATCGATTATGGCAGACCTAAGCCAGATTAGTAAGAAGAAGAATTTGAAGGCCCCCACCCCCTATGGAACCACAGAGCGTAAGGGGTGATAGTACCCCTCTCGTACAACCCGTAGTTCGTTTTCTAATCTCAGCGAAATAAGTCGTTCAAAATACCACCACGAGTTTCTACTATGGTGAGTCTAATCATATTGATTCTCATAGTGTTTGTCAGTAGAGATTTTATGTTTGCTAGGACTTGTATTTCCCGGTTCATTATATCTCAATATTCAAATTGTATAAAATCGAATCCGAAGAAATTACTGTTCATTTGGTTGAAAACATATTACAGGGTATACAAATTTATAACAAGTTACCAGATTGATTCAAATGTTTAAGTTCTGTCAAATTCAAGAAGGCTATAAGATCTGTGTTGGGTCATAAGGCTTACTATAGTTTAAGTGAATACCTGGGTGATCAGCAATTTGATTCAGTTTGATATATTGTGTATTTTTTGTTCTTCCTCGTCTATTAATTTTTATTATGGATGGATTCTTACTGACTTGGCCGGTCCATACGCCTCGTTTTGCACAACCTTTTGGCTGCACAGTTCAACACGTTGCAGGTAAAACGTTGCGTGTAGATAGAAAAATTGCTCAGTTTAGAACACGGCCCGGAGACGTTGCAGTTTCAGCGATAACTGAGCTAGAGATCATAGATATCCGTGAACTGCGGGGATTTGTCGCTGCATGTAGACGGTAACTGTGGTAGTAGCATGCCAGAATTGACAAGAGTAGTACCTCCTCCATGACGATATCACTAAAACTGTGCGAAATATATAGATATCTCTGCATCGTGTGGATGCACTAAAAATTGCTACGTTTTCATTCCGTCTTGAGACTGCGCAGACAAAAGGTTCTGCAAAACGTAGCGTTTGGACCGGCCTTTAAGGTACGAATAAAATTTACTTATTTACCCAATTACATATTTATGGAAAATCCCGAAGCACGTCAAATATAAATTCAAAATTGTCATTCTCGTTCGTAAATAAGTGAACCGTACCTTCAACCCCCTTCGAAAGAAAGGTATACCACCCAATTTTTCAAACAGGAAGTATTTGTTTGTGTCCCATGGTTTTAAAGATCTCGCCAATGTAATATTAAATGTAGAGAAAATATCTTGAATTTTAATGAAGTATATTTTCAAGGGGTTTGCCACAAACGTCTTGGCAAAGTTTGAATAAGAGCGCCAAAGCTACTGTCCACAGGGCTTGAACCAATTTTTTTATATTTCTTATCACATGTTGGAGGCAAATCAGTTCATAATTATTGAAATAAGATTGAGGAATATTCGAGGCAATATAATAATGAAATTCGGTAATCATTAGTTTTTTTTGTTCTATTTTCAGTTTTGCAATAAACATTGAAGTGATAACGTTTCTAAATAGAGAATGACGCGACCTTTCAAACGATGTATCACAAGCCCATACTTCCTATTTGAAAAGTTGGGGGTTGTACCTGTCTTTCGAAGTGGGATGAAGGTAGGGTTCGTATATTTACGAAACAGAATGACAATTTGGCATTTGAATTTGATGTGTTTCGGAATTTTCCATAAATATGTACAGTAACCAAGATAATTAATTTATCCCATTTGGTTTTTCAACGTTGTTTGTTTCTGTAATCATTTCGGTATCACAAAGAAATTTAATCAAGTAACGGTGTTAGATATGTGAAAATAGCGAAATAAAATATACGAATACGGATACCCTGTATCAAAGCCAATAAAATTCTTCCATTCGACTTTTCAATAGCTGTCCTTATAGCAGGATCGTAAATTCACACACTCGAATCCCAGAAACATTTTAATACTCCAAACTGAACGAAGAAGGAACTTACGTAGTTTTACAGTCTCTTTCGGGAGAACGACATAAAACTGGATCTTATATTCATTCTTTCGTTTACAATCCTATGTAGTGATATATTCCGAGAAGTTATTAGTTTCCAGTGGTCATTTCTATGGGGATTATTCGAACGTCTGTATAGTTCGTGAAGACATAAAATTATTATTCGAAACCGCTTTATAGGTTTCGCCATATACTTCACTCTTCATGTATGGGGGAAGAACTGCCCATCGATCATTTCGCATACTATTTGAGCAAGTAATAAATAAATTTAGTTTCGGCGCGCGTGTTCCGTAAGGAACAGCGTGCTATCATTTTGCCACAATATCTGTATTTTTCGAATATTTTGCGGTCTCAAACGATTGAGTTCTACTCACTGATGAATAATCCGATGTCAAATTCAATTATGTCCGTTAGCACGATAACTCTCGAACGAAAGGAAGTAAAGGATTGAAATTTGCAGGGTAGGTTTGGAGCGTAAGTATCTCGGAGGAGTTCGTTAACAGGCCAAATCTACCAAGCAGTTTCGAGTTTATGGCCGTCCATTTTTCATGAATATTTCCGGAACTGATTACTCGATCTATCTGAAATTTAGATTCGAATTGTAGAATAATGGCCTTTACATGCATGCGGACTTTTGTATTGATCGAATTGCCATTAAAAGGTTAAAAAAAAAATTAAAAAATTTGAAAATATAGTTTTCCTTCTAACTCGGAAATAACTAATCTGATGGAATTGAAGCTCCCTAGTTAGATGCAAAGTACTGACGAAAACATTTGTGCAAAATTTCCTGGGAATAACATCAGTAGAAAAAATTCAAACAATGTTTTACTATTAGCGGAATATTTTGCTTGAAATTTCGAAAATATCGGATTGAGTTCAGTTTTGGCACTTCGGTGACCAATGATGATCTCTTGGGGTGTGCAAAATTTCATTGAGAACCGACCACTATGAACCTCAACAAAAAATTTATTAATTTTGAACTTTATTTTCATTTCATTTAAAGTGGACAAATTATTTCAGTTAGAATTTCTTGGTAGCTGTTTGTAGGATATCGACATAAAGTTGAGCATGATATTCTTTTGGCTGTATTGGAATCTTGTGGAGTATGTGGGGGGGCACTACAACTGTTCGAATCTTACCTCTTTGGTCGTTCTCAAAAAGTAAATTTGAGAAATATAACTTCTCGATCTAGACACGTGTTGAATGGTGTTCCGCAGGGCTCGGTCCTTGGACTAATACTTTTTCTGATATATACGAGCCAGTTCACAAAGTATATTCTACACTGCAGGGTACACCTGTTTGCTGACGACTTTCAGTTGTATTTAGAATTCCCCGTTTATGACTTGAATAATGCAGCCAATAAAATTAATGAAGATCTGGATGTCTTAGCCTCTGTGGCAGCAAGGCATGGCCTGAGGATAAATACTAATAAGTCATTTGCGCTGGTTTTTGTCTCTACAGAGAATAAACTAGTTGTTAAAAATAATCTCAAGCCCATGGTGAATAACGCTGTGATAGGATTTGTTTTCAAACAGACAAATTATATCTCCAAAAGTATTGGTTTCTCAGAGTTGGGAATTATATCAATGTATTCATATGATAGAACTGCATCCTAAAGGAAATTCAATTCAAATAATAGTTTATTTATCAAGATTAAATGTGCAATCATGAGAATGAGAACTGCACCATGGAAGAAATCAAATTAAATCTGGCCAATTTTGCCCAATAACGAACTTAACCGAGATATTCATCTCCCTAAACTACTCTGAAAATTTCAACTACCTACCTCATTCCGTTCGAGAGTTATATCTATGTCTATGGATGAAAAGCAGTCTCACTACTCACAGATCTCTCACTTCATGTTCAGTTCCGAAATGTAAGAATTTTCTGAGAAAAACTAATTTCGGAGCAAACAACTGAGATTTTTCTCACTTCGCTCACAATTCTTCGATTGATTAGATAATGTCTCAGGAACATCATTTGACATTATGAGAATTCATAGAATAGTATCATTCTGTGACAACGTTGAAATACGATTTATTATTGAAATTTTGAAAAATCATATCTCCGAAAGTATTAGCTTGTTAGAGTTAAAAATGATATGAATGGATTCTTATGATAAAACTTCTTATTAAAAAAAATTTAATTTGGAATTTGTTTCGTAAAAAAAAAATTTTTTTTTGTTACTCCGAAACCATCAGTCCGATTTTGCCCAATAACGAACTCAGCCGAGATATTTATCCGTCAAACCTACTCTGAAAATTTCAACTCTCTAGCTCATTCCGTTCGAGAGTTATCGTGCCTACGGCCGGCCGGACCGGCCGGCCAGACCGGCCGGACAGAATGAATTTCGACCACGGATTCTTGATCAGTGAGTCGAACCAAATCGTTTAAGACCATTTTCATCGAAATATTCGAAAATTACAGACATTTGGGCAAATTGATAAGCACTCAGTTCCGAGGAACTAGAGCGCCAAAAATGAAGGGTGGAAAATAAATAAATTATTCCATACTTTTGACGCTCACGGTATGTTGGCTGAGAACTTCATTCTTCAATAACGTTTTTGGAATTGATTTATATGCTATATGCTATTTTATCAGACTCAATTTTCAACCTGAGAATTTGCTGCAGAGAAAAAGGAATTGAATTTTTGGCTCTCAAACAATCTTAAACAATGGTAGACAAATAAGAATAGAGGAAAAATGTTCCTTTAAAAAATAAGTTACTTTGACCTATCATATTTTTCTATATTCCTGAAAGGGGAGAAAATAATTCCATTATTCCATACTTTGGATGCTCATGGTTTACTGCCTGAGAACTTCATCTTTCAATAACTTCTTCGAAGTTAATCCTAAGCCCCAAAATAATTATTATATCATACTAAATTTTCAACGTGAGAATTTGAGCGAGAAAAAAGAATGGAATTTTTTGTTTCTATGAAAATAATAATATTTTTGTTATGGTGCGTATACGATGTTTCTCAGTTCATTATTTATTCTATTAAGCTATCATTTCTACTTGATTATTTGCTGAGTATCAATTGAAGAAGAATGCAAGAGTGAAATATGAAAGCTGAATGCATTCAATCATTGGGCAATATCGTAAGACAGAGGACAAAACGAGAGCAGACTATTGTTCCGAGACAATGGGCCTTTGTGCACCTTAGCTATCGCTGTTTGTAATCTGAATGTAATCCTAGTTGATTCGTTTTCATTTGTCCTGTGAATGGTCTATCATCTCGAATGAAAACTTGAACGGGTTTTAATTTTCCGGTCGAACTTTCGTAATGCTGCCCCCTTTCATCTGTCAATGAATATTTTATTTTCCTTTTGGCATAACAGCTAATTATTCGGAATAAATAATGCTTCAAATATTAAATTTCCTCGAATTTCTTCATTCAGGAACGAGAATTGTTTAGCTCCTTCGAGTTCTCTATTTGAAGTTCGAATGTTGAACCCGAATTCATTAACGTACAGATTGATTCACATTTTACTTTCAATTTCGTTCATTTTCATCCAAGTTCGGGCGGTATTTCCAAATAGAACACCCTGTATTTTAGTTTCTATTCACATCCTATACAAAATTATTTACCTGAGGATGTCAACACGTAATATGTTATACATAAAATTTCTTCGGGTAGATATTTGTGTTCTTTCAGATTAATTATACAATATTGAGGAAATGTCGGTTATTTTTTAAATAGTAACAAAAGAAACAACAATAATAACTTATAACATCTTCCGCCCTATTCAATACATCTTCCGATCATGGACAAAATAGATTCCTAATTTTCCGCGTTTTTCTGTAATATATAAATAACGAATTTTCCCTCGAATTATTGCAGCATTTTAGCTGCATGAGGAGAAATCTTACGAAGTGATTGAAAAAATGTATTGAAGTGTAAGGAATGTTTAATTTCTTTTATAAGTGTAAGTATTGTCTTTTTTTCTTTTGAATTTGAAGAAATAATCAGAAACTTCTTGAATTACGTGAAAATAATTTGAAAACCATAAATAATGAAAGAAATGTTGAGAATATCATATATGAAACATTCTAGTATTCGCACATAGGCAATTCCATATATACTGCGGGGACATATTAATATATAGGGTGTTTCATTCGAAAAAACTCATTAACTCAATGAATCAATGAATGATGATCAGCAAAATCTACAATAGTTTACTGTTATCTACGTCTCTTCACCAGAGAAAATCCAAATTATTGAAGAAACAGCTTAATTACAGTTATTTCTTGCAGTCTGCATCCCTTACGAACAAGAATTTGGTACCAGCGCATTGCGTCTGGAAAACAAAATAAGTGCCGAGTAGGAAATGGAGGGACTATTTTAATGACAGAAAAAAAATGGTTGTTGCATTTGAAAAAGGTGAGTTTTTTTTGGTATTACGGAGAAATGCAATAGCCCGAGCATCAGAAGACATTTCAAATATGTGATTTTTCTGATCCTTTATAACTATATTCATATATATTAGCATTTCGATGGAAAATTGGTTCAAGCCCTGTGGACAGGAACTTTGGAGCTCTTTTTCAAACTTTGGCAAATCATATCACCGAAAGTATTGCTTTCTCAGAGTTGGGAATGGTATCAATGGATTCTCATGATAGAACTGCAACAGGAAGGAAATTCAATTAAAATAATACTTCATTTATCAAGTATAAATGAGCAATCTACAATGCCTTAATGCTTCAAAAATTATCATTTCAAATAATAAGAAAAGTATCATCGAAATGTATAGAGCAAGGCTGGAGACAATCATAGCAGATTGTCCATTTATTCTTGATATTTGAGTAGGTAGAGGCTGACGAACAAATTATTTTAATAGTTCAAAATATAATAATAAAATACAATCCTCTTTTCATAATTTAATAGTTCATACCACTAACACATTCATTCTGTATTATGAACCTTAACTCAAGAAAAAATATTTGATACACAAATGTAGATCCATGTTTCAGCATTTTTAGCTAGCAATATTATGAAAATACTGTATATAGGAATATATCTTACTACTTAAGGAAGTAAAAGGTAATATTAACCTTAGTGGTCAACGAACAGTTATTTCTTTTGATGATTCCATTACGTTCTTCTTTCCTATTGCCTTCATAAACTACATCATTAAAATGATCCAATTCTAAATCTCCTGAAACAGCATCCCGAATTTATACGTAAACTATTCAATATGCAACCAGTCAATATTATTTTCGGTTTCAAATCAGTCTTGAATATATTCACAAATTCAAGAATCGGATAATTGTTTTCCAGCAGAAAATATTTTCAAACTACGAATTAACATATCTCTAATAGCTGGATAAGATGACATTTATGAACAGTGAACACAGATAGATAGAATTCTCATTCAGTGAATACATAACTACGATCTATTATTGAAATTTTGAAAAATCATATCTCCAAAAGTATTAGTTTGTTAGAGTTGGAAATGATATCAATGGATTTTTATGATAAAACTGCATCTTGAACAGATTGAATTCAAAAGTTGTTGTGGAAGAAAAAAATTTTTCTCCGTTACTCCGAAACCATTAAGCAAACCTACTCTGAATTTTTTTTTTCGTTACTCCGAAACCATTAAGCCTATTTTGCTCAATAACGAACTTAAATGAGATATTTATCTCCCAAACGTACTCTGAAAATTTCAACAGTCTAGATCATTCCCTCCGAGAGTTATCGTGGTAACGGCTGGACGGCCGGACATAATCGATTTTGACCATGGCTTCTTGAGCAGTGAGTCGAACAAAAACGTTTAACACCACTTTCAGCCAAAACTACAGATTACAGAAAAATTACAGATATTTGGACGAATTGATAAGCACTCTGTTCCGAGGAGCAAGAGTGCCAAAAAATAATCCTTTTGAAATTGCTTCTCCGTAGAAACACAAGAAGAATGTTGCCTAATATGTGGTTGAACGCTCATTATGAAATTTGTTACATTTGATATATCTCAGAATGCATTTTTTGATTACGATTGACAGCAAATATTAATTATGCAGGCACATATCAATCAGCAAACTATTAACTTTCAAGCCTAGGCAGCTTAGTGAGGAATTTTCTGCCTAGGCAGCAAAATGATTATTCTCAATGGGAATAAACAATTGCGATTTGTAACAAATTTTGTTTTTATTTATCACTACAGGAAAAATAAAAAGATTGTGGTAATTGTAATTTACATCATTATAAACATTCGAGAAAAAATAATTTGATCAACTCGGCAGCAAAGTAGATTGACTGCCTCGCTACGCTCGGCTATGAACTATCAGCCGCGGCAGTCAATCTCTTACTTACCTACCTACCTAATAAAACAAATAACTATTTTCAGAGTTCGGGAACGTAGAAAAAAAACTTTTTATAATGAGCCACATCAAAACTGTGGAGGATCACCCCAGAGTACAAACAAATTTCATGAAAATCGAGACGTACATCTGAACTTTGTGTAACAGAAGGACTGAGGCTTTGGAAAATCCCGGCATTTATTTCAATTTCGAAACTAAAAATTTTACTAATAGTGAAAATTGGCGATACCGTTGTTTAAAAATCAACAAGTCCAGAGCGTTCCTGCTAATCGGGTCCTTCATGAATGGCTTCGTATAATAAATATACTTATGCATATATTTCACAAATCAAATAGACCCCAGGGGGTTCATTGATCTGCCGAGAAAGCAAGAGCAAACGCGTTTCTGGCTTATTGGCCTTCATCAGTACTCTGTAGCTTCCTCAACAAAATTAACTAAACTGACCCGCGTTAAGCCTCTCAGAGCCGGCTTGGTCGATCATTTTAATCGCCCACGCCACCTATGAGACGAAACACGGAAATCAGCCTCTTCCCGCCAGTGAATATTTGAAGCGTGAAATCACATGCCACCATTCACTCGACTACTCGACATTAATCGAGAACGAGTCCCGCAGAGCTCAGACAGTATATTCTCAATGGCCATGAACGCTGTTTAGCGTTTTCAAAAATAATAATGAAAAATGGCGATACCGTTGTTAAAATATCAACAAGTCCAGAGCGTTCCTGCTAGTCGGGTCCTTCATGAATGGCTTCGTATAATAAATATACTTATGCATATATTTCACAAATCAAATAGACCCCAGGGGGTTCATTGATCTGCCGAGAAAGCAAGAGCAGACGCGTTTCTGGCTTATTGGCCTTCATCAGTACTCTGTAGCTTCCTCAACAAAATCAACTGAACTGAACCGGGTTAAGCCTCTCAGAGCCGGCTTGGTCGATCATTTTAATCGCCCACGCCACCTATGAGATGAAACACGGAAATCAGCCTCTCCCCACCAGTGAATATTTGAAGCGTGAAATCATATGCCACCATTCACTCGACATTAATCGAGAACGAGTCCCGCAGAGCTCAGACAGTATCTTCTCAATGGCCATGAACGCTGTTTAGCGTTTTCAAAAATAATAATGAAAAATGGCGATACCGTTGTTAAAAAATCAACAAGTCCAGAGTGTTCCTGCTAATCGGGTCCTTCATGAATGGCTTCGTATAATAAATATACTTATGCATATATTTCACAAATCAAATAGACCCCAGGGGATTCATTGATCTGCCGAGAAAGCAAGAGCAGACGCGTTTCTGGCTTCTTGGCCTTCATCAGTACTCTGTAGCTTCCTCAACAAAATCAACTAAACTAACCCGGGTTAAGCCTCTCAGAGCTGGCTTTGTCGATCATTTTAATCGCTCACGCCACCTATGAGACGAAACACGGAAATCAGCCTCTCCCCACCAGTGAATATTTGAAGCGTGAAATCATATGCCACCATTCACTCGACATTAATCGAGAACGAGTCCCGCAAAGCTCAGACAGTATCTGCTCAATGGCCATGAACGCTGTTTAGCGTTTTCAAAAATAATAATGAAAAATGGCAATACCGTTGTTAAAAAATCAACCTGTCCAGAGAGTTCCTGCTTTTTTAACAACGGTATCGCCATTTTTCATTATTATTTTTGAAAACGCTAAACAGCGTTCATGTCCATTGAGAAGATACTGTCTGAGCTCTGCGAGACTCGTTATTGATTAATGTCGAGTTAATGGTGGCATATGATTTCACGCTTCAAATATTCACTGGTGAGGAGAGGCTGATATCCGTGTTTCGTCTCATAGGTGGCGTGGGGAATTAAAATGATCGACCAAGCCGGCTCTGAGAGGCTTAAACCGGGTGAGTTTAGTTGATTTTGTTGAGGAAGCTACAGAGTACTGATGAAGGCCAGGAAGCCAGAAACGCGTCTGATCTTGCTTTCTCGGCAGATCAATGAACCCCCTGGGGTCTATTTGATTAGTGAAATATATGGATAAGTATATTTATTATACGAAGCCATTCATGAAGGACCCGATTAGCAGAAACACTCTGGACTTGTTGATTTTTTAACAACGGTATCGCCATTTTTCATGATTATTTTTGAAAACGCTAAACAGCGTTCATGGCCATTGAGAAGATACTGTCTGAGCTCTGCGGGACTCGTTCTCGATTAATGTCGAGTGAATGGTGGCATATGATTTCACGCTTCAAATATTCACTGGCGGGGAGAGGCTGATTTCCGTGTTTCGTCTCATAGGTGGCGTGGGCGATTAAAATGATCGACCAAGCCGGCTCTGAGAGGCCTAACCCGGGTGAGTTTAGTTGATTTTGTTGAGGAAGCTACAGAGTACTGATGAAGGCCAAGAAGCCAGAAACGCGTCTGCTCTTGCTTTCTCGGCAGATCAATGAATCCCCTGGGGTCTATTTGATTTGTGAAATATATGCATAAGTATATTTATTATACGAAGCCATTCATGAAGGACCCGATTAGCAGGAACTCTCTGGACTTGTTGATTTTTTACAAATTTTACGTTGGAACCAGAATGAAATAAGTAGGTATATCCTATATAGAAGAATTAGAGATAATGTTATAGGTTTTGTCAATACTCTTGTAGATTTTCCTAGTCAATGAAATATTGAGAATTACCAAATGAGTTTTATTGGTCTCAGACCGCAACATGATAATTAACTACATTCTTCAATATAGTACGGTCAATAATTCAACTTTACTCGGTAAAAACAAAATTTTTTACTTGGAAAATATTAAAGAATCGATTATTATATTCGCCTTTTTGTGTTCATGTAATGGAATTTTATTCTAAGTCAAACTGAAATATAATCGATTTTCGAGAATAGATTTTTTGGACCTCCATTTTTTCGTGTATGGATTCTCCAACTGTTGAGTCGAATTGATTTTTTCCCGAAAGAATCGTCATCCCTATAGATGACTGCACGAGAAATCAAAGGAACATTAAATATATAAGTATATTATTATACTATGTCTGTGCTTGACTGCCGAAAATTTTGGAGGATACTCCAAAGGGTGGTTCCCTACCTACTCCAGAAAAGAACCTGGAAAAGTAGCCGGAAATGTCATCTGCCTCTTCCGTTCACAAATTCGGAAAATGTATAAATTCAGTCAGAATGATAAAACCCTGATACAAATTTCAATGTCGATGAAAATTAAATATAAAAGATGTCATAAAATGTACCACGGATATGAAAATATAAAATTAATTTTTATTTTGGATCATAATTATTATAACAACTCAGCTACTTAATTGATGATGCTATCGAATTCGTCAAATGTAACATATTGTAAAAAATATTTTTTCAGATTTTGTAGAGAGAAAACCCAGAAAAAAACTATTTTATAATGTATGCAGATAAAAACTGTGAAGGATCATCCCATCAGGAGTCTACAAAATTCCATGATTATTAGGAGAAAAAAACCAGAAGTACATCTGAACTTTGTGTAACAGATGGACTGAGGGTTTTGAAAATCTCTGCATTTATTTCAATTCAGAAACTACCAATTTTACGTTGAGAACAACAAGATAATATCAGTACCTACTTCAATGACGAGTTATTAATTTTGCAACATTCCGAAATACTTTCATACGAACTGTGTAAATGTCACGGTATTTAAAATATTCACTAATGTTTATCATCTGAAGGTAATGAACCTGAATACGTTCATCCACGGTACACCATCTCAACTTTTTCCGAAAATAGATAAGGCAATTAAAGAAATTTAACAGAAAATTGAGCATTAATCAAGAATCACCCACCTTTTCGGAAAAGAGGTAGGTAGTTTGTATATTACTTGAAGGAATTAGAATAAACCTACGTAATTACGTATACATTTTGCAGCGTACTTTTCGATATTTTACAATTCTACTTACTTTAAAACAGGTGCGTAAATTTCAGGAGCCTAACATGTTTTTTCGCTGATCGATTACGAAGTTTTATCATTGATAAATATTATTAATCCAAATAAAGCTTTGGATATTCTTGTGATGTGTAGAGATGAAGTGGGTCGCTGCCAGCATTCTTATCGCATGATTTATCCTTCATCTATCTCTATCTTCTTGGGTTACATGGTTTCAGTATTATTTATATCAGTTAATATGCATATTCAGTAAAAGATTTGAGAGGAACCCCGATAAGATTTTCCGTGAAGAACGATAATGAAATGTTAACTATACACTGCAATACCGCCTAATAAGCATAATATTACGTACACTCGAACGGTATTCTAGTAATCTAGTCTAGAGTCTAGACAATTCAGATTCAGGTTTTGTCTCCTTTAGATAATAATACATACATATTCGGGTAGGAAAATATAAAATATTCAGTTCAGACATAGACTCTTTTTAAAGTGTAAATTTATTACATAACTAATAACGAAAAGAAGCTGATTATACAACCCAGATTATGACAAGATTGAGACGCAGACATGAAATCCGGCGGTAATCGAACCATCGTCGACTATTATAACGTGGGTTCAAAAAAATTCGTGGTCAAGTTGGCTATGGAATTTTAAAGGTTAATTTTCTGTGACTGGACGTATTTCTTTACTTGAATCACTCCATGTTCCCAAAATGTAAACATTGATGACATTAGCCTCTATATTGCTCTATATCGTAATTATAGGTATGAAAAAGCTTTTTTTCAGAAAAAGTTACTACCTGACTGAATAATGGTTTCTTCCTACGTGCAAAAGGAATTTCTTTCATAGAATTTGATCACAGAAGGTGAAACGATTGCTAAGTTTTAACCATACATGATTCTCATATGTCGAAGACCTGAATCTTGAGTGAACCGAGGTCGAATATTTTTGATACTTTGAATTATGCAAAGAGGTTGTATTCAATAATGTAAATAAACCACATTGAGAATCTCAATAAATGTTGAATTGATGAGACCATTACATCATAAAAAGGCATAACTGAACTGAAATAATAGGATTTCATTAAAATGGCTCTCAGGATTCAAAGTTCTCTTTAATTAAAGTAGATGCTACAAATGTCCTCCTCTTTGCTCCTAACACCTCTCATATCTTCTTTTGACAGATTCAAATAAATTATTCAAAATGAAAGCATCATCGTTAATTTGATGAATTATTGCAATGATTCTAATCTTTAGTTCGCCCAAACCAGAAATAGGTATTCGAAAGATAGAATTCTTCAGATGAGGCAATAGGAAAAAATCACATGGTGTGAGATCACATGATCTTGGTGGAAATTCATGTTCTATATTGAGACTTAATAGTCGATCATGAAAAATATTCCTTAGGGTTGCAATAGTTTCTGTAGCGGTGTGTGCTCAGGCTCCATCTTGTTGGAAATAAGAATTGGACCATTCATCGAAAGTCAATTCAGCTACAAACGGCATGATAATTTCTTCTCTATAACGAAATGATGTTAAAGATCCATCAAAGAAAATGGGCCCCACAATACGTCTTCGTCTGATAGCACACCAAACTTCAATTGTTTGAAAATGAAGTGGTGTCTCAATATAGAAATTGTGCTCCACATCCTCATATTTTGAGAGTTGACATATCCCGAGAGATGGAACCAGGCTTCATCGAAAAAAAAAATTATCCAAGTTATGGATGAACTTTGTTAAGAAACAACTGGCAGAAAGCCACCCTACGAGGGTAATCAACTTCTTCAATATTTTGAAAGCACGTTAATCTATTGGGAAATAAATTGATGTCTTCTTTCAATATCGTGTGACATGTACCAACGCATACTCCAGTCTGTTGAGATGAAACTCGTATGGAGGTTCGTGGAGCTTCTATCATGACATTTTCAACATTGCTGATTAATTCTGGGGTTCCCTTCTTTGGTCTACCACTTCCTTTTTTCCTTTGAACACTACCTGTTTCACGGAAAACGCTAACACATCGCGAAACAGTGCTTTGGAAAGATTGATAATCCACAGCAACATTGGGATACTCGATCCTGAAGTCGATTAAACATTTTCCGACAGAATATTTCCACTCGCCTTCTATACTCTCTCCATTTCTAAAGTACGATTCAATTATGAAAGCCTTTTGCACATCCGTGAAAACCATTTTCAGAATTTGCTGATGATTTTAATGAAATAATAATAAACAATAATCGGGAACGCTAACTTGACAGTTAACCTGGAAAATTTGCGAAGCAGAAGCTGAGAACTACGTTCAGATGCAGAATATTGACGTTCAAAATTCCATAGCCTACTTGACCACGAATTTTTTTGAACGCACGTTAGATATTATATCTAGGCACTATATTATGATAGTTAAGATGAAAATCCACAAATATCTTAACTTGGTTCCGCGACTGGCGTTTTGGTATGAAACCACTTGAGCAAACTGTTTGGATATTTTCGAGAAATTTGTTGAAAAATTGAGCATGTAGAGAATATTTGTATCTGGGGAAATTGTGATCTGAAAATGATAAATTGAATGGGAAGTTCATTCGCTTAGCTTCGCTCTACTCCACTAGGTGAAATAGAATGAGAGATCTCCTTGTAAAACAATATTTTTATCAGTTGAATATAGAAGAATTATTAGTAGAAATATCGACTAATGCCTAAATATTGATCAAAAAATTATCGAGTATATAGTCACAAGTCAATTGTTGATTGAATCCTCTCTATTAAATTATTCCAAGCCTGTGATTGTCTTTTTTCCTTCTGTCGATTTCACCGAAGAGGAATTTAAACAAATTCGAAACCTTGGAATAATTTAATAAAGAGGATTCAATCAACAATTGTCTTATGACTACAAACCAGATAATTTTTGGATCAACATAGAAGAACAGAGTGCTTTAATAATGATTTGAAAATAATTCAATATTTCATTCGAGAGTGTTAGGTACCTATATTAAATCAACCTATTTGGGAAACATACCTGACAAAGTTTATATAAGGATATCTGTTTTAAGTTGAATAGATATAGGTAGTTTAGTCCAGTTATTCGAAACCATCTTCAATTTAGTAACATAATTATGAGTCAAAACAAAAATTAATGATTTTATATATTCCTGGTACAATTTATGACATCTATTGTAATTAATTTTTATCGACCTTGAAATTAGTATCATGGTTCTATAATTTTGATCAAATTCATATACATTTTCTGACTTCGTGAACTAAAGTGGCATCAAACGATTACATTCGACTTAAAACGCGGACAGTCGCGTTTGATCCACGATAACCACATCTTTGACATAGGTAATAGTTCCAGCAGTGTAGCGTTGCATCTATGGAGTGAAACCCTTTGAAGTATCCTCCATACTTTTCGGGCAGCAAGCACAGTCATAGCACAGTCGTGGAAGAATAAACTTTTATATTATAATACTGTGGCTATTCTTACAGGAAAAAATCGATTCGAATCGACAGTTGAAGAATCGATACACGAAAAAATTGAGGTCCAAAAGATCTATTCTCGAAAATCGATTATTATTTTTCAGTTTGACTCTACTACATGAATAACACAAAGAACAACATGATAATCGATTCTTTAATATTTTCAACGGAAAAAATTTTGATTTTACACAGTAAAGCTGAATTATCGACCGTATTATATTGAAAAATAAGGTTGATTATCAGGTTGGATCCGGGGCTAATAAAACTCATTCGTTAAATCTCAATATTTCATCCTAAGTTTCACCAACTAGAAGAAACTACAAGAGATTTGAAAGGTAATACCTATATATTGTCTAAATAATTCTTCTATACAGGGTGTTTGGCAGAACGTTGAACATACAAAAATGGTGGATAGGTGGGGTCATCTGCTATTTATTCAGCCCTTATTTATTTGGCCCTGGACCCCTGAATATTTTTCAAAATATTTTTTTTTTGCTTTCTTCTAGTTTAACCCCTTTCTTAACTTTAAAGTATAATTTCATTAAAAATGGTTAAAACAGACAATATGTTTGTTTTTTTTTAATCTTCAATGTTGGCAGATTCTTATAAATATATTGCTTTATTCAGATGTTAGCTGGAAAATACTCATGAGTCCTCACACTTACAGAAAGATGTAAAAAATACTTAAATCTTAACTTCAACTTGCATTAAAAAAAACAAAAATTGATTGAGGAGTTTCGATTCTAGCAAAACATCCCTAGTGTGTAACCTTTCTAATAGTATGTAATTTGCTCTTATAAACAAAAAACTGTAAGAGTTATTCAATAATTATACATGGACTTATGGTGCGGAGCGAAGTTGGATTAACGATGAAGTGAGACGTGCTAGCCATGATTTGAAGAACCTCCACTGGTTATTCAGAAATTTGAAAACTGATAAATCTAGACATAATTATTTAGTGGCTAAGAGAAATTATAAGAGAATATTGCGAACAACCAGATACGACTTCTATAATGGTATCATTGATCAGTCGAATAATAAAAACAAAACTTTGTGGAATTTAGTCAACAAAAACAACAAAAACGGTTGATCCTAACTCAAAGCGAATATCTTCCATCAACGCAAATGGAAGAGCTGTCTCAGACAGACGTGAATTGGCGGAAATGTTCGGGGAGTATTTTTCAGGTATAGGCTCGGTAGCTGCTGATGAGCATTTCGGTGGGCATAAGTCCTGTTGCTGCACAGCCCAGTCAATAACAGATGATAATTTCTTTTTCTTCCCGGTTGTTGCTGAGGAAGTTAGCAGTATTATAAAAAATTTCAAAAATAATAACTCCAGTGGTTGGGATATGATTTCTGTCAAAGTCTCGAAGGCTATTTCTTCCCATATTTCGGAACATTTGGCCTACATCGTTAACATGTCTATTTCCTCTGGTAGATTTCCCACTATTCTGAAGATTGCGAAGGTTATACTGGTGCACAAAAAAAATGATAGGGAAAACATTAGTAACTATCGGCCAATATCCCTGCTGAGTTCGCTATAAAAAATAATAGAGAAGCTTGTCCATGGTAGGATGGTAAATTTTCTGAACAAAGCATCGGCCATCACTAATTCCCAGCATGGCTTTCGAATGGGCAGGTCAACTGAAACCGCAGCATGTCAGTTGATCAACTTCGTGCATGGGTGCTTGGATGATGGAATATGTGTTGCTGGTTTGTTCTTCGATGAATCTCGGGCATTTGATCGCCTCGAGTTTGACTTTATTATTGATAAGTTGTATAATCTTGTGTGGATCAACATGGTTCCAATAAATATCCTGTAGTAATGGGTGTACCTCATGGGTCTGTTCTTGGGCCCTTATTGTTCATTAATTTTGTGAATGATCTACCCAATCATATAAATAAGTATTTTCCGACATTACATACTTTCGTTAAAATTTGGCTCTTTGCTGATGACACCTCCTTCCTCATTACAGCACTGAATCTGACGGAACTCAAGATGAGGTGTGAGCTGTTGGTACAAATCTTTTCTGATTGGTGCTACAGAAACTCTCTCATATTGAATGTTGAAAAGACTGCCTTCATTCATTTTCGAACTCGCAATTCGGTAAGTCGATTGATTTTGAATATTCCTTCTGGTGACTTGGAATCATCGGCCTTCGTGAAATTTCTTGGCCTTCACGTCGATATCACTCTGAACTGGAGGAATCATGTTGATCATGTTTGCAGGAAATTATCTAGTTCCTATTATGCCATCAGAACCCTAAAAAATATATTGCCATTGAACTCATTGTTGGGAGTGTACTATTCTCTAGTATACTCTCACCTGAATTATAATGTGATTCTGTGGGGTAAATCACCTGATATCAATGCCGTGTTTGTGGCTCAGAAAATAGTTATTAGACTTATTTTCAATCTTAAACCAAGGGAGTCCTGTAGACCCGTATTCATGAATTATAAAATTCTTACTGTTCCCTGCATACACATCTTCAATTCATTGTTGTATATACACAAAAATTATAATACAATGTTAAAATGTTCTGAATGTCACGAATACCACACTAGGCATAAAGGAACTCTTTGTTATCCAAAACACCGCACAAGTAAGTTCCAGCAGTCTCCATCTTACAGCGGATCAAAATTTTTCAATCACTTGCCGGTAAGGCTGACGGCTTTGGATCATAAGAGTTTCAAAAAACAAGTGAAATCCCTCCTAGTTGAAGGATGTTTTTATAATAGGAATGAATATTTCAGCTCAACAATTGTTTAATTCAGTTTTTCATTAGGTTATTGTCTTCTTTTTAGCTTAAGATATTTTCTGTTTTCCATCTGGTATTGATGTGTCCTATACAAACTTGATTTGTCTTACGGGATTAATAAATTATTATTATTAATATTATTATTATTATTATTATTATATATCAAGTAGGAAATTTTCGACGAAACTCTACCTTTACGGAAAGTGAAATATTTTGCGAAATTTAATACTGCAACGTTGGTAGAATTGGTAAAAATGATCTACGGCTTGCGAGTAGCAGTGATGCAAATTGACATTCACTATTCCCTTGGGATGGTTACTCGAAGCAGGTAGACATTTTGTTTCAGCCTTCCGCAGTCATAGCGTATTTTTCCTCTCTTTCACTCTTGTGGCTTCATTGTGAATTCCTTTCTTTTATTCAGTCTAGACTTAACTGTCTCTGTGATCTCACGTGCCCGTTACGCCTACTACTACTACAACTACTTGAATTTTTTGGTAAATTATTTACCACCATTAGTGGAAGAAGTGTTCCAAGTAGACATAAACAGGTCTATTGTCTTTCAATACGATGGCTGCCCTGCTCACTGGAGTTTGATTGAACGTGGGCATTTGGATAATGTTTCCCAAATTCGTGGATTGGCGACATCACTCCACTCGATTTTCACGTGTGGGGAAGGGCAAAGGAACTACTTTACACTACAGAAGTATAAAGTCGAGAAGATTTGATAAATCGAATTAATACTACTTTCAAAGTTATGCGACAGGAGATGCTGCTGCGCACAACAATTGTAGAGATTAGACGTAGATGCCGCACCTGTATTGCAATTGAAGGGCCTTAATTCCAACATCTGTAATTTATTAATTAAATAAATTAATGACACGTATTACCACCTGTTTCAAAGCTATGCAGACCGACGTTGATTGAACGACTAGACATATATCGTAGTGTATGCTTCCTTTATTCTTTGACCAAGTTGATATCTGTCGGAATGACCCCCTATTTGCGACGCTCATACGTACAGGCCATTAGACAGAGAAAACACTTAATGGTTCTTAATGTGGAGGAATATCGTGGTTTCTTATATCAGGTGGCCGTCCACATGCGTGACTTGGCATGTTTGATGTTTACTCTTTCTGAAGAACAAATATCTCTGGGAAAGGCACCGTGTCGGATCTACTGTATCATAACAGTGTTTTTAGTCCTCCGGTTATGTTTATTGGGAAGAGTAATAAACGATTGGACACGATAATCAAAACTATTCACTAATAATGGTGCCAAAATACTGTTTACGTATAATCCGGAGGACAAGAACGGCGATGTCGGACAACAGCTTTATGATTTTTTTTTCAATGAATTTTTTGAAATTTTCTAGTCATACGATCTTCACGAAATTTTGTAATCATTTTTGCGTCAGCATTCTAGAACTAATTACCATGTTTGAAATGAATCGGCATGGTATTTTTTGAGTCATTGAATAAATAATACAAAATTTCAGATTGATTTAACTACTAAACCATTTGACAGATTATGCTAATTTTCGAACTTAAATGTCGCATTCAGATGCGCAATCTATCCTCAAAACTTCCAAGCCGCGATTCCTTTCCGTTCTCAAGGTATCGTAAGATACATAATATTTTTTAGTAATTTAAAAAAAAATTCTACTGGTACGGTCCTCATAAAATTTTGCACACATCTTCATGTCGATATTCTACAACTAGATAGCAAGCTTCAATTCGATCGAGTCTATATTTTTTGAGTTTTCGAGGAAATAATATTCCAGATAGGAATAACTCCGAAACCATTGGGCCGATTATGGCCAACAGCGAACTTAACTCTCCCATTCAGATGCGTAACTTACCCTGAAAATTGCAAATCCCTAGCTACTTTCTTTCGAGAGTTATTGAGGCAGCGGTCGCCCATCCAGCAACTGAACTCACACAAGGCTGCTCGAATCTCCAACAATATAGATCCGATCTTGTTCAAACTTGGAACTTGGTAGTAGAGTTAGGATTTGAAAGCCCTCGCAAAGTTCACTGATGTTGGATGAATAGTTTCTGATATACAGAATTTTTTTCAATAATTAAAAAAAAAATTATAGTAATTTGATCCTCACTAAATTTTGCAAGAATTTTCAGGTTAGAATTCTACAACTAATAACCTTGTTTGAATTGTATCGGTTTTGAATATTGAAGAAATAACAATCAAATTTCAGATGGGTATTACTCCAAAACCGTTTGGCTGGTTACGCCTATATTTATTATTGATTTCAAGTTGCTATCTCTTTTCGTTCTCAGGTTATCGTGACAAAAATAATATTTTTTGATATTTTTTAGCAAATTTCCAACGCTACGATTCTCACAAAATTTCACGAGCGTCCTCAATTTTGTATTTTACAACTACTGAACAAGTTTCAATTTGATCAGATCAGTAATGGTTGAAAACGAAATTGTTACTCGGAAACCGTTGGGCCGATTATGCCCATTAACATCATAACGTCATAATAGAACGCGTCACCTACCCTGAAAATTTCAAGTCACTATCTCTTTCCGTTCTCAAGTTATAGTGGCGCCGGCCGGCCTGACAACATCAAATTTGACCTTGAATTCTTCACCAGTGAGTTAAACCTTGTCGTTTGAGACCATTCTTGGCAAAAATTTCGAAAATTACATCATTAGGGCGAAATGATAACGCGACGTTACCCCAGAACATACGCGCAAAAATGAAGTATACAGATTCAGTCATGGCGACACAAAGTGCAGTACATAATCTACGGATATGATTAAATTTCAATTATTATTTTTGTAGAGAAAATGGAAAAGCATAATTCTTCGTGGTTGATGAAAATGCCTGACACGACAAAAAATTGTTTTATCATACCTGCATCATAATTCTTGTCCTATGGACTAAAAAAGGTTCATTACTGACGTGAAGTTCGCTTTCAATTGAATATCCATAATCTATACCAGTGAAAAATAAATCCAAATCTAGATCCGCGATGAAATGAAAAATATTTCACCTTACCAACGTTTTGCTGACATTACTCTAATGAGATAATTCGGAGTCTAACAATCCGATAATTTGGACGCTAATCTATTCGGTTCTACATAGATTTGAGCGTTATTTGAGCATAACAACGTCAAAACACGTTACATCGCGTTACACGGGTAGAAGTAATATACATATAATTATGTAGCTTCCGCTTTAATGGTGTTAAAAATTTCTTTCATGCACACCATGGAGGATTTATCCCACTTCTCTCATTTATCTATCTCCAACCATATAATTTAGAATCTTATTTACGGCGACTTGTTACTTCATTCTTCAGTTGGATGAAGTCTTGCTCGGACTTCTCATGAATTTCGACATTATGGCGATTTCCAAAAAGATAACAGGTAGCAATTCAAAGACATTGTATTTCTTGGATCAGATTATATTTATTGGTAGTTATTTATTTAAATCGAATTCTAGCAGATTCCACAATATATCTTTGTTCGCTGTTGTACTGTGCTATTTCAGTTCCAGAATAAATATATCAAACAGAAGACTCACTTTTATTGCTCATCCCATAGTTATTACATCGTGGAGTGAACAAGAGCGGAATCTTGTATTTATCCAGCTCCTCGTGCAACAATGAAATAAAAGTAGAAGTCAACCGATCAATCTAGGAAATAATGTAATTATCTACTTTATTCCGTTATAGTTTGAACCTGAATTTCGAGTACCTTTTATTTTGCATTATGTTTACTATAAGTACGTAATAAATGTGGAAGTTTTGTGTTTTCTATTTATACCTACATGTTAAGAAATAAAAGGCATTTTTGAAAGAACGTTGGTCAATCCAAAGTGAAGTTATTTTTTTGTATTTGTAATAGATAGATGGAAAACTTGACAGTTGCTAAAAATATAAATAATTCCTTCTCATCAGGTTGTGATCAAATACCTAGTTTAGTTCTTAAAAAGGTAATCCATCACGTCTAGGTCTTCAGTCTCGTTTTCTACCATACGGCCTTTCTGTTAGGATAGCCTACTGCACCCTCAAATGTATCTCTTCTACTGACGTTTAGCTATCTGGTACTACGAATTCTTCATCTCGCAATCCAGGCGTTGTAGGCTGGATATTTGCGCCATCTTCTACTTACCTCTCATAAGGTTCATCTCTTCTTCGTCATGTGTTGCTGTTCGTTTTGAGCATCTCTCACCTGGTCTTCAGCTCTTCGTCTATCCCCTCTGGTTCTTGAAACTGCTGCAAGATTCCTCTCTTCTTGAGATGGCTTATGTGTTCTCGTAGGTTTTGCGACGTCATGAAGTTGAGATCTGGGTGATTCTCTCATAACCGACCATGCAGTCTATCAATATATCCCCTTCTTTCATGTCTGGATCTCCGATATGGAGAAATACCTAGAAATGTGTGAGAGGAGTTCTAGTGAGTATCCAAACAACAACTGTAGCCTCACACTCGTGAGAGAGTGGACCATCTCAGGTTAAGCCTATAAAAGGTTTTCCTTGAAAGTTGTTAAAAATATAAATAATTCCTTCTCATCAGGCTATGATCAAATACCTAGTATGGTTTTTAAAAAGGTAATCCATCACGGCTAGGTCTTCAGTGTCGTTTTCTACCATACGGCCTTTTTGTTAGGATTGCCTACTGCACCCTCAAATGTATCTCTTCTACTGATGACTAGCTATCCGGTGCTACGACTTCTTCATCTCGCAATCCAGGCATTGTAGGCTGGATATTTGCGCCTTCTTCCACTTACCCCTCATAAGGTTCATCTCTCCGTCGTCATGTGTTGCTGTTCGTTTTGAGCATCTCTCACCTGCTCTTCAGCTCTTCGTCTATCCTTTCTGGCTCTTGAAACTGCTGTAAGATTCCTCTCTTCTTGAGATGACTTATGTGTTCTCGTAGGTTTTGCAACGCCATGAAAATAAGATCTGGGTGATTCTCACATAACAGACCGTGCAGTCTATCAATATATCCTGACTCTATACCTTGGGTAGAGGATCCCCAGGTCAAACATTGAATTCTTGTATACTTCCCTCTTCTGTACTTTTTCATCACCACAATATTTTCAGCGCGGATGGAAAATTCCATAATAAACAACTCCTGCAGCTCTTTGACCAGCAGAACTATATCTGGCATTATCGCGTGGATCTACCGAGTTGTTGGAAAAGCATAGTTCCAGTAGATGCGAGCTCTGTCATTTTCAACAACTGCTTCCATGTACTGAGATACATATGGTAGCACTGGTTCGTTGATTATACCATAAACTTCTCTCTGGTGGAAGAACAGAATTTGGAGTACCGCATTGTGTCTATCAAATATCCTGATGGAGTATGGACTCTGAAAGCAGTCAGGATTTGCATAACATTTTGCTGCTGGCTGTGACATGCTCTGCACGTTGTTAAGGTATCCACTCTTATAATTTTCTTTTTATACCATCTTGTATTTATCCCTCCATCTTGGCCAGCCATAATAAATCCCTCCGTTTTCGACTTCCAACCCAGCTGATTTCAGAAGTGAATCTGCATTTCTCAGTATCCTTGTTGCCATTCCCAACGTTTGTTGATAGTGTTGGCATTCCAAACTCCGCAAACTCCTGCCTCCATACGGACGTGGAAGGTATACACTTTGCATCGAGCAGTTGTGATGCTGAATCTTTTTTTTTTTGCTCGAGAGGAAAAACCGTAGATAGGCTTAACCTGAGAGGGTCTGCTTCTCTCAGGAGTGTGAGACTCTAGTTGTTGATTGGGTACTCATTAAGAAACCTCTCGCACGTTCCTTGGAGCAGCTCTTCGCCCTGCCCTTACAGCATCCCTTAACTAAAGAGATGAGCTGCATACAGCCTTCACAGTTGATAGGACCTGATGACTCGAAGTGATTCGAGCAACACCACCTTCTGAATTATGTGTGACAAATCCTCGGCTAGGGATTAACAGGCCAGAATAATCTTCAATTCGGTCACGTAGTTCTCTCTCATTCCACCTAGGCATCCTTTTATTAGTACGAATATCCCAACTTTATGCCTTGGATACATAATCCCCTGTTCGAACATTAAATCTTTGTATTTTCCCCTCTTCTGCTCTTCTTCATCACCACATTATTTTCACCGGAGGAGGAAACTTCGATTCCTCCAGGGTTCTGGGTTATGTACACGAGGTACCCTAGCTAAACCTGGCAGTAGGCAGTAGTAGCATACGGGTGTGACAAGCCCGCGGACTCCGGTCACACTCAACCGACGATTCATCAAAATCTACGAAGCCTCGGAAAACAGCTGCTGCCTGAGGATCACCAGGGTACGTCTGGGGTTGGTGCTGGACGTGACAGCATGCGGACCACCAATGGCAGGACGTGACAGCATGTGGACCACCAGCAGAAGGATGCTGAGGAGGCGGGCGCCCACCATACGAGAAATTTTAGCTTCCGACGGGGACATCGATGAGGAGAGAAAGCAAGTTGTTAGTCGTACAGGGACATAAAGCGTACGTCACAATTGCAGAACCACGCAACATGAACAACTGTCTGCGTTCTACCGAAGATCTAGACTAAATCTTATTATTATTCTCGTGATTATTGTTATTACAATAATGATAACGTAGGTACTTATCACCGAGCATATCACAACAATTTTTATCACAATGCACAACGTCTGTATTTAGTGGCAATATAATATTATGTTGATTAAAGGGAACTGTATATGAATAGTACCCGCTAGTACTTTTGTCTTTTCCGAGAACGATGTGCTACAACCTAATTGTAAGTCTACTTTTATGTGTGTTCGCATTACCCTTACTCAAAAACTGAGAGTTATTAAAAGGTTTCTTTCTGGGTTTTCTCTCCAAAACTCTGAAAGATATCTATAAAATATAAATTAATTATTTTGTGATTTGCTTCTGCGTAAGAAACACAAGATATTTGTCAGAAGCAATCAATTGAACAATGTTGCCTAACAAACAACAACGAAACAATATCAGCGAAACAACTATATCGTAACGCTTTGGAGTCTACATCAGACTCCTTCGTCAGACGCTTAACGAAAATCTTCAGAATTATTTTGTTGATAGTTATTGTGAAATTCTAGTCAATTCTCGAATTTTCGAAGTTAAACGGATATCAGTTTTCGAGATCTCCGTCCTGTGCCATATATTAGAGCATGATTTGCCATCTGTGATTTCTAGATTTTTTCTCAACGAAGTTATTTGCTAGATTTTCTTTTTGAATAATATATCTTCATAACATTTTTTTAACCTGGACTCACAGAGAAATAAAACTTTTTGTATGAATATTCGTTTTACAACTTTATCCAATTCACTGTGGAAACCGAAAGCACTCATAACTAACTGATTTTAATAGAGATATTCAGATACAAATTGCAGATAATTACCTCGTGTGTGAATAATATTGAGAGTGGTTGAATTGAAAACTATTCGGTTAACAATCTAATTACAATATATTTACACTTTCTTTTATTTTTTTCTATTGCTTATGGCTTTTACTTGATTCAAATCCATAATAACTCAATGAAAAATTATATACGATTTACATTGAAATAGTACGATTTACACTAATTCAGTGTAAATCGTATATAATTTTTCATTGAGTTATTTACACTTTCGATTGAGTGGACTGTATTTTGTTTCGTTGCTGGTTCACTATTCAATAATGAATACCAACAAGTTCTGAATGAATAAATTGATTTGACTTGAAGTTGATGAATATACGAATTTGTTACAAGTTACAAGTGTTTGAAATGCCTGCTGTAATCTGAGTAGTGTCTCTTAGAAAATCTGAATTGTGCATCTTCTAAATAAAGTCATATATTCAAGTTTCTCCCTTGTAGAGACATAAAACCCACTTTGATTGCGAATTCAAAATGAATAACGCCAAATGTGGAAAAAAGGCTTTGTTATTGGCTGTTTGAACTAAAAGAAAGATTCATATTGAAAGTGATATTTCGAACCGCAAACTCTGAGAAACCGTTATAACCAAATAGCCCTAAGAGCATATTTTATGGGCCATTGAAAAGTTCAAAGGCCCTTGAAAATATGAAATATCTATTCTATTTCTAGGTGGTCAAGACCCCAATAAGTTTGTCAACTGTAGACTGATCTTTATGGTCGCAAGCACTGTGTATATCGTTTTCTTGATTAGTTCAAACACCAAATAAATGAAATGACATGATTTATTGGAGGTGTCGAGGGCCTTCAACAAAGGTCTCGAACACCTCGATAAGATAATTTTCGAAAAATGATATTACAGCGGGTATAATGCCGAAACCATTAATCCGATTATACCCAACAATCAACTTATCTGTCCCACTCGGATACGCAACCAACCCTGAGAATTGCAAGTCGCCTCTTTTTCCGTTCAAAAGTTATCATGGCAACGGTCACCAATCCAGCTACTGTCACAAATCTAGCTACACCCAAGGCTGCTCGAATCTCCAACAGTATAGATCTGATGGTGTTCAAATTTGGAACTTGGCTGTAAGGGTAGGTTTCGAAGGGTCTCACAAAATTTCAGTGAAGTTGGACAAATAATTTCTGATGTATAGAATTTTATTCAATGATATTCAATGATTCTTTAAAATTTTCTACTGATACCATCTGTTTGAGAATTTTGTTGAATGCTCTCGACTCCTCCAATAAATGAAGTCATTTCATTTATTTGGTTTTAGAACTAATTGAGAATCGTTGTCGTTTTCCGAAGAAAACGATATACACATTGCTTGCGACCATAAAGATCAGTCTACAGTTGACAAATTTATTGGGGTTTCTAACACTTAGAAATAGAAAAGATATTTTATATTTTCAAGGGCCTTTTAAGTTTACAATGCTCTAAGGGCCATGTGGTTATAACGGTGTCCCAGAGTTTACGGTTCGAAATATCACTTTCAATATGATTCTTTCATTTAATTCAAACAACCAATAAAAAAGCAGTTTTTTCACATTGGGCGTTATTCATTTGGAATTCCCAATCATAGTTGGGTTTTTCCCTCTACAAGGGGGGAACTTGAATTAATGACTTAGTATAGGAAATGATGATATTTAGATGAGAGACACTATTAAGATTTTCTAAGAGACAGTACTCAGATTACATTTATTTCACACACTTGTAACTTTATCAAATATTCATCGACTTGTTGGTATTCATTAATGATTAGTGAACCAGCAACGAAACAAAATACAGTCCACTCTATCGAAAGTGTAAATATATTGTAAATAGATTGTTAACCGAATAGTTTTCAATTCAACCACCCTCAATTTTATCTACACATTTTTTGGTCCTTCGGACCGGATCATCGAAAATATTTACACACCATCCTCACGAAAATTCACAAAAACTTGCGATTCGGTATTCTACAACCAACTACCCTGTTTGAATTAGATCGATTAAGTAGTTTTTGAGTTATTTTGTAAATAACAACATAATTTCAGATAGGTATAACTCCAAAACCGTTTGGCCGATTATGCCTATGAACAAATCAAATGTTGCATTTGTAACTAGTTACTAGGTTTCAATTTGATTGGATCTGTATTGATCGAAAACAAAATTGCTACTCGAAAAGCATTGGGGCGATTATGCCCATTAACGAACTTGTCCATCTCATTTGGACCCGTCACCTACTCTGAAAATTTCAAGTCGCTATCTCTTTCACGAATTTTATAGATACATCTATCTCCAAAAAGGAACACAAAATGTGAATGTCATCCATCTAGCTACCCTTTCATGTAGAAAAAATGGCGATACATCACTCACATGATTACAACCCACAAATCAGCTATAAAATTCGTGATATATTGAAAACACATCACATTAGTTGACGAGTTGGGAAAAGCACTCTCTTGGAAATCGGAATATAGAAGTTGTTATTTGAATGGTTTATCAAAAGCCATTGTCTAAAATTCTTCATTTTTATATTGGTCCTATAAATTAACCTCTTGGCCTTTGATTTAATGCGACTCCAGTGGCCCGAATATTGCGGAGCTGATGTCTACTGAACTGACCTTAATGTCCAGAAGATGACCCTCATCGTACAAACTTAAAATGAGCTATGAACTTCCGGTACTTCACGAATTTCGAACGAGCTGATGTAAAAATTCCCATTACCACGCCTGTGATGCAAAATTATGCAAAACTGTGAAAATATGGCTGAAACTAGTTTTCGGTAACGAGTTTTCAATAGTTACCCGCCTGACTTAACGCTCATGTTTTATGTCACGGTAGGATTAAGTTCAGAGCTTGTTTTTTTTCCAATTCTGTTGCAGCAGACCGGAAAAGGGAATAGAATGGCACGGTACAGAGAACGTGCAATTTTCAATAGAGAAACTATTGACTGAACTGATGAAATAAAAGCACTGACGTGAGGTCAGGAGCTTTTGCGCGCATGTTCAATTGTCTATTCAGGCCTCATAAAAAGTCCATCGAGCTGAAACTCGCTACTATATTGTGAAATAGTGGCTCCGAAGGTATGTGCAGAATTTCAGCGGATTCTGACGGATTTATTCTGTTAAATAAATTCAGATTTTTTTTTTTATTATAGTTTTACTATGTTTACGATATTTCGCGAAAATGGGTGCATCGTAATTCTATAAGTAATTGGTTGAGTTAGTTTTTGAAGGCTCTTGCAAAATTGAAGTGATCTCGGATGGATAGTTTCTGAGTGAAACTTTCTTCATTTAATTTTAAATAATTAATACGATCCTGTCGAAATTTTCCAAGAATTTGCGCGTTGGCATTCTGAAACTAACTATCATGTTTGAGCTGGATCAGATCTGTTTTTGTTACTAAGAAAATTACAACAACAAAATTTCAGATCGGTAAAATGCCAAAACCGCTTGCCGGACCATGTCTATTAACCAACTTAAATGTCGTATTTGGATGCGAAATTTACTTTGACGAGTGAAAGTCGCTATCTCTTCCGTTAGAAAGTTAAAGTCGTATCTGTCACCCATCCAGATACTAAACTCGCCCAATAAATTTTCAATAACTCCTATAATATAGTCCTTTCGTGTTCAAATTGGGATCTTGGCTTTGCAATTAGGTTTTGAAAGCTCTTACAATATTGGACAGCTTGTTTCTGAGATATATATATTATTTCTTCATAATTTTTTGATAATTTTCTAATGATATGAGTCTCGCGAAATTTTGCACAAGTGTTTCAGTTTGTATTCTGAAACTAGTTATAGATATTTAATTCGATCAGATCTGGATTATTTTAATACAAAATTTGTATTTGGAAACCATTTGGCCGTTTATGCTCATTACGGAACTTAACCGTCACATTCCAATCAAAATGATTTTATTTATTCGAATTATAGTTAGTATTTAAACAATAATTGAGTAACATTTTTTCGGTAAATAGTCCTTCAGACACCCCTCGTGCTTGCCAGATTATCGAATATTTTCCCTCCTGCACTTATGCAGTCGGGAGAGTATTTGCCAGGGATCGTGTGAGGATGAAAGCTAATGAACGAGAAGCAGCAATGCAGAAGGAATCCAGAATAATGTTGTATTTGTTAGGTAACATTGTTCTATAACTTTCTTTTCACAAATATCTTGTGTTTCTAACACAGCAGCAAATCTACAAAATGATAAGTTTTTAATTTTATATATATTTTTCAGAGTTTAGGAGAGAAAACCCAAAAAGGAAGCATTTAGTAATATTATATCGGTTATATGGTTTTTCCCAAAGGTGTTGCATCATTTTCCGAATTTTATTGTTCCCCATTGCACTAACTTCAGCTAACACTTTTGAAGCTCTCAATCAAAGGAACATATATTATAGTGTAGAAAAACCAAGTGATATAAATTCATTATATTTGTTACTGTACATATTTATGGAGAATTCCGAAACACCTCTAATTCAAATATTATATGGTCATACTTCTTCGTAAAAATGCCAACCCTACATTCAATGCCCTCCGAAAACAGGTATAACCCCCATTTGTCACATAGGATGTATGGGCTTGTGATACATCGTTTAGTAGGTCGCGTCATTCTGTATTCAGAAATGTCACTTTCATGTTTATTGCAGAACTCAGAATAGAAAAAAAATTAAATCATGTGATGACCGAATTAATTATACGCACGCCTAGTGCAGTAGTGGGACAACTCTAAAAATCGCGTTCCGAGAAAATGAAGAAAATACTTTTCAATTAATTTTCAACCTCAAAATATTCTTTCACCGCCAAGGTAGAGGATTCAAAAAATTACCACTTCATGGGTTGATATCTTTTAAAATGATATTTGCTGAAGTAATAATTATCATGTACTATAATATTCCATAAAAAAAAATATTTTTTCTCGAAATATGAAGATTTCACAGTATTGCATTATCGGCAACTGAGATTTTGCTAGATAGACCCCCATTACCTCTTAGTTTTTTTGTTGATGATTCAATTCGATGGAGGTTATTATTCATTATTAGATGAAGTTGAAAGTGAAATTATTTAAAAAAAGTATTTTTCTTTATTGATCGAAATAATAGGATGAGTAACAACGGAATAAATATTCCACTTCACCTTTGAGTATCATCAATCATCAAATAGTTATTTATGTACCAAGGGCGAAAAACTGTCTATTATAGTCAAGTCTACAAATTGAAATCCGAGGCGGAGTCAAGGATAGCAAGTAGGCGAGACAATAGACAGTTTTTCGTCTAGGTGCATATTACATTTTTTCGTCGACCTCCACATATTTTTAAGAATGACACATACACTTATGTTTGTATTGTACTGTATCATGCTGTATTCATAGTGACCACAGCGGACGAGGAAGTAATTTTGCGGACGAGAAAGTACTTCCTCGTCCGCTAAGTACTTGCCTTCAACAATAGTCGATGTTATGGTGGCAAATTAGTACGTAAAATGTGACTTTTCATAGAGGTCGACGAAAAACTCATTTAATAGAACAATAATTGAAGACATAACAATAAGAAAATATAAAACAATGATGAATAGTATGCGTAGTACATACATAACCAATATTATGAGTAGTAAATTCGTACAAGTCTTATAAATATCACATAACGATTAAATGAACTAAGTCCAATTAACATAGTAGATTATGCAGATGGAATGTGATTTCATCTCCCAAATCAAATAAATCTTTGTTTTCTTATTAGTGATACCAACAGGTTGCTTATAAGCATTTACCTCTGACCATGACCATGATGTAGCTGAGAATCCAATAATCGTTGAAGAAAGTGCGCCGTTCTTCTATTCCGGTATTTAGGAGCATTTTAATTATTACGTTTGTATTTCGAAGGGCGGGCTATCTTTTTTTCTCTATTCACCATTCTGCAGCATCTTCGTTAGTTTTATTTTTTTTAAATTTCGAATTATTCCTGTTTCAGTAGAGCTGTCAGAGAATTTGTCTGGATCTTCTTCGGAATGGTTCTCTGGGTCTGCTTCAGTGTTTTCCGAATCAAGCAAAACCTCATTTTCATCTTCAACATTATGGAGAATACAGCCTAACCCAACAAAATCAAAACTCGTCGTCTTTAATCACAAAATAAAGGCAAGCTCCGCGAAAATAAAACTTGGAAGTGACACAATTACTCCAAAAGAATCATGCAAATACCTGGGCATACAAATTGACAGCAAGATGAACTTTAAAACACATCTAAAATGCCAGGTCCCTAACTTTTAAAAATCTAGGAATCAGTTGCAAAACGGCAACCAAGATCTACAAAATGATATGCAGACCCTTATTGGACTATGGACATACAATTTTCACAAATTCACCAAAAACAACCCGGAATATAATAGCAGTAGCAGAAAGAACTTGCTTACGAAAGATTACAAAAATAAGACACCCCAACAACCCACTCCTCAACCCATCCAATGAACTTTTATACCAGATGACGGAAATAGAGCCAATAACGGAAAGAATGCAGAAACTCAGCAAGAAGTTCATCACAAACCACGATAATGTCAACATAATTGAACCATTGCTACACCGATACAATAGAGAATCTACACCAAAGGCAAAGTTACCAGCTTTGCCACTTTTCGAACACCTGGAATCCCTAGGATAACAATAATTGTCAATACACAGTTTAAATAAGTTGTATTCTAATTCTTTTATATACAAAATGTAGATAACTGGCTGGAAGACTGCGGTCGATAGCCAATTGATTGCAAGATCAATAAAGTTGATTTCTCTCTCTCTCATTATGTATGAAGCTGGTGTTAATTAGAGGATCCGATTCTTCAGCAGAATTGACATAAGTTTCGCATAAATGCTTAAATTTTAGAGGTTCAAGAATTGAACCGCCTTCTAGTTACCTTTGCTTGTATGAGTTTTTCCTCAATCCTCTTTTTCACGTATTTTTTCTCGTCCACTGAAATGGACTTTTTTCAAGCTGATAAAAGCAGCCTCTCCGTTTTTGCATAATTCATACATTATCTAAAAATCCTTTCAAATCAGTTTCAGTTTACTAATAAAACTGAATGAGTACCTATAACCAAGTTTCAGATAATTTCCATCAACAACAGTTTGAAATTATTCGTACAATGTTATTTATACTGCCTGA
This sequence comes from Halyzia sedecimguttata, assembly GCA_937662695.2. Taxonomy (NCBI): domain Eukaryota; kingdom Metazoa; phylum Arthropoda; class Insecta; order Coleoptera; family Coccinellidae; genus Halyzia; species Halyzia sedecimguttata. Next base: position 73,334,339 of record OW569411.2, read on the forward strand.
AAACCCGGAATAAATCAGTGTCCTTTATAGGGACAACGGACGATGTAGTACTGGGATAACTTTAGATGGCACACTGTTGATCTGCACTTCATGCGTCTGATGGATTATTCAAAGCTGTGACATGAGTTGTCTCACCCTTGCATAAGTAGAATATGCCCTGATCCATAAATACCATAATGGGACAACAGCGCACACAGCGTTATATATGTCAACTACAAATATATCTGTAATGCAGGAAGATGGATTGATCATTTTTACCTCTCATAGACGTAATAACTCAAAAAGGGAAAAATTTGAGATGTCCCACTACTGCAATAGGCGTGCGTGCAGACTACTGCACTAGACGCCGTTCTATGGAAACTGACATTGCCACAAAAAGTATTTAATGTAGATTTCATGGTACCATCGGGAAAATACAACGGTGTGCTTTTTGTTCAATTTTTTCTATGACATCCTGAAGGCAAATACGTTTAGTATTATTGTAATAAGATGTTGGAATATTCGAGGTAATATTATTAATATTACTAAACGTATTTGCCTTCAAGATGTCATAGAAAAAAATTAAACAAAAATCACAGCGATGTATTTTCCCGATGGTACCATGAAATCTACATTAAATACTTTCTGTGGCAATGTTAGTTTCCATATAACGGCGTCGCAAATTATTTTATGTTGATAAGTTGTAGTTTAGGAATTGTCTAAATTGTATTTGAATTTCATTAACTTCAATTTTGATCAAAGGTTCGAGTAACGGAAATGCCCAAAATAACAATTTTACAAATAATTAATCACGGATATAACACAAAAAGATGTAAGTCGCTTGTTTCATGATAAATTTCCGAATTTGCCGCCTATGACCCAAGGAACAATAAATAAAATATAGAAGCAGTTTTGCGGGTTTGGGCATGTGAGGCAGATTAAAAAAGCAGCCTCTAATACACTGTGTGAGGATGTGAAATTAGATGTGATGCTTGACATTGAAGAAAATCCACATAAATCGAATAGATATGCGTCCACGACATTCAATGTCAGCCATGCATTGATTCTAAACATATTAAAATAAAATGAACTGCATCCCTTTGAAATGATACCTACCCGGGAGGTCTTAGAAGACGATTTAGATAGGAGAACTTATTTTTGTGAACAAATGATGGAAATGTTGGATAACAATATAATCCAATCACTTGACGTTATGTTTCTGATGAGTGCACTTTTTCATTCAATGGCAATGATAATCGTAGAAATTGCTATAGGTGTACCCATAATCCTCACTGGATGAGAGAGAAACACACGCAATTCCCTTAAAAGGTTAATGTTTGGGCCGTAAATGTTCGAAAGAATATCATAGGTCCCTTCTTCATAGAGGGCAATTCGAATGGTGATAATTATTTTTCACTACTTCTAAATGATGTTATTCCAACTTTGACATATTTATACCCTGATCAAGGAAATCCTCGGAATCCACAGAATACGATATGGTTCTAACAGGATGGAGCACCACCACATTACCAACACAATGTCCGGCTAACCTCCACGCAATATTTCCAAATCGGTGTATAGGAAGGCGAGGAATGATCGCATGGCTAGCGCGATCCCCTGATCTTAACCCATTATATTTTTTTATGGGGATATGAGAAGAGCACTATGCACAAAACTAAAACTTATGATTTGAATGACCTAAAAGATAATAACAATTGCGTTTAGATCGATCACTCCTGAGGGGTTGAATAATGTTGGAAGATATCTGTATTTGAGGTTGTTAGGATGTTGCCAAGGCGTTCGCGGTTAAAACTTTGAACATCTACTTCATTATATTTTTGCTGCATTTTGTATTATATTTCAGTTTTTGATATTGAACCAAATTTCGCTAATCACATAATTGAATTTTTTCTAATTTGATTTTTGAAATGAACATGAAACTGATACTATTTCTGTATAGAGAATGAGGAGACCTTGCAAACGATGTAACACAAGCCCATACTTCCTATTTAAAAAATTGGGGGTTGTACCTCGAAGGGGGTTGAAGGTGGATTCGCATTTTTACGAAGAAGAATGAAAATTTAAATTTGATTTGTTTCATGATTTTCCGTAAATATGTACAGATAATGAATCTATTACATTTCACTTTTCCACACTTTATATTATAAATATCAATTCGCAAGCATGCTATTCTCAATAAATTATGTGCCGAAACACCTTAGTTCGGTCCTTACGGGAAGCCACAAGACTGGGCCAATGTCATCCGAGAAATTGTGGTAAAATCTTGTCATAGTTATATCTCAAACACTCGATGAAATGATACTTCGACTGCAATCTATATAGTATCGTATTCCGTGTGTCGACAGGTTTTTGATAATTGGAAATTTGATATTCTTAGATGCAGTCATGAATATCGTTTTCATCTTTATTGACCATCGATGGCTGCTCAGATCTGAATTTTGGTGGTATCCAAGGTTCCACTAAATGGTTCTCACTCCTACCTGTAGGTACAACCATTAAGTTTTTATTTGAATGAGAAATGAGAAAAAAGTGATAAGTCTAATCAACGCCCATATAAAATGGATTTTATTTGTTGACGATCAGTTCGAACGGTAGCAGTACGACATTAATGTCTTGAATATGGCATTTGAGTTTCAAGTTTCTTAGCCCCCGATTAAGATTACATCCAGCCATTCATTTTATATTTATCGATATCATTTTGAATTTTTCCCACTATAGGTGAGTTAACATTTTTGTCTGAGATCCTTATTAAGTAACGTGTTATGTGTTACTATGATATTATGCTGAATATAAATTACCTATTAAATTTGGTTCACGCACTGATGTGAACTCAGAAGCTTTCGCGCTCATGTTCTATTGTCTGCTCACCTCTATTGGACACGCTACTACGAATTTTTAGCATCGATATATACCGTTTTCTCAGTGTAATATATGAACACATTTTATACCATTTTAATGACATATTTCAGTAGAGAATCGTCTATGATCACAGAATTTTTAATTCTGACATATATATTCCATTGGAATTGAAATACGAAGAAAATTACGCCTCAAGTAACTCCAGGTAGCTATATTCACGAACTTCCACAAGTAATCACCGAGTATTAATTGAATCAGATTAGTATATTTTGAATTATAGAGGAAAAAATTGGTTCAAGCACTGACGTGAAGTCAGAAGCTTTTGCGCGTATGTTCTATTGTCCATACTTCTGTAATGGACAGCCTTAATCGAATTTACCATGGTAAATTATGTTGTCCATTCTCCTGTATTGGACACTCTTAATTCGAATTTACCATGGTAAAGTCGAATCTTGTTCAAGCTTGGAATTTGGCATAGTTAGGTTTTGGAAGCTCTCGCAAAATTTCAACGATGTCGGAAGAATATTTTCTGATGACTAGGCAGCATTTCCTTTCAAACCGCGTGTTTGATTTGTGGAATGGATGGCCTGCAAGTGTGGTGAGTTCGGTTTCTGTGAATGCATTTAAGAACTCATATGATAATTGGCTCCATAATCACAAATTTTCGACTCTTATTATATTTCATTACTACTTGTTTTCTGCTATTCTTTTCATTGTAGCTGAATGCCAGCTCTTGAAGTACTTATTTCGTTGAATTTTTTTATTGTGAGTTTATAGGCCTGTGCCTCAACTCTCTTCATTATTTAGTAATAATAATAAGAAGAGAATTTTTTCCAATGATTTATTTAAAATTTTATCTTGATATGATCTCCACGAAAATTTGCAAGAATTTTCACGACTGCACTCTACAACTAATAACCATGCTTGAATTGAATCAGTTTCCTATTTATCGAGTTATTGAGGAAATAATTATTAAAATTCACATGGGTATAACTCAAATGTCGCCATCAGATGCACAACCTGCCCTAAAAATTGCAATTCGCTATCTCCCTCAGTTCTTAAGTTTTCGTGACATAAATAATATTTTTTAATGATTTTCTTAAAATTTTCTCTGATAATATTCTTACAGAAATTCACAAGCGTCTTTAATTTTATATTCTCCAACTACTCACCAAGTTTCAATTCGATCGGAAAACATAATTATCAATTAATTATTAACGAACTTCTCCGTCGTATTGAGATGCTCCCTCTATTATAGCCTCTCCCCTAATCGCAGATTAGATTAGAGGTGGTTGAGGTTCTACGGGACCCTACTAGCTCCTAGCAAAACTAAAATATGGATGTTAAGTGGGCGCCAGACACTCCAACTTCAGAAAAACTCGAATTATATTTTACAAATTTATTCAATCAACAGTCTAAAGATTGGCCAATGTGAAACATGCAATATAAATACTAAGTCAGACTGATCACAAATGAAATGCTTAAACTACTTATCTTGGAATCGTTTCAAATATAGTCACTATGGGCAACTTCACAATGAGTCAATCTAAGTGTCCAATCAGGTTCCCCAAATTAGCAACAGGAACTGGATATCATGTAACTCGAGACTGGTCTTCTTCGTCGATTGCTAGGTCCCTCTATCCAAACGAAATAATTCCAACCAGGTGGTTGTCCTGGGAAACAGCGTAGATATTCCTCCAACTGAATAACTCGAGGTACGTGCCTGACAGGTGGTTCTCAAAGCAGGATTATGAAACTTCCTTTGTATGGAAGCAATTCGAAGATAATCCAACAGCTACAGAATAAGGTATAAAAGGGTTCCTGCAAGATACATAATTCTTAGACTTTATCCTCGCAAATAACGTGCCCATTTCGAGTTCTAGTACACAATTTAGATATAACGACAATGTGATTCATTCAAGTTACAAAGTGATCATAAAATTATTCCAGTTAAAAACTACAAAACTACTGTAAAAACATCAATCCGGCTTTCTATTTTCACTAAATGATTCTGAAGGATGAATTAGTTCTTAAAAGAGAATAATGGATAATAATTGCCAAGAAAAACTAGAGCTCAAAATGGCCATGCGGTCAGATAACGGAAAGCAAAAATATGATCATAATACAGCAAAAATATTATCGAAAAGTTAAGCTGAAAGAATAATGAATTAATTACTAAATGTGCATCAGAACATGTCGTCAATTGAAAGCAAATTGGATTAAAACCTACCAGATTCAGAACCCTTCACTCAAGGAAAATGGCCACAACTCAAGATAACTAAAACTCCACGGCCACCTAACAATGATTTCAAGATCGTCCACCTCGCTTCGACTAACCAACGAACGCTGGAGGGGGCTCCAGCGGACCGCGCTGACGTTCAATTGACATCGAACACAGAATCGACCTCGGAGATAGATCTAACGCACTTAACAAGTCAGGGGCGTCCCAACCAATACAACCGGGGGGACACAAAATGCAACCAAACTTTCAAATACAAACGGGATTCTCAAGAACCCGTTACACCCCCTCACCAAGAAGAGCGCAGGCCAGACGAAGCAGAAAACCACTTGCAAGGGAAGATGAAAAAAACCGTCAAATCCGTGTAGGCTACAAATTAGCGACATCGAGCGAAACATGGTTCGATCATTTCCAACTCCATCCTAAACAATAGACTGCAATCACGAGTCCCAAAATCGAAAAAAAAAACAAAAATAAATCTCAAACCTACGACAAAATCCTCCCCTACGGTTCGAAGACAAATTCTCTTTCAAACTTAACAGGGATACTTCAACGTCAAAACCACGAGGCGTCTTAAACCCTCAAAACAGCAACCAGGCGAAAGAACATGACCAGACCATACTCCACCCATATCACCAATCAATGTTCATCCAATGAACCAAATTCGAGCCTAAAAACAGTCAAAATCAGGAAAAGTTCAATCCGGGCCTATATAGAACAGGAACTCATCACAGGTGACACATAGGTGCGACGCTTCAAGACCGGCATGATCATAGCAGTTGGAGGAAACAAAAATATACCGAAATATACGCAATCTTAAATTTCAGACTCAAGTCCAGTAGTAATAAACGGTTACCAAAATAACAACTACATACCAGTAGTTCTGATAAGAGAAAAAGGCAAATAACTCCGAGGCAAAGATGGCGGCGAATAGTTCCGATGCGTAGAGAGGAGAATATATCCGAGAAGAAGAACGGCGAAAATTTTCTGAAGGGAAACAAATTCGAATTTACAAGAAATTCTCGTCCGAAGACTAAATTCCCAGTTTCATCATGCTAATCACCACCCTCCGACTCAGAAACATCAACTAAGTCAGGCTTCAGATCTTCATCACAAAACGACAATATGAACAATAAAATTAACAACAAACTAAAAACGATACATATCCACACTAAAATTACAGCTTGGAGGATTCCTCGACGAAAAGTTTCGTGAGCTTAATGATCCTATCTTTCTGGCTCACATAAGTAATTTGCTCGGTTATGGACATGCTTTCCATTCCCCCTAATTGACAGTTCATAATTCAATTCCCTGGATCTCAAAAATCTTACTTCCATCGTACTATATCAAATTTAACTTAACCGAACTATATCAAATAACACACCGTATGATACCCAGATGAGACAAGTTAGAGAAAACCGAATCGATGTCTGACCAGTCGGTTCTCCGAAGTTCGAGTGTCAATTTTAGAAAGGTTTTGCTAAGTTGGATAAAAAAATTTACACGTTGGGCGCCAATTGTATAGCCTCTCCCCTAATCGCAGATTAGATTAGAGGTGGTTGAGGTTCTACGGGACCCTACTAGCTCCTAGCAAAACTAAAATATGGATGTTAAGTGGGCGCCAGATACTCCAACTTCAGAAAAACTCGAATTATATTTTACAAATTTATTCAATCAACAGTCTGAAGATTGGCCAATGTGAAACATGCAATATAAATACTAAGTCAGACTGATCACAAATGAAATGCTTAAACTACTTATCTTGGAATCGTTTCAAATATAGTCACTATGGGCAACTTCACAATGAGTCAATCTAAGTGTCCAATCAGGTTCCCCAAATTAGCAACAGGAACTGGATATCATGTAACTCGAGACTGGTCTTCTTCGTCGATTGCTAGGTCCCTCTATCCAAACGAAATAATTCCAACCAGGTGGTTGTCCTGGGAAACAGCGTAGATATTCCTCCAACTGAATAACTCGAGGTACGTGCCTGACAGGTGGTTCTCAAAGCAGGATTATGAAACTTCCTTTGTATGGAAGCAATTTGAAGATAATCCAACAGCTACAGAATAAGGTATAAAAGGGTTCCTGCAAGATACATAATTCTTAGACTTTATCCTCGCAAATAACGTGCCCATTTCGAGTTCTAGTACACAATTTAGATATAACGACAATGTGATTCATTCAAGTTACAAAGTGATCATAAAATTATTCCAGTTAAAAACTACAAAACTACTGTAAAAACATCAATCCGGCTTTCTATTTTCACTAAATGATTCTGAAGGATGAATTAGTTCCTAAAAGAGAATAATGGATAATAATTGCCGGGAAAAACTAGAGCTCAAAATGGCCACGCGGTCAGATAACGGAAAGCAAAAATATGATCATAATACAGCAAAATTATTATCGAAAAGTTAAGCTGAAAGAATAATGAATTAATTACTAAATGTGCATCAGAACATGTCGTCAATTGAAAGCAAATTGGATTAAAACCTACCAGATTCAGAACCCTTCACTCAAGGAAAATGGCCACAACTCAAGATAACTAAAACTCCACGGCCACCTAACAATGATTTCAAGATCGTCCACCTCGCTTCGACTAACCAACGAACGCTGGAGGGGGCTCCAGCGGACCGCGCTGACGTTCAATTGACATCGAACACAGAATCGACCTCGGAGATAGATCTAACGCACTTAACAAGTCAGGGGCGTCCCAACCAATACAACCGGGGGGACACAAAATGCAACCAAACTTTCAAATACAAACGGGATTCTCAAGAACCCGTTACAATATCCTGAAAATTTCAAGTCGCTATCTCTTTCCATTCTCAATTTATGGTGCCAACGGATGGACGGCTGGCTGGCCGGACAGATTCAAATTTGACCTCGAATTATTTATCAAGGAGTCGAAACATATCGTTTGAGATCTATTGCGACAATAAATTCGAAAATCACAGACACTTGAGCAAAATTCTAACGTGATGTTCCCAAGAACATGCTTGCAAAAACCACTAACGTGAAATTATGAGCTTCTACGAGTAATTTTTCGTCTATATACACCTCAAATACACTCACGAAATACTGCATGAACCTTTAAACCTTCTTTTTCACAACGAATACTAGATCTCAATTCGATCAGATCTGTATTTTTGAAAATATTGGGAAAAAAATTCGGTGGAATTTGACACATAGTATTCATCAAACGATTACCTGAGAGCAGTAAGTCTTGCAATTTTCAAGGTATATTTTGACCATCCGAATGAAACATTTGAGTTTGTTAATATTCATAATCTGCCAATCAGTGCTGGAGTTATACCTATCTGAATTTTTTTTTCCTCCTGGACTCGGAAAATATGAAACTAATCTAATTCAAACGTGGTAATTAGTTGTAGAATGCCGACGCGAAAATCACGAAGATTCGTGAGGATCGTATAACTAGAAAATTACAAAAAAAATTATGGAATATCTCTGAAAAAAATGTCATCTCTCAGGAACTACCCGTATCGCTGAAATTTTGTGGAAGGCTCGAAAACCCAACTTTACAGCCAAATTCCAAATTTGAACACGATCTATATTGTTGGAGATCTGAGGAGCATTGAGTGAGTTCAGTAGCTGGATAGGTGACCCTTTCCACGATTAGTTTCGAACGGAAAGAGATAGCGACTTGCAATATTCAGGGTAGGTTGCACATCCGAATAGGACATTTATGTTCATTGTTGGGTATAATCGGACAAACGGTTTCAGAGTTATACCCATCTGGAATATTGTTTGTCATCCCACGATTCCCTGAGAACGGAAAGACACAGCGCGCCTTGCAATTTTAAGGGTAGGTTGTGCATCCTGTGCGACATTTGAGTTTGTTTTGAGGCACAATCGCCAAACTGTTTTGGAATTATATCAATCTGAAATTTGGCTGTTGTTTCCTCCATAACTCAAAAAATACGACGCCGATTCAATTCAAACATGGTAATTATTTCTAGAATGCCGACGCAAAAAATTTTGTGAAGATCGTATCACTAGAAAATTAAAAAAAAATTATTGAATATCATTGAAAAAAATTCTATGTATCAGAAAGTATTCGTCCAACCCCGCTAAAATTTGGAGAGAACCTCCAAATTCTAACTATAAAACGTAATTGCAAGTTTGAACACGATCGGATCACTATTGTTGCAGATCTGAGCAGACATGGTTGAGTTCTGATATTTTAAAAGGAATTTAAATCTAATACTCAGTTGAATGAATACGGCAAGAGAATGTATGCAGTATTTGTTCATCGTACCTATATTGACATATATTTAACGAATTTCGGTTACAGAATACGTACGTCAGAATTGAGAATTCTCTGATCTTAGACGATTCTCTCATTACTCAAATCCTCAAAATGGTACGATATGTATTCATATCTTATAAAAGCTGGCAAAACGGTCTATATCGATGGTAAATACGATTAAAAGTGTCTAGTAGAGGTGAATGGACAACATAACATGCGCACAAAAGCTTCTGACTTAGCGTCAGTGCTTGAACCAAATTTTCAAAATCAAAAGCAATTCCTACACAATGATATATTTTTGGAAAGTTAATATGTTTGTGAAATCCTGAGAATTCATTATTTAGAATTCAAATGAAAGAATAACCATTGACTCATCGATATCTTCTATGGTCATAAAATTCATAGTATTAATTTTGAATAGAAAATCGATTTTAATATAATATTCATCGATATCTCGATGCCCTTGGTAATATTACGACATTCTGGACGACGAAAATAACGTCGTTCGCTAGAATCTTCTCGTAAATTCTGTGGATTCTATGAACATCTTGCTAGAGAGAGAGAGAGAGAGAGAGAGAGAGAAATCAACTTTATTGATCTTGCAATCAATTGGCTATCGACCGCAGTCTTCCAGCCAGTTATCTACATTTTGTATATAAAAGAATTAACATCTTGCTATTCGACTGGAATGGAACTGGTCCAGTGTATTAGTTTTATGTTTTCGATATTTTTCCAATAACTCGAAAAGTACTGATCTGATCGAGTCCAAATCTGAAACGTGGCTGTTAAATTTGCGAAATCTGCGAAATCTGACGGATCGTTCTAGAGATTTTTAATTTTTTTATTATTTCTAAATTCGTTCAGATGTGTCTCTTTCGAGTTATTAGGAGAAAAAATTAAGAGAGCTATAACTCTGAAACTACTCGGCATATCCGAATTCAAGCTAATTCTTCAAATTTCAATACTTGTTCCAGCCCATTTTCGACCAGAAATTCGAAAATTACAGCCATTTGGGCAAATTGATAGTTCAGGGGAACAAGCGCACCAAAGATGGTGTTGAAGAAATATTGCCAGTAAATTCTTTAAGAGTATTCAACCACTTCAAGTGATCTATAATAAAAGAGACCAATTAGCGGTAGGAAGCTATCAAAGATTTAAATAATGCCAATGTTCATTTCATGCCCATGAATTGTCAGGACGTTATAGCCTGAATGGAGCCTAAATAGGTTTAAAACATTCTTGCGGAAGCTTTCATCCTCATATTCAGTGATACCATTAGATGGAATACGAGTTTCGAAATGTGCATCAAACGTACTATGTTTGATAGTTTCTTACCGCTAAGTGCTCTTATTGAGGTTCATTTTTTTTTTCATAATGTACTGGCTAATTGCCTTTTTATCTTTCATTATTTGATGAACTCCATTTTTTTCATAATGAAATCCAGCACGTGGAGTTGCATTTGAACCAAACGCCTAAAAACAAACAATCTTGGCCATAAAAGGAAGAAGTTAAATCACCTCTATTATACAGTGTGGAGAAGCCAAATAGAATACATTCATTATCTTGGTTACGGTACATAATTAAGGAAAATCCCGGAACACATCAAATTCAAATTTCAAATTACTCCCACCTTCAACCCCCTTCGAAAAAAAGGTACAACCCCCATTTTTTCAAATAGTAAGTATGGGCTCGAAAGGTCGCGACATTCTCTATTCAGAAATGTTATCACTTTCATGTTCATTGCAAAACTCAAAATAGAAGGAATAAAATCTTGTGATTACCAAAATTCATTATAATATTCCCTCAAATACTCCCAAATCTTATTACAATTATACTAAACTTATTTGCCTTCAAAATGTGAAATGAAAATGAAAAGAAACCATAACATTGTGTTTCCAGATAGTGTCATGCAAACTACGTAAAAGAATTTCTGTGGCAATGTTAGTTTCTTCAGGACGCCTACGCAAATTATTTAGTGCTGATAAGTTATAGTTTATAAATTGTCTAATTTGTGTTTGAATTTCATTAACTTCAATTTTGAATAATGGTTCGATTAACGGTCATGCACAAAATAACAATATTACAAATGATTGGTTATGGAGATGGCACCCGAACACAGAAAGAAGTAATTGGCTTGTTTCATGAGAAATTTTCGAATTTGCCGCCTATAACCCAAAGAACAATAAGTAAAATAGATAACCAGTTTAGCGAATTTAGGCATAGGTAAATTCGATTAAAAGTGTCCAATACAGGAGTAGGGACAATACAACATGCGCGCAAAAGCCCCTGACTTCACGTCAGTGCTTGAACCAAATTTTTTTGATATAAAGAATTTTTTTCAATAAATTTCAACGAGTCTTTTAAAATATTCTTTTGATACGATCTTATCGGCCATTTCAACCATCCCCTTTCCCCCCGTAACCCAAAAATCCACTTTTTTTCCACCTTTTTCCCTCTAGACGTCCCCTCATTTACACAAATTTTCCCGAAGTAAAATTCTAAACGTCCTTTGTCAGAAACTGAACTCGCCCAACGATTCTCGCCTTCCCGTATTCCTTCTATAACTCCTACAATATAGCTTCGATCGTATTCAAATTTGAAAATTGGCTTAAGAATTAGGATTTGGAGGCTGCTGTAAACTTTGAACAATATTGGAACTATAGTTTCTGAGATACATAATATGTTTACAGGCATGTTCAATAATTTTTTTTTAATTTCATAGAGATACGATCCACACGAAATTCCGAACAAATATTTGTATTAGCTTCCTACAACTAATTACGAAGTTTCAATTTGAACGATTTTGTATTGTTCGAAAACAAACTTGTACTCGGAAACCTTTAGGCTGATTACGCCCATTAACGAACTTGTCCGTCACATTTGTATGCGCAACCTACCCTGAAAATTTCAAGCTGCTATCTCTTTCCGTTCTCAAGTTATCGTGGCAACGGACGGTCGGCCAGACGGTATTTGCGCAAAATGGTAGCACGCCATTCCCTAGAACATGCGCGCAAAAAGCAGCTGCTAATAGTGTGAGGATATGAAATTAGATAAAATCGAGTAGAGAAGCCTCCACAACATTCAAAGTCAGCCATACATCGATTCTAAACATATTAGGACAAAATAAAATGATACCTACTCAGGAGCTCTTGGAACACGATTTTGAAATGAAAACTTATTTTTGTAAACAAATGATGGACATGTTAGATAACAAAATCATCCAATCAGTAGACGTTTTGTTTTCTGATGAGTACACTGTTTCTCTCAACGGCCTTGCTAATCGTCAAAATTGCCACTACTGATGGTCTACCGAAAAACCTGGCTGGATGAGATAGGAACATACTCAATTCCCTCAAAAGTTCGGTCAGGAGAGTTTCGAAACCATATCATAGGCCCCTTTTTCATTGAGGGCAATTTGAACAGCAATAAGTATTTTGCACTACTTCGAAATGATGTCGCTCCAACTTTGGCAAATTTATATCCAGATCAAGGAAATTCTCAAGTTTCACGGAACACAATATGGTTCCAACAGGATGGAGCACTCCCACATTACCAACGCAATGTCCGGCAGTACCTCGACGCAATAATTTCAAATTGCTGGATAGCAAAAGATCGAATGGCCAGCCGATATATGAAGAGCATTATTTACAAAACTACACCCCTTAATTCCAGTCACCTAAAATATCGAATAACGCTTGAGATTAGGTCGACCACTCCTGAGATGTTGGAAGACATTTTTTATTCGGGTTAGGATGTTGCCAAAGCGTTCTCGGTTAACACTTAGAATATCTACTTCATTATCATTCATAATTTGCTACATTTTGTATTACGTTTAAGTTTTTGATATTGTACCAAATCAGTTGATTTTATTTTGTTCGAATTCGAATTTTGCAATAAAGCGAACAAATTGAATGATGAGATCTTTCAAACGATGTATCACAAGCCCATACCTATTTGAAAATGGGTTCAAGCCCTGTGGACAGGAGCTTTCTGGCGCTCTAGTTCAAACAGACAAATTATATCTCCGAAAGTATTGGTTTCTCAGGGTTGGGAATCATATCAATGTATTCATATGATATAACTGCATCATAAAGAAAATTCAACTCAAATAATAGTTTATTTATAAAGATTGAATGAGCAATCAAGAATATGAGAACTGCACCATGGAAGAAATCAAATTAAATCTGGCCAATTTTGCCCAATAACAAACTTGACCGAGATATTCATCTCCCTAACCTACTCTGAAAATTTCAACTACCTAGCTCTTTCCGTTCGAGAGTTATATCTATGTCTATGGATGAAAAGCAGTCTCACTACTCTCAGATCTCTTACTTCATGTTCCGTTCCGAAATGTAAGACTTTTCTGAGAAAAACTAATTTCGGAGCAAACAACTGATATTTTTCTCACTTCACTCACAATTCTTCGATTGATTAGATAATGTCATGTCTCAGGAAAATAAGGTGAATTTATGACAATTCATACATATAATAATTATATCATTCTGTGACAACGTTGAAATACGATTTATTATTGAAATTTTGAAAAATCATATCTCCGAAAGTATCAGCTTGTTAGAGTTAAAAATGATATCATTGGATTCTTATGGTAAAACTGCTTATTGAAAGAAATTCAATTTGGAATTTGTTTTGTAAAAAAAAATTTTTTTTTGTTACTCCGAAACCATCTGTCCGATTTTGTCCAATAACTACCCAAACCTGCCAATAACCAATAATTGCCCAAACCTACTCTGAAAATTTCAACTGTCTAGCTCATTCCGTTCGAGAGTTATCGTGCCTACGGCCGGCCAGACAGAATGAATTTCGACCACGGATTCTTGATCAGTGAGTCGAACCAAATCGTGTAAGACCATTTTCATCAAAAAATTCGAAAATCACAGACATTTGGGCAAATTGATAAGCACTCAGTTCCGAGGAACTAGAGCGCTAAAAATTGGGTGTACCTGTCTTTCGAAGGGGGTGAAAGTAGAACATTTTCACGAAGAAGAATGACAGTTTAAAATTTAAATTTGACGTGTTTCGGTATTTTCCATAAATATGTACAGCAATTAAGATAATGAATTCATTCCATTTAGATATTTACAACGGAAATATTGGACTCATTTTCTTCTTCAGTTCAGATAATAAACAAAAGTGCCCAACTAGTGTTCGAAATTTTCAGGAAATACTAAGGATACATGTTATGTTTTCGTATTCTTATATCAGACCGCTATCTCTATGCCCCAATGTCTGCATTTTTTGAGTTTTTACTCAGTAGTGGTCTCAAACGATTAAATTGGAGCTTAAACTCAATAACTGTGTCTGTACTCCGTCCGTCTAGTCGGTCTTTTGCGAATATGATATCCTTTCGGAAGATAGCTCTTCAATGCAAGGTTGTTTTACCTCCAGCTCCTGAACGACCATGACTTATTTGTTATACAAATATATCCACTAATAGATTTTTAAAATGCCGACAATTGGTTGAAATCATAGCTACTCAGTATGAGCACGTAATATTAACAATAACATCGAACTTATTGATGAAAAGGTCAGGATAAAAGTCGATTCTGTGCACCCAGCCTATTTTAAACATGATTTTTTTTCAACGACAATAATTATTACAGTGCGTTTTCTTCCGCTGAAATTGTAGAGTTGAATCATTCCGCACTTTCTCTACCGAATTTAACATCCAGCGGAATTAGGACTTCGATATTGAACTGAAGAATCTGAAGCCCTCGGAAATCTGTTCTCAAGCGCTTCACCAGAAAATATTTGGTCATATTTTGTGGTTATATCCCTGCTCATGATTATATTCGGAAGAAATAAGTTAGATTTGAAATTAGCTTGGTACTTTTTGATGTCTGTCATTCTTTTGTCATACATGATTACTTCCGAATGATATATATTGGTGCCTCGAAATTTGGGGGGGTAAATTTGAATCTCGAATGGAAAGATCCATATTTGAGAATGGGTCTACATTAAGTATGGACTCTTTCCCATGTATTCCCATAATCCATTCAAACAATATTCATGACTGGTCATGCATTACCCTACTGTTGATTCGAATATTCATGGAATATCCGAAAATTCTTGGAATATTTATTCAAATATTTTGGATTTGCATTATTCATGGATTTTCATGTATCCAGGAATATGTATTGGTGAATATTCATATCACATATCATATTCATGACTAGTCACGAATAGTAGTCGCATTATAAAATATATGTCAAACCGATCGTTTTTATTCATGATTATCCATCAGAAAAACTTCAAAAATTACTTTCATTAACTAATGCCTTTACTTTGGCTGACATATTCGTGGACCACGTCCGTCTCTCTCTCAAAAACTAACTGCCACCTTAAACTTAAAAACTGCCTCTCAACATTATTTCCCATCATTCCAATACTCGCCTTTTTGCAATCCTTTATAATAAATCTTGATAAAGTGGCTTTCGAGCAGACCCACGGCCACGTCAGACAAAACACCACGTGTCGCCTGGCCAAACAAATCAAATAGTCGACTTAATCACCAATTCTCCGACATATAATAGTACATAGTTATTAATGATATTAATAGCAGTTAAATATTTAAGTATGTCATTGTTACGAATAGATGTTTAAATGTTCATTTGAATCTATTCTGTTGACAGTTTTGCTATTCATAATTTGATAATTATTTAAAATTACCCAAAAATGTGTTTTTGCCACAACTGCGTCGAATTCTGTAACCTTCATTATTTTGTTATCACTCTTGAACATACATAAAATACTCTACATCAAGTGTGAAGTCTTCAGATGTCTGAAGATTAACGAAAGTTCTAAACAAAGTGTAAAGGTTATATGTGAACATCAGAAAATTTGTTGGTAGTAAAACATAGTAATTCAAAAAACCTAGTTTAAATAAGTCTGTTTTAGCATGGAATCCGAACAGATTCAGACAACTTATACTCAATCGAGTACTTATGATGAAAACAATCTACTGAGCATGCGTCATCTAGATCCGGATGATCCGGAAACAAGTTTCATGCGATGCTAAAAAGCACCTAATAATTCCTGAGTAGTCAGTTGAATGATAACCACCCTAGTAACTACACTCTTGTACACTACAAATTTTGTCGGCTGACATATCTTCTGAGACGAAGCGTTACTTAAGCGTTCTATCAATTACTACACTCAAGTATGGGTTGACATTAATAATAATAATAATATTTCTTAATTCTTTGGGCTTGCTCTGCTAGATAGGACAGCTCATACGATGAATAGAAATACGATTTAAAAAGCGACTGATAACTTACATAATAAATAAACACACAAATACAATGAATATATATATAAAATACTCTACGAATAAAAATATACAAATAATTATACAACAACAAGTTAAAATAATATATATCGACGTCGCTGAAAAAATCGGATATTATGTAATAGTATTTATATTGCAATAATTTTTTTGCGGCAAACTGAAACTGGCTCACACGCAACGCATACCCTTGTATCCCAATGGAAGATGATTGTCAAACTTAATTCCTTGGTAAATGTGAAAGGACTGATATTTAGATGTTCTATGCAAAGGGATGCAGAGTCTTTCATCATGTCTAGTGTTATAGCTGTGATTACTAGAGAGCTTTGGTATCTTATCTATATTTTCCCTTGAATTGACAAGACACTTATACAAGTACGAGTATATGCACGGTACTGTGAGAATATAGAAGAGTCCCTGGGCTTCAGGTTGAATATTAATCTTAAGATTCGTTTTTGACAAATGAATACTATCTGTATCTCACTTGAACAGTCCCATAATGTGATATCGTAATTCATATGAGAATACACTAGACTGTAATAAATATTTAAAAGAGTCGACAAGGGGAAGCAGCTTTTTATTCTGTGGATTACATAATATAATAAGATCTGCTCAGTTTCCTGCAGACCATATCAATATGTTTGGACCAGATCACATTATCATCTACATAGAGACCCAAAAATTTATTTTCACTATTTGATACAATTTGCTTATTGAGGTGCAGAAATTGTAAGCTCTGATTTCTTGTACTATTGCTAAGTTTGAAGTTAAGACATTCTGTCTTCCCAACATTTACCATGGAGCAATCAGTATTGCAGCAGTCCACGAAACAGTTCATCAACACCTCACATTTCTGAGAGAGCTCCCCAAGGCTCTGTGTGGAAATCCCTATCGACATGTCGTCGACAAAAATTGTTACCATGCTTGCCCTTAAGTGTTCTGGCAAATCATTCATGAAGATAATGAAAATCAAGCCCAGCACAGAGCCCTGAGGAACGCCTAAGTTCGATCTAAACTCGTCCGAACAGGAGCCTGCCACCCTGACATTGAACAACCTATCTGGGAGATAGCTACGTATCCAATCCAAAAAACTCCCTCTAAAGGCAAGATTATATAATTTGTCCAAGATAAACGTTATTTGCAAGCAATCAAAAGTGCGCGATAAGTCGAAAACAAGACCTGCTTCATAAAGACCGTCATCAAAACAAACTCAACAAATTCACACGCAGCCGATTGCGTAGAGTGGCCCCTACGGAATCCATGTTGGCTTCCACTCAAAATGTGGAACCCGTTCAAGTAATTTACCATTCTATCATGAACAACGCGCTCAAAAACTTTGGAGAATATGCTCAAAATAGAAATCGGGCGATAGTTCCCGATATCTACAGGATCGCTTGTCTTGTGAACCGGAATAACTGATGCGATTTTAAGCGATGAGGGAAATATACCAGAAACAATAGAATGATTTAATAGATGAGCAAGATAACCCACCAAATGAGGAGCAAGTAATTTCAACATCCTGACTGAAACGGAATCATACCCATTACATTTTTTATTTTTCAGCTTATTAATAGCTCCAGAGTCTTCATCCGGGGTTACAGAATGGAAAAAGAAGTCGGAGTTTAACATCCTTGATACAGTACAACTCGAAGACATTACATTTCCGTAATATTGGCGAAGGAGTCTCCCATTGATTGTGGCAAAATATTCACCGAAAGCTTTGACCACATCAAAAGAATTTGAGAGTAACTCGCCATTTTTATTCAGAGCAATATCATGATTCGGTTTTTTTTTCCTACTTACATATATTCCTAATGACTAAGTACCAAACTGCCGTAGCTTTATTGTCGGAACCTAATATTTTGTGTTCATAATAGCTGCGCTTCCCATCCCTCAGTATATTATTATAGTTTTTTTTCGCCTGCTTGTATACCTTTTTCATTTGTTCAATTTCCGAATTTTTTGCAACCAGAATAAATCTTTTAGATGACGAGTAGCCATTGAAATCGAGTGTGAGACCCAGTCGGTCTTTGCCTTCTCATTGAGCCCAATGTTGGATAATGGACAATGTTCATGATTTAGATGTACAATAATATCAGAAAATGCCGAGAACATTGAATCCATATGACATAAATCATTCTCCAAAATCTGCTTGTTCATCCAATCTCAATTTTTTGCGCGTATGTTCTGGGGAACATTTTCGAATTTTTCGCCGAAAATGGTCTCAAACGATTGGGTTCAACTCCCTGATCAAGAATTCGAGGTCAAATTTGATTCTGTAGGGCCGGCCACTGCCACGATAACTTGAGAACGGAAAAAGATAGCGACTTCAAATTTTCAGGGTAGGTGGCGCATCCCAATACGACGTTAATGGGCATAATCGGCCCAATGGTTTCCGAGTAATAATTTTGTCTACAGCGAATACTAATCGGATCACATTGAAACTTGATGAGTAGTTGTAGAATATAAACCCAAGGACGTTTGTGACATTTTGTGAGAATCATATCGCTAGAAAATTTAGAAAAATTTATTGAAAAATATTATTTACGTCACGATAACCTAAGACCGGAAAGAGATAGCAACTTGAAATTTTCAGGTTAGGTTGATAATCTAAGTGCGACATTTGAGTTTGTTTATAGGCATTATCAGTAAAACGGTTTCCGAGTTATACCCACCTGAAATTTGGTTCTTAATTCCCCAATAACTCGAAAAATACGAAACCGATCCAATTCAAATATGGTTATTAGTTGTAAAATGACAACCCAAAAATTCTTGCGAAAGAATCCTTTCACTAGAAATTTTTTAAAAAATCATAGTAAATTATTGAAAAAAAATTTAAATATTCGAAACTATTCATCCGACATCGCTGAATTTTTGAGAGAGCCTTAAGAACCTAACTCAACTACCAAGTTCCAAGTGTGAACATGATCAGATCTATATTGTTTAAGATCCGAGCTGTCTTATGTGAGTTCAGTAGCTGGATGGGTGATCGTTGCCTCGACAACTCTTGAACGAAAGGAGATAGAGACTTGCAATTTTGAGGATAGGTTGCACATCTGAATGGGAGAGATAAGTTCGCTGTTGGCTATAATCGGCCCAACGGTTTCGGAGTTATACCCATCTGGAATATGCTTTCCTCGATAACTCAAAAAATATAGACTCGATCCAATTGAAGCTTGGTAACTTGTTGTAGAATATCGACATGAAGACGTGCATAAAATTTTGTGAGGACCGTACAACTAGAAATTTTTAAAAAAAATACGACAAAATAATATGTATCTTATGATTCCTTGAGAACGGAAAGAAATAGCGACTTGCTGTATTTATTCCTTCAATCACTCTCAGTCTCATATTAGACACTTCAAGTGTCTCCAATACTCGTGTAAACACATCTATGAAAATGTCTCGAGATTCCATTTAGAATGTTCGATCGCAAAAATGCACCTACTGGACTAAAACACTTTGTTCATGAATACAAACTTTTTGCTGCATTCACAACGAGATATACACACTGATTGATTGACTTAACTGGTTCTCGTGGACTTGAGTGTCTTCTCTGTTCTCGATAACTCTCTCTGAGTGTTCAATATCAAAATTTGCATATCGAATATCAACTTCCAGATAAGTTCAATGGCGCCTTGTCTAATAAAAAACTGGTTTCTCACTTGCCTTGTTTGCTATATTACGGAGTCTACGTTAGAAGAAGATATCTTCATTTTTAATCTACTGGTCTTCAGATAACATTAAAATAACATTAAATGTCAGTGAACTCTTTCGCTTACCGAAGTTAAAATTTTACCGACTTGAAACAACTGTTCAAAAATGGAAATATTATACCAAATGAATATTTGTTTGTGATTTGGCAGCAATTTCATATACTAGTCAACTAGTCATTGAACTGGTCAGACATTTACACCTCATGATGATGGTTCTGCTCGTTCTTAACCAGGAGTGTCCTCATCATACAGGGTGACTCACGAAGACCGTTCGTTAGAATATTTCAAAGAAAGACACAATATGAAAATTTGAAATTTTATAGTTGAGCTTTGCTAGGAGAGACAATTGGAAACAATTTCAGATTCGTTTGACTTTCGGTTAAACCGGAAATTATACCAACTTTCGTTTTTTGAATGTAATACCCAGTTTTTTGTTTATAATCAGATTACTCATTGAATAGTACACTGTTTTAATGTGCCACTGACATGCTATTCTCAGAATATTCGTGTGAAATCTGAAAAAAACCTCTAAATTTTCTCAAATAGGGCTTCATTCCAATGTTGATAACTTGTAGATTTTTGTATGAAAATTCCTAATTTTCTAGCTTCTATCAGAAGAGATACCAATGCTTCTCCTTCGATAATTAAAAATTCAATTGAATATACAGGGTGTTTTTATTGGAATGTCAAAGTCAGTCATGACAAAAATCTCAAAACTATTTTTTTTCAAATGAGAACCAATTCTTTTTCATTGGTCAAATGGAATCTACGTCTGAAAATAGTGTATAAGTATGATACGTACATTTGGATAAAGTTTTTGAAGGGAGTTCATTGCCATAATTTAGTGCTTATGTAGTACTAATTTTGTACCTTATTTGAAAATTTGTTACCCTATTTGAAGACATGAATGTGCAATAATTTAGTACAAATTTTGTACCTTATTTTAGAATTTGATACTCTTTTGTATAACGAGAAAACATTGGATTCAGCTTTGCCTTGTCCTGAAGTAGCCAATATGCAGTAACTCGTGTCGGCATGTACCAACAACATGTTTTTTTCCTGCTCCTTTTGCAGTACCGATAACCCTGTTTTATCTACATCTCAGCGATATCTAGTTTTTATTTTTTCGGTTCTTCGAGTTGAGGTCGCATCACACAGGTTGCTTCTGCTTCCTCCGTTTCCATACAATATATTTCCTCCAGAATGGAGGTACTAGAACTGAAGCTACACGTTGGTTGCTCGTTCCTAGTGCGGTGTCTTCTATGTTTTCAGTTTTCTTTCCATTGGTTTCTTGGTTGTCTTGCCCAGATGAAGCCAATAAGCAGAGACACATGTCGGCAAGTACAAAGGACAGTTTTTTTCTGTTCCTTTTTGAGAATAACCCGATAAACCTTTTCATTAAATAATATACTTATTCGACAGTTTTTTGAACTCTATGCGATAGGATAATTCCAACACTTTTTGCGCGTATGTTCTGGGGAACATCACGTTGTCATTTTACCTAAACGTTTGTAATTTTCGAATTTTTTGCCGACAATGTTCTCAATCGATTGGGTTCGACTCCCGGAATGAATAATTCGAGGTCAAATTCGATTCTGTCCGTCCGGCCGTTGCCACGATAACTTGAGAACGGAAAGAGATAGCGACTTGAAATTTGCAGGGTGGGTGGGCATCCCAATACGAAGGACAAGTTCGTTAATGGGCATAATCGGTCCAATGGTTTCCGAGTAATAATTTCGTGTTCAACCGATACAAATCCAAACGAATTTAAACTTGGTAAGTAGTTGTAGAATACAAACCTAAGAAAGTTTTGAAATTTTGTGAGAATCGTATCACTAGAAAATTTTTAAAAAGTTATTGAAAAATATTATCTATTTCACGATAACCTAAGAACGGAAAGATGTAGTGACTTGAAATTTTCAGGTTAGGTTGTGCATCTGAGTGCGACATTTAAGTTTGTTTATAGGTATAATCGGCCAACTGGTTTTAGAGTTATACCCATCTAAAATTCGGTTGTTACTGCGTCAACAACCCGAAAAATACGGATCCAATCCAACTCAAACATGGTTATTAGCTGTAGAATGCGGATGCGAAAATAGTTGGCGCAATTTCATAAGGATCGTATCAGTAGAAAATTCTCAAAAAATCATTGGAAATCATTGAAAAAATTCTTTATATCAGAAACTATTCGTCCTCCATCGCTGAAATTCTGTGAGAGCCTTCAGAACCTAACTCTACTGCCAAGTTCCAAGTTTGAACACGTTCGGATCTATATTGTTGGATGTCCAAGCAGCCTTGTGTGAGTTCAGTACCTGGATGGGGGACTGTTGCCTCGATGGCTTTCGAACGAAAGGAGTTAAGGACCTGCAATTTTTAGGGTAGGTTGTGCATCCGAATGGGAGGGTTAAGTTTGTTTTTGAGCATATTCGGTTCAACGGTTTCGGAGTTATACCCACCTGGAATGTTATTTCCTCGATAACTTACAAAATATACACTCGATCGAATATAAGCTTGATAACTAGTTGTAGAATACCTACATAAAGACCTGTGTAAAATTTTATAAGAATCGTACAACCAGAAAATTTTCCAAAAATTACGAAAACAAAAATTGGCTGAAGCACTGACGTGAAGTCAGGTGCGTTTGCCCGTATAATCTATTGTTCATTCTCCTGTATTGGACACTCTTAATCGATTTTACCATAGAACATACGCGAAAAAGCTCCTGACTTCACGTCAGTGCTTCAACCATTTTTTTTTCGAATTTTTTCTTAGTACATGATTTTATTTTTGTTCCCAAAAAAATTAATTGTTCCTGCAGTGACATTGGTGTAAAGTTACCATGATGAAAAATAACATCTTTTTCCAGTCATTCGATGACGGTAGCTGATCCGGTGAACAGGGAGGCAGGGAGGCGGCTCTAAACCAATACTCAATAACACCTGGCAATCAAGAAACTTCACGCTCTTTCATTTCACGTGAATAGATAGCGAAGGCCTGTTTCTCCGAAGCTTGTTGTCTGAGTTTGGACTTGGGATACCAATGGGATAACTGAAGGGTATCTCCTTTACTACGGATCTTGGCATATCCTGCCGCATTTATCTATATCAGTTATAAATTAACCACCGCTACAAATTAATTTGTTATTTTTGTTACAAACAAAGCCCCATTTAAACAATTATTGAATTATTTTCATATCATCAAAATCTTTCACGGTGAAAGAAGAATAGTTTCAGGCAAATATATTTCGTCGTTGTTCTTCTGAGACATCATTTTCCAGTCTTGAAATAATTTACCACACCTATTCCAAATCGTCCGTCGTATTTCAAACGCTATTGAAAAGACGGGTTTATACAGCACATTGAAACTAAAAAGTCTACAACTTTTGAAGGATGTTTGAAATTATCCAATATACGATTTGTGAAATTGAAACTAAACGGGTGTCTAAAAAATTTTCGAGCAGCAAGCCGTATTTCGTGTTACCGTGAAAGTCGGAAGAATACTGAAATTTCCTTTGGTCTGTGTTCGAAACACCTCTCCACCTTTTCCTTAATGAAGCGTAAATTTCGATTACTTCTTATACAGAAACGCACCGAACACGCTCGCGATTTGGATAAAACAGATATTTATGCTTTCAACTATCAACATAAGGAACAAAGGGTAATACTTTCGATAAAGTGAATTCGGTGCAGTTAGCAAACAGAAAATATTATAACAATACTACTTTACTTCAGTGTCCTACACTATCACTGTGATACACCGTATTTGATACCATATTAACCTTTAACCGCTACCCTGAGAATTTCTTACGCTACCGCTACCATCGGTATGAGATACCGCTCTACCGGGTGTCCCAAGTATACATGTTCCAATGAAATATCTCAGCCATTTCAAAAGATTAAGATTTGAAGATTTTCAATTCGTTTAGGAAACCTTCAACTGAGAAAAACAAAAATTTAAATTCACTTTCGGTTTACCGGAAGTGACTTTCGTATCTCAAATAGCACCCTATATATACTACTGAAAATTACCTCTTCAACGATGCATCATACTTCGTATTTTACATTTGATTTGATGGAGAAAACGTCAATTGAAATTTCAAATTGAAAGAATTGCAGTAGGTTACAATATTTTGTGTAATCTTGATTTTGACTTCAATGATCGTCATCAATAAAAAAAGCTTACTCTAGTTAAAATCAACTATTTGTTTTACCGAACATTAAACAAATAATGAATAGTAAAAGAAACAAAAAACTACAAAGAAAGGGGGCAAAAAAAACCTATAATAACTAAAGCATATGTTCGAAATGTTGACCATCTGCTTCTACACATCTTTCAGCTCGGTGAAATAGTTCACGCGAAGTGACACTTGTCAACACCTCAGCATTAACGGCTCTACATGCATTCCTTATTTTGTTTTTTAGATTTTCCAAATCAATAGGAGTCTGGTACACACGATCTTTCAAATATCCCCAAAGGAAGATATCTAGCGGTGTTCAATCTGGAAATTTTGCAGGCCATATTATCGGTCCATTTGAAGATAGATGGATCGGTAGTTTTTGCCTCTTTTTTTATACTTTTTTGTTTATTTACTATTCATTCTTTGTTTATCGTTCGGTAAAATACATAGTTGATTTCAACTTAAGTAAGGTTTTTTTTATTGATGACGATTATTGAAGTTAAAATCATGATTACACAAAATATCGTAGCCTAGTGTAATTCTTTCAATTTTAATTTTCAATTGACGTTTTCTGTATCGAATCAAATGTAAAACAAAAAGCGTGTTACATCGTTGGAAAGGTAATTTTGAGTAGAAAAAAAAAATTGCAAAAAATATATAGGGTGCTATTTGAGTTAAAAAAGTCAGAGTCACTTCCGGTCAAACCGAAAGTGACTGTCAATTTTTGTTTTTCTCATTTGATGGTTCCTTTCCTTGAACGAATTCAAAATCATCAAATTTGTATCTTTTAAAATGGCTGAGATATTCCACTGGAACATGTATGCTGGGACGCCCCGGACACCCGGTATACAGCGTGCCAAAAAAGTAACGTCACTCGTCAATAATACCTGTACGAAGAATTATTAGGTAAAAACCTCGCACCCATCGATTTTTAATTTCAAAAAGAATTTATGCTGTGCTTTTTTAATTAGATATTTTTCACCCCCTACTCCCCGTACCCCACTACTTTATTTTTCAAATGGGAATAAATGGATTGTGATACATCAAATGAAAGGAAGTTAATTCGAATTTACCATGGTAAATTCGAATTAAGCGTCCAATACAGGAGAATAGACAATAAAACATACGCGCAAAAGCTCCAGACTTCACGTCAGTGCTTGAACCTATTTTTTTTTTTTCTTAATTTTTTTGAAATTTTCTAGGAGAACGGTTGTTACAAAATTTTTTTTCCTCATTTTTTTCAAATTTTCTAGGTGTACGGTTCTTAAAAAAATTTTGAACACACTGGAACATGTATGCTGGGACACCCCGGACACCCGGTATACAGCGTGACAAAAAAGTAACGTCACTCGTCAATAATACCTGTACGAAGAATTATTAGGTAAAATCCTCGCACCCATCGATTTTTAATTTCAAAAAGAATTTATGCTGTGCTTTTTTAATTAGATATTTTTCACCCCCTACTCCCCGTACCCCACTACTTCATTTTTCAAATGGGAATAAATGGATTGTGATACATCAAATGAAAGGAAGTTAATTCGAATTTACCATGGTAAATTCGAATTAAGCGTCCAATACAGGAGAATGGACAATAGAACATACGCGCAAAAGCTCCAGACTTCACATCAGTGCTTGAACCAATTTTTTTTTTTCGTAATTTTTTGAAATTTTCTAGGAGAACGGTTGTTAAAAAATTTTGAACACGTCTTATGTTGATTTTCTACTAATAGTTACCAAGCTTCAATTCGATCGAATCTTTATTTTTTGAGTTATCGAGGAAATAATATTCCAGGTGGGTATAACTCGGAAACCGTCAAACCGATTATGCCCAAAAACGAACTTAACTCTCCCATTCGGATACGCAACCTACCCTGAAAATTGCAAGTCCCTATCTCCTTTTGTTCGAAAGTTATCGAGGCAACCCATCTACTGAACTCACACAAGGCTGCTCGAATCTCCAACAATATTTAACCGATCGTGTTAAAACTTAAAACTTGGCAGTATAGTTGGGTTCTAAAGGGGATCCGGACCTATGAACAAGTGTGCTAAATTTATAATGAGCGTTATCAAGACAGATATCCTATAAGTGAAACTACTGATTTCAGATTTCCGAGTTTTTACTGAACTGTCGAAACGTATCGCTAGGCGCTCTTGGGTTTTTCAGTTGTTTAACGGTGCATTTTAGGTCCAATATTTTCGATTTTGTGCTAAGTGATTCTGCATATTTCACAGGTACGAAAGTCATCACTTGTTTCTAGGTTAATCTATTCTGGCCATGGTGGTTTATATCTTCAAGTGCCCTTTTTTTCCTCTCCGTCGATTCATTTGCTTTTGTATATTATTTATATCCCCACTTACGCGACTGCTCGTTCCCACCAGCTGTACTGATCAGTACTCAGTAGATCAGTACTGAAATACTGAATTCTTGGAGGAGTTGGCCAAGCATACGTTAATTCATATTTCATGAGGGATGCTTGTGAATTGAATTCTTTGTAATCACGTCATTTTTCTCATCCTTGTTTCGTGCTGTACTGCAGATCGTTTTGTCCCCTTCCCTTTCATTCCTTTCATTTATTTGTATTACTTTTCCTTTCTGTGGCCTACCCTATCTGTGTAAGTCTCTCGTACCGGCCCAAGAGAGTGAAATTTGTTATTTCCTGTTCCCTTCCTGGTACACATATCTGCAATGTCGTTCATCAACGCCTTCAGCATTTATTATTCAAGAATGGCCAAGTGTCATTTATGTTCGAAACAAACAATTTCCACTCGCTATTATAACTGCTCTAAGTGCAAGAACGCCTTTCATTTAGACCGCCTGAACTTAACGCCTGAGGAATTGAACTCGCTCGATGCCTATTGGAAGTGCAATTATTGTAGGAATCTCGATCTCTTCGCAGTAAGACCACTTCCCCATCTCAACCAACTTCGTCGGCTTCCTTGAACGATGATCAATTCACTTTACTGATGGCAAAACTCAGTGAGATTTCTGCGGATATTTCCGAGATAAAGGCCACCCAACTGACTCTACAGTCCAATCTGACTGAGTGTAAATCTATTCTCGGAAAACACTTGTCTGAGTTGAGTCGTCATAGCAACACATTAGTTAACCATTCCCATTCCATTAGTTGACACGATGTGGATATTAACTCGTGCACATACCAAATTGATCTCTTGAGTGAAAGTCACAATTCACCCAAGGATGTTGTCGATTCTACCAGTCAAAAATTAGCAAGAATTGAAACTTTTCAGCCAACTGCCTCAAACAGCACCACTTCTGATCCGGACCTCCGTCCATCTGAACTGCTTGACTGCCTACGGAGGTCCCACAATGCTTTAATCCGAGGGTTAACTGAGACGAACCCTGCTGAGGATTTGTCTTCCACTTCTAAGATCCTTGATTGTGTGACTCCTGAGGCTAGCACGCAGTGCATCTTGGTTGCAAGTTTTGGTACTTCATCTGACAACCGTCCAAGAATCTTGAAGGTTTAATTATCTAACCCAATGATTGTTGCCAGAGTCCTTAGAAACAGGAATGTGATAAGGAATGTGCCGGATTGGCGGGGTGTTAGCATTTCGGATGATAAGACCCCCCCCTTCAAATAAGAGAACTCAGCAATTTACGTGAAGAACTTAAGCGCAGTCTAAACGCCAGGGGATCCGACTTCGATATTAAGTATTTTGCCGGAATCCCGACCATAACTAAACTGCCTGCTTCCAAAGGATCAAAAAACTGATTGGTGCTTGCGAGTGGTCCATTGTCTACACCAATACTCAGCCTTTGCTTTCCAAGTACCTCGAATTTATCGCATATGTTAGGGTTCACCATCCGACCTTCATCCTGGTTGCTGAGTCTTGGCTGCATCCTGGTGTTCCGGACGCTCTGGTCGCATTACTTGGCTACTCCACCTATAGACACGACAGCATAACTACCATAGGCCATTGAAAATTTTGTATTTATGTAGCCAGTGAAGTTATTGAAAGGTTTTTTTCTGGGTTTTCTTTCCCACACTCTGAAAAATATCTATAAAATAAAAATTGATTATTTTGTGATTTGCTTCTGCGTAAGAAACACAGGATATTTGTCAGAAGCAATCAATTGAACAATGTTGACTAACAAACAACAACTAAACAACATCAACGAAGAAACAACTATATCGTAACGTTTCGGAGTCTATATCAGACTCCTTCGTCAGACGCTTAATGACAATCGTTAGAATTGTTTTGTTGATAGTTATTTTGTGAAATTCAAGAATTGTCACATTGTCGAGTCCAGACCTACCTGGAATTGACTGTTTATTAATCGATCTCCTCAAAGCAGGCTCCTGCTGCTTCACCATTGGTTGCATCTACCATTCACATCCAAGTTCTTCTGATACTCAAGTGGCTGCTCTGCTTCTTTAGTTAAACCTAATCTCTATATTGCTGGCAATTTCAACATGCCTGAAGTGGTCCGGCCGTTGTCATCGAGAATCTATAACACAGCTTCAAGAGTACTCGTTGAATGTATCCGCGACAATAATCTGATACAGTTGGTCAAGTGTCCGACCCGTTTTCGTAATTCGCAGTCTTCTTCACTCCTCGATTTGGTATTAGTTACTGACTCCGACATTGATTTTTTTGCAGCATCCTTTACTCAAGAGGTTGGTTTACCCCCACCTATTGATAGCCCTCGCATCTCCTCTGATTTATGTGACGTAGTTTTCTCATCTTCCATCGTTGAGATTCATCTTTCCTCTCTCAACGCTCGCTCTTCGCTTCTTCTGATGGTTTTTCTGCAAGGTTGCTTCAGGAATGTGCTCATTCTATCGCGCTCCCCCGTTCTATGAATTTTTCAACCTCCTTTGAAACTTCCTGTCTCCCTTCCTGTTGGCGAAGTGCTTGAGTTACGCCTATTTTCGAAAACGCGCACTACATGACTTCTTCGGTATTGGTCTGCGTGACTTACTCACGATCAATTTGGACGACCGTTTGCTTGGCCATTCGTTCAAACTTAAAAAAGAAAACTTTAGGACAGTGCAGAGACAATGCTTTTTGCCGAATCGTGTGATTGGTGCGTGGAACGCTATACCTTCGGCCGTAGTGGATTCAGTGTCGGTAAATTCTTTCAAGAATAGCTACGACAGCTGGCTTCACCGTGGACGACAGGATATGATGGTTGATGACTGGGAAGATTTGCTTTTCAGTTCATTTCTGCTCTTCAAGCACTTTTTCTTTTTTGTTTCCTTCTCATGTTTATTGATTGAATTTATATTATTTATTTTTTTTTAGTTTATAGGCACTGCCTAAACTCTCATCAATTTATAATAATAATAATACTGTATATCGGGTGGTTAAACATTTCGAACAAACTGGAAAAATTAATGACTTTCTAAAATCTGGTGGACCTTCAAATGCTACATGTGATAAGGCTACTTTCCATAGAAGAGAATCCGAAACAATCGACACGGAAACTGACCGATGAGTTCGATGTGATTAAGCAGTCAGTTGGTAATCTTCTTAGAAAACTAAGTTTCACCCATACAGGATTCAAGGCACACAAGAATTATCTGATGACGATTTCGATCGACGAGCGCAGTTTTGTGAAGTAATGCAGGAGAGATGCAATGAGGATAATACGTTGTCATCGAGAATTCTTTTTACGGATGAAGCTACGTTTTACTTGTATGGGTTTGTCCATCGACATAATTGTCGTTTCTGGTCCACAGCAAATCCTCATTGGGTCAGACACTCAACATCCCGAAAAATTAAATGTGTGGTTGGGTACAATTGGCCATCATATTATTGGACCTTTTTTTATAGAAGGAAATTATACCACTGACTCTTATCTAGAGTCACTGAGGAATCAAATATTCATTACCTGCAGTCATTGATCTCTTTCCTGGTGTGAATGATCGACAAGTAGCTGACAATATTTGGTTCCAACAAGATGGTGCGCCTCCGCATTATGGAATTGAAGTGAGGAGGTATCTTGAAGGCACATTTCCTGAGAATCAGTTGAATGGCCACCCCGATCTCGATATTTGAACCCTCTCGACCATTTTCTTTGAGGCCATTTGAAGAGTACTATTTACCAAAATTGGCCAGATAATTTGGAAGACCCACTACTAAAAATTCAGAGAGAAGTCGGAAGAATACCTGTTGCTGCGTTGAATAATTCATTGAGGAGTTTCGAAGAATGGCAAGCAGTCTACGGTGCTCAATTCGAACATTTAATTTAAAATTATTTTACATTCTTGAGTAGGAAATTCATCGAATGCAAAAAGCGAGTAACCATACCAAATTGATTATTTGCTAATGTTTCCTTTCATTTGCACCATTAAGTAGGTGATCAGATTACCTTGCATTTGATGTCTAACAAACCATATATTCCCATTTGAAAAAATAAAGTAGAGGGGTGCGGGGCGTATGGGGTGAGAAATATCAAAATTCCAAAAGGATGTAAAAACATAAAATAAAATAAAATAAATAAAATAAAATAAAATAAAAGGCATTAAATGTGTCATATTTATACATTTTTCAGGAATAATGAGACAACATATTCTTCAATCTTTCTCATTTGTTTTAATATAAGAAGAATATAATAAAGATAAAAAAAATAGAAAAATTTAATTCTTCAAATATCCGGTAAATTTCAAAGTAGGGTAGGTGATACCGGTAAGTGAAGGTTGAAGGTTATTATAGTTTATAGCAAATATATAATTTGGAAGGTTCATATTGATTGATACTGTCCTAGTTCCGCAATCTTTTTCTGTTTTTCAGATAATATTATATTGAAATGTTCATTGAATGAACCCTATTTGAACTAAATGATTTCATTAGTTTGAATTCAGACGGAGCGTGTGCCCTCAAAGTCTCTTAGACAGTAATAAATATTTATGCAATGCTGGCCAATTTAAGTGCGAGAAGTGCCGAAATTGGAAGTTGGCTACGTTCATGCCGTTCATGGAAAGAATACGAATTTCTTACGGGAGGTTCTGTCGTTTGTGACGTAATGGTTCCTGTAATTTGATGAATCGACTTTAATATCCTACTCGGACTCGAACTGATGTCGACCTTATGGGCAACCTGAGTTTTTATGTAGGAGCGGTATATGTGTTATGAAATATCGCGCACTATAAGTTGATAAGATGACGAATACAGGGTGAATCAGTTCATAACAAGAGGATTTTTAAAGGGAAAAATTTGTACAGAATGTCACCAAATGTCACATTTTTGAGAGACAAAGATTTAGCCTCATTCAAAGTGTGATTAAGGCTGGCCTTATAATACATATTATTAATTAAGAAAGCACGCAATTGCCTACTATTCATCCATTCTCCTCACACGTTCTGATTTTTTCAGATTATTAATTTTTCAGATCGATCTTTAAGAATGATACTGACGAGCGTTATGGATTCCGGATCTGAAATTTTAAGATTATGAATTCATGACGCACCTCTTTCCATGTATTTCTATAGAGGGAAAACACACACGCCGGAATTCAGATTATGAATAATATCGATGCACCGCATATGGCCACGGAATATATCAAACTTAACCTATAATCGGTTAGGTACACGAGTTAGGTATAAATATAATATCTATCTACCGATATTTCTACAGCAAATAAAAGCATACAAATCTCTAGCGTCAAATATCCCAACCCTACAAATATTATAAATCTTGTTTTGTGCGAGAGTTTTTGGCAAAATTGATCAATCTTGGAACTTTTGTTGTTTGGATGAGGTAACCTTGATACCAGTACTTATTTATTAATAAAACGAAGTGGAATAGAGCGTTTTTGTTGTGTACCACAGAAAATTAAAGATTTGTTGTGATTCATTATTAATTTTGTTTTAGGTGAAACATTCGCAGAAAAACCTTTGGTTGTTGCCCACTGCAACTCTTCGCTCAAGAGAAGTATGCAACCATATTATCTTACGTGATGTTCCGCCCCTCAGAGGTACTGCCCTTTTCACTAAAAATATCAACATGTTAAGAATTAAGGATATGGAATGAGAGAAAACTACTGATCTCGATAAAGGCAACGGAATTGACTGATGATAAATTACACGAGATGGTTGAATGCTTCAAGAATTTAGTGTACTCTACTGCAATTGCTGGCATAATAGAACCATTTGCTGTGCTTCTCATTCTTTAGATTATATCTACGAAGAAGACTCATCTAAAGTATCCTAAAAACAAATACTAGAAGCTTGCAAGAAAATTGTCGTTTAGGACAACAAATCGAACAAACCTTGAAAAGCCTTCATAAAAAGTATTTTCTATCCTCGAAAGATGGTATTGCATTCAAATGTAATTAATTTAGGTATTCATCAAATTATTGTTGAAATATCTGATAATTCAATAAAAATTATTAATATTTCATTCTTAGTTTCTTTATTTTATTGAGTATTTTCTGAACAAGGCCTGATCTCAAAGTAGCGAGACTTGGTGATTCAATTATACATAATATTATAGGACATTTCATTTTGGTTGCAAAGTATTTTCTCGTAATAGAATTTCAAATCACTGAACAGGTATTTCAAATCATTTGCAGTGATTTCTGTTTGTGAAGAAACACTTGGATAATTAGTTATTAGTTGGGAAACACCCTTCCATTGCGACATCTCTCAATATTCTATCATCTTTCAAATTTGAGGTCATAAGACCTAGTAGGTACTTGATGTAGAAGAAAACTGAAATAGTTTGAATCTGTTTTACTATATAATTTCATATCCGTAAGCAATTCTTGCCAATCAAATTAATAGAATAAAATAAATGTAGAGCCCGAACTTGTGATCTTTGAACAGACTTCTCGTCCTTATTCTTGCCCTTATATTTTTGGTTGGTAATGCAATCTAGATCGTTTTTATCTTCTATTTGGACCGGATCTTCTTCTAATAAATGAACAAATATGAGCATTTTTCAAGAACGTTTCAGACAACTTTTCGCTTTTCAAGCTTCTTATCCAACGTTTCCGTCGAACGTCGAAGTCTTCAAATTCAATTTACATTATCTGCCCTATTTTTTAACTATCTTAACAAAAGATTTCAATAACACGACTGCAAACTCCACGTAAACAGAAAATTATTAATATATTTTTATAGAGTATGACAAGTGACAACTGATCATCGTAAATTTTTAAGACATGTGTGAGGAGAGTTTCCAGAATTCATATTATGAATTAAGAATATGAATTCAGAGTGACTTTCCGGACGTATGAGGCCGGCCTAATGTATATCTATTTCTCTCTGTCTCCGGGTGACAATTTGACTCGGGATCTCTAATTGCACCAAATGTAACCGAATTCAAACTGTAGTTAAGTGTGAGGCTACAATCAGCTTGTCGGTGACACAGTTCTTTCTATATATAGAATCGGAAAAATATACAATTGTACTCAAATTGTAAATACCCCAACTTACTTTGATTTCCATTCTCTGGACTCAACTGATTATCGATAACATCAATTATTATCATTCGGTTTGAATTAATGTTCACCATGATTTATGAAGTTACCTCTACATTATTTTATCATGGAAATATTTATTATGGCAAATATTTAGATTTTCCATGAAACGAATTATCCATTTTTATAGCAGAGGTGACAAATGTGATTTCAACAAGAGTTTCCAAAAATTTGAATTCGGCGACTTGACGATTGTGTGGCCTACTTGCTTCTCGGACCTATAAAAATGTAAACTTAAAATGACCAAAAATAATCCACCCAAAACGAAGAAATAAACTCAAGAAAATATGTATAACCAGCGACGAGAATTTTTTGTGGCCATGCCGCACCCATGCGGCTTTTTTTAACGTTGAGATCCAGACAATTACGCCATCTATTGGGGAGAATGAAGACTTACACAACGAATATGTTGTCTACTTAAATACCATGAGTCATTTGGATAGATAAATATAGTTGTATGTAGGTATTTGGATAGGCATGCAGTTCTCAGAAAACCGATATTTTCTCTTATGGTGGAAAAGTTAGATAGCTTGTATTTTAGAGATCTTCCAATTGATAGTATCCATTAGGTGTAAAACGATTTAAGGTATAATCTATTGATTTAATGTTGAGAGGAACTCTGCCTTTGTCTGGTCCAAAGCCTAGTTAGCTACCTTCCTGACGTGAAAAGAACACGTAGCTCAAAGTACCAGTTATAAACCTCGGAACATGACGCATTATACGACAACGCTCAATGTGAGAAACAGGACAATGATCACGTTCACAAATGAAGGAGCTTCGCCGGGAAAACTAAGGTGGAAGAAAAACGTGAAAGGAGCAGCCACCGGGAATATAATGTCTTGGAACACGAAGAATGCTGAGAAATGGACCAGCACTTAGTGCAAGGGTAAAGTTACCATCACGTAGTGCCTGGCTACGTTTGCAACTGCTGGAGGAGGCTTGTTCATATCTGACAAATACTAGCAGTCCATTGAGGGAATATACATTAACGATAGAATATTGAGTGTAACAGTGATCACCGGAACTGGTAGGCTGCATCTGTTCAGATTGTAATCCACGGATATCAGCAAGCCCAAGGAAAAAACTGGATCTGAATTCTATGAAATCCTCAAGATGAAGCAATGAAGATACCACTAAACGGACGTATCTTGTTGATGGGTGACGGATATGCTCTGGTGGACCTCTGCGGTCGTCATAGTATCCGAATAAATAATACATTCTTCAAGAAGAAGTCAAAACATCAAATCACTTGGCTGAAATAATGATGGCAAAACTCAACAATTGATTACATACTGTCAAACAGAACCATACATCCACCACAAATACTAGATGTTAGAAGTTCACCACCAGCAAACTACGCGTGTACATCCAAAGGAAGAGGGTCTCTACATATTCTGAAAGAGGAAAATGGAACATTGAATCCATTAGTTCCTGACACCCAGGAAACTTCACCAAACTTGATTAAAACAGAAGATCCAAATCAACCCCGCAGGAAAACGATATTAAAAATTCATGGAATAAAGTACAATCGAACATACACCCAAAATGAAAGAACTGGCAAAAATGAGACGAAATGTATATCTAGGATATAGAAGCAATAAAACACCAGAAGAACCAGGAAAATATTGGTAGAGATTTTCTTCGGAAATGGAACACGACTTCTACGACACTCACAAATTGGTTGTGGGAATGCTGAGGAGGAGAACACTTTTACTGTGAATCAATAGTCTCAAACAATTAGAACCGATGAGAACACCTGGAAGAATTACCTAAGTTATACGATTCTGATGTGAAAATAACTGTTGTTATGACTACCGAAACAGCAAAGAAGTTAAAAGCTAGAAAAGCGAGAATCCAAGATTATGTTACAAACGAGCTCGTTGAATATGGCGAAGTCCTAAATGAAAACTTGTTAACAAAATCATAACGATCGGAAAGATATCAAGTAGCTGAAACAAGAGTATCACTGCCCCAGTATTCAAAGAAGACGTACCAGAAAATTATAGAAGCACAACACTGTTGTGCTCGGTCATGAAAAAATTCACGAAAATCCTGGAAGCAGGGGTTCAGGAAGAACATATCCACATTAGAGTCTTTTTTATATTGGGGCAAATTGTCGATAAATCAATAAAATACGGAAAGCCCACCTTTCTGTGTTTCGTTGACCTAACCAAGGCCTTCGACAAAGTAAGACACAAAGATGTCGTCCAAATTCAGAAGGATCAGCAAGTACCAGGATCTGTAAACATGCAAATATCATCGACGATAACAAAATCACTCCTCCTAGCCAAGAAACCTAAACGATGCAAACCCACCATTGCAGACCAACCTATATGATAGGTCATGACGTTTAAATGTCTCGGGGTAGAGATTTATTCGAACCAAGATATTCGTAGATAATAAATGAAGTTCGAAATCAGGCAGGTAAAGCACTCAGAGTCGGCGGTACATATTGCAACATTATATGGAACCTCAAATACCTGAGCAAGCATTCAAAAGCTAGGATCTACAAAATCTGCGACAGACCGATCATAACATATGCTGCAAAAACAAGAGCGGTTGAGAAAGGAACTGAGTTCATCCTAAGAACCACGGAGATGAGAATACAGAAAACAATATCTGGATGTACGCTGAGGAACAGGAAGATGAACACAGGTATCCGAGAGGAATGGAAGATTCAGGACCTTGTCAGATGGGGAATAAAACGAAGACGGCATTGGAACGACCACGTCCGTAGAACGGAAACGGGTATAATAGCAAAAATAGCCCGAGAGGGAATGAATTCCAGCCACTAGAAGACTCCTTGGTAATTGAAACTGGATTTACAAGCCTTAAGCGGCAAGTATACTAGCTCGACGAGACCGCAATGCAATATCTTGTGTGTGGGCGCTTCTATCACTATCCTCGTACCGATACATTTAAGCGGCAAGAAATCGCCGTCGCATTGCGGTCAGAGAATGCAACGAGACCGCGACGATACTTTTTAACGAAGGGTTTGCGTCGCATCGCCGTATTGGTGTGGGCGCTTCTATGACTAACCACGTACCGCGACTTTTAATACCGCTCGTATACCAGCACGACGAGATCGCAACGCGGCTACTACTTCGTCTCGCTTCGAAGTAGTGGTACGTGGTTAGTCATAGAAGCGCCCACACCAAAGATACGGCGATGCGACGCAAGTCCCTCGTTAAAAAGTATCGTCGCAGTCGCGTTGCGTTGCCTAAAGGCTGCTCCTATACCAGCCCGACAAGACCGCAACGCAACCGCGACGATACTTTTTAACGAGGGATTTGCGTCGCATCGGCGTATCTTTGGTGTGGGCGCTTCTATTACTAAGGACGTACCGCGACTGCTAAGAGGCACGAAGTCGCGGTCGCGACGGCGACGATACTTAAAACGAGGAATTTGCGTCGCATCGACGTATCTTTGGTGTGGGCGGTTCTATCACTTACCTCGTACCGCGACTTCTAAGCGACAAGAAGTCGCGGTCTCGTAGTGCTGGCATACGAGCAGCCTAAGTCTTGAAATGAGACGCAGAAGAGATAGGCCAGGGTCAATAATTTTTGAAAAAAAAAATAATAGTAGATTGAAACCCATTGGGAAGGGAAGAGACTATAACAAAATAACGAAAAATAATTTACGGGTGATCTGAGCTCGGGAAGTAGAAGGAGGTGAGTTTTTAAGAGTAAAAAACGGTTTATCTTGATTTCCGGCGAAACTACAGGTTCTATGGAAAAAAGTTAAATGGTAAAGTTGTTGGTAATAAAGAGATATAAAACTTTTTTATTTACACTTCTTCACATAATCTCAAATTTTATGTGAAAAATTCAAATAACCAAGCTTTTGGTTTTTTATTTTTGTGCGTACGTTCTGGGCAACATCGGGTTATTATTATGCCCAAATGTTCTGTAATTTTCGAATTTGTTGCCGAAAATGATCTCCAACGATTGGCTTCGACTCCCTGCATTTAGAGTTCGAGGTCAAAATTGATTCTGTCCGTCCGGCCGTTGCCACGCAAACCTGAGAATGGAAAGAGATAACTACTTGAAATTTGCAGGGTAGGTGGGCATCCCAATACGAAGGACAAGTTTGTTGATGGGCATAATCGGCCCAATGGTTTCTAAGTACCTAATAATAATTACCAATACAAATCCGATCGAATTGAAACTTGGTAAGTGGTTGTAGAGTACAAACCTAAGAACGCTTCTGAAATTTTTTTGAGAATCTTATGCCTAGAAAAGTTTGAAAACATTTAAAAAAAATATTATTTATGTGACGATAACCTGAGAACGCAAATAGATAGCTACTTCTCAAGTTAGGTTATGGATTTGAATGCGATATTTGAGTTCTTTTATAGGCATAATCGGCCAAATGGTTTCGGAGTTATACCCATCTGAAATTTGGTTCTGATTTCCTCAATAACTCGAAAAATACAAAACCGGTCCAATTAAAACATTGCAGTTAGTTGTAGAATGCCAACACAAAAATTCTGTGAGGATCATATCACTAGAAAATTGAAAAAAAAAATCATTGAAAAAAATCTATATATCAGAAACTATTCGTTCGAAATCGCTGAAATTTTGATATAGCCTCTACTGCCTAGTTCCAAGTTTGAAAACGATGAGATCTATATTGTTGGAGATCCGAGTAACCATGTGTGAGATCAGGAGCTGGATGGGTGACCTTTGCCTCGATAACTTTCGAAAGAGAAGAGATAAGGACTTGCAATTTTCAGCTTAGGTTGCGTATCCGATTGGGAGAACTAATTTCGTTTTTGGGCATAATCGGCACAACGGTTTTGGAGTTATTCCCACTTGGATTATTATGTCCCCGATATCTCATAAAATATAGACTCGATCGAATTGAAGCTTGGGAACTAGTTTAAGAATATCGACATAAAGACGTGTTTAAAATTTTGCGAGAACCGTACCCCTGGAAAATTTCACAGGTTACAGAGATTACGAAAAAAAAATTGGTTGAAGCACTGGCGTGAAGTCAGGAGCTTTTGCGCGCACAGGACAATGGATGATAGAACATGCGTGCAATAGCTCCTGACTTCACGTCAGTGCCTGAACCATTTTTTTTCATGTTACTATTTAATTTTTTTTTTCATGAAATTTTGTGAAAACATACCTCTTTATGGAACTACCCTGGAAATTAGAAGACCTTATCTCTATTCGTTCGAAAGTTATCGAGGCATCGGTCACCCATCCAGCTACTCAACTCACCTAAGGCTGCTCGGATCTTCAACAATATAGATCCCTCGGCTAGGTTTAGGCTCAATGATTTTTTTAAAGATTTTCTTGTGATACGATCCTCACGAAATTTTGCAAGAATTTTCTGCGTCGGCATTCTACAACTGAAAACCATGTTTGAATTGGATCGGTTTGGTATTTTTAGAGTTTTTGGAAAAAACAAATTCCAGATTGGTATAACGCAAAAACCGTTTGGCCGATTATGTCTATCAACAAACTCAAATGTGGTATTCAGATGCACAACCATCGCTAAAAATTGCAAGTCACTCCGCCGTATTCACAAAGCATTGTTAAGTGTTCCAATCTCCGTTAAGTCCTAACTGAGTTCCTCAGTTAAGGATTAATCTGAATCGCAACCTCAATTAAAGTATTTAACGGTGGTAAAACAGGCTTATTTCACGTTAATTTTCACGTTAACTGAGGTTGCGATTCTCATTTATGCTTAACTGAGGACCTCAGTTAGGACTTAACGGAGATTGAAAGCTTTGTGAATACGGCGGACTATCTATTTCCGTTCTCCGAATATCGTGACATAAATAAACTTTTTGGGCGCATGTTCTAGGGGAACATCGTCCTATCATTTCGTCCAAATGTCTGTAATTTTCGAATTTCGAGCTGAAAATTGGCTAATAGACTAATTCGGACTCCCTGATCACGAATCCGGTGTCAGATTTTTGGGTGCCGTCCGGCCGGCCTTCCGGCCGTAGGCACGATAACAGGAGCACCGAAGGTCCTATCGACTTCAAACTTTCAGGGTAGGTTTCTGATCAAAATGCGACGGTTAAGTTCGTTAACGGGCACAATCGGCCGGACGGTTTAGAAGTTATAGACATTTCAAATTTTGAGGTTATTTCCCTGATATTTCAGGAACTAAAGAAGATGTTGAATCGAAACTTGGTAGTCAGTTCGAGGATATAAACGCGCAACTTTTGGCAAAATTCTGTTATGATCGAAATGTTGGTAACTTTTAAAAAAATATTTCTTTTAATTTTTTCGAAAAAAAAATTTTTTTTTCGTGAACTATTCATCAGATTGCAACAAAAACTTGTACTAACGTCAATTGTAGTATTTTGCAACATTGTGCAAAATTTTGGCTCTATACGATTTCAATTTCTGGAGATATAAGACAAAATGTGTCAAATTTCCTGGGTCTCTCTCAGTATTTTCATCGATTATTCTATGAACTCTTTGAATTCCACCGAAAACAAATTCAAAGACATAAACATAAAGAATCAAGTCATAGTTTAGACGTCGAAAGAAGGACGATGTTGATCGACTTGAAAAGGTACCTATTTCAAGAAATGCAATAATGAAATGCTTAATTTATGGATATAATATTATCTAAGTATTGTTGGGATCGGGCAGTAGGAAAATTTTTTAATAAAAAAATTTGTACCGACGTTAAATCAAGCATTCTACACGAGTGTGCAAAATTTCAGTTCGATACGATCTCAATTCCAGAAGATATTGCTTAAAATTCACATTCCAGCTTGTTTTGACGTTCTATGGTCACAGAAAATCGTCACAAAAATCTATTTACCTCATTTGACGGCTGTTTGTCAAATCAATTAATTCCAATAATTGATGTCAGATTTCCTACATACCAAGTTCAAACACATTTTATTATATGGAAAACACTTATTATGATCACGTTCTACAGGAATTGATACTAAATAGAAGCTAGATGAAGATTATTGTAATGGAAAATTTGTGTTCCAGAATAATATTAAGGTATTCAACATGATACTGTTTTTTTTCTTTACTGGTCAGTACGGGCCACAAGGAAGATGAACATGCGCCCAATAGCTCCTGTCCACAGGGCTTGAACCAATTTTTTAATAATGATTTTAAAATTTTCTAGTGATTCAATTCTCATAAAATATCACAAAGGTCTTTATATTTGCATTTTAAAACTAGCTACCTAGTTTCATAGCGCTGGATCTTTATCGGTTGATCGGGCTTATCGGGCTAATCATGGCCAATAACCTTTTTTCCGTTCCCAACTTATCGTTCTCGGCAAAAAATTTGAAACTTACAGACATTTGGGCAAAATGATAACGCGATGTTCCAGAGAACATACGCGAATTGATTTTGACCCAATGGGCGGATCATGCCGATTTCAAACTAGCTACTGCAATTGATCCTCAAATCTAAGCAACTTTCAATTATTATTCTATATTATATATTATATTATTATACTGATCCTCCTGAGTCTTCCCCAAGAAGACCCATCATAAGCTCTCGAGAGCTTGAGCGAGTATGGATAATCAGTTGTGTTCTGTGTAAGTTGTGTTCCTACGCCATCTCAGATACAGCACACTTAATTTTTGACGCAACAGTGAATTCCCTGGTGTATCTCTTGAACCGCAGAATGCCAAAAACTGACGAGATGGAAGAAACACGAAGCACGTCTGATCTTGCCCCCAACAATTTGTTTGTTGTATCAACAATGATATCAGACATTTTTCTATTTGATTTATGAAAGTTATCGTGCTTACAAGAGGCAAGACGGATAAAAAGAATTGAATCTGACAATGAATTTCCTGTTGATAATGCTACGATATAAACGATTAACTCTTGGCAAAATAATAGCACCCTGTATGACAAAAATGAAACGAAAATATTTCAGAACATCCATCTCGGGTGTAGGGTGAAAGGGAAAGACTCACATCTAAAATTGTCATGATATAATTACACCAGGTCGAACTATTCACGATTTTCACATAAACAAGCACGTTAAAAAGTAAATAAGATTACAGGTGGACCAAAAGTAATGATGAATCATAATCCAGGTCACAAAAGCGGCAAAATACTCGGAGATATTAAATCAACGAATTAATGCTCTATCGAAAACAATTCGGAGAATTTCGTTGTTCAAGATGCATCCCCTTTATTAACAACTAACTACTGATATTCATCATTCTCAGGATAGTCGTGCTCGAGCTTCTTCATTATTAGGTTCCGGGATGAATTGAAATGCCACAACGCAATTATATGACCGTTTGAGATATCACGAGTTCAAGTAACAAGTTGAAAGTGAATTGGAACGCCTGTTTATTACTGACCTTCGCAAAGTTCATGATGAACAGTGTCATAATGAAGTTAAAAATATCACCATTGTTTCTGAGTCGACTGCACTTTCATATTTCCTTCGATAGTCGTGATTGAAATGTCATCTCGTTTGATTTCACATACAGGCAGAAAACTCTCTGTTGATTCACTGAACTTTCAGTTTTAGTATGGATATTATTTTCTTAAATGATATAGGCGGAGTCTGAGAGACCTGCCCAGTAGCGAGAGTTTGACCATGTTTCAAAATTGGATTAGAATTTTGCGTCGTGGCATATGATTTCACGCTTCAAATATTCACTGGTGGGGAGAGGCTGATTTCCGTGTTTCGTCTCATAGGTGGCGTGGGCGATTAAAATGATCGATTAAGCCGGCTCTGAGAGGCTTAACCCGGGTCAGTTTAGTTGAATTTGTTGGGAAAGCTACAGAGTACTGATGAAGGCCAAGAAGCCAGAAACGCGTCTGCTCTTGCTTTCTCGGCAAATCAATGAACCCCCTGGGGTCTATTTGACTTGTGAAATATATGCATAAGTATATTAATTATACGAAGCCATTTATGAAGGACCCGATTAGCAGGTACGCTCTGGACTTGTTGATTTGTTAACAACGGTATCGCCATTTTTCATTATTATTTGTGAAAACGCTAGACAGCGTTCATGGCCATTGAGAAGATACTGTCTGAGCTCTGCGGGACTCGTTCTCGATTAATGTCGAGTGAATGGTGGCATATGATTTCACGCTTCAAATATTCACTGGTGGGGAGAGGCTGATTTCCGTGTTTCGTCTCATAGGTGGCGTGGGCGATTAAAATGATCGACCAAGCCGGCTCTGAGAGGCTTAACCCGGGTCAGTTTAGTTGAATTTGTTGGGAAAGCTACAGAGTACTGATGAAGGCCAAGAAGCCAGAAACGCGTCTGCTCTTGCTTTCTCGGCAAATCAATGAACCCCCTGGGGTCTATTTGACTTGTGAAATATATGCATAAGTATATTAATTATACGAAGCCATTTATGAAGGACCCGATTAGCAGGAAGGCAGGAACGCTCTGGACTTGTTGACTATTAAATGGTTAAACTCTGAAAATATCTATAAATTAAAAATATTATCATTTTGTGATTTGCTTCTACGTAAGAAACCCAAGATATTTGTCAGAAGCAATGTATCGAGCAATGTTGTCGGCGAAGCTCGTTAATGGACAAAATCCATTGGGTAGTTTCCAAATTATCATCATCATTCAGCTCTCTGTGTCCACTGCTGGACATAAGCCTCTCCCATTTCTGCCCATTCCCTTCTGTCTTGAGCTCTTTGTATCCAGATGCCTGCATATCTCTTTAGATCGTCTGTCCAACGTGTAGGGGGTCTTCCCCTACTTCTTTTATCCAAGCGCGGTCTACAATCAAGCAGCCTCTTCGTCCATCTCCCATCCAATGTTGCCAGAAATGCAGAATTTTCTTCAATATGCAGAATTTTAGCCTCCAAAAAGAGCTGATGAAGAAAAGAAGAATATTTTAGGAAAACCATTAAAATATGAAGAATTTTTT
The DNA here is from genome assembly GCA_937662695.2 of Halyzia sedecimguttata. Classification (NCBI taxonomy): domain Eukaryota; kingdom Metazoa; phylum Arthropoda; class Insecta; order Coleoptera; family Coccinellidae; genus Halyzia; species Halyzia sedecimguttata. The sequence continues at coordinate 73,378,214 of OW569411.2, forward strand.
ATATTCAGATATTTTTGTAACAATTTCACTCATTTCGTATGCGTTCTGACATTTTCGGTACAATGGTTTAGCTACGACTTGAAATTATCGGCCTCGAGATGGCGCTAGCAGTAGCAAAATGAAAATATTGCAGTGTGAAACAGTTCAAACTTTTTGTCCGATTGAGGAAGTCTTCATAGATAACATAGATAACATGGAAGTCTTTAACTTTACTAACGGTGGGTAGGTAGGTACCCCAAAAAGACGTTAGACGCCACTGCAGAAATATGAAGAATTTTTGAGGATAAATTGAAGAAATTTGATAAAAAGAATCTGGCAACACTGCTCCCATCGGTTAATTTGGACAACAACATCTGTGACGCCGGTTCTTCTTCGCGAATCCTCATTTCTTATATAATCCCCTAATGACACCCCGAGCATGGACCTTTCAATCTTGCGCTGTGTCACCATAAGTTTCTTAGCACTTGCTGCGGTTAGTGTTAAGGTTTCAGTTCCATAGGTCATGACCGGCAACACGCATTGATTAAACGCCCTCCTCTTCAAACATTGTGTCAAGTCACTCTTAAAGACTTCCACAAGCTGCCCATAGGCTGCCCAAGATAGTGTGTCTCTTCTTTTCATTTCGCACGTTTGATTGTCTCTTGTGATTTGGATTTCATGACCAAGATAATTATACTTGTTCACCAGAGCCACTTCCTCATCGCCAATGAAAACCTGCTCACTTGCACATGCCCTTTCTAGTTCTTGTAACATATCTTTGATGTATTTAAGGTTATCTGATAGCAAAACTATATCATCCGCAAAACGTAGATTTGTTAAGTTTTGACCATCTATATTTAGGACCTTGTTTTCCCAATTGAGTCTTCTAAAAGCATAGTCCAAGACAGTTATAAAGAGTTTGGGCGATATCGTGTCTCCCTGTCTGACACATCTGCCGATTTGAATGCATTTAGTATTTTCATGAAGTTTTATTGTAGCATTTTTGTACATACTTTAAATCAGCTTAGAGTATCTGTAATCAACCCGACATTCCTGTAATGCAATGAGGACCGCATTCAGCTTTTCCGTATCAAAGGCCTTTTGAAAGTCTACGAAAGCAAGAACTAGTGGTCTGTTGTATTCGATACTTTTTTCAATCACCGATTCTATGCTTTGCAGATGGTTGTTTGTTCCAAATTTAGCACGGAAGCCCGCCTGCTCCTGAAGTTGATAGAAATCCAGTTTTTTCTCAAGTCTCGTTATAATTATTTTTGTGAATAGTTTATAGATGTGCTTCAGAAGGCTTATCGGTCTGTAATTTTCAAGTTCCGCTATATCACCTTTCTTGTGGAATAGTATTACAATAGCCTTGTGCCATTTCTCTGGTATTGTACTATTGTATATGCACAAGTTGAATAGCACTGTGATCTTTTCTAGTAATCGGTGTACACCGATTTTTATTGTATCTACAACTACATTGTCTTCTCCGGCAGCTTTGTTGTTCTTTGTTCTTCTTAGCGCCAGCATTCTTCTGAGCCTTGATTTACAATCCCCTTTTCGGCTGTCACTATATCCGGTTCCGTGCTAGAGTTCAATGTATCTTCGTTTTGGCTTGTGTACAGCATCTGGTCAAAGTCTTCTACTATTTTTAGAATTTCTTCTCTATTTGTTGTTGTTATACCTTTTTGCGCGCGTGTTCCGCAAGGAACAGCGTGCTATCATTTCGTCACAATGTCTGTATTTTTCGATTTTTTTGTGAAAATGGTCTCAAAAGATTGGGTTCGACTCCCTGATGAAGAATTCGAGGTCAAATTCAATTCTGTCCGTCCGGCCCGGCCGGCCGGCCGGCCGTTAGCACGATAACTCTCGAACGGAGCAAGTTAGAGAGTTGAAATTCGCAGGGCATGTTTGGAGCGTGAATATCTCGGACATGTTCGTTAATGGGCAAAATCCATCGAGCCGTTTCGGAGTTACGGCCATTTTTATTTAAATCGTTTTTCGAGAATATTTCCGAAACCGATCACTCGATCTATCTGAAATTTAGCCTCAAATTGTATAATCATGACCTTTATATGCCTGCGAAGTCTCATAATGATCGGATGGCTGTAAACTAGAAAAAAAAAATGTTAAATATTTGAAAATGAAATTGAAATTTTGTTTTCACTATAACTCGAGAAAAACTGATCCAATTGAGTTGAAGCTCGGTAGTTATATGCGAAGTACCAACGAAAACACTTATGCAAAATTTCGTGGGGGTAGCATGAGTAGAAAAAATCAAAAAAATTTTTAACTATCAGCGGAATATTTTGCTGCAAATTCCGAAACCAAATATCGGAATGAGTTCAGTTTTGGCACTTCGGTGACCAATAATGACCTCTTGGGGTGTGCAAAATTTCACTGCGGACAGACCACTAGGAGCCTCAAATAAAATTAATAATTTTGAACCTCCAAACTGGTCAAATTATTTCATTTCGAAGTTCTACACGGAATACATAACATCTGGTGACAATATTCTGACGGGTTTTTACGCGTTTATCTGAATCAATACGATATGTACGAGGGCAACTGATTAAAATATGGACTACTTACTAGCATGGCAATTGAATTAATGCGTAAACGAATTTTAAATTGGTTTTCAAAATTAATCTGAACGGTGAACGACTGGGGTGTAACTGCCTCTTTTGGGCATTTGTTGTTATTCGCATAAGCAGACGAGAAATAATTTAACTGCTCGAAGTTTTCTTCTGAGGAGATTGGGGTTTTGGGGTGGAGGATGTTATTCCTCCATAGAATCCCCCGGTGCCGGTCTGCGCATGCGTGGATTCAAGATGCGATATCTCCTGAACCACTAGTGTTGGAGAATCGCAGTTTTTTGTGACTGACAGGATGGCCATAAAGTGACAAAAAAAAATTTCAAAAATTTTAAAATTTTGTTTCCACGATAACTCGTAAAATACTGATCTGATTGAATAGAAACTCAGTAGTTAGATGCAAAAGACCAAAGCGAACACTTTTACAAAATTTCGTGAAGATCACGTCACATGAAAAAATTAAAAAAGTTACTCTATTTTGCTTGAAATTCCGAAAAATATTAATTTGAAATTCATGCTGCCTCTTCCGGGCATTTTTCGTTATGCGCATGCGCAGATGAGAAGTCATTTAACTGCTGTAGTTTTCGTCAGAGAGGATTGGGGTTTTGGGGTGGCGGATGCTATTACTCCATAGAATCCCCTGGAGAGGGTCTGCGCATGCGTGGATAAGGGATGCGATATCTCCTGAACAACTAGGGATGGAGAATCGGAGTTTTTTGTAAGGTGTGTGATTTTGAGAGGACTTTCAGCCGCGCCTAGATTGCGCATGCGCAGAAGTGAACTGACTGTTTTTGGGTTGTGTGGGTTATGTTGGGGGTGCTGAGCGATATTGTGAGGTTTTAAAAAAATATTTATGACAATTCAGTGCAAGGACAAGTCAGTTTGGGGGATGTAGCGTTGTTTCCGAGTTAAAGTGTCCGTACCGTGGCCCTGGGGCTAATTTTGAAATTGATGTTACCCCTTACGGGCATTTTTCGTTATGCGCATGAGCAGACCATCAGTGATTCAACTGCTGGTGCTTTCGTCAGAGAGGATTGGGGTTTTGGGGTGGCGGATGCTATTCCTCTATAGAATTCCCTGGTGAGGGTCTGCGCATGCGTGGATTCAAGAAGCGATATCTCCTGAACCACTAGTGTTGGAGAATCGGAGTTTTTTGTGAGGTGTGTAATTTTGGGAGGACTTGCAGCCACGAGTATATTGCGCTTGCGCAGACGAGAAGTGTATGGTTTTGGGTTGTTTGGGTTATGTTGGGAGTAATGAGCCGATATTGTGAGGTTTTAAAATAATATTCATGTCAATATAGTGCACGGACACAAGGCAGTTTGGGGTAAATAGCGTTGTTTCCGAGTTGAAATGTCTGTATGGTGGCCCTGATGCAAATTTATGTATAACTGTATTCGGTAGATCTATATTAAAATACGTTCGGATTCGGAGAAGAGGCAATTGCGTTCCTAACAGAGGTCCCACAACCGCAATGTTTTTCGATCTACGATAAAGCTAACAGTCAAACTGTATTGATAGCTATATTTGTTAAAGGAACTTGAAAAAATAAAAAAAAGCACTGACGTGAAGTCAGTAGGTACTCTTTGGCGCGCGTGTTCACGGTGGCTAATTTGAATTGAATGATGAGTACTTCAAGCTCAGTGGATAGAGCGAGCCGAAGATCTACCCAAAGGATAGTGGACACCATTCACTGTCGTTTCAAAAATTAACAGTGCTGTATCTAAGCGGCCATCACGATAGAGTAATAAAGTTGGAAGAGAACACAACTGACTCTCCTTAGTCGCACAAGCTGCTAGAAGATTTGGGAGAGTCAGTATAATCCTAATCATGTTTATAGCACGCGCGCAAAAGCAAATTGACTTAACAATGAAAGAAAAAGTGTAAAAAGTCAATCTGCTTTGGCGCGCGTACTATAAACATGATTAGGATTATACTGACTCTCCCAAATCTTCTAGCAGCTTGTGCGACTAAGGAGAGTCAGTTGTGTTCTCTTCCAACTTTATTACTCTATCCTGATGGCCGCTTAGATACAGCACTGTTAATTTTTGAAACGACAGTGAATGGTGTCCACTATCCTTTGGGTAGATCTTCGGCTCGCTCTATCCACTGAGCTTGAAGTACTCATCATTCAATTCATATTAGCCACCGAGAACACGCGCGCCAAAGAGTACTGAATTCACGTCAGTGCTTTTTTTTATTTTTTGGTCTTCAGTTTGAGTATATATTTATTCCCGATTCCAAACTTTCTTCTCATAACCAGCATACTTTTATTATCTTCGATCGTCTGTTGGATGTGAGTTGTATTGAATACTCTAATATCACGTCTTATTGCTTTCACCACATTTTTATTTGCTTCTTGTGAGCAACTATTCCTTTACTTCTTAGGTATCGTCTTTCTTGGATCATTTGTCTTGTATTCTGGCTCAATTTTTCTTCCTTTTGTGTTTTTGGGCAGTATTTATTTTGGCTTTCTAGCATGGCACTGGTTAACATGTCAGTTAGAGTGTTGACATCTTCGTTTTCTTTTGCGTCACAACTTTCCAATCTATCGTTCACAGAGCGCTGTAATCCCTCTATATTTGGTGGTCCTGTCCATGGTTTGTTTGTTTTCTTCTTGACCATTCTGTGGCGTTCTTTATCGATATCAATAACCACTCTAGCCCGTACGAGTATGTGGTCACTTCCAGTGGAGAACTTGTTCAATACTGTCACATCCTTGACGATGCGTTTTTGTCCGTGAGAATCGTGTACTGCGTTCATTGGTCTATGAGGGCCGTAGTTATATCATCATAGAGACAGTTTATCTCCTCGTCATCATGACTAGTCGTAGGTGCGTATACCTGTATGATCTTGATGTTGTGTCTCGAGGTCAGCCTCAGAACAAGACATTTTACTCTGGTGGAAATTTTCTTTAGGGAAACTATGTTTTTGGTATTGTGCTTATGTATTAGGAAACCCGTTCCTCCAATAGCCTTGTCATCCCCGCCCGCATAGTATAGGTTATGTCCTGATTTCAGTGTGATAAGTTGTTCACCGTGCCTTCTGACTTCACTGAGGCCTATAACATCCCACTTAATAGTCTCTGCTTTGCATTCAAGTTTGGCGAGCCGTTCCTCTGACAATAGGGATCGTGTGTTGAACGTTGCAATGTGTAGTGTCCGGTTTGTGCTGGTATGCACTTTTCTCTTCCTCAGATATTTGCCCCCCCCCCCAGAATCCATGGGACCGACTGATTTATCATCAGTGCGAGATTCAGGAGATATTCTCCTACTCGCCTGGGGTATTTTAGTTTTAGCATCTGACATTTTCCATAGGGGGTAAAAAGCCGTAAAACAGCCCGCTGGCTAGACATGTTGGTGAGTTTATAGTTCAGCCACCCAATCTGGAACAGATGCTGTCGGCAAGCCGCCCATTCTGGGTCAGACGCTACCTGAAAGAGTGCTTGTTTTGGTCCACCCCGAGTATTTCCTCGGTACCACCCACATCTGGGAGGCATTCCCTTATCCGCCACCTGGGGAGGCGATAGGGGACTAGCAACACCCACGGGATTATAGTCATCTAAAATTTGTTTTTAGTTTCAAAATAAATATTCAGATGAAACAATGATAGAAATACTCTTCTGTGATAGATCTATCAAATATATATCTCCATATATATCTCCATAATATATGACGCTACAGAATCGGAAATCTTATTTCTCTATTTCAGTATCGTAATAAGTCCATTCCAGCACTGAAAACAGTGCTGGAATGAACTCATTCCCGCATTGTTTCTAGTTATATTTTTCGTTTTGTGGTAGTCAGCACTGACATTCGATCCTATCAAATTTCAACACACGTCAATTGACAATACAATATAATCTGGATATAGTGAAATAATTGTTGAGGAAAAGCTTTATTTTCATTAAAAAATATGGTACTAGAGATTTCCTTCTTGCTAATTTTGAATCATTCATGCTATTAGGAAACTGTTTTCAATCTGATCTCCATGCCCTACGTACGTTTCAAATTCATATTCCGTAATCTGTCAACTTTCGTAACAGTCACACCAACTACCAAGGTACAATACAAAAGTCACTAGGATGTATAATCCGAATTTTTCATTAAATTGCAACAGTATTTTACAAAACTTGCCTGAAACAGAGATAATATTGTCTAATACTCGTTGCAGAAGGCCATTCCAACACGCATGCGTACGAAAACTCGCTCCTAGGTCGCTCGTTTTCGAATTTCGCATTCGTGTTTTAATAGGAGCCCATTCTGCAACTTGTTTTAGAAGATACTATTCTATTCGATGCTGTAACTGGCAAAGTTCCATGCAAACGCGAATCTTGGCCTTAATAGCCACTGACATTTATCAGTAGGTTTATTTTGGGTAACTTAACCTAGCAAATTTTATAAAGATAAAGAAGCAGTTTACCTTCATGAATTTTAACATGATTTTTAGTAGAAAAAATATCACGCTGTCCCTGGTGGAATAAGCGCGTAAAAAGAAAAGAAAACAGATGATTGTTCTGAATGAAAAGCGAAGTGACTAAATTTTCAATTTATTCCGTAGAGTTCGTGGAATTTATAAACAGAAGAAAAAATTACATTTTTCCTATAGCTTCTTCATATGATTCGACACACAAGTAGTCAAAATCGGTTGTTCTAAGTGAGAACTCGTCATTTATGAAATCGACAGCAATTGTTTTAATTTCAAAAGGATTACTGGTATCCCGAAGTTCACGACGTTCCATTTTCAACATTGCTGTTCTTCTTCTATCGCCGAACGTAATTCATAGATGACACCCATACCTTATACTCTGGTTAATCGACTCTTGTTTTATAATAGTTCCTTGTTCTGGCGAAAAACCTGTTAAATTTTTCCGTTATTATAAACGCTAAATTGAATTCGTCGATTTTATATGTCAAAATACGGACCAGCTCATAGTTCCGTGCTCGTAAAGAGATTCCAATATGGTTTAGGCGATAGAGAACATTCCTATTCGATTTCTATTTCAGATCTCGATGATAGAATTCGAGTTGTGTTACAGAATACCAATTTGAGGTGATTCCGATTTGACCGGTAATTTCTATTCGATCAGCAAACATGGCTGATTATTGTTAATTTGTTTGTTTTTCTCCTCTAGTCTTTTCATTTTTCAGGTTGAGTTTCGGGTACCTTGGATAAACCTCTTCGTTTTTTGAGGAAGGAATCCAAATTGAAGCAAGAAATGCCTATGAATATTTATGAATTTCAGCAAATCACAACACTCACGGGGAGACTGAGTTTTTTCGCCGAGGTTTTTTCCTAAGCTCTTGTATCATACGACCAATTGTATGGTACCCCGTTACACCAACCTCTGCTGACACATTTAAAGCTCTCAACTCAATCAAAAGAATATATATACAGTGTTTCCCAGCAACTCCGCACCAAGATAGACTTTTTTTTTATATTAATATTTCTGAATTTCATATCTTACAAAAAGTTGGTGCATCGAAAATTATGAAAAATTATTTAATACTCGGCCAACTGCGACTTCTGGTTTGAGCGGAAATTACCATTTTTGAACAAAAATGTCAACTATCCCGGAAAATTCGTATTTTTTGTATGAAACGCTCTAAGTAAACTTGTTTGAAATTACAATTCAGATAAATGTGAAATAATTCAGGTCCGAAAACCGTTAAAAATATGTTTTCTTTTCTAGCTCATAACTCTTTTAAAAATTGAATAATTGCCGAAAGGAATTCTTTTTTGGTGACTAGACAATATTAGTACCAGCATAAAAAGCATAGAACATTTTGGTTGAACATTTTTGGCATTTGCTCGAATTTTCACAATTCTTTGATCATAGAAAATAATAAACTGGCGTTGAAATTTAACGAAGGATATTCCTAGCAAAATTCTATTTCAATCGCAAGTCTAGCTATAGATTGGCAATTTGCGGCAAGATTTGTATTCTTGGAATTCTCGGATGTGAATTGAATGTGAAATTTTAAAGATTTTAATGGCAAAAATACAAATAGCAGCAACTTTGCAACCATAATGGAACGACTTTTGAGGGAAAATTCGATCAAATGTCGAAAAACCAAGTTAAAACAGAATTTACTAGTTACAGTCATATTCATGCTGACACTAGGTACTGTCTTTTAGTAAAACCGGCAGGTAATTATTTAATTTTTAAAAGGGTTATGAGCAAAAAAAAAATATTTCTCATGGTTTTCCGTCCTGAAATTTGGCACATAAATCAAAATTGTAATTTCAAACAAGTTTACTTGAAGCACTTCTCAGAAAAGTTCGGATTTTCCGAGATAATGGACACTTCTGTTTGAAAAGCGCGATTTGCGCTCAAACCGGAAGTCTCAGTTGGCCAAGTCTTATATCATTTTTGATGGACCAACATTTTGTAATTATACTGTATATAGAGCTCAACTTAATATGTGGTTTAAATATCAATGACAATTAGAAATGACATGACCGTCAAAAGGAAAACTGTATATATATAGATCAAATTAATATGTGGTTTAAATATCAATGACCATTATAAATAACATGACTGTTGTTGAATCCTGATTAGTTTACCAGGATGTTATGGATTCGAAGGATAATATATTGAGTCCTGATGCTTTTATCAGGATATAATATTTTTCGAAGGACCAGAATTATACACCCTGATTGTTTTATCAGGGGGATGCTTGAGGGGGTATACTTAACTTTAAGCACCCAGTAGTAATCTCATTGATTACTGCGTAAGTTGTTACTTGTAATAAAGTAACAATTACGAGGATAGGAAGTGGTGAAATATTCGAACGCACTTTTAATAAACAATTAACTGTATTTTGTTGTTACCGTTACTTCGATAACAAGCACGAATTATTGTACAATGCACTATTGATACAATATAAAATCTCCCTTCTATATGAAAAGGGCAGAAGTGACTACTAAGTTGCCAACGAAGACAAGACAATGTTAATGTTTCGCGACAGATCAAGAATAGTAAGTCTCTTGCAGTAAGAGATGTAATAGTTACAGTGGTATTTGTAGTAGTGAGTTGTTTCAGTCTCAAAAATGTATATCAAAGCCCAGATAGAAGGAAATATAGGAGGTTCCTTCATCTGGGTAAAAAAGGGGAAATATTAAGAATTATTGGGGGTTTCGATCTTAAAACCGCCCCAAATATGTTACAACAATACTCTCATTTGTCGATTGCAAAAAGGTAGTAGGAATGCATACTAAATGCACCAATCAGTGAACTTCTAGCGTGTTTAGTCTTAGGAATTCGAAATCTCGAAATGCCCCCACTATCGGGACCGAAAATTCCCTCGTTTTCTGGATATGATCTATCAGCGAAAGCTGAATAATGACCTTCCCAGACCAGGGATCTTCGCATAGTCTAGACGAAACGAATAACACACATTGGCAATGTGTATAGAAATTGATACGTTTCTTAGCACTTTACAAGATATTTTACTTTCAGTTATCTTTCCGTAGAAAATATTAATTTCAAGGGTGAGCCACCCAGGGTAATCTAAAGCAGTGAACCTAAAACAATTTAAGTTTTGCTAGCGAGCTGCTTTGTTTAGAAAATTGAATCTGCGTATCCCAACATGTGAAGTCAGGGACGCAACAACTGTAAAAACGAAAACAGCTAAACAGAGTTAAGTATATCCACAAAAAAAAAAGAATAACTTGAACTTACATATGGAAGTAATACTTCTAAATGAACTGATTATATTTTGATGAATAATTATTCATTCATTACCTTTCGTGTGACTTTCCGTGATTCTTTCTTGAAACATAAGTTTAATCCTAATTACCTAGGAGTGAAACTAGAATCATTTTTGGCGCTCTAGTTCCTGGGAACTGAGTGCTTATAAATTTGCCCAAATGTCTGTAATTTTCGAATTTTTCGATGAAAATGGTCTTAAACGATGTGGATACTGACTGATCAAGAATCCGTGGTCGAAATTCATTCTGTCCGGCCGGTCCGTAGGCACGATAAATCTCGAACGGAATGAGCTAGACAGTTGAAATTTTCAGAGTAGGTTTGGGAGATAAATAACTCGGCTAAGTTCGTTATTGGGCCAAATCGGACGGATGGTTTCGGAGTAAAAAAAAAATTTTTTTTTTACAAAACAAATTCCGAATTAAATTTGTTTCAATAAGCAGTTTTACCATAAAAATCCAATGATATCATTTTTAACTCTAACAAGCTAATACTTTCGGAGATATAATTTTTCAAAATTTTAATAATACATCGTATTTCTACGTTGTCACAGAATGATATAATTATTCTATGTATGAATTGTCATAATATCAACTGAGACATGACATTATCTAATCAATCGAAGAATTGTGAGCGAAGTGAGAAAAATCTCAGTTGTTTGCTCCGAAATTAGTTTTTCTCAGAAAAGTCTTACATTTCGGAACGGAACATGAAGTAAGAGCTCTGAGAGTAGTGAGACTGCTTTTCATCCATAGACATAGAATGCTCAGTTCTCTCAATTTATGACGGGACTGACGGAAGGGAATATTATAACTCAAAAATATTGGGGTTGAAATACTCGTATTTTAGCGATGCAACGGGGACCTCACCCAAAAATGTTGAAAATATTACGTAAATATTGAAAGAATAATGAATATTGGAGAAAAGATGGCGTCGGTGATAAAGAAATCAAATAATGGCAGCAAATTCAAATTCAAAACTAACGATTCGTCTATATTCTTGAACCCGGTATATACAAATGAAATAGTCGAGGTGATTGCTTCTCTTAAAAATGATGCTGCGCCTGGTCCAGATGGTATTTCTTCTAGACTATTAAAATTTTTACATATACATCTTGTAACTCCTCTAGTTCATATTATTAATTTAGTATTTGAGACCTCTAATATACCCCTTGAATGGAAGGAATCATTAGTGATATGTGTACACACTTCGAATGAAAAAAACAAACTTACTAACTACAGGCCGATTTCACTAATCAGTAACTTTGCGAAAATATTCGAGAAATGCTTGAAATCTCGAATGTCACAGTTTCTTGAACATTTCAATATCCTGAGCTCAAACCAATTCGGTTTCAGGGAGGGAAAATCCACTCAAAGTGCAATGGAACAGTTTTATTCATTACTTATTGAGGGTATGAACGGGGATAAAAAATGTATGACAGTATTTCTGGACCTGGCAAAAGCCTTTGATTCTGTGTCGCATGATTTATTATTTGACAGACTGCAAGCAGTGGGTATTAGGGGTAGCTGTCTGTTGTTGCTCAGAAATTATTTGAAGCACAGAGTACAGAGGGTTTCGTTGAATGGGAAACTAAGTGAAAAAAAAACTTTGGTTATGGGTATACCGCAAGGAACGGTCTTGGGACCACTTTTATTTCTCTTATACGTGAATCAATTGTTATTGCTGAAGATACCAAACGGCGAAATTTTATCTTATGCGGACGATACCATGTTATTTTTCGCGGGGAATACATGGGATGAGGTGTATAGAGATGCTGAACAGGGTATGAGTGTCGTGGATGCCTGGCTAACGGAGAGCCTCCTAAGTCTTAATGTTGCAAAGTCTCACTTTATCACGTTTTCTTTGATGAGTAACACACAGCCTAGTTTCTCTATACTTTCGGTACATGGATCAGACTGTGAAAACTCATGTTTTACTTGTCCGAAAATAGGTAGGGTGACTAGCATAAGGTATTTAGGTATTTATGTAGATCAGTATATGAGATGGGATGTACATGTGGAGTATTTTTAGACACGCCTCAAGAATATTGCATATATTTTCTACAAACTACGTGACGTAACAACTATTCCTTTTATGTTGAAAGTTTACGATTCGCTAGTAGAATCATTGCTAAGATATGCCATAGTTGTGTGGGGAGGCCTATTCGATAATGCACTGGAAGGTTTGCAGATAATACAAAAATATATTTTTAAAATCATTTTGAATGTCAGAAAAACACATAGCACTGAGTTGTTGTTCGAAAAATGTAACAAACTGAATTTAAGACAACTCTACATTTCGGAATGCTTAATACATCAGATCAATAGTAGTAAGAATCTCATTGAGCATAATTATTCCACGAGACATCGATATGAACAAAATTTACGTGTGCCACTTATTTTCAAAAGCCATTTACAGCGTGGTTATCAATATCTTGGTCCGAAGTTCTACAATATGCTGCCCCCTAGATTGAGAAATATGAACACAAAAAACAAAAATTGTGAAAATAGCATTGCACGGTATGTTAAACAAAATTTCAACAAATTTTTGAATGTTATGTGAATGCTATGCTGGTTTTCTCCTTCCTGAGTTCTTATGTGGGCTGGTAATATGATTTTTGTGAAATACTGAGTTGGTTCTAGTGCAGTTGGGATTGTTATTCGATAACTGAGAGATGCTGTGTAGCATACAAGCTCCCAGCTTAGGATACACGGAATCTCAAAATCAAATAAATGTATTATGGATCTATGTTTACTTCCGAATAAATTTACTTCCGAAATAATTATGTAGTTCGAGAGAGGAGAAAATTTGGTGAACGTAGATCAGGAAATTTTTGATCGATTACAAGGTAATTTTTCATTATTACTTCTCTTCTTTCATACATGTTTTATGGAATATCTACTATTTGTAGGTACTTTAAACCTGGTTTGGGCAATTGTCTTACGAAACTTGTTTTTTTGGCGCTCTAGTTCCTCGGAACAGAGTGCTTATCAATTTGCCCAAGTGTCTATAATTTTGGAATTTTTGGCTGAAAATGATCTCAAACGATTTGGTTCGACTCACTGATCAAGAATCCGAGGTCGAAATCGATTCTGTCCGGCCGGCCGGTCGGCCGTAGGCATGATAACTCTCGAACGAAAGGAGTTAGTGGATTGAAATTTGCAAGGTGGGTTTGGAACGTAAATATCTCGGACGAGCTCGTTAATGGGCGAAATCCATCAAGCGGTTTCGGAGTTATGGCCGATTTTAGTAAAAATATTTTTTATTTCCGAAACCGATTATTTGATCTATCCGAAATTTAGATTCAAATTGTAGAATCATGACCTTTATACGCATGGAAAGTTTCATATTGACCAGATTACCGCAAAGTGTAAAAAAAAAATTTTGAAAATTTAAAAAAAGTTTTTCTACAATAACTCTCGAACGGATTGAGCTAGGTAGTTGAAATTTTCAGAGTAGGTTAGGGAGATGAATATCTCGGTTAAGTTCGTTATTGGGCAAAATTGGACAGATTTAATTTGATTTCTTCCATGGTGCAGTTCTCATTCTCATGATTGCCCATTTAATATTGATAAATAAACTATTATTTGAATTGAATTTCCTTTATGATGCAGTTCTATCATATGAATACATTGATATAATTCCCAACTCTGAGAAACCAATAATTTCGGAGATATAATTTGTCTTTTTGAACTCTAGCGCCAGAAAGCTCCTGTCCACAGGGCTTGAACCCATTTTTTAATTAAAAAGCCCATTTGGATGACTTGCCACTGAATATTGTTGCCCCGTCTGGTTAAATAGTACTCATACACAAAAACATGATGCATAGCTGAATTTATCTATGAAGATCACGACTGGAACTATTATATCTACAGCTATTCATTGGTTGCCAATTCTTTCAAACAAGGTCCCGCACCACATTCGCAGACAGACTGCTGTTTCAAATTCTTGGAATAAATTTCATGCTTTTTCGAATTCAATTCGGATTCTCTCCTATATTCCAGACAATAAGATTGCCCGATTGAAGTCACGTAACCCCTTATGTTCCAACTGTTTTCTCAATGAGAATAGTGACAAGGAGGTTTGGCGGTCTGAATTGCGATTTATTCAACAAAGATTTAATAACGGATACTTCAAATAGAGTTCCGGAGTTTGATCTTCCAAGGAAAATATGGTCTATTCTGAATCGTTTAAGAACCGTTCATGTTCGTTGCAACAGCACTGCTTTTCAGATGGAACTGAGTTGAGAGCTCTAATTGTGAATGATGGGAAGCAGAGGAAACCATAAATCATTAAGTAAATAATTATCCCATATATGAATACCAGGATGGATTTAGGACTATTCATAATGTTTCTGAATCTTTTTTAGAATAGGTAGCGAATCTCAAATCTATTTAATAAAACATGGAATATTCCATTTTTAATTTGTTCGTTTTCTCCTTTTGTCTCTTCCTTTTCCAGATTGGAGAATCCTCTCTACTTGTTGAAGGTAGAAGCGATGGCACAGAAAAAGATACCCTTCAATATTTAATATTTCAACATATTTTGTTAACAATTTCAATTTTCATAAACCACAGCATTAACGGGGACATAGGGTTTTTTTGCTGAGGTTTTTTACCTAAGCTATAGTATCATAAATCGAATTATATGGTACCCCGTAACACTCACCTAAAATTTCCGCGCATATTCTGGGGAACATCGCGTAATAATTTTGCCCAAATGAAATTTGTTGCCCAAAATGGTCTCAAACGATTAAGTTCAACTCACTGATGAAGAATTCAAGGTCGAATTCGATTCTGGCCGGCAGTTGCCATGATAACTTGAGAACGGAAAAAGATGGCGACTCGAAATTTTCAGGGTATATAGGTCGCGCGTCTAAATACGACGGACAATTTCGTTAATGGGCATTGAAACTTGGTAGGTAGTTGTAAAATACTGACACAAAACCGATTGTGTAATTTTCTGAGAATCGTAAAAATAGAAAACGGAGAATGAAAAGATATAGCGACTTGCAATTTTTAATTTAGGTTAAGCATCTGAATACGACATTTAATTATGTTAATAGGCATAATCGGCCATGCATCTGAAATTTCGTTGTTATTTCCACAATTACCCGAAAAATACAAATCCGATCCGATTCAAACATGATAACTGGAACTTGGAAAAGGCCGTCGCAAAAATTTCGTGAGTATCGTAATACTATAAATTTTTTTAAAAATCATTGAATATCGTTGAAAAATATTCTATAAATCAGAAACTATTCATCCGACATCACTTAAATCGAGAGCCTTCAAAACCGAACTCTACAGCCAAGTTCCAAGTATCAACACGATCGGATCGATATTGTTGGAGATCCGAGCAGCCTTGGGTGAGCTCAGTAGCTGGATGGGTGACCGTTGTTCGATAACTTTCAAACAAAAAGAGATATACTTTTTTCAGGGTAGGTTTCGCATACGAATGGGAGTGTTAAGTAGGTTGATGGGCATAATCGGCCAAACGGTTTCGCGGTTATACCCATCTGAAATATTATTCACGATAACTTAAAAAATACAGACCCGATCGAATTGAAATTTCGTATCTAATTGTAAAATATCGACATAAAGAGACTTGTGGAAAATTTGGTGAGAATCGTTTTACTACGAAATTTTAAAAAAATTACGAGAAAATATTTTGTATCTCAAGATAACTTAAGAACGTAAATGAAAGCGACGTGCAATTTTCTGGGTAGGTTGCGCATCCGAATTCGAAGTTCATTAATGTATACTATCGGCCAAATGGTTTTGGAGTTATATTTTTTTCGTTATTTCCCCTTTTTTTTTCGTTATTTCCTCTATAACTCAAAATATACAAATTTGACCCAATTAAAACTCGGTGATTACTTGTAGTATGCCGACCTACTAGCTTTCGCGAAATTTCTTTATTATCGTATCCTGGAGTTACTTGAGGCGTAAGTTTTTTCATATTTCAATTTCAATATGTAATACATAATTGAAAGAAATAAAAATTATGTAGATATAGACATAAATTCTTTCGTTACTGAAGTGTGTCAGTAACATCCTACTAAATGTATGCATATAGTATAAAAGCTGAGGAAATGGTATAATCAATGCTACTTTCGATAAAGAGTGTCCAATAGAGGTGAGTATACAATAGAACATTCGAGTAAAATCTCCTGACTTAACGTCAGTGCTTGAACCAAAATTTTTGCGCATATGTTCTGGGGAACATCGCGTTATCATTTTGCCCAAATGTCTGTAATTTTAGAATTTTTCGCCGAAAATGATCTCAAACGATTGGGTTCGACTCCCTGATCAAGAATTCGAGGTCAAATTTGATTATGTCCGGCCGGCCGCTGCCACGATAACTTGAGAACGGAGAGAGATAGCGACTTGAAAATTTCAGGGTAGGTGGCGCATCCCAATAGGACGGAAGAGTTCGTTAATGGGCATACTCAGCCCAATGGTTTCCGAGTAACAATTTGGTCAACAACCAATATTAATCCGATGGAATTGAAACTTGGTGAGTAGTTGTAGAATATAAACCTTAGGAAGTTTGTGAAATTTTGTGAACCTCGTATCGCTAGAAAAATTGAAAAATTATGAAAAAATATTATTCACGTCACGATCACCTAAGAACGGAAAGAGATAGCGACTTGAAATTTTCAGGTTAGGTTGGGAATCTGAATGCGAATTTTCATTTTGTTTATAGGCATAATTGGCAAAACAGTTTGTGAGTTATACCCATCTCAAATTTGGTTGTTATTTCCTCAATAACACCAAAAATACGAAATCGATCAAATTCAAACATGTTTATTAGTTGTAGAACGGCAGCACGAAAATTCTTGCGAAATTTTTTGAGGATCGTATAACTAGAAAAATTTTAGAAAATCATAGAAAATTATTTAAAAAAATTCTATATATCAGGAACCATTCGTCCGATATCGCTGAAATTTAGCGATAGCCTTCAGAACCTAATTCTACTACCAAGTTTGAACATGAGCAGATCTATATTGTTGGAGATCCGAGCAGCCTTGTTTGAGTTCAGTAGCTGGATGGGTGATCGTTGCCTCGTCAACTCCCGAATAAAAGGAGATAGGGACTTGCAATTTTCAGGATAGGTTGCACATCTGAATGGGAGACTTAAGTTCGCTGTTAGCCATAATCGGCGCAACGGTTTCGGAATTATACCCATCTGGAATATTAGTTCCTCGATAACTCAAAAAATGTAGCCCCGATCAAATTGAAGCTTGGTAACTAGTTGTAGAATATCAACATGAAGACGTGTGTAGAATTTTGTGAGCACCGTACCACTAGAAATTTTTTAAAAGAATACGAAAAATATTATGTATCTCATGATTCCTTGAGAACCGAAAGAAATAGAGACTTACAGTATTCAGGGTAGATTACCCATCTGAATACGAAATTTGAGTTCCTTAACTAGCCTAATCGGCCAAATGGTTCTGCAGTTATATCAATCTGAAATCTGGTTGATATTTCCTCAATAACTCAAAAAATACAAATCCGATCCAATTCAAATATGGCTATTAGTTGTAGAATGCCAGCGCAAAAGTTCTTACAAAATTTCGTGAGGATCCTAGCACTAGAAAATTTCTAAAAAATTATTGGAAAAAAAATTGGTTCAAGCACTGACGTGAAGTCAGAAGCTTTTGCGCGTATGTTCTCTTGTCCATTCTCCTTTATTGGAAACTCTTATTGTCTGCTCTCCTATATTGGACACTATGAATTTACCATGGTAAATTCGATTAAGAGTGTCCAATGCAGGAGAACAGACAATAAAATTCACCATGGTAAATTCCATTAATAGTGTCCAATACATGAGAATGGACAATAGAACATACGAGCAAAAGCTCCCGACTTCATGAAAAAAAATGGTTCAGGCACTGTCGTAAAGTCAGGAGCTTTTGCGCGTATGTTCTTTTGTCCATTCTCCTGTATTGGACACTATTAATCGAATTTACCATGGTGAATTCTATTGTCTGTGCTCCTGCATTGGACACTCTTAATCGAATTTACCATGGTAAATTCAGAGTATCCAATATAGGAGAGCAGACAATAGAATTCACCATGGTAAAATCAATTAAGAGTGTCCAATAAA
Organism: Halyzia sedecimguttata; assembly: GCA_937662695.2. NCBI lineage: Eukaryota > Metazoa > Arthropoda > Insecta > Coleoptera > Coccinellidae > Halyzia > Halyzia sedecimguttata. Next base: position 73,396,610 of record OW569411.2, read on the forward strand.
GGAGAATGGATAAGAAAACATACGCGCAAAAGCTTCTGACTTCACGTCAGTGTTTGAACCAATTTTTTTTATAACCGTTGTATGGGTATAAGAGAAAGGATCTACTCGGTTCATAATAATGAAAAACCATAATACGAGTATAATAAATCAACATGAATTGAATCTTTATTTACCTGGTATAAGTCTCTCATCATGAAAAGGTTGAAATAAATACGACATTCGAGTCAATATTGAGCAGAATTTAACTGAATTTATTTCCCAGCATTCATTTTAATTAATTATTCGGGAATAGAGTTGGTTTGAATTTCTATCTTTTATGATTTGATCAAATAAAGAAACGAAATGGTACAGTACAAATTCTGAATTAATTGAATCATGATGGAAAAGCCTCCTGGTATTATATTTCCCTTCAGATATTCGAATGAAATACTTTGATGGAATGTATAGAATTTCGTATCTTTTGTCAGAAAGATTGATGGAAAGCGAAATACATTCTTTGAATATAACATAATTATGATACCAACTTAAATCCTGGAATAACAAACACCGGTAATTGTTGCGAACTTTTCCAATGTTCACTTAGAGATAGAATTCTACAGTTGTTTCTCTGTACCGTAGCTTCAATCTCAAGTCGACAGTTTCCTATTGATAGAACATTATGGTGAAAGACATTAAACTCTAATTACGGTTCTTTCCTTTTTTCGAGAGATTCAATAATGAACTGGTTCATGCACTGACGAGAAGTCAGGAGCGTTTGCGCGCTTGTTCTATTGTCTAATCACCTCTATTGTACCCTCTTAATCCAATTTCTTAGCTTTTATAAAACATGACAGACTTGAGTAATGGCAGAATCATCTATCATCACAGAATTTTTAATTCTCATATATGTATTCTATTGGAATTGAAATTTGTTGAATATTTAATAATATACAAAAATCTCACGCCTCCAGTAACTTCACGATATGATATTCGCGCATTCTACAGGTAATTACCGAATTTTAATTAGACCAGATTGTTTGTGTTTTAGGGGAAATTACAACAAAATTTCAGATGAGTCTAACTGCAAAACCGCTTGGCTGCTAACGAGAGAATCCAAAATCACATAATTTTTATTTCGTCCATTTATGTATTCTATTGAAATTGAAATACGAGAAAACTTAGGCTTCAAGTATTCCTCCAGGATACGATATTCACGAAATTCCGCGAAAACTAGTGGGTTGGCATTCTACAAGTATTCACCGAGTTTTAATTGGATGAGATATATAAATTTTGAGGGTACAGTCCTCACAAAATTTCACACTTCATTATGTAGATATACTACAACTAGTTACCAAGTTTCAATTCCATCGCGTCTGTATTTTTTGAGTTATCGAGAAAGTGATATTCCAGGTGGGTATTACTCCGAAACCGTTGGGCCAATTAGTCTCAACAACGAGCTTTAATTTACAATTCGGATGTGCAACCTACCCTGAAACTTTCAAGTTTCTATTTCTTTCAAAAGTTATCAAGCCAACGGCAAACCATCCAGCTACTGAACTCACCCAGGGCTGCTCGGATCTCCAAGAATATAGATCTGATCGTTTGGTTTCGAAGGCTCTCGCAAAATTTCAGCGATGTTGTACCAATAGGTTCTGATATATAGAATTGTTTTCAATGATCTTTTCAATATTTTCTAGTGAAGCGATCCTAACAGAATTTTGCAAGAATTTTCACGTCGGCATTCTTCAACAAATTACCATGTTTGAATTGGAGCAAATTGTTATTTTTCGAGTAATTAAAGAATTAACCACCAAATTTCAGATGGGTATAACTCCAAAACCGTCTGGCGCATTATGTCTATTCAGATACTCAGATGTCGCATTCGGATGTACAATCTACCCTAAAAATTGCAAGTCGCTAACTCTTTCCGTTCTCATGTTATCGTCACATTAATATCTATTATTATCAACCTGTAATGATTAGTGACAAAATTATTATTCGGAAACCGTTATTCCGATTATGCCCATTAATGAACTTGTCCGTCGTATTTGGACGCGCCACCTACCCTGGAAATTTCGAGTCGCTATCTCTTTCCGTTCTCAAGTTGTCATGGCTGCTACTGGCTGGACGGACGACCGGACAGAATAAAATTTTACCTCGAATTCTTCATCAGTGTGTTGAACCTAATTACTTGAAACAATTTTCGGTAACATTTTTGAAAGTTACAGACATTTGGACAAAAAGGTAGCACGCTGTTCACCAAAACCCGCGCGCAAAAAAGGTTTATACCAACACCTTCAGGGTGAAGATTGGCTTCTAAAATGTTTTCTTTATCTATCTGCGAAGATGATATTCTTGAAGAAGAATACTCTTCTGGTCGCTTGGAAGTAATCTAACAACATATGTTACTTTCAAATCCTTCTCTAATAAGGAGTTGAGTAAGTTGTGCAGAGGATATTTCGGTATGTCATTCAAATATTTGAAAATGGTTGTGTGGGGGACATCTTTATTTCATTAGTCGTTTTATCTGTACCTCAACTGATGTTCGCTTTAAGATCTCTTCGCTGAACTACTGTGGAACCGTCATCACTATTGCTTGTATCAGTTGGCGCAGTTGGCGCTCTTGTTCCTCGGAACAGAGTGCTTACCAATTTGCCCAAATGTCTGTAATTTTCGAATTTTTTGATGAAAATGGTGTTGAACGATTTGGTGCGACTCACGGATCAAGAATTTCGAATTCAATTTTTTTTAAGATGCAGTTCCAACATAAGAATTCATTTATGTCATTTTCAGCTCTAACAAGCTAATACGTTGGAAGACATGATTTTTCAAAATTTCAATAATACATCGTACTACTATGTTTTAATATTATTACAAATTAATATAATATTATATCACATAAGGCAAATTCTATCTGTCTGTGTTGCATATTACATAACTTATTTTATCATTAAATATTTGGGACGATGTTTCAGAAGACTTAGAATTGGATCATTTTAATGATGTACTTTATGAAGGCAATAGGAAAGAACAACATAATGGAATCATACAAAAATAAAAATAACAAAAATATTATTCGTTGTTAATATTACCGTGGTTAATATTACCTTTTACTTCCTTAAGTAGTGAGACTGTTCCTATATACAGTATTTTCATAATGTTGCTAGCAAAAGATGCTGAAATATTGATCTACATATGTGTATCAAATATTTTTTCTTTATTTAAGGTTCATAATACAGAATGAATGTGTTCGAGGTGTAAATTATTAAATTACTAGCTGGCCCGGCGAACCTCGTACCGCCTAACATAATAAAAAAAAATTGGTTCAAGCACTGACGTGAAGTCAGAAGCTTTTGCGCGTATGTTCTATTGTCCATTCTTCTGTATTGGACACCCTTAATCAAATTTACCATGGTAAATTATGTTGTCCATTCTGCTGTATTGGACACTCTTAATTCGAATTTACCATGGTAAAGTGCTAGGGGTCTCCTTGTGGAAGACCCAGGAGGATCAGTATAATAATAATAATAATAATAATAATAATAATAATAATAATAATAATAATGCCCACGTACGCCACGTACGCAACGGATTATGATATCTGGACCCTTGAATTTACATGCCTAGAAACACACTACACAGACGCTATCATACGCAACGCTATCCCACGCGGCCCACGCAACGCGGTATCCGCCGATCCAGACCGACGTGGGAAGGTGGAGGGGATTGTATACGCCAAAATGGCGTAGACTAGTGTGTTTCTATAGAAACTTACATTCGAAACACGTCAGTTTGAATTTGGGAAGATGGGAGATGAACAATTCATTGAATTAATTAGGAATTATGAAGTTATTTATAACATTAAATCCGCGGAATATCACGATGTAACACTAAGAAACGCAGCATGGGAAGAAATAGCCAAGCAAATGGGCAAGCCTGGCAAGTGCCTACCTGCTACTATAATTTTCTTTAACATATTTGTACTGTATGATTTGGGTAGGTTTTGTTTGTATTTATTTATACACAATATAGGTATGTTTTATACTGAATAAATGAATATGTGGGGGTATTTCTGTAGCAAGTACCTACCTGCTACTATATTTGTACTGTATGAATTGGGTCGGTTATGTAAGTAGGTATATATATACACAAATTTCTCTCTGTCTTTATTTATAGTGTGTGTCCAGCATCTTCTCTTCTTAATTCTTTTTTTTTTCTTGAGGCACGGACATATTCATGTAAAAACAACAAACTCAATAGATCATCCTCAAATTCACTATCTGAATCAGAAAACATAGTACCTACGTACGTTGCGTACGTGGGCATAGTCTGTTTCTACCTTTACGATCGTTTTATAATTGAATGAATTATGGAATATTTGCCTAGTTACGGTTGCCACGAAAAATTCATTCTGACAGATATAGAGTAACATGATTAATAGTTATCATTTGCAAGCTGGTGAGAAGTGGTTGAAAGTGAAAATGTTTTCAGAAATTGAGGTTTTGTCGAATGAAGCAGTCTCTTCCCTTCGACCATCGAAGTCTATTGAAAAATATTCTGCAGCTTATGATCACTTCTTGAATTGGTGCAATTCGAAAAACGTGACAGTTTACCAAGAGTGCTTCTAGCATATTTCAACTTAATGGCTACAGAAACAAAATGGAAATCCTCTACTTTGTGGGCCCGATATTCAATGATAAAGTCGCTACTAGCGATAAAACATGAAATAGATATTGGTAAATATCTGAAGATATGCGCATTTTTGAAAAAATCCAATGAAGGGTATCTTGCAAAAAAATCAAGAGTTTTTTCTAAGGAAGAGTTCGAACGATTTCTCTTCGAAGCACCAGATGATTCATATTTAGGATTAAAGATAACTATCATATTTCAAGTAATTATAATTTTGTATTTTGATCACGTGGTTGTTTCAGATTGTTCTATTATTCGCAGTAGCTGGTGCCTGCAGATGTGACGAAATGGTGGAAATGAAAACTACAGATATCAAGGACAAGGGAAATATTATAAAAGTCGATATTCCTGATAATAAAATGAGAAAAGTTCGAACATTCACAGTTATTAGGGAGATTAATCTAAATATTTATCGGAGATACACTGCGTTAAGACCTAACGATTTCGTTGAAAATAGAATTTTTTTGAAATATCAATCTGGAAAATGCTACAGAGCTGTGATGGGAATACATAGTAGAGGAAGTGTTCCAAGAAAGGTTGCTACTTTTTTGCAATTTATTGAATCATCCAAAAGAATACACAGGTCATTCATTGAGGCGAACTTCTGCTACACTACTTATAGATGGAGGAGCTAACATTGAGTCTTTGAAACAACGTACACGTAGGTTGGAAGTCAAGTAGTGTAGCAGAAGGGTATATCGAGGATTCACTGCGAAATAAGAATGAGATTGCTGGTAGGATATTGAGCTTTAACGAATTCCCTGGAACTAGCAACTTAGAAGACTCTAATGAGGCATCAGCTTTGGAACAGAATCCGAGACAGAATCCTACCAGTTCATTATTACATGGTTTTAATTTTCAAAATACGACATTGACCATTGTACATTCAATGTAACTTTAACGAAGAAAAATGACGTTTGAATTAGAGAATTTTTTGTTCATGGTAACTAACTCATCCACTGCATAGTAACACTTTTCCTGCCGGCGGCAGGAAAAGTGTTGCATAGCAACACTTCTCCTCCTGGGCAGTGACAGAGAACTTTTCGATGATCCTTTCAATCGAAGAATGACGTTATTATTGTACGTTTGAAAATAAACTATATTTTTTGTCGCGCGGACACGCGAAGTATAATTGTCCATGCGCCATGTCCACATCTCAAAGGAAAAACAAAATTGTTACATTATGAGAATCTATCCATTTACCCATTTAGCTAATGCTTTGTTTGTGGCACAAATCTTTTCAATTGTGTATAATTGTACCGTGATATAATAAATGATTCATGCCTCGAATGTATATTTTTCAACACAATTGAATGAAGTTGTACGATTGGCGTGCAAAACAGCAAGTTACAATTGACGTTAAAAGAAAAACACCTGGTATGAAAATTTCGGTCAAATACATTATGAGAATCCATTCAAGGTACCTATTTAGTTAATGCTTTGTTTATGGCACGAATCACTCCAATCGCGTGCAATTGTGCCGTGATATAAAGAACATCCTGTATAGTAATGGTTTATTTTCAATTGTGTATGCCTCGAAAGTATATTTTTCAGTATAGTTGAACGAAATTGTGAGACCATGGCGTGGAAAAGAGCAAGTTGCCCTTGACTTTAAAAGACACCCTGTGATCATTTTTATATTTAAAGGGGTCAATGCAAGAAGTGCCTAAGTCACATTTTAATTGAATTTCGGAATGTACCACCATATAGTGGTATTTTTCATAGGCTCTCTGATGGGATATTTAAATTAGCAGGCATATGTACTTAAGTGCACGAGCTCACATTGTCTCCGATACGAGTTTTCCTTGTTTTCAATGCAAGAAGTACCTAAGTCACAGACTTGACAGATACAGTGCAACATGTGCCTAATGTTGCATATTTGTGTTGACGCTAGCGTGAATTGCGGTCACGTGGTACATTTTAGAAGGAAATCTCAGATTCTGTGATGAACACCATCTGAAATAAACCGTCTAGCGTCTAGCAATAAAGCTAAACAATATTTAGTTTTGAAGGTACTTGTTGACGCTCGACGTTCTATTTCAGATTGCGTTCCATCAAAGAATCTGTTTTTATGTTCTGGGTGTCTTTCAAATGGACAGTTCTACGGACGGAATAACCATTACGCATTACCAGGGACGGACCTGAAGGGAAGGGGGGGGGGGGACGATCTCCCCAATGTTGAACGCAAAAAATCTGAAAGCAGTTTGAATCAGCAACCTGGATCCGCAATACAAAGAAAAATACACAACAATTGTCAGAATGTAGTGTATCAAGACAACCAAAATAAACCTCAGCAACCAGAACTAAGGAAGGGCAAGAAGAGAAAGTTGCGTTCAAATATTTTGTATATCCTTAGGGCATTACGTAATAAATCTCATTTGAATGTTAAGAATTTTTACTTAAATGTATCTTTAATTTTCAACAAAATAACAATTTCAACACAAAAAGTCCAAAACTATTATTATTTATTTTATGTAATAAAAAAAAACCTTTTTTTTTGTTTAATCGTGAAAGAAGAATCCATTTTCTACATATAATACAATACCACACATTTTTGATGAGAACAGTTTGTGTAATGTTTCATAATCAAACGTAAACTTTCACATCTTAATATCTCATAATCACTTATTTGTGATTTAGGTACTTCTTGCATTGACCCCTTCATTTATTCACCTTTTAAACTTTTCCTGGATTTCCACAAATAATTCAAGACCAAGATTACCCAAATCGGTCCAGCCGTTCTCGAGTTTTATCGAGACTAACGAACAGCAATTCATTTGTATATATAAATAGATAGATGAAAAGAGGATTGCATATTATTAATATATTTTGAACTATTAATAGTTATTTATACAACAAGTGAGTTAAATGAATGTTTATTCATGAGAAGAAAGTTTAACCCACGAGCCCGTAGGGCGAGTGGGTTAATTTCTTCGAGTGAATAAACATTTTTAACTCACGTGTCGTATACAAAATTTTATCCCATTTTGATGAAATTTTTAATAATGAATACTTTTTAGAGGAAATATTAGGTATAGGTAATTCTAATTCATAACGAGATTTCCCTTCGATCGATGGTTGCTAGGGCACTATGTAATTAATTGTTTGCAAGTGTCAATGAAAATTATAGAACCGTCAAAGAATTTTCATTTCGAAAAAATGTTGAGCGGTGACGACGAGGTTGTAGTTCCTGAGTGCATTATACAAGAAGCAAATGAGGCAGCAGAAGCAGTAATTCCATTAAAATCAAAAATATTGTACGAAAAGCAATATACGTCATTTTGTTCCTGGAGAAATAATGAAAAAGCCAAAGGTGTCAACGAAAAAATAATTTTGGCGTATATTTCCGAACAATCCAAGAAAGTTAAGTTGTCGTCTTTATGGTCCTACTATTCGCAACTTAAGAAAATGTTGGCTCTGAAAGAAAAAATAGACATCGGCAGATTTCACCAAGTCACCGCCTTTTTGAAGCAACATTCCAGGGGATAAGTAGTAAAGAAGTCGAAGGTATTCACAAGAGAGGAGTTTGAATACTTTTTAGTGGGGTCACAAAAACCGGAGTTCCTGATGCAGAAATGGATATTCCAGCAGGGCCTGAGAAGTCCTCAAACACATGTGCTATAACGACTGAACGTGTTTCCTTTGGAGGAGGAGCAGGTTTCCAGTTCCATTTTCAAAATCTTAATAATTATAATTTTTACTTTAATGATAGAAATGACTGTTAATGTAGAATTTTTGATAAATTTTAATAAACGTACATTAAAATGAGTTTTAGGTGCATTGTGTGTGGAAATAATAATTTCCAGAAAGTGAGTGGTGAACATTTTATTTCACTAGTGAATTAAAAAAATTTTAATTCACTCAGTGGATAAACGTCAACTTACCCTTGTTACCATGGGTTGAATATTGTCGTCTTTAAACGTCAAAATGGGATAAAATAATTTTTTCGTCGGCCTATACCCATTCAAATATCTGGTATAAATGGACCATCCGCTATTATTGTCTCCAGCCTTGGTCTGGACATTTCGATGACACTTTCCTTAGGTATTTCGAGTTGTAAAACTATGCACCGAGTGTAAGTTGCAACAACCCATTCCACGAGGTTAAATCATTCCAGATTGCTCATTTAATCTTGATGAATAAACTATTATCTCAATTTAATATCTTTTATGATGTAGATATATCATAAGAATCCATTGATATCATTCCCAACTCTGAGAAAACAATACTTTCGGAGATATGATTTGTCAAAGTTTGAAGAAGAACGCCAAACCTCCTGCCACAGGGCTTTCCCACTTTCGTTAGAAGACAGTGTTACTTCTGGCATTGCACCGTTATTAGTATCAGGGTCAGCACTACTTTCAGCAGCCCTTACTACTACATTCGACGATATATTATCATAAAAAACTAGCTATAGGATTTTTGATTTAGGGTTAGTTTAGATATTTCTTCGTGAAGAATAATATTCAAATTTTTACAGTAATTCCTTTTTTGCGAATATTTATCAATTCTGAAAAAGTTGTAGCTAATACATTTTTCACTTCCTTTCGAACAATATTGTGAAATGGATGCTCCAACATATTAGTTCCGTTTATTGAATACATATTATGTGTCTCTGTAGCGCTACAATTTGCTTGAATTTGTGGTTAGCTTTTGTTTGCAGCTATGACAACTCCATGATTTGAATTATGCCTCTTATATACTGAGACATTTTATTTGGAAATAATTTATACGGTTTACTCTCACACTATATTATCGGTATAACGACCGATTTTATCAGACTAATGATAGTTCAGATAACTCATCCTCTCATTAAGCACAAATCTGAATATACATTTCTGAGATATTGATATTCTGGATATTAGTTTTCTGAAAATGATCTTTTGTTTCTACTGAGTGTTACGATTCTCGTAAATGTTTGCATGAAATTCAAAATACCATTTTTCAAGCCGATAGTATCTGAGGTTTTGGAAATAGTGGTAAAATAAAATTTCAAATGGGTATGCCTTCAAATCCATTTGGCAGAATTTTCTAACTCACGGATTCGGCTGGCGCATTTCCACATAAGCTTTTCTGCAAATTTCAACTCTCATAGCATCTCCTTTCAAAAGTTATCATGTTTTCGGACTAAAGGACAGATAAACGGGCTAACAGACTCGGTTTCTTAATCAGCAATTTTAAAGGACACCTTTCTAGGCTCCAAACTAAAAAAAATCAGGGTTTTTGGCAAATTTATAGCCGTAGTATATGTTTAATTCTAGTTGATCCATACGCCTTTGAAAAACTGATAATGCGGAGTAGATTCGAAATCGAAAGTTAGACGTTTTGAAATTGCTCATTGCATTCTGAGATCAACTTTAGAACCGACTTTGGAGCAATTTGATTCTCATTTTGAGGTTATATATTTAGGACACGTGCTCATTCATCGAGTAGTGACAGGCAACTTCGTTTATTTAATAGCTCTTCTTATGTGTTTTCCTGTAATTGGGGGTTAACCCTGTTGGAAATAAATGGCTTATTATTATTATTATTATTATTATATTACTATATTTGTTTTTGAATGGATGTTTATCTTCGTGCATAATTGCTTATGATATATATTATAACTCATTATGTGGCCAAGTGAAGTGAAAATGGACATTTTATCGGTTGTTCAACAGTTGTTGCAGATCAGTGCGAAGCACTTGATTAAAAACAGTGAAATCATGTTAAGAACACGGATAAAATATAAATCGGCAATCTTAAACAATGAAAAATTCGAATATAAAGAGAAATTCAATAAACAAACAAGATCATGAGTAATGTGTGAAAGGTGTAGAGATTTGAAAATACAGGAGAATGTCTGAAGGAGCTTGGACCAAGCATCGTGGAGGTGGAGACATATTTCCGCACATTAGTACTGGAATCTGGATACTGAGACCGAAGAGTTAAGGGGTAGAGCTACGAATATCATCACCAATTTTCTCAATAGTACCAAAATTAACAGGTATAATTTAATCTTGAGAGACTTCAATAAGACAAAATATTCATAATAGAAAATCCACAAATAGTGACTATGAGGGCAGATAAGGGAAAAAAGACAGTGATTATGTACAGGGAACTATATATTCAACTATGCTAAAAATGTTGAGTAACAAATCCATTTGCAAAGAAATAAAAAACGATCCGACGAATAGATTCCAAACCAGGATGAATGACCTTATTAAACAACTAATAAAGAATAATTACATTTCCAAGGAACAATCAAGATGTATGGCAAATAATAACACCGTAGCACCTAAACTTTATGGACTAAGAAAAACCCATAAAAATAACCTTGCACCGAGACCTGTAGTTAGCTGCATTATCGTCCCTTCCTACAATTTTGCTACGTATATACATAATACTTTGTCTATGCCCACTTCTACATTCACGTACAATGTTAAAAATTCCGTAGAATTTGTTTCTTGTGTCCCAAACATGATAATCTCCAGGAGTTATATTTTAATATCATTGGATATCATCTCTCTATTCACAAATTTCCCCAAAGAATAATTAATGATATAATAAAGGACGACTGGGATGTTTATTTCAGGATATACAGAAGTACCCTTAGATCTCTTCCTGAGTCTGGTGTCCTTTTGTTTTGACTGCATTTATTTTTCGTTTAAGAACGAATTTTATCAACAGTTGAATGGTTCACCAGTGGGCAACCCTGCCAGTCCGTCGTTGGCAAATTTGGTTACGAACAGGTTGGTTTCTTTTTACATTCCCATAGTCAAGATATATGTTGATGATACCATTATATATGCTGATGCGCTCACTACTTTCAATAGTTTCAATGAAAAATGGGTTCAAGCCCTGTGGACAGGAGTTTTCTGGCGCTCTAGTTCAAACAGACAAATATATCTCCAAAAGTATTGGTTTCTCAGAGTTGGGAATTATATCAATGTATTCATATGATATAACCGCATCATAAAGGAAATTCAATTCAAATAATAGTTTATTTATCAAGATTAAATGAGCAATCATGAGAATGAGAACTGCACCATGGAAGAAATCAAATTAAATCTGGCCAATTTTGCCCAATAACGAACTTAACCGAGATATTCATCTCCCTAATCTACTCTGAAAATTTCAACTACCTACCTCATTCCGTTCGAGAGTTATATCTATGTCTATGGATGAAAAGCAGTCTCACTACTCTCAGATCCCTTACTAACTTCATGTTCCGTTCCGAAGTGTAAGACTCATCTGAGAAAAACTAATTTTTCTCACTTCGCTCACAATTCTTCGATTGATTAGATAATGTCATGTCTCAGGAACATCATTTGACATTATGACAATACATACATAGAATAATATCATTCTGTGTTGAAATACGATTCATTATTGAAATTTTGAAAAATCATATCTCCGAAAGTATGAGCTTGTTAGAGTTAAAAATGATATCATTGGATTCTTATGGTAAAACAGCTTATTGAAAAAAAATTAATTTGGAATTTGCCTTTTAAAAAAAATTTTTCTTGTTACTCTGAAACCATCTGTCCGATTTTGCCCAATAACGAACTTAGCAGAGATATTTATCTCCCAAACCTACTCTGAAAATTTCAACTGTCTAGCTCATTCCGTTCGAGAGTTATCGTGCCTAGGGCAAGCCGGACCTGCCAGACGGCCGGACAGAATGAATTTTGACCACGGATTCTTGATCAGTGAGTCGAACCAAATCGTTTAAGACCATTTTCATCGAAAAATTCGAAAATTACAGACATTTGGGCAAATTGATAAGCACTCAGTTCCGAGGAACTAGAGCGCCAAAAATCCAGTTCACACTGTAGGAAGAGATGGATGGCTCAATTTCCTTTTTAGATACCGCAATCTACCGTATGAGTGAACAGAGGTTGATGACAGGTTGGTAGCAGAAACCATATAGTTCAGGAAGAATCTCAAATTACATGCTAACCATTCAATGTGCACAAAAGTAGGAACCGCCACCAAATTGCGCCAGAAAGCAATACAGTTGACCACCCATCGCTTCACAAAGAGAACATGGAAAAGCCTACAAGACACATACTGAATAATGGCTACCCAAAGAATTTTCTTAATAGAGTGAGAATAAAATGTTTGACAGCACAAAAGTGACTTAACAACGGAGTAAAGTAGGATATAAACGGAATTGGGTACGGCGAAATATTAGTGAGATGATATTCATTGACAAAGATTCAAACTATATTAATTTGAGAACGGACGTTCAGAAGCTGAGTCAGAATTACACCAACATAATAAGACGTATGACCTAATGTTGCAAGTTCATTACATATTAAGCGATGTGAAATCGTTAATATTTCACATTGCAGTGACGTCATATTTTGGAATTGTGGTTTGTGACGCGTCAAATTGGGATGGAATGAATTTGGTGTTTATTTTAATTTATGTTATCGAATGATGCTTAGTTTTTGATGTATGGAACATCCTTCGTTGTGTTTTTCGCCATCTTTTTTTCATGTTACTTGTACTATATGACTGTGTAGTAGGAAATGTGGAACACGATTAATTTAGAGGTGACTTTTGAATGAAGAAAGAATGCTCCACATAACCTGAAAATTGTTTATACTTTCAGCCTTTGAAAAAGAAATGAAAGTCTATTTCGAAACGTTGGCAAGTACTGTTTTTGGCGCTCTTGTTCCTCGTAACAGAGTGCTTATCAATTTGCCCAAATGTCTGTAATTTTCGAATTCTTCGATGAAAATAGTCTTAAACGATTTGGTTCGACTAACTGATCAAGAATCCGTGGTCGAAAATTAATTCTGTCCGGCCAGTCCGGCCGGCCGTAGGCACGATAACTCTCGAACGGAATGAGCTAGACAGTTGAAATTTTCAGAGTAGGTTTGGGAGATAAATATCTCGGCTAAGTTCGTTATTGGGCAAAATCAGACAGACGGTTTCGGAGTAACGAAAAAAAATTTTTTTACATCACAAATTCCAAATTAAATTTTTTTCAATATGCAGTTTTACCATAAGAATCTATTGATATCATTTTTAACTCTAAGAAGCTAATACTTTCGGAGATATGATTATTCAAAATTTCAATAATAAATCTTATTTCTATGTTTTCACAGAATGATATAATTATTCTATCTATGAATTGTTATAATGTCAACTTATTTTCCTGAGAAATGACATTGTCTAATTCATTTCAGCAATCTTAGAATTATGAGAATTATAATATGATATCATACTTTTTGTAGGTTGTTATTTTCATGCCGATGGTCAATCCATATGATGATGGGAATGGTAATGGTAAGTTTGGTAATATTGAGTTCAGAATATCTCCATTAAAAACAAAACTGGAATATTGATGTATTGGAGTGGATTTGAGGAAAGAATATATATTATCGTTCATCATAGAATTGAGGAATGAATATCTCGGATGAGTTCGTTCTTGGGTAGAATTCGTCTATTGGTTTTGCATTGATAACTTTTGGCACTCATGTTGAATTTGAATTCTTCTATGATGTTTGAATTCAATTTCTGCTCTAAGATGAATTTATTTCATAAGAATCCATTGATATAGTTCCCAACTCTGAGAAACCAATACTTTCGGAGATATAATTTGTCTGTTTGAACAAGAGCGCCAGAAAGCTCCTGTCCACAGGGCTTGAACCAATTTTTTTTTACCACAACCCACTAATTTCGACACATTAATCTCATTACATTTCAAACTACACTTTATCTTGGTAATACGCATTACAGATATTCTAATTCATGTTCGAACGATATGAAAAGAGTCAAAAGAAATATATCCTAGCCGTAAAATACTGCTCTACAAAACCTTAATGTATACGTGTCAATTATATCTTAATTAATCTATTGAAATTCTCAGGGTAGGTTGCACATCCGAATGCGACTGTTGAGTTCATGAGCATAATCGTCCGCACGGTTTTGATGAAATGTTGTTTTACCAATAACTCAAACAATACATATCTTATCGAATTGAAACTTGGTGACTAGTTGTAGAATGCGGACACCAAGACTCAAGCGAATTTTTGTGAGGATCCTATTACCAAAGAGTTTTAAAAAAATCATCGAAAAACATTTCAGAAACTATCCGTCCCAGATCGCTGAAATTTGCGAGATCTTTCAAAACCTAACTTTACAGCCAAGTTCTTAATTTTAACAAGGTCGGATCTATATTTTTGGAAATTAAAAAAAAAGCCGAGCCGCCTTGGGCGTATTCAGTAGCTGGATAGGTGGCCATTGCCACGAAAACTGAAATCTGAAATTTCGTTATTTCATCAATAACTCAAAAATTATTTTTTTTTCTCATAAACTAACCGCCAGAATCCACACTAGCCTTCGGACTGCCATTTTACAATCCAGTACAAAATTTCAACTCGATCCGTATGAGGCATGCATATACAATATAACATATGCGCAAAAGCTCCTGACTTCACGTCTGTGATTTTTGATCATTTTTCTGGGACTGCTCCTGTTATGTTCGAATGAACTGATGGTTTCCGAATGAATAGAAATCAGTATCATGAAGTTAACACCATGACGAGATGAGCTGCAAGCGGCTTTCACAGTTGATGGAACTCGAAGTGATCCGAGCAACACCGCTTTCTGCATTCTGTGTGCTAAATCCTCGGCAAGGGGTTTACAGGCCAGAGTAATCTTCAATTCGGTCACGTAATTCGCTTTCATTCCGCCTAGGCATCCCATTATTAGTAGGACCATCCTAACTTTATGCCTTGGATACAGGATCCCCAGTTAGAGCAATAAATCCTTGTAACTGTCCCTCTTCTTTCATCACCATACTATTTTCTACGGGGGAGGAAAATTCGATGACAAACAATTCCTTGATTTCTTTGTCCAGCAGGAGTATATCTGGCTTTATGGCGTGGACCTGCTGAGTTGTAACTGTCCCTCTTCTTTCATCACCATACTATTTTCTGCGGGGGAAGAAAATTCGATGACAAACAATTCCTTGATTTCTTTGTCCAGCAGGAGTATATCTAGCTTTATGGCGTGGACCTGCTGAGTTGTAACTGTCCCTCTTCTTTCATCACCATACTATTTTCTGCGGGGGAGGAAAATTCGATGACAAACAATTCCTTGATTTCTTTGTCCAGCAGGAGTATATCTGGCTTTATGGCGTGGACCTGCTGAGTTGTAACTATCCCTCTTCTTTCATCACCATACTATTTTCTACGGGGGAGGAAAATTCGATGAAAAACAATTCCTTGATTACTTTGTCCAGAAGGAGTATATCTGGCTTTATGGCGTGGACCTGCTGAGTTGTTGGAATCGGATATTCCCAACAACTATTTCAATCTCCAGAGGTAAATATGGTAGTACTGGTTCGTCTCCTATATCATGAATCTTTATCAGATCAGGAGTAGAGAATTCGGAGTGCTGCATTATGTCTTTCCACTTTTATGATGTTCTTCTTATTCTATCTCGCATTCATCACCCCATCGTGACAAGCCAAAATAAATACCTCCGTTTTCGACTCGAGCCCAGCTGACTTCAAAAAGGCGAAGGATAGTTCTTCCGACAGGACCTGATCTTTCGAACTCCTGAAATATATGGAGTGCAGGTGTTTACCCATGAGATCTCCGAGTAGTGTTCTCAGTTGTGCCTGTCTCATCTCTCTGACAACCCTTCTTTGGTCTGTTGGAGTGATAGGTGTTCCTGCTAGCTCATGATCGACCTCTGAGATTATCATTATCATTATTATTAATCTGACCCTCCTAATTAATGTTAATTTTTGTTTGCGACTTATACGGGAGCCTACACCTCATATATTATTCCGTATTCGGTTTATCATGACAAAAAATTGTTTGAAATTCGCACCATTTTCCTTTCGATCGCTTCATACATCACTACTAATAACTTTGATCGATCAGTTTTATGAAGATTCGTTCAGTCATGTCGTTCGTTTAATACGGACGAATAACATCTTCTACTCATTATTGACATTTCACTGAATACATCGTCTTATAGTTACTTCATTATTAAAAAGAATGGGCACACCCGTTTGATCTCTTGATTTATTCAATGGAGGACATAGCCTGAGGTACTCCTATTTCCTTCAATCAGCGCGGATTAATGTTTCCGATACAGCAAAGTAGATCGGGTAACTTGGAGCCGCATTCTGACATCTCAGTCTATAGGTTCTTCTGTTCACGCTGTTCGAATAATGATATATTTATAACAGTCATTATGGTGAGGATGTTGCGAATACGACAATCGAATGAATCTAGCCATTGTATTGAAAGTTGCATTTCCTCGTTTAGATTACGCTGCTCAATAAGACGAATGACGTTCTGTGTGATCTCAGAAAAACGTAATAGTATAATATTGTGATACAAGTGTATAAGCAAGCCTTCAAAGCACGCCCAACAAGATTGAAGGAACTCGTTCGGAAACTATGTGTCAGATTACGCAGAAATTCTGCACAATAAATAAGCCGCATTTTATTTCCAACAATAGAGATCCAATTGAATTGAAATCTAGTACTGTAACGTTGTTCGAGCGGTATTTTTAGTAATCAAATTTGTTATTAATTATAAAACGAGCGTCAACCCAAAATATGTAATTTTTAATCTTCCAAGATAACGTGCCGTTTCACTTCCCCACTAATCATCCTCCTCTCGATGTGTTTTAGAACATGCGTGAAACGGCCGTTCTCATCAACTCACAATTACACATGTATAAACTAATCACACAATTTAACTATATCTTACATCCCCCCTTCCAAGATAAAACTCATTCATATCCCAGAGTAGTCTTTTGAAAGAAATACAATATTCATAATTATTAATAAATGAAACAAAAATATTATATTATACTAGAGCTAACTAGAACTATTTAACAAATTTACATTTCAATAGAATATATAAATTCAATATTCATTTGGAAACCTAATTGGTTTATTAATTAGATTTCTATCTCTTAAATTATAATTACTAACATTTATACAATCTCCATTTATATTTTCACTAGAATTTTCCTTACCTGGCGAACACCTATCGATAAGGTGTTCCCTGTTCCTTCTATAGAATTTATTATTTTCATTAGCTATTAAATAAGATCTAGGTTCATTACATTTTGAAACAATTTTCCCTTTATGCCAAGAGTTATCTAATCTAAAATAAACATCTTTATTTCTCATATTCCTCAGAGGTCTACTGTTTCTGTCATAATAAAATTTTTGTTTATTTTGTCGCTTCATAATATTCTTTCTCAAACTCTCAACATCATTAAGCTTTGGCACAAGTAAGGAGTCCTTCATTGGAAGTGAATCTTTAAGTCGTCTGTTCAAGAATAATTGGGCTGGAGACAAACCAATATCGGGCACTGGGGTGTTACGATATTTGAGCAAATACAGTAGGACATTTTCATCATTTCTTCCTGATTTTTTTAGAACGTTTTTACATATGTTAACTGATTTTTCAGCCATACCGTTGCTTTTAGGGTAGTTGGGACTAGAATAAATTAATTTAATATTATATTTTTCTGCAAAACTTTTAAATTAAAAGGAATTGAATGGGTTGTTGTCAGATATTATTTTATTAGGAAATCCAAAATTAGAAAATATTTCAACGAGTACTTCTATGACATTTTTTATGCTTTTTGACTTTATATATTTGAAATCAATCCATTTCGAGTAGTAATCTACGACAGTTAAGTATGATTTACTTTTATAATCAAATATGTCAATTCCTATTTTCTCCCAAGGTCTATTTGGAAATTCATGGTGTAATAAGGGTTGCTTAGAATTATTATACCTGTAATGATTGCATGTATCACATTTAAGAATATAATCTTCGATTTGTTTCGACATTCCCGGCCAAAATAAACACTCCCGAGCACGAGCTCTACATTTATTGATCCCAAGGTGACCTTCATGGATTTTTTCTAAAATTTCTGTTCTTTTATTTTTCGGTATAATCAGTCTATCTCCGTAAAATAATAATTTTTCATATTCAGATATATTATCTCTAATATTGTAGTAGTTTTTTTAAGTCATTTGACAATTTTTTGTATTTTTTCCAACCATTCTTAAGATTTTGCTTCATCTCACAGAGGATTTCATCCTTATTAGTAGCAATTATTAATTCAGATAATTTATTATCAGAAATTGGTAATATTTCTGTTAAATCATGCACCTGAATTTCTTCATGGTCAACTATAGTTGTATCTAATATACTAGCCCGAGATAGAGCATCAGCAATGAACATCTGTTTCCCAGGTAAGTATTCAACTTCTAATTCATATTTAATTAATCTGTATAATAGTCTCTGCAACCTAGAAGAAACTTTATTTATGTCCTTTTTGAAAATGCTTACCAATGGTTTTTGATCGGTATGAATTTTGACCTGTCTACCATAAATATAAAAATTGAACTTTTCCACCGCAAATACAATCGAGCTTAACTCTCTTTCAATATTCGCGTATCTTTTTTCGGTATCTAACAATGTTCTAGAGGCAAACGCCACTGGCTTTCCTTCTTGCATAAGACAGGCGCCAAAGCCCTCCATTGAAGCATCACATTGTACAATTACTTCTTTATTAACATCAAAATGTTTCAGGATAGGAGCTTGTATGAGTAAATTCTTTATTTTATTCATAGTATCAGTGTGTATTTTTTCCCATTGAAATAAAACATTTTCTTTAGTAAGTTCTCTTAAAGGCGCAGTTAAAGCAGACAAATTTGGAAAAAACTTTCCTAAATACTTGATTATGCCCAAAAATCTAAGTAATTCCTTTTTATTAGTTGGAAGTTTCATCTTTTTTATAGCATCAGTCCTTTGTGGATCAATTTTGACACCGTTCTCTGATACAATAAAAACTAGTATTTTTATTTCTGATTTTTTATATTGAAACTTATTCTTATTGAACGTAATCCCGTTCTTTTTAGCAATTTCCAACACTTTAATCAATTTTTCATCATGTTCTTCCTCTGTTGAACCTGAGATAATCAAATCATCTATATATATTGCATCATTTAATACATCCCCAAAAATTTCTATATTTTTTCTTTGG
Organism: Halyzia sedecimguttata; assembly: GCA_937662695.2. Taxonomy (NCBI): domain Eukaryota; kingdom Metazoa; phylum Arthropoda; class Insecta; order Coleoptera; family Coccinellidae; genus Halyzia; species Halyzia sedecimguttata. The sequence goes on from OW569411.2 coordinate 73,416,308, forward strand.
AATATTTCAGCTGAGGTATTTATTCCGAATGGTAGGCGTAGGAATTTATATCTGCCAAAAGGGGTAGAAAATGTACAAAGTTTAGATGAATCATCATCTAATGGTATCTGATAAAACGAGTCCCTTAAATCTAATAATGAGAAAAATTTTTTATTTCTAAGATTACCCAGTATTTGATCTGGTGATGGGATCTGAAAATGCTCGCGTTTTAAATACTTATTTAATTCAGACGGATCTAAGCAAATGCGCAATTTTTTATCTTTTTTTTCTGTGATCACTATATTGTTTACCCATTCTGTAGGTTCAATTTGTCGACTTATAACGCCAGCTTCGACTAAATCATTCAAAGATTCTTTTAATTTAGGTATAAGCTTCATAGGTATCCTTCGCGAACCATGAATTATAGGAATAGCGTTTTCAGTAAGCTCTAATCTACAAGGTTTACCAGGAAAACACCCTAAGTTATCAAATACCTCCCTAAAAGATGATATTATTTCATATTTCGAATTGAACTTTATTGTGGAAACTTCATTTACGTGTTTGATTAAATTCAAATTCAAGCATGCCTTCAGACCCAATATTGGCTTGTCTGCATTGTCCACAATATAAAATAATAATTTTGACATATTACCCCTTACAAGCAGTTAATCTCTACAGATCCTCTTACTTGCACCAACTTCTTTCCAAATGCCATTAAGTTAACATTGACAGGTGAGATGCTGTCCAATAGACCAACTCCATTACAGTAGACTCTCGTTGGAAGAAAGTTGCACTCCGCACCAGTGTCAAGCTTGAAATATACATTAATATTATTAACAAGAATATATTCATATAATCCATTAATATTTTTTAAATCATTTATATTCAATTGGTTAACATTAATTGTATCAATAAATAGTTCATCATTGTTCAGCGAAATAGTTTCTATTGGATATTCTTTTCTATTAACTTTCGGTTTTGATTTTTTAAATAAACAGCAAGATGCAAAATGATTATTTTTACCACAATAGGAACAAACTTTACCAAAAGCAGGACATTTATTGATTTGATGCTTATAATTGCATTTAGGACATGTCTTATTATTGATATGAATTTTATTTACGATTAAAGAATTTGAATAACTAGATTTATTTTCTGAACAACTAATCTGATTTAAAGGTTTACTTATCTTATGAGAATTTTTCTTTCTATTGACCATATCAATCGTATATTCAGGTTTTTTTTGTTCATCCATGATAACATTAGCCTGCTGCTTGCTTAGTTCCATGATGTTGCACATTTCTTCTGTCTTCTTCAACGATAGTCCCTCATATTGCAGCAACTTCTCCCTCAAGCCATCGTCCTTCAAACCCAATATAATTTTGTCTCGTACCATTTCTTCTTCATCTGTATATTCACAATTTTTCGATAATGTCTTAATTTCCGTTATGAAATTAGCTAACGACTGACCTTCCTTCTGAGTACAACGCAGAAACTTGTATCTTTCAAATACTACGTTTTTATTCGGCTCACAATATTTTTTGAAAGCAGTTTTGACTTCTTCCAACTTGGTTGTTGCAATTTTTAGTTTAAGGGTATTAAAAATTTCTATACCTTCATCTCCAATTAAATTGAGAAATATTGCTACTTTCTTCTGTTCGGATGCATCTTGATCCACCGCAGCCAGCATATACAGTTCAAATTTTTGAATCCACATGGCCCAGTTTTGTCCCATGTTACCGGAAAATTCCATCACATGCGGCACTCTAAATCCTTCCATATTTCGGTAATCTTCGTTAATTTCTTCAAATTTGTATTTTCGGTTTTACAACCTGACACCATTAACGTTGTTCGAGCGGTATTTTTAACACGCTTTTATATTAGCTTGGGTTGTATCTGACTATGTATGTATGTAACGGAATCTTTGAACTTAATTTTCACCAGTTTCCAGAAGTCTGATTAATTTGAAACTTTGCATACGTATCAAGGACCGATGACAATGCAATAATTTGATAACAGAGTCCCATTATCCTTATTGGGACCGCCAGGATTAATAAATTCTTTTATAGATCCTCTGTAGTAGAGTAAGAATCATAATGATAATGAAATGATGAGATTGCGAAATAATTTGTGAGACATTTCAATACCACATGTCAACAAATAACTAATTGATAAATCGAACTAAACAATGAAAAATAAATAATAGTTTAAAAAAACTAAAAAAACACGCTTTTATAGCTAACCGAACTAAAAATTAGAAAATAATTTTTAATTTCAGAGAGTTTATAATACAGTAGTAGAAGATCGAACAATCAATCAGAATTTATCACCTCAAAATAAAATTATAATAAAGTTTAAGTTATTAACAAAAGAATTCAATTCAGAGTAAAAAGCGTGGGGTGCATTTTACTACTTTTCATAACTCTCTTCTCATAGATAGTTGCCAATAGAATGGTTGCTACATTTACTTTATCAAGCACCCCACGCTGTTTACTCTGAATTGAATTCTTTTGTTAATAACTTAAACTTTATTATAATTTTATTTTGAGGTGATAAATTCTGATTGATTGTTCGATCTTCTACTACTGTATTATAAACTCTCTGAAATTAAAAATTATTTTCTAATTTTTAGTTCGGTTAGCTATAAAAGCGTGTTTTTTTTAGTTTTTTTAAACTATTATTAGTAATCAAATTTGTTATTAATAATAATACGAGCGTCAACCCAAAATATTAATTTTTAATCTTCCAAGATAACGTGCCGTTTTACTTCCCCACTAATCATCCTCCTCTCGATGTGTTTTAGAACATGCGTGAAACGGCCGTTCTCATCAACTCACAATTACACATGTATAAACTAATCACACAATTTAACTATATCTTACAGTACTCGGTTGAAAAATAGCGGATTGAAGGTACAAACAATATTCCGGATGGGTTTAACTCTTAAACTGGTTGGCCAATTGTACCCAATAATGAACATAGCTGCCCTATTAGGATGCGGAATCTGCACTGAAAATTCCAAGCCGCTGTCTCCTTCCGTTCGAAAGTAGACGGATAGTTTCTGCGATATAGAGTTTTTTCAATGATTTTCTATGATTTTTTTAATGTTCTAGTGATATGATCGTCACGAAATTTCGTAAAAATTTGAGCGTCGCCATTCTACAACTAATAACCTTGTTTGAATTGGAATAGTTTAATACATTTTGAGGAGGAAATAATAATGCAATTTCAGAACTCAAGAACTGTTTGGCCGATTATGCCCATTAAAACGATCTTGTCGGTCGTAGTGGGGCCCGCCACCTACCCTGAAAATTTTAAGTCGTTATCTTTTTCCGTTCTCAGGTTATCGTTGCAACGACAGGCTAGCCGGACAGAATCAAATTTGACATCGAATGCTTCATCAGGGGGTCGAACTCAATCCTTTGAGATCATTTTCGGCAAACCTAATTCTTCACCTCCGGCTATCATTTTGCCCAAATGTCTGTAATTTGTAATGAAACCTTTCCCGAATAATTCATATATTATGTTCCGATCCAGACATATATTGATAATGTATATTATTTTAAACAAGCTTTTGCGCGCATATTCTACTGTCTACTTACCTCTATTGGATACTCTACTACGAAGCTTTTATGACATGTACATGTACATTCATTTCATACCATGACAGACTTCAGAAATGAATCGTCTATAAACACAGAATTTTAATTCTGACATATTATGTATTTTACTGGAATTTAAATAAGAAAAAACTTACTCCTCAAGTAACTCCAGGATACGATTTTTCCGAGTTTTGATTGGATCGGATTCGTATTTTTCGAGTTATTGAGAAAATAACAACCAAATTTCAGATGGGTATTACTCCAGAAACGTTTGGTCGATTATGCCTATTAACAAGCTACCCTAAAAATTGCAAGTCGCTATCTCTTGCGGTTCCCAGTTTATTGTGAAATAAATAATAGTTTTCAATAATTTTGTTTAAATTTTACAGTCATATGATTATCATGAAATTTCACACCCGTCTTTATGCTGATATTATAGAACTAGTAACCGAGTTTCATTTCGATCAGATCTGTATTATTTGGGTTATCGAGAAAATAATATTCCAGATGGGTATCACTCCAAAACCGTTTGGTCGATTATGCCTATCAACAAAGTCAAATGTCGCATTTGCTTGAATACAAATTGCAAGTCGCTATCTCTTCTCCCAGGCTATGGCTAGAATGATATAAATTTTCATAATTCTTTCAAACTTTTCTAGTGATACGATTCACACAAACTTCCATAAATGTCTTTGTGTCGATATTCTACAACTAACTACCAAATTTCAATTCGATCGGATCTGTATTCCTTCTCTAAAATTTCAATTGGCTATATTATTTCGATCACAAGTTATCGTGGCCGGCCTATCGGTCGGACATAATCAAAATTGATATCGAATTCTTCATTAGTGGGTCGAACATAATCATTCAAGGCCAATTTTGGCAAAAAATTCGAAAGTTACAGACATTTCTGCAAAATGATGGCACGCTAACAGAACATGCGCGTAAAAATTTGAAGAATAAATCCAAGTTTAGAAGAATCGAATTTGGGATAATCTCAAATAATGTTCTATGATAACTAAAATGACTCTCGGATTATTTTTCGAAAATATTCAATCGTTCAAGACATCCCTGACTCCAAATGTTAGATTTTGTGGAGATTCTCATCTCTGCATTATCCTAAGATGTTCCTTCTTCAGTACGAGTTATCGGTAACGCGTAAAAAGCAATATACTTATACAGTGTGGTCCAATGAAAGCATAACACTTCGATTTTCCGGCTTTAAAATGAAAATGTGGAAAATCACTGGAACCCGTCAATTCCTGATTCGAGGGAGAACAACTTTTCCGCTCTTTGCATGCCCGTAGCTGCAACCCTCTAGCGGTGGTGAGCACAACTCCTAGATTTTGAATAGGGATGAGGGATTTTGCGATAACTCATTGTGAAGATCTTATTGAGTACTATCAGATTCGGAAATTTCGCTTCAGAAACTCCACCTGTAAGGTAGTAAGAAGAATATTTATGTTCTATGTTTTAGTTGACATAATATTATATCATGCGCAATGTAAGATGATGATCACGGGGAGACGAGGTAGGAGGGGTCAGTCAGATAGTTAGCGTAATGAAGAGAAGTGTAGCCAGAGAGACAAATAAATTACTAATCAGAAATAAGTTGTTTAATATAAAATTACTCAACTTTATTCCCAATCAATAACATTACATGGTGTCAGGTGTTGTTAAAATTCATTCAAGAAGAAATGGATACGCTGAGAATTCCACCGACGATGAATTTCAAACACGGCAATATAGCGAAGAACTGGAACACGTGGTTCCAACAATTTGAGATTTTCATTCTCGCTTCTGGAAAATCGAATGCAGAAGAATGGATTAAAATTGCCACATTCTTAAATTTAATTGGAGAGGAAGGAGTTGAAATATTTAATACCTTCAATGTTCAATTTGATAAGGTGAAATTGAATGATATAAAAAAAAAATTCGACACATATTGTGAACCAACAAAAAACTTGGTATTCGAAAGATACAAGTTTCTTCAATGCAACCAGAAGGAAGATCAAACAATGTCGCAGTATATTACTGAATTAAAATCACTGGCTGCTACGTGTGAATATCAAGAGCAGGATAATATAATCAGGGACAGAATCGTTATGGGTTTATTAGACCAGGACCTACGAGAAAAACTTTTACAAGTGGAGAAACTCACTTTGGCGAAGACTGAAGAAATTTCAAGAGTCCATGAGCAGAACAAGAAACAGATGCAGGAAATGAACGACAAACCCTCAACATCAGTCGATGTTATCAGATCCCGAAGGAACGAAAAGATAAGTTATCCTTCTACTACAATTTAAAAAAAAAATATATACAAAAAACATAATAAATATGAAAAATGTCATAAATGTGATAGTATTCATGATTATGGTAAATGCCCAGCATTTGGAAAATTTTGTTTCTCATGTAAAAAGAAAAATCATTTCGAGTCTTGTTGTTTCAAAAAAAGAAACAATCATAAAAATGTTAATTATCCCATAAAAAATGTGAATGATATTGATATTCAATACTTTTCAGATAGTGATGATGATTTTTTAATAGATAATGTAGATTTATTATATAACAGTGAAAATGCAAAACAAATAGATAAATTAGGTATCAATCGTAGAAAATTTGAATTAGCAGAAGATATAATTATTAATGATAAATTGGTTTCCTTTAAAATAGATACTGGTGCAGAATGCAATGTTCTTCCTATTGAAACTTTGGAAGCTATTGATCCAATGGCATCGATCACCCCTCAAAATGTAATTTTGACAGCCTATAATGGGAACAAGCTTCAAGTCAAGGGGTCCACAGGGCTAGATTGTGTGATTCGTGGTAAGATTCACCATCTGAAATTTTTTGTTGTGAACAATGGTGGTAAGCCAATTTTAGGATTAAAATCTATATTGAATTTGAATTTATTGAAAGTGGTAGATAGTGTTTCTCAAGAATCCAATTTTCTCTCTCAGGGTGACGTAATTTTTCCTTCTAAAGAAATAGTTTTAGAAAAATACTCTGAAGTTTTTGATGGATTGGGATGTTTTCCTGGTAAACGCTATAAGTTTGTTTTGAAAGATGATTGTAAACCTTGTGTTTTTCCTGCTAGACGAATTCCCAAGAGACTCCTACCTGAATTTGAAAAATGTTTGAATAAGCTAGAAAAAGAAGGTGTTATTTGCAAACAAATAGAACCAACTGATTGGGTAAATAACATTGTTGTGACTGAAAAAAGTGATAAAAGTTTAAGAATTTGCCTAGATCCAACTGTTTTAAATGAATATATTAAAAGGGAGCACTTCCAGATACCATCACCTAATGAATTATTAGCAGACCTTAACAATAAAAAGTTTTTTTCAATTTTAGATCTTAAAGACTCGTTTTATCAGATTAAATTAGATGAATTCTCTTCTGAACTCACAACCTTTGCAACACATTTAGGGAGATATAGGTTTTTGAGATTACCTTTTGGTATAAACACTGCAGCTGAGGATTTTCAGAGACAAAATGCTCTTGTTTTTGGTGATATTCTTGGAAATAAAATATACATAGATGATTTAATTATTTCAGGTAGTACAGAACAAGAGCATGATGTAGTTTTAAAAAAAGTATTAGATAGAGCGAAGAAACTTGGGATCACTTTCAACAAAAATAAATTTCAGTTCAAGAAATTAAAGTTTTAGGGTTTAAAGTTTCAGAAAAAGGAATAGAAGTTGATTCTGACAGGATAGAAACTATATTGAAGTTGGAAAATCCAAGGAACAAAAAAGAGCTCCTTAGATTTTTAGGTCTTGTTAAGTATTTGGGCAAGTTTATACCAAATTTGTCTCAGATAACAGCGCCCTTAAGGCAACTCACTTGTAATAATGTTATTTGGAATTGGGAAAAGATTCATTCAGAAAGAGTGGATAGTATTAAAAAAGTTTTGACCTCACCTCCTTGCTTGGTGCATTATGATGATAAAAGTCCTCTTACCGTTCAGTGTGATGCAAGTATTGAAGGGATGGGGGCTTGTTTGTTACAGAAAGGTCAACCAATAGCCTTTGCTAGTAGGGCTCTCACAGACTGTGAGAAGAGATATGCCTGTATCGAACGCGAAATGGGTGCTATTTTGTTTGCAGCCGATCATTTCAGTTATTACATATATGGTCATGATAATGTGCTAGTGCAAACTGACCATAAACCTCTTGTTAGTATTTTTAAAAAAGATTTGAATAAGTTGTCAAGCAGGTTGCAAAGAATGCGACTTAAATTACTGAAATATAATTTTAAAGTTTCTTATTTGCCGGGTAAACAGATGTTCATTGCTGATATGTTGTCTAGGGCTCCTCTAAAATATTCTACTGAAGTACAAATAGAAAATTCTCATATTATTAGTTCAATTTCAAAGTTTATTCCTATGAGTAAAGAAAAAATTTCTGGGGTGAAGAATGAATGTGAAAGGGATGAGGTTCTCTCATTGGTACGAAAATATATTTTTACTGCATGGCCAAAAAATTTCAAAAAGTTACCAGATTCAATCAAAAAATTTTTCCAGATTAAACATGAGCTGAGTATTGATAATGATTTGATTTTTTATGGCGATAGAATTATAATTCCTAAAAATTTGCGATATCAAATGTTGAAGAAACTACATGAAGGTCATTTAGGAATAAATAAATGTAGGAATAGGGCAAATGAAAGTATTTACTGGCCAAATATGAGTAGAGATATAGTTGATTATGTGAATAATTGCCATATTTGCCTGAAATTCAAAGATAACAATCCTCGGTTACCTATGTTATCTCATGATATACCTAAAAGACCTTGGCAAAGAATTGGTGCTGATATTTGCGAATACAAGGGAAACACCTTTTTAGCAATAATGGACTATTATTCGAAATGGATTGAGTAGAGAAGCATGAGGTTCAAAACGGCACAAGAAGTGTCTAGACTGTTAATGAAAGTCTTTTCTTTTCATGGTTTCCCTGATTATCTAGTAGCAGATAATCAACCTTTCAATTCAGTTCACCTAAAACAGTTTCTTGGTCAATATAATATAACTTTAATAACATCCAGCCCGAACTATCCTCGAGGCAACGGACTAGCTGAAAAATGTGTTAACATTTGCAAAAATATGTTGAAGAAATGTCACGCTGAGGGAGGAAATCTTGATTTTTATCTTTTAAAATACAGAAATACTCCAATATCAGGTATTGGCTTGTCACCAGCACAAATACTTTTCAATAGGCGTTTGAAAGACAATCTACCCACTGTGGATACTTTGCTTGAACCTAATCTAATAAAAAATTGGTTCAAGCACTGACGTGAAGTCAGAAGCTTTTGCGCGTATGTTCTATTGTCCATACTTCTGTATTGGACACCCTTAATCGAATTTACCATGGTAAATTATGTTGTCCATTCTCCTGTATTGGACACTCTCAATTCGAATTTACCATGGTAAATTCGAATTAAGTGTCCAATACAGGAGAATGGACAACATAATTTACCATGGTAAATTCGATTAAGGGTGTCAAATACATAAGTATGGACAATAGAACATACGCGCAAAAGCTTCTGACTTCACGTCAGTGCTTGAACCAATTTTTTTTTCGTGACTTTTTAAAAATTTTCTAGGGGTACGGTTCTTGAAATTTTTTTTTTCGTCATTTTTTTCAAATTTTCTAGGGATACGATTCTTACAAAATTTTAAACACGTCTTTATGTTGATTTTCTACTACTAGTTACCAAGCACCAATTCGATCGAATATTTATTTTTTGAGTTATCAAGGAAATAATATTCCAGGTGGGTATAACTCGGAAACCGTTAGACCGATTATGCCCAAAAACGAACTCAACACTCTCTTTCGGATACGCAACCTACGTTGAAAATTGCAAGTACCTATCTCCTTTCGTTCGAAAGTTATCGAGGCAACGGTCACCCATCTACTGAACTCGCACAAGAATGCTCGAATCTCCAACAATATTTAACCGATCGTATTAAAACTTGAAACTTGGCAGAAGAGTTAGGTTATGAAGGCTCTTGCAAAATTTCAGCAATTTCAAACGAATAGTTACTGATATATAGAATTTTTTTTTTTATTTTCAATGATTTATTAAAAATTTTCTACAAATGCTATCCTCACCAAATTTTGCAAACATTTCCGCGTTGGCATTCTACAACTAATAACCATGTTTGAATTCAATCGGTTCAGTATTTTTCGTGTTAATGAGGAACAAAAAACCACAAAATTTCAGAAAATTTCAGATGGCTATAACTCTGAAACCGTTTGGCCGATTATGCTCATAAACAAACTGAAATGTCGCGTTCTGGTGTTCATCCTAACAGGAAAATTTCAAGCCGCTATCTCATTCCGTTCTCAAGTTATCGTGACAACAAAAATATTTTTTAATAATTTTTTAAAAATTTTCTAGCCATACGATTCTCACAAAATTCCACAAACGTGGTTAAGATCATATTCTACAACTACCCACGAAGTTTCAATTTGATCGGATTTATATTGGTTGAAAACAAAATTATTACTCGGAAACCACTGGGCCGATTATGCCCATTAACGAACTTGTCCGTCGTATTGAGATGCGTCACCTACCCTGAAAATTTCAAGTTGCTAGCTCTTCTCGTTCTCAAGTTATCGTGGCAACGGCCGGACGGCCGTACGGCCGGACGGCCGGACGGACAGAATCAAATTTGACCTCGAATTCTTCATTGAGGAGTCGAACTTAATCGTTTGAGACCATTTTCGTCAAAAAAATCGAAAGTTACAGACATTTGGGCAAAACTATAACGCGATGTTCCCCAGAACATACGCGCAAAAATGAATAATTACATAATACTTTGAAATTGCGTCAACAGAATCAGAAATTTTTCTATGATAAACATACACAAAATTTGCCAGAAGGAAAAGTTGGTAGTAAAGTTGTATTCAAATTGAATGATAAGTGGGAGAACGGCATTATTACAAAAAATTGTGATGAACCAAGATCTTTTATAATTAAGGATGAGTCAGGAAAATTGTATAGACGAAATAGGCAACATTTAACTGTTAGAAAGGAAACACCAACCAGGGAACCTTACTTTTCAAGAAGTTCTGTTCATGATACATGTAATTGAAATTTTGTGTATCTGTATTGACTGTATATATGTATTTGATGACTTATGTAAGATAATGTAGGTCATTCTGTATATTATCTATAGGTTAAGATGTTTGTGATCTTATAGGAGGGGATGTAAGGTAGTAAGAAGAATATTTATGTTCTATGTTTTAGTTGACATAATATTATATCATGCGCAATGTAAGATGATGATAACGGGGAGACGAGGTAGGAGGGGTCAGTCAGATAGTTAGCGTAATGAAGAGAAGTGTAGCCAGAGAGACAAATAAATTACTAATCAGAAATAAGTTGTTTAATATAAAATTACTCAACTTTATTCCCAATCAATAACATTACACATCGATAACAAAATGATAGGAAAATTAATGGGAGAAGTACTTTTGTGATTAGTTTTTTAAATGCTGGAAATGGGCACCATTCACTATACTTGCGCCGGGATATACACATCTTGTTCTCTTAAAAGAAATCAAAGAATGTAAACTGGAGGACTACAGGATCATTTTAGAATGGACAATGATGCGTTTAATACTTTGCTGAATTTCTTTCAAAGTGGTATAGATACAGAAGTTACAGAAGCAATAAATAATTATATCATGGACTTGTCTAATATTTATGAAGTTTCACTAGATCCTGATATTTTTGAATTTTCAAATATTATATAATGATACCATTTGCTCCACTGCCTGATTTTTTTTTGGCTTTCCCTTGTTCAATTCATTTCTGAAGGCTCAACGGAAGCTGTCGATTTTTTTACAATAAATAATCTATCTGCAACGGGGTTTATAGTTTCATACAAATCAACCAATCAATCATAATATTATGTATGTGCCCTTAGATACCTCTTTGAATATTCTGTGCTCATTATTTGCCACAACAATTTTCGAAAAACGAGTAGCTCGGTGAATTATGTTAGAAAATTAATAGACAAGGGCTGCACCATTTCTGAAAAGTTGTAACATATTTTTGTGGCTGATCAAAATATTAATAAGTATTTAATATATGAATTTGTCACGCGAAATCCGCTTGAAGATTGAATACTTTTAAAATGTTCGTAGCTCAACGAAAACACCTTCAGTTTGCATAAAGCCACTACCTCTGTTCCACTTGATATTAAGCAATGGGAATGTCCTTATCTTGAGTCGAAGCATCGTGAGAATCGTCCCTCCACGTGCAGTTTTCGATTACTCCTCTGAATTTGTCGCGCCGGGAATTCAGATCGATTGGAACGTCTCGCACCACATCAGATGCGAGACGCGCTAGGCGTTTGTGCTAACTTCACGTTTGAGTTTGGAGTGGAGTGAAGGAGCGTGACATCGGAAGTCAAGAAAAACTGCACGTGAAGGGCCCGCTTAGAGCCATCTGAAAGGTTGCGGCTATTTCCTCAATAACTCAAATATTGCAATTTTGATCAAATTTAAACGTAGTAATTACTTATAGAAGGCCGACAAAAGCCGCAAATATTTGCGAAATTTCGTTAGGATCTTATAAGTAGAAAAAAAATATATAATATTATTTTCAAAGATTTTATATTCAGCACATATATTAGAGCCGCAAATTTACAAACGATTCTATTCGTTATTTCACTCTTCATCTCATTCTTTTGATAGAAATGTCTAAGAATTTTTCCGTATTTGTAGTAACTATTATGGCAGAGTGAGAGAATTAGGGGATGTTTTATAAGAATATTGTCAATAGACTGAAATATAATTTATTGATCTTTAAAGACATTTAAACAATGTATTAGATATGAGGGGTCTAGAATCAAAGGCGGCAATCTCCATTTTTGAGGTTTCTGGATAATTGTGAGAAACTGTTTTTTTTTGTTCCTGAAAAGGCCAAGTATTGCTTTATTTACTTCTATACGATTATTAGTGTTGAAGAACCATGTTGACTTATATAATATCATATAATAATAATATAATACCTCACGGTTATTTTTATAAATAAAATTTAAATTTGGTGATTGCCGCTTCTGCAACCAAATTTAGGAGATTGTCATATTTGATTCTAAATTGTGTGCAATTCACTGTTAAAAATAAGAGTGGGTTATTTATATTATTCATTGAGGTGAACAGAACGGTTATACAAATTAGCAGGTATACTATTTTAAATCATAACTACAGGTAACTCTTCAACAAACTCACATTTTCAATATTAAATCCAAGCGGATTTTGCTGGATTTTGTTCTGTATCTTAATTCAAATCGCTTAAGCGTCTTTTAAACTATATGTCTATGTGTCTAACTCATTTTCGCAAAAAATGGAGATTGCCGGTTTTGATTCTAGACCCCTCATATGTCACACATGTACAACAATAGTGTCGTGATCAAATAGTAATGCCTCAATTCTTCAAGTTGAAATTTAACAATTTAATAGTTGTTACACAATATGTCGACACAGATGTCGAAATCAAATAGGTATGAAAAAATATCTGGCAATTCATTAGTACTAACATATACCCAATAATTACCTAGATTTGTATTCGAATCAATTTACTGTAATGTGAACGCTTGCTTTGGGATTGAACTACATGCCTATTAATTAACGTTATTCAACAATGGTCGGTTGTTTGCGTGACAAAATATAGCTGACATCAACGACGTTGTGGAATTTTCATCGTTCTGAATGATGGCAATTCGTTGATGATGAAGCTATATTGACCCCGTATTTCTGCCAATTGTTTTTCATTTTCAATTTATTTGCGCGATCCGCCACAGGAGTCGATGATCTTCCAATCGAGTTTCGTTTTCATCAGTTTAATTATATATTCGGACATTTTAGCATGTAAATCAAGATTGATCTCAAGAATCATTGAAACATTTAATGAAATTCTCCAATGTCTGACAAAGTGTCATACATAATTTTCATTGATCTAACTTCCTTCATCAAAACTGGTCAGTAAGCAAAACATTAATGACACAGCAATTTCAATATTTTTCACTTAAAAGTTTCTTTCTCAGATGAGTCGTAGCCTCAACAGATATTAAGGTTGGGAAAGTTTCGCAAATATCAATAAGTAACGCAAAACGAGCCTGGTGTTGGCGCTTGCATGAAATTATGTAGTTATGAAATAAGATCAAATGGTTACAAACGATTGGGTTCGACTCCCTGATGAAGAATTCGAGGTCAAGTTTGATTACGTCTGGCCGGCCAGTCAGCCGGCTGTTGCCACGATAACTTGAGAATCAAAAGAGATAGCGGCTTGAAATTTTCAGGTAGATGGTGCATCTCAATGTGACGGACAAGTTCGTTAATGGGCATAATCGGCACGAATTCAGACTTGGTGAGTAGTTATATATACAAAGAATATAAACCTTAGGACGTTTGTGAAATTTTGTGAGAATTGTGTTGCAAAAAATTATTATTTATGCCACGATAACCTAAGAACGGAAAGAGATAGCGAATTCAAATTTTCAGGTTAGGTTGTGAATCTGAATGAGACAATTAAGTTTGTTTATAGGCATAATCCGCAAAAACGGTCTTGGAGATATACCCATCTGAAATGTGTTTATTATTTCCTCAATAACTCGAAAAATACAATAACGATCCAACTCAAACATGGTTATTAGTTGTAGAATGCCAATGCAAAAATTCTTGCAAAATTTCCTGAGAATCGTATGACTAGAACATTTTTAAAAATTGGTTCAAGCACTGACGTGAAGTCAGAAGCTTTTGCGCGTATGTTCATTCTTCTGTATTGGACACCCTTAATTCGAATTTACCATGGTAAATTCGAATTAAGAGTGTCCAATACAGGAGAATGGACAACATAATTTACCATGGTAAATTCGATTAAGGGTGTCCAATACAGAAGAATGAACAATAGAACATACGCGCAAAAGCTTCTGACTTCACGTCAGTGCTTGAACTAATTTTTTTTTTCGTGATTTTTTTGAAATTTTCTAGGGGTACGGTTCTTAAAATTTTCTTTTTCGTCATTTTTTTCAAAATTTCTAGGGGTACGGTTCTTACAAAATTTTAAACACGTCTTTATGTTGATTTTCTACTACTAGTTACCTAGCTTCAATTCGATCGAATATTTATTTTTCGAGTTATCAAGGAAATAATGTTCCAGGTGGGTATAACTCGTAAACCGTTAGACCGATTATGCCCAAAATCGAACTCAACTCTCCCTTTCGGATACGCAACTTACCCTGAAAATTGCAAGTCCATATCTCCTTTCGTTCGAAAGTTATCGAGGCAACGGTCACCCATCTACTGAACTCGCACAAGAATGCTCGAATCTCCAACAATATTAAACCGATCGTATCAAAACTTGAAACTTGGCAGTAGAGTTAGGTTATGAAGGCTCTTGCAAAATTTCAGCAATTTCAAACGATCAGTTACTGATATATAGAATTTTCTTTTTTTTTTTTTCAATGATTTATTAAAAATTTTCTACAAATGCTATCCTCACTAAATTTTGCGAACGTTTCCGCGTTGGCATTCTACAACTAATAACCATGTTTGAATTCAATCGGTTCAGCATTTTTCGAGTTAATGAGGAACAAAAAACCACCAAATTTCAGAAAATTTCAGATGGCTATAACTCTAAAACCGTTTGGCCGATTATGCTCATAATCAAACTGAAATGTCGCGTTCTAGTGCACATCCTAACCTGAAAACTTGAAGCCGCTATCTCTTTCCGTTCTCAAGTTATCATGACAACAAAAATATTTTTTAATAATTTTTTAATAATTTTCTAGCCATACGATTCGCACAAAATTTCACAAACGTGCTAAGGTTCATATTCTACAACTACTCACCAAGTTTCAATTCGATCGGATTTATATTGGTTGAAAACAAAATTATTACTCGGAAACCGCTGGGCCGATTATGCACATTAACGAACTTGTCCGTCGTATTGGGATGCGCCACCTACCCTGAAAATTTCAAGTCGCTAGCTCTTTTCGTTCTCAAGTTATCGTGGCAACGGACGGCCGGACAGAATCAAATTTGACCTCGAATTCTTCATAGGGGAGTCGAACTTAAGCGTTTGAGACCATTTTTTTCAAAAATTCGAAAGTTACAGACATTTGGGCAAAACTATAACGCGACGTTCCCCAGAACATACGCGCAAAAATGGGTTCAAGCCCTGTGGACACGAGCTTTCTGGCGCTCTAGTTCAAACATACAAATTATATCTCCGAAAGTATTGGTTTCTCAGAGTTGGGAATTATATCAATGTATTCATATAATAGAACTGCATCCTAAAGGAAATTCAATTCAAATAATAGTTTATTTATCAAGATTAAATGAGCAATCATGAGAATGAGAAAAGCACCATGGAAGAAATCAAATTAAATCTGGCCAATTTTGCCCAATAACGAACTTAACCGAGATATTCATCTCCCTAAACTACTCTGAAAATTTCAACTACCTACCTCATTCCGTTCGAGAGTTATATCTATGTCTATGGATGAAAAGCAGTCTCACTACTCTCAGATCTCTTACTTCATGTTCAGTTCCGAAATGTAAGAATTTTCTGAGAAAAACTAATTTCGGAGCAAACAACTGAGATTTTTCTCACTTCGCTCACAATTCTTCGATAATGTCTCGGGAACATCATTTGACATTATGACAATTCATATTCATACATAGAATAATATCATTCTGTGACAACGTTGAAATACGATTTATTATTGAAATTTTGTAAAATCATATCTCCGAAAGTATTAGCTTGTTAGAGTTAAAAATGATATGAGTGTATTCTTATGATAAAACTTTTTATTAAAAAAAATTTAATTTGGAATTTGTTTCGTAAAAAAAAAATTTTTTTTTGTTACTCCGAAACCATCTGTCCGATTTTGCCCAATAACGAACTTAGCCGAGATATTTATCCCCCAAACCTACTCTGAAAATTTCAACTCTCTAGCTCATTCCGTTCGAGAGTTATCGTGCCTACGGCCGGCCGGCCGGACCGGCCGGACAGAATGAATTTCGACCACGGATTCTTGATCAGTGAGTCGAACCAAATCGTTTAAGACCATTTTCATCGAAATATTCGAAAATTACAGACATTTGGGCAAATTGATAAGCACTCAGTTCCGAGGAACTAGAGCGCCAAAAATCATTGAAAAAAATTCTATACATCAGAAACTATTCGTCCGACATCGCTGAAAGAGATGCCTCCAGAAACTAACTCTACTACCAAGTACCAAGTTGGTGCTGATATTAAAAAATCATTGATAATATTCTATATATCGGAAATGACAATTTGCGAACGCTTTCAGAACCTTAGTCAACTGCCATGTTCCAAGTTTGAACATGATCGGATCCATATTGTTGAAGATCTGAACAGCCTTGTGTGAGTTAAGTAGCTGGATGGGTGACCATTGGCTCGATAGTTCTCGAACGAAAGGAGATAGGGACTTGCAATTTTCAGGGTAGGTTGCGCATGGGAGAGAGAGAGGAGAATGGAAGAGTTAAGTTCGTTTTTGGGCAAAATCGGTGCAAAAGTTTTGGGTTTATACCCACCTGAAATATTATTTCCTCGATAACTCAAAAAATATAGTCTCGTTCGAATTGCAGTTGTAGAATATCGACTTAAAGGTGAGTGAAATTTTGTAAGAACAGTAACCCTAGAAAAAAAATAGAAAATAACGAAAACAAACATTTTTTCAAGCACTGAAGTGGGGCATTAGCTCTTGCGCGCATGTTCTGTTGACTTATGTACAATAGAACATGCGCACAAAAGCTCCTGACTTCACGTCAGTCCTTGAACCAATTATTTAAGGATATCCTAAACATGCCGTATCTCGGAAAACGAAACATTTGCGTTCAAAACTTATACGCAAACTGTCACTAATTTATCATTCAGAATGACCCCTTGAAGTTTTTCGCACTTATTCACTAAGACCCTGTATGATGGTGGGATTCTTCTTCTTGATATACAGGGTGTCCCAAGTTCAATTGCCTATTAGAATCCAACGCAATCATAAAAAAATAGGGTTCTAATTTGAAAAACAGACGTTATGGCCAATTTCTTATCACAATTTTCGGCACAAAATTTGAAACACCCTGTGATGTAATTTATGAAATACAAAAGATGCATGACCTTTCCACATTCTTCCTCTTCGATGTAGTAAAAACGGTTCACGCTCAGGATGTTTAAGATAAGAATAATGAACATAGTACTGACTCAACATATTTAACTTTTTTTCCGGTTTCTTTTGGATATTTTGAAAACTATTCGAATGAATACAATGGTTTTAGCAGAAATATATTCAGCATTGAATACTTGATCATTGCAGGAATGCCAAACTTGAAAACATTTTTTATTCATCAAATTTATATACACTCCCTGTATAACCGGAAGTGCTTGAGCTTCGAAAATATTTTAGCTATGTAGAGAATTTCAAGCGATATAATAATCCCAATTTTCATATTTCAAATATGTCCAGTTCTCTAATAGGCACTCGAACTTGGGACGCCCAGTATAGTCAAAGAAAACACGCAAATGTGCCAGATCTGAAGAAACGCAATTTCATTTAAGTGTATCTCATTCCAGTGGAATGATTCTTTCGTTCTATTGCATATTTCTGCATCAGTGAGTGCAAGCTTATTTTCAGTATCATCATTATTCTTCCAGATAATAAATTTTCATTACAAATAGTCCGATGACCAATTTGAGGTAATTTCAGTCAGCTCACATAGGCAATCATGTAGAAAACCAATCCGGGATTACTTATATATTAGTTTCGCTTCTTTGTGAAGATAATTACTTTTTGACCAATAACGAGAACAAAAACTGTCGTCGAGTTGACTGTGGCGATTCGATTCCAGAGTGTGAAAAGATGCGGCAGTTCGCCGAGCGGAAAATGCCAGGAGGTCTGTGGTATCTCCAGCCGACGAAATATTTCGAGTCGTTTCGTCCGACTGACTGCAAACGAAGAAACGAACAGATGCTTTCGGTTGATTGAAATCCCTGTTCTTCGTTGAGCGTGATTTGATTCCCGGGTTTTTTATGCGGATTGCGCAGAAGTTGGTGATTATTTGCAGCACGCGACTTGAAATTTCATGTTTTTTCGGCTGACTAAGGAATTCCGCATATGATTTCCTTCAGGAAATTCGCATGTTCGGATATGATTCACCACGACACGCTCTGTGGAAATTCAGTTCTGTATAATTATCATATTTATATTATATGCTGTCTCTATGATTAGAATTATAATGACGGGCACATATCAATTGTTACTAATCACTAATCAGCCAGGGGCGGTTTCTAGGGTTTCCAGACGTCTGATACCGAGATGCATAACCACCAAATTTCTTTTAGCAAAATAGATACTTTTTCTGGAAAATAGTCAAAGATGATTCAACTCTGTCGAAGTTGTTGAAATTTTAAAATCGCTATTTGAAATCTTCTGCGTGTGGACAGCTTTAGTATGTTGCTCATCCCATAATCATCAAAGGCCGGTCCATACGCTACGTTTTTCACAACCTTTTGCCTGCACAGGTCAACACGTTGCAGGTAAAACGTTGCATGTTGATAGGAAAAGTGCGCTGTTTTGAAAAAGGCGCGGAGGCGTTGCAGTTGCAGCGATGACTGAGCTAGAGAGCAGTTCACGGATGTCTATCCGTGAACTGCACGGATTTGACGCTGCATGTAGACGGTAACTGTGGTAACAGCATGCCAAAATTGACAAGTGTTGTACCTCCTCCATGACGATATCACTGAAACTGTGCGAAATATACAAATATCTCTGCGTCGAGTGGATGCACTAAAAATTGCTACGTTTTCATTCCGTCTTGAGACTGTGCAGATAAAAGGTTGTGCAAAAGTTAGCGTTTGGACCGGCCTGTACATTAATTGAGCCGCAGTCGCACAGGACCGCTGCGTACTGTGCCGGTCCTCACGGTAAACCAATAAGTTACTCAATATAAAGGTACATTTATTTAGTGTCAAATTATTTGAGTAACATTGGAGTTCTGCACTGACTTCGAAAATTCCCACAGATCCACGATCACCTCTTTGTCTGAAACCTAAGTATACAGTCCCTTATGGAAGATTTGAGCTGCAACATTTGCAGCGTTAGAGAGTGTTAAGCTCAGATGATGTTTTGTTTTCCTTACGTTATGTATTGTCAACACAGTGTTAATGTAGTTTCCTTTATTTCGTTGTCGATTTGACCGGGAAATTTCGAGCTTTAAAAAGTGGGAAAACCCTGTGGAAAGGAGCTTTGGCGCACTTGTTCAAACTTTGACAAATCATATCTACCAAAGTATTGGTTTCTCAGGGTTGGGAATGATATCAATGGATTATTATGATCGAACTGCATCATGAAAGAAACTAATGTGTTTTTGAAAACTATCAGGAGTCATTCTGAAAAATTGAGTAAATGAAATATCCAGTTTTATTTATGAAACCAATCTAATGTAATCAGTCCAGAGAGAACTCAAACCAGAAAACTTATGTAGGAAATCTTAAACAGTGTTAACTGTTACTAAGGAATAGTACATTACTGGAAATCCCGTTCTAAATCTTACATAATTAGAGAACGACTCGTAAATTATGCTCGACTTCCTTGCACTATTCATTTCCGATTCTCTAACCAAAAAACTCTGCTTATGAACTTAGCGAATAAAAATTTCAAATTGTTTGAATGCGTACATCAAGCAAACTGTGCAGAAATGTACGTTCAATTTCGTTTGACATTGATGACGTTCATTTTCAAATAGGACCAAACGACAGCTACCACAAACAGTAACCAGTTAGTTGAACGAAAGTAAAGCTTAAGGTGCATTTTCATGCTGACGCTCGACGCTAGCGTCAAGAGTCGAATGCGGTCACTGGTACCTATTTTGGTTAGAACGCCATCTGAAATAAATGTAGCGTCAAATTTCAAATTCAAATAGTGAAACAACCAGGGAAACAAATAAGGGATTTCCTCTCTTCAGAGATTACCATTGATCTAGCTTTAGTCGGAGAGGTGGGTCGAGAGTAAATAGGTGAAGGTTTTCCCGGAACCTGTTGCAAAAAAAAACGAAAGAAAAAATACTCCTGTGGTATACTCAAGGCTCTGGTTCTCACACAATAAGCACGTCAGTCCACTTTCAATATTTTATTCTTCATAAACAATCAAACAAAGAAATTACTCTTTGACGATCCATTTACAAGCTATCAGAATGAAATTTAGAATTAGAAAATGGCCCATGACAGAAAGTTTGTTTATAATATTTATCGTTAAAAAAAAGATATTTTGCTTCATGAAAATGGTCAAGTACATCAAGCTAGTCATTCAAATTTTCTATTGCGATTTTAACCGGGGTATTCGGAAATAATGAAATTACGTCCCATGAAATGAAGCGGTCTTTATCGTTGATTTTGAAATTTTTCAACTAGTTTGGGAGCTATTGAAACTATTCATTCCGAAACTCCGTTTCAAAAAAAACCTGTAGTGTACAAGAGTGTAGTTACTTTTGTAATATATAATATTGGTTTAGTGTGATTCCCCCCCTTGCTTGAGGGTGAAACTGATGGGGTAAAAATTAATAATTCTGATGTTGGGTTTCACGAAGCTTCGATTAGCTTAATCGTGGATTTAATTCGATGGTTGTATGAAAAATGAACTGAAAATCGACATAGAATTGCACTAATTCGGCAATTAAGAGCTGTCAAAGCTTTGTGAAACCCAATTTAAGAGATTTTCTGAAATATAGACGCAGTTCCTGAAAACGGCTTCTTTTCGATATCAGATGGCACCCTGTAAAATGATCATTCCAATTCCAGTCTGAAGAAAGGATTCACCCAACAAATGAAACACCTCCTCATCCTCCATAGAATTCCTAATTTATGATCAAACACTTCTCCTATCCCTTTGAGTTAGCATACTCAGTAGGAAACACAGAAATCATGTGGGTTTTCCATAACACATTCACCGTTTGAATTGCCTTATCGATGGAATCATTTACCATCATTTATGTGATCCTGAATAATTGAGCAACTGTTCCACTAATCATCTTTTCCGATAATTTCCGCATGGAAGCAATGTCCAGAGATAACCACTTGAAGTTTATATGGTTTATAATAGAGAAAACCCCTTGGGGTTTCTGTGTATTGAAATTTCCACCGGAAGTCCTAACATAAATTGAAAATTAGTTTAGTTCTAGGCTGAGCACCTGCAACCAGAGCATAAATCATTTGGAAAACAGAAACTTGTTGGTAGACCAAGTAGCTGGCTGTATTTCTAGCCACTAAGAAAGGGGTGACAACACATTGTAGCATTGTATTATCCTGTTCGAAGACAAATGTGGACATTATAGCAAACTTTCAACTAGCGACTTCATCCGTGTGATAATAATAGGCATATTAGGTTTCTTGAAGAGAGGTCCATCAAGTTGGCGAGTCGCATTTGCGAAAATGAAAATTGACTACAATAGGAATTTTGTGGCGATATTTGCCGTATAAAAAAAATGTTGTGCAGGTATATTTTGATCGAATTTTCGCGATTACTCTGTCGACTCATTTCTTGTCGAATTTGACTTCCTTGAAAACACGTGTTTTCTTTAAGCAACTCAGTTGAGTTATGAAATAAAAGACAGACTTATGAGATAAATCCAGTCACGAGTGGTATTTCATTAGACTATTTCACGAACAAAATGAAAGTTGAAAACCTTATATTCAAGAAAAGCAGTGGGAGACATTTAATAATAATGCAATTTATTCCAGGAAAGTACACCAAATCTGTTTGTTGATATTAGATTTGACTAAACTGAAATTAATTTGTAACAATTATTAATTGTTGCCTATAACAATGAACGATTTATTATGAGCACGAATAAAATACCTAATTCTCTAATATCAATACATGTATTTGTGTATATAAAATTCAATGCCACTTTTCGTTGTGATTTTATAACTGAAGAACGGGCTCACCTATCTAAACCAAATCTTTAGACATTGTTCGGACCATTTAGCAGATGGTTTATGTGAAGTTTGCACAAAGTCGGTCGAGCGGTTATTACTTTATCGATGGAAACATTTTAAAAATGTTACTATAACCGTGATATTTTTTCGGATGTTAGGAGGCGGGTTTTCGGAGCGAAAAACGCCGATTTTGGCAAAAGGAGCAAAATTGTGGAAAGGAATTCGGAGGAACGGTGGCATTCGAAACGACGGTTTTTGCGGGAACGGGAAGACGAGCTTCGAAATTAGTCAGTAACAGAGCCCTTTTTTCGATCCTCTTTTTCGTTTTCCCGGAAGAACGCTAGGAAAATGTGACTTTTCGCGAAAATCGACAAAATTCTGACGTTTCACGTATTTCTGTGGCGAATTTTAACGCGGCTCCCTCCATGTCGACGTTTTCGGCCTGAACGAGCGACGAGAAATGTCAAGTCAAATTTGAATTTCAAACGGAATTACTCGAAAATCTTGGAATCGTCTAGAAAAACTGCGAGAAATATGAAGCATTAACCTTTTTCGATCGATCGCTTGACAGGATTGATGATATTCTGAAAATCGAAAGGCGGAAATCATCCGAGTACTATAAATCTTTAGTTGGTACATAATCGGAGTTGATTCACGTAGGCATCGTGGCTGAGTGAGCTGAGGCGTTGGATTGGGAATTTGTAGCTCCCGAGTAGAGCAGGGCGACGGGATCGGATCTCGGAGCATCCGAAATAGCTTTTTTTTTTTTCATTTTTACCCAATGAAAAACTTAAAGGAGCGTTACTCCACGTATCTTGGGATTTGGATCTTTTCGTTAAGTTACGAAATCTTTAATGAATGAAAATTACGCAAAATACTCAAACATCAAGTAGAAAATTAACGGTCGAAAATGAAAAACCTCCAGCCGTTTGTTTATTCATGCTCAAAATGGAAAAACAAAAAATATTGTTTATCCAAACGTTTTGGGTTAAGTTTTAAAATAGCTAGCAATTATTAATAAAATATATTTTTGTTTGAATAAATGAATTTTATGTTCTAATTGATTTTTTTATTATTTCAGTTTATACGTAGCGAAGCACGTGCGTAATTACTATAAATGAAATAAATAAAAAAATTTAATAATACAACCAGCATTAGGTGCATCGTTGTTGTTATTGCTTGATGTAGTTGGAGCACTTCAGAAGGTATTTACTATATTTTGATAATGTTCGGTACTAAGATAAATGATATATGTACGGTTTCATCAGTTCAAACTTCCATGGCCAGTGATTTTCATGGCTTGTTGTCTATGCCTGATTTCAGTAACTGACTAACTGCAGTGGTACGATTATTTTCTCTTTTTGGTGCTCTTGTTCCTCGGAACAGAGTGCTTATCAGTCTGCCCAAATGTCTGTAATTTTCGATTTTTTGGCTGAAAATGGTCTCAAACGATTTGGTTCTACTCACTGACCAAGAATCCGTGGTCAAAATCTATTCTCTCCGGCCGTTAACACGATAACTCTCGAACGGAATGAACTAGACAATTTTCAGAGTAGGTTTAGGACATAAATATCTCGGTTAAGTTCGTTATCGGCCAGATGGTCTCGGACTATTTTTTTTATATTATAAATTACAAATTCCATTATTTTTAAGATGCAGTTTCATCATAAGAATCCACTGATATCATTTTCAACTATAACAAGGTAATACTTTCGGAGATATGATTCTTCAAAATTTCAATAATAGATCGTACTTCTATGTTTTCACAGAATGCGAATTCTATCTGTCTCTGTTCTATCTGTGTTCACTGTTCATGCATGTGATCTTATCTACCTATAAGAGACATGTAAAGTTTATTTGTGTATGATTGTACGCAAAATGGCCAATTATAAGATTTAATAATTTTTGGTTGATATAACCCTACCCTATAAGCTCTTCGATAGTCCATATGATGATTGACATACGAGTATATACCTACTTTGGTAAGTTAATTAAATTGGGTTCAGAATATCTCCAGTGAAGAGAAAACTGTAATATTGGCTAAGTCTCAATTGATATAATATAATTTTCAGAGTAGCTTTGAGGAATGAATATCTCGAATAGGTTCGCTATTTAATTCTTATTTAGTTTCTTTTATGATGCAGTTTTATCATGAGAAGCCATTGATATCATTCCCAAATTTGAGAAACCAATACTTTCGGAGATATGATTTGTTAAAGTTTGAACAAGAGCGCCAAAGCTCTTGTCTACAGGGCTTTCACAGTTTTTCAGTTTCCAATCCTATCTTTTCTGCAGACAGTCTTGTCCATTTCGATATTGTATTAATGCTAATCGGGCAATTTTCGTACCAGTTACTCATTATTATACTTATTCCACTTAACAGTAAGAAAAAGTATGTCATTGGTAAGAACACCCCTTTTCGATATTAGTTTTCGGTATTATCTCACGGAACACATTTCAGGTGTTTTGAAATTTTGAGTGAGCCATTTAGTACCTGCACGGTTTGTATCCCCACCACGGCAGGTTTTGGAGAATATCGGGTTATATGCAAATCTAGTTGATAAACAGCCTTTATTGTCAAATTTTTCGTTATCTCTGCAAGGTAGTTCTACTGCAGCTATACGAAAAAACTTCTTTTGGAGTCCCTCTGGCGTGTCTTCATCCCATTTTAAACATATATTTCTATATTCGTCTGAAGTCGGACCGAAAGCAGTAATCTTTCTGTTTTCGGGTACAACTTGTAACAATGTTCTCATACTATCACGAGCCGCTCTCGCCTCCTTGAACATTATATCTATAAGGTGACAACTCTCGAATTTCAGAATAGTAATCGACAAAAACTAATTCTGAAGATTCTCGTTAAGTGTCTGACGAAGGAGTCTGATATAGAACCCGAAACGTTACGATATAATTGTTTCATCGATGACATCAAAATAAACCATTTAATAATAGGGTTTTTTTGCTGAGTTTTTCCCTAATATCTCCTGTATTGAACACTCTTAATCGAATTTACCATGGTAAATTCGATTAAGAGTGTCCAATACAGGAGAATGGACAATAGAACATACGCGCCAAAGCTCCTGACTTCACGTCAGTGCTTGAACCAATTTTTGGCGCCCTAGTTCCTCGGAACTGAGTGCTTATCAATTTGCCCAAATGTCTGTAATTTTAGGATTTTTGGCTGAAAATGGTCTCAAACGATTTGGTTCGACTCACTGATCAAGAATCCGAGGTCGAAATCGATTCTGTCCGGCCGGTCCGGCCAGCCGGCCGGCCGTAGGCACGATAACTCTCGAACAAAAGAAGTTAGAGGATTGAAATTTGCAAGGTGAGTTTGGAGCGTAAATATCTCGGACAATTTTGTTAATGGGCGAAATCCATCAAGCGGTTTCGGAGTTATGGCCGATTTTAGTAAAACACATTTTTTATGAATATTTCCGAAAGTGATCACTCGATCTATATGAAATTTAGCGTCATATTGTAGAATCCTGACCTTTATACGAATGTGAAGTTTTGTATTGACCAGGTTACCGCAAAGTGTAAAAAAATATTTTTCAAAATTTAAAAAATTTGTTTCTACAATAACTCTCGAACGGAATGAGCTAGGCAGTTGAAATTTTCATAGTAGGTTAGGGAGATTAATGTCTCGGTAAAGTTCGTTATTGGGCAAAATAGGCCAGATGGTTTCGAGTAACGAAAAAAAAACTTTTTTTTTTAAGCAACAAATTTCATATATAATTTTTGGCGCTCTAGTTCCTCGGAACTGAGTGCTTATCAATTTGCCCAAATGTCTGTAATTTTCGATTTTTTCGATGAAAATGGTCTTAAACGATTTGGTTCAACTCACTGATCAAGAATCCGTGGTCGAAATAAATTCTGTCCGGCCGTCGGGCTGGTCCGGCCGTCGGGCCGGTCCGGCCGGCCGATCCGGTTGGCCGTAGGCATGATAACTCTCGAACGGAATGAGCTAGACAGTTGAAATTTTCAGAGTAGGTTTGGGAGATAAATATCTAGGTTAAGTTCGTTATTTGGCAAAATCGGACAGATGGTTTCGGAGTAACAAAAAAAAAATTTTTTTTACAAAGCAAATTCCAAATTAAATTTTTTTCAATAAGCACTTTTACCATAAGAATCCAATGATATCATTTTAAACTCTAACAAGCTAATACTTTCGGAGATATGATTTTTCACAATTTCAATAATAAATCGTATTTCAACGTTGTCACAGAATGATATAATTATTCTATGTATGAATTGTCATAATTTCAATTTATTTTCCTGAGACATGACATTATCCCTTGTCTATGGACATTATCTAATCAATCGAAGAATTGTGAGCGAAGTGAGAAACATCTCAGTTGTTTGCTCCGAAATTAGTTTTTCTCAGAAAATTCTTACATTTCGGAACGGAACATGAAGTAAGAGATCTGAGAGTTTGAGACTGCTTTTCATCCGTAGACATAGATATAACTCTCGAACGGAATGAGGTAGGTAGTTGAAATTTTCAGAGTAGGTTAGGGAGATGAATATCTCGGTTAAGTTCGTTATTAGGCAAAATTGGCCAGATTTAATTTGATGCAGTTCTATCATAAGAATATATTGATATAATTCTAAACGCTGAGAGACCAATACTTTCGGAGATATAATTTGTCTGTTTGAACTAGAGCGCCAGAAAGCTCCTGTACACAGGGCTTGAACCCATTTTTATTTAAGATGCAGTTTCACCATTAAAATCCATCGATATCATTTTCAACTCCAACAAGCTAATACTTTCGGAGATATGATTTTTCTGAATTTCAATAATGAATCGTACTTCTATGTTTTCAAAGAATGCTATAATTATTCTATCTAAGGTTTATTATGTTATCTGTGTTCATACTCGTACATTTCATCCTGTTCTATAAGAGAGAGTCAAATTCAGTTCAGCTATTTTAATTTGATTTCTTCCATGGTGCAGTTCTCATTCTCAGATTGCTCATGTAATCTTGATAAATAAACTATTATTTGAATTGAATTCCCTTTATGATGCAGTTCTATCATAAGAATACATTGATATAATTCCCAGCTCTGAGAAACCAAAACTTTCGGAGATATAATTTGTCTGTTTGAACTAGAGCGCCAGAAAGCTGTTGTCCACAGTGCTTGAACCCATTTTTTTTATAAATATCTGTTCGTGGACCTACTCGTATTACCTCCAAAGGAGGATTCAGACCGATAGTACAACCATTTTGGAAAATGGAACTTAGCAACGCGTCAGGAGCAGGAGGATCTAAGGTCCTAATTGGCTCTAAGTTTCCATCGAATCATCGCTTCCAACACCATATTTCAGGAGACTGTACTTGAAGGAATATTCTGTACGCGCGATATTTCGCTGACCCTTTGGTAGTGGGGAGGGAATAAGAATCCGGTTTGGACTTGGTACAAGATTTAAAAAGACAGTGCATTGATATTATTTGTTAATCTCACACTGGGTACTAAGCGCTCAGTATACTGAAACATCTTCTCTCTCGCTTCTACTATAGCATCCGGAGTTGATTTTGGGTCATGAAATACAGCTGCTATATCCTTTAGTAATGGCTTTTGATCAAAAAGGTTGATAATTGATGCTTTGCCCTTCCTACGAATGATGAGGAATAAAGTTGTACTTCGTGTAAAATTTCCTTTATTAAAAAATTTGCAGAATTCTTTCGTCTGTTTTTTTAATAGGAAAGGAAATTTTACACGAAGCACAACTTTATTCCTCATTGAGTAAGTAGTACACGTACTACTTACTCAATGTTTTTTAAGTTAGAAAAAATTGTGGTTTCCACTTTTCCTCTTCCTAGATTGACAAAAAATATTTCTTTTTCTGGAGGAGTGGGAGTCATTAGATGGACTATAAGATTAACACCTTCTCCAATAGCAGTGACCACAACATTTTCTAGAGCTTTATAAATCGCAGTGTGTATATCAGTCGTATCAAAGTATTGATCCTGCAGTAAAAATATCTAAAGATAATTTATAGGAAATTTAATGTAGAATGATAATGAAAGGAGTAACTAAAGAGATATTATTGATAGTTTTCAATATACAAGCAAAGAACTGACGGAAGAGACCTTTCGTCCCTCCCTCACCGCCGGCTCGTGTTCCACCCTTGAGGAAATTTAGTATGTTCATCTGGATACCTCAGGCAATAACTGTACCAACTTTCAAAACTATTCGAATTATTTGGTCTGATCGATAATATTTAAGCTAATTTTCTTTATACTAAATCCAGATTCATCAGGTAGTTCTTTGGATAATTATGGGTGAGTTTAAGAAAGAATCACCCTGCATATGCTGCATATTCATTTACTACTCATACCGCCGTATTCACAAGGCATTCAATCTCCGTTAAGTCCTAACTGAGGTCCTCAGTTAAGGATAAATTTGAATCGCAACCTCAGTTAACGTGAAAATTAACGTGAAACAGGCCTGTTTCATCACCGTTAAATATACTACAGAATTTCTTTATATACAACGTTTACAGCATTTTTGTCGTTAGACAATACAAACATGTGTTCTTTAGAGGTTACTCTTGAAAGAGCGACATATAGTTGACCATGTGAAAAACACTCAACGCTCAAATATAATCCTGTAGCGTTGAAAGTTGTACCCTGCGATTTATTAAGGGTCATTGCAAAATATATCTTTACCGGAAATTGTAGGCGTTTAAATTGGATCAGTAAATCCGATGGTATCAGAGGAATTCGGGGAATCAATACATCCAACCTGGCTGAGGCGAGCCTCACGCTCTACAGATGATTCTCTGGCTCTCTGTATTCGATTTCTATACCTATCCTGGCTGTGGCGGCCCCCCGGTCGGTACCACCGCAACCGCTATGTCCCTGCATTTCAAATCTGCAATATCTTCGACCATATTCATTTAAATTAAATGCTGTAAAGGGCCATATTGATTAAATGCACAATGCATTAAACGTACTAAGCTTCGATAAGGATCAATGCTGTATTGCTTTTAATCGCTTCGTAATCAAGCCATTATTTCTCGTAGAATGTAAAGGAAAAAAAAAGGTTATTGTGGGTTATCCTTAATAGATAGACATATACCACCGCGGATTTTTTTGTAGACCTTTTTGAGGTGTACCATACTGTACAACATTATTTTGATCTATCTTTTAGGGTTCAGCCAGCGTTTGCAATGTAAGCGCATAAAAATGTGTTTATTTATGACATCACAAAGCAACCTCTAAAATTATGAGTGTTTCACTAATATATTATGAATTTGTTATACATACAAACCTTCCTATTTAATCACTCTATCTACTGAAGAAAACCGCATCAAAATCCTTCACGTAGTTTTAAAGATCTAAGCATATATAGGGACAGACAGACAGCAGGAAGCGACTTTCTATTATACTATGTAAGGATAAGGATTCATGATTGCCAAACTGTTGCGCAGTTCTGATTGTCAAGAGAAATAGGTAAATCGAATCATAAATATATATTGTGAGCAATATTAAAACTATTAAATTACCTCACAGGACATTCATGAAACAGCGAGACAAATATACAAGATTTTCCGTCCCAGGAGTTATGTCAATTTTGACAGGAGTAGAATGAACTCGGAGTCGAATACTCAGATATTTCGAACGACAGTCATGGAGTAAAATTTGCCCAACCTTTCAGTTTTCGAACGCAATTTAGTAAATATTACTCTACGGAGTTAATATTCGAACACAACCCAGGTGTGCAATTCTGATAGACGAACTGGTGCGCAAATCATTGTACCCCTATTGAAACATATGTGCTGCACATATCATACAAATATCCGCGATTGCCAATAATGAGTTTCCGTTACCAGCAACAGCATGAATAGACATAAATCCAAAAGAAAAACTGTAACGACATTGAATTCCAATTTTCGAACGCTACACTGCTTTCGTACTATACTCGACGACAGCTTCTCTTTGTCAATACTACAGGAGCATGACAAGTCTTGGAAAGTTTTCCAAACTTCCGCGTATCTTCTCGAAGGTCCTCGCCCCCAGCAAATGGGCTGAAGACGACTGTCTCTTCAATTAAATGCCTAGAAGGATGACAATACGCTACACTCGACTTGTTTAGAATTTAACCCCTGAAATTCCTAGGGAGCAGAACTACTTCGATGGAATCATTTGTTCGTTTGCTATAATTTTCTAGAATGCTAGAATGATATTTGGTTTAAATTCGGAATCAAACTTGTTAAATTATAAGTAACTTGGCACAATTCATCATCACGTCTGGTAATTTGTGAGGATTTGTGTTCTTAATAACCGAATCTAAGAGAGGTATGGATCCCTATATTATGGATTTGGAAGTGAATTTGTTTGGTGCTTGGGCACCGACTTGTCTGCAACCTACATGCCCCAATGGTTCATTATTGTATATTGTTGTACGGCTAAGTGAAGGCATTGGCAGAAAAATATGTACCACATCCAATATAATCAAATCAAAACTCATAATGTTCCATGGAATCGAATACGAACATTTTATGTCACTCCCTCGAACATAGAAGTATATATTGAGGCGTGGACGTTAATTTGAAACGTGCGAGAAGGATCGGGCTAGACAAAAAATTATGTCGGCATGATAACAGAAAATTATGTATCATTTCGTTTCTCAAAGTGTTTCATGATTTCGAATTCAACCAAATCGAGTATCTGATGTACACAGATATATCTGATATAACCATATATTCCTCTTATCAGATAAAATACATTTTGGCGCTCTTCTTCTTCGGAACAGAAAGCTTATCCATTTGCCCAAATATCTGTAATTTTCGACTTTTTGGCTGAAAATGGCCTTAAACGATTTGGTTCGACTCACTGATCACGAGTCCGTGGTCGAAATCGATTCTGTCCAGCCATCCGGCCGGCCGTTAACACGATAACTCTCGAACGAAAGGAGTTAGAGGATCGGAATTGGCAGGTAGGTTTGGAGCATAAATATCTCGGACGACTTCGTTAACGGGCGAAATCAACCGGTTTCGGAGTTATGGCCGTTGTTAAATCCCGATTGGTTTATCAGGATGTTAAGTTTCAAAGGACCAGAATTTTACACCCTGATGGTTTTATCAGGGGGATGAGTGAGTTGTTACTTGGAATGAGATAACAATTACGATGCTAGGAAGAGGTGAATGATTCGAACGCACTTTGAATAAACAATTAACTGTATATTCTTGTTACCGTTACTTCGATAACAAGCACGAATTAATTATACAAATGTAATATTTATAATATTTAAAGTCTTCCTTCTATATGAAAATGTATAGCAATAAGGAAGAAGTGACTACTAAGTTGCTACGAAGACAAGGCAATGGTATAGTTTCATGACAGATCAAGAATAGTGATGATTTCTTACAGTCTTATTGTATATAAGAGACCAGATAGAAGGAAAAATAGGAGGTTCCTTCATCTGGGTAAAAAAGGGGAAATATTTACAATGATTCGAGTTCGATCTTTAAACCGTCCCAGATATGTTATAACAATACTCACTTGTGTCGTCTACGAAAAAGGGTAGGAATTTATACATGCACCAATCAGTGAACTTCTAGCGTGTTTAATCTTAGGACTTCAAAATCTCGAAGTTCTCCCACTATTTTCACTCGCTTTCTGCATATAATCTATCAACGAAAGATGATTAATAAGGTTTCCCAGGTTAGTGGTTTCCAAGCGTCTAGACAAGAAGAATACCAGACTGGGCAAGGTGTTAGAAAAATGATAACTTTCTCAGCACTTCAGTTGTTAAATGAATTTTACCATTCTTTTACAGGAAATGGGCCAAAAATCTCTGTAGAGTAGTAGAAATATTACAAGAAAACGCACTCTAGGAGGGTTAGACCCACATGGAACGTAAAACCCCGGTGGTCTTTCGTTGAGAACATACCAAATATACGTTTTCTTGAAATGTAACGTTCTGATACGTTACAGCCGTTTTTAGTAAAAATGTTTTTATGAATATTTCCGAAACCGATCATCCGATCTATCTGAAATTTAGAATCAAATTGTAGAATAATGACCTTCATATGCGTGCGAAGTTTTGTATCGTCTGACATGCCGTAAAGTGTAAAAAAAATTTTTTTTATGAATTTTGGTGTGAAGTTCTCTATAACTATGACACATAATCTTCAATTAATAGTTTTTTCCTACTTCTATTGGTTCACTGGGTATAGACTCCCGAATTCATAAAACTATGGAGAACTATCATAAATAAAGGAGATGAAGGTTATCTCGAGTCATTTTGAGAATACTCAATCATTTTGGAAAATTGAATTGTTTTTATCAATTCTGCTAAAACGTACCGTTTTTGAGTTATTCTTAATTAAATTTCATAAAATATTATAAAAATTCCAGAAATTTAACTGCTTTTATCAATCCGGACCTGGAAAATACCAGATGATCTGTGCTGGAATAAAGACACAGACTGAGTATTGATCTGAAAGTTGACGCTTATAGAAAGAGGTATAGCAATCTCTTCATCCCACATAATGTTTATGTGGGATTATTTGACCTTGTTTAGAACTGTGCAAATTCACCTGCAATTCAAACAACTTGAAACAGGTTATTTATTATAATAATAACCATAGAAAAAGCCAATCATTATTCAAACAACTTGAATCGCAGGTGAGTTATCTTTTAGGAAATAGATGAATAGGCTTACCATGATCTGTATTCATCTTTGAATTTTTATCTATTTATCCCTAATAGTGAATATAAAACGTATTTCTTCAGTGTTGAAAATGTTTAATATCAATTTTATGTATCATTCCACGTATCCATCCCAATTATTATTTACGAAAAATTGTTAATCTGAATCTACAGAACATGTAAACAATAAATACGCTAAAAGGTTAGGTTAGGATCGAACGATATATTCTGTGGCTAACCTAATGTTATTATATTTCTGTGCATGCTTCTGACACAGTATAAGAAATATTATTATACTATGTGTATAGAAGGTTGTCACTTGTCATATTGTTACTAGAAATCGAAACTTTTCTTATATAAGAATCTCGGGTTTCTATATAATCGAAAAGCTTTGTGAAACCTGAATTCCGCTACTCTGCATGTTACATATGACAGAAAAATTGGTTAATTGTGAACGGAACACATCTTCATGAACATAATAAGTATGTAGGTTCTGTGCTATCTATAGGCCATAGACCGATAGAGGTCATAATAATTATTGTTGTTATTATTTATAAAGTGGTAAAATAGTTTGAAGGGTCATTTATATGATGCGAATTGAAATATTTAATGGAAGAAAGAAAAGGCGATCAAGATATTGTGGATATTCAATGAAAATCAAGTTGAAGTCAGTGTTCTAATATTCAAGAAGAGTATTTTTCAAAATTGCAGCATAAAGATTATTTAAAACCATTTCATGAGACTTGAGCGAGTAACCAAGATTCCTCAGACAATTTGGTCGAATTTTGAGCATAAGATAATAAAGCTTTCATATTATTATGCCATTTTTTTTGTATATTATTATACTGATCATCCCAGGTCTGCCCCAAGAAGACCCCTCATAAGCTCTCGAAGAGCTTGTGCGAGTAAGGGGAATCAGTTGTGTTCTGTATTGACTTTGTTACTGTGTCCTTACGCCACCTTAGGCACATCACTGTTAATTCTTGACCCAACAGTGAGTGGTGGCGATTACCGCGACTAGAAAATGTCTTTCCCAGCCTCAGAATTGAACTTGGGGCTTCCGCTACCAAGTCATAGGCTCTCCCACTGAGCCAACCTCACATTTGAATCCATGTTTTTTGTTTTTATTTCAGCTTGGACATTCTTTCTGACTCACCAGATATAAGAAATTTCCTGAACTATTTCAATCTGCAATAGTGCAATGCGGAAGTTACACGTTCTTGCTCTGGTTATCGGCCTAGACAATGTGATAACTCCGCTCATGGGTCACACTAATGACTAAAGTATTATTATTAAAATACATTTGTGATCATTCCATATTAAATTTTTCAGCAGACCTGTCTTTCAGCAATGAATATAAGCATATGTCCTTCTCAAAAAGAATCATAGATGAAAAATCTATTAATTCGAAAGCTGGAGAAATGAGAATCACTCTTGAACACGGTTATTATTCATGGATCATTTAACTTAATATTTCAAGACGAACGTGTATACTCTGAACATATCTCCTTTGCGTGTGAGTAATGTTTGTGTTCGGGTAGTTTTCCTTGTTACAGTGTTATATTTGATTTTAAAATGATGTATTGTAAATTTATTGTAGGCTTGAAAATGGCCAGAATCCTTGGCCGAAACGTCGCATTGATGTAGATAGAAATTCAAGAATATAATGCTTGATTTTATTTGTGACCTATTCCCAAGATTCCTTCAGATATAATAACTTTCTACAGCAACTATCATTGGTGATCCGGGATGATGTCTATTCCTGTTCAGGTGATGCAAATCTTCTCTGGAATATTATTCATTCTTGCTACTCTGATACCTTTGAGCTCTGCTTCCCCAAAGTAAAAATTCGGTCATCTCAAAGAAGACAGAAATTCAACCTGACAACTGAAATTAGGCTCCTGAAGGACCTTTTGGACAAACTACATACCTATACCGCCAAATGTTCAAAACCTGTATATCAAAATATGTATAAGGCGATTAAAAAGAAATATGATGAATCTCTCACTAAATCAAAAAATTGGTTCAAGCATTGTGGACAGGAGCTTTTTGGCGCTCTTGTTCAAACAGACAAATTATATCTCCGAAAGTATTGGTTCTCAGAGTTGGGAATTATATCAATGGATTCCTATGATAGAAATGTATCATGAAAGAAATTAAATTTAAAAATAGTGTCGTTTAAAGAAAATGCTTCAAAAATTATCTTATAAAAAAAGAGTTATCCACAATGCTTCAATGCCTTAATGCTTCAAAAATTGTCATTAGATTTTATTCATAAAGGTTAAATGAGCAATCTACAATGATTCAACCTCGTGGAGTAGGTTGTTGCAACTTACACTCGGTGCAAAGTTTGCACAACTCGAAATACCTAAGAAAAGTATCATCGGAATGTCTAGAGCAAGGCTGGAGACAATCATAGCAGATTGTCCATTCATTCCTGATATTTGAGTAGGTAGTGGATTATGAACAAATTATTCTAATAGTTCAAAATATATTAATAAAATACTATCCTCTCTTCATAATTTAAAATTTAATAGTTCATACCACTAACACATTATTTTCTGTATTATGAACCTTAACTCAAGAAAAAATTATTGACACACAAATGTAGATCCATATTTCAGTATTTTTTTCCTAGCAACATTATCAAAACAGGAACATGTCTCACTACTTAAGGAAGTAAAAGGTAATATTAACCTCAGTGGTCAACGAACAGTAATTTCATTTGATGATTCCATTATGATCTTCTTTCCTATTGCCTCGATAAACTACATCAAAACAGTCTTGTATATATTCACAAATTCAAGAATAAAATTTTTACTTTCCAAGAGAAAATAACAACTATGATTTGACAATCTCTTATAGCTAGAAAAGATGACATTTATGAATAGTGATCACAGACAGATTCTGTGTTCATATTCTGTAAATACATAAAACTTACGATGAATATTGAACCTTTGAAACAACATATCTCCGAAAGTATTAACTTGTTAGAGTTGAAAATGATAACAATGGATTCTTAAGACAAAACAGCATCTTAAAAAAATTTGAATTCAAAAGTTGTCATGTAAAAAAAAATATTTTTTCCTCATTACTCCGAAACTATTAGACCGATTTCGCCCAATAACGAAGTTAGCCGAGATATTTATCCCTCAAACCTATTCTGAAAATTTCAACTGTCTAGCTCATTCCGTTTGAGAGTTATCGTGTCAACTGCCGGACGGACGGCCGGACAGAATCTATTTCGACCACGGATTCTTGATCAGTGAGTCAAAACAAATTCAAGACAACTTTCAGCCAAAAATTTGAAAATTATAGACATTTGGGCAAATTGATAAGCACTCTGTTCCGAGGAACAAGAGCGCCAAAAAGGAGTACTACAATGACCTTATCTACAATTCAAGCATCTTGGATTGTCACAATGTCCCTTACCAAAAGCCATAGTTTTAAAAAGACTTTACCCAGTTGTGTTGATCCATCTCTCCTCCCAAATTTTTCCAATGACTATTTCGTTTTCGATTACCACATTAAGGTTAAGGATAATGTCTGATTTCTCGGAATCATTCTCGACAAGCACCTAAAATGGGGCCCTCATATTTTAAGCTTTGAAGAAGATTAAATATTGCATCCTATACCTTACTTATGCTTAGATGTAATTTGGATTTGCATTATCTCAAGTTAGTGTATTATGCTAATTTTCACTCTATGCTTTCATATGGACTAATTTTTTAGAGAAGTTCGTCATTTATGAAGGACATATTTATTGTTCAGAAAAAGGTTTCAAAAGCCATGTTACATCTAGGTTGCAGACAATATTGTAGAGGACTATTCAAAAAATAACATCTCAACGCTTAAGGATTGTATTTTTAGAAACACATGATATTCTTTACCAAGCATAATCATTATTTTGTTGTTCACAAAAATATGAATAGTACAACAAAAATTAATGCCTTCTTTTGCGGGTCGGTGTTCGTAAGGATTTAGGTTTAGTGTGGTTAGATAAACCCACTGTAATAGTTGAAAATTCTGTAGAATGTATGGCAATAAACTTTTTCAGTGTCCTGCCCGTTAGGTTCAGAAATATCTGTTGTGTAAGAAAGTTCAAGAAGACTCTGAATAGTTTTATAATGGCTTGTGAACCATACGATCTGAACGAGTTAATAGAATATTGTAGGAAATCATCTCATTTTTCTTAGTGTTTTATTTTTTCTTGTGTTGTAATGTGCTGACAATTGACCATAACTAAAGACTCCTATAGAGTTCTAATCAGTTTGAACATGTTTTCTGGCATACTCGTTCCAGACCGCTAGGGTCCAAATGTCTAAAATTGTTGAATTTCAAGTTGAAATTGGCCTCGAACAAATTCATTAGATTGAAAATTCAATTCAAATCAAATACCATTCATCCATCGGATCATAAACACGATTAATTTTGAAGCATACTTAGGGACTTGAAATTAGCAAGATAGGTTTGATATCCGAATCTGCCTTTATTATTATGATTACAAAGTGATAAGCGTTTGGTCAGCGCCTATTAATTCAGAAAATTAGTATAAATTGAAATATACCACTTTGAAGGCAGATGTGTAATTCTAAATGTGAAACATAATCGAACTATTAATTGATCAGGAGCTGAGAAACTACTTTACTAGTGACGAAGCCAACAATCTTAACTATTCTTGAATGCATTCTCAGAACCTTAGTGGACAGTCGAAGAGGGTAAACTATTCCTTACATCAAACACCTGATTTGAAAGAAAATTTTGACTCTGTATTGTTCTAAAGTTCTTCTTCCTCGGCACGAACGCATGTCTACCCAAACGGTGGTCAGAGCTCATAGTAAGAAGATGGGCATGATTGGCTGCAAAAGTAAAATGCAAAGCGCGAAAAGTGACAATGAGGTTATTATGGGTTCTCCTGTCAACATATCGTGTACGGGTTGCAATACGCTGAACACCTTCGAACAAAGAGGAGTTACGACTACTGGCTACCAAAATTAGAGTGACATTCAGGAAGTAATGACGACATGGATTGCGAGTATCTATGGAAAACAACTTATTGTCATAATTGAGTGGTAAGTGCCACTCTTCACTCCAACAGTTCAATTAATCAAGGTCTTACTGAATTTGGTTGATAATGTTAGTGGATTTGCCATAAAAACTATGGGTCCCAAAACAGATTCCTGTAGAACTCGACTATGAAGATAAGCATTTGTCAACACACACCCGAAAAGTTGGTTATGAAAGAAATGATTTGATCCAAAAAGAAGGAGATAAATGCCAAGATGTTCAAGCTTGTGGAGGAGATGTATGTGGGGCACACGGTCGAACGCACTTGCAAAATGGAGATAAACAACATCAACCTGCCAACTCTTGTCCAAAGATGCCGTCCAGGAATATATGCAGTCTATAAGATTAGAGATTACTGTGCTCCCTGGAAGACAACCATGCTGTCAACTCCGGATAATGACACTGCTTAGTACAAACTATAGAATTCTGTCCAGAATGATATTTTCAAAGATCTATACAATAATCTCATCCAGGCTGATGGTGTGGTAGCAGTACCATGTTTATCCCCGATTTTAAAAACGAGTGTTGGAAAGGCACTACGCCAGACACGAGGTAATGATGAAAACTTAAAAGAATGCGATCCATACTCTTCCTGGGAGGGTAACCAGTTTTATCTGAGAAGGATGCTGCCAACACATCCGAAATCTCCTCAGGACCAGAGCATGGCTGGTTGATGAAGCTGTAGACTAATAGAATGGAGTTAAGAATGGATCTGATGTATTTGAAGAATCTTCTGCTATCGTTGGACTGTGTAAGCTTCGATTCAAACTACTTTTTGGATTCATCTTGAGGATGTTGTGATCGATCCAGGGTTTCGTTCGTATCATAGCAATATTGTTCAGGAGCAAGCATTCGTCTTTATGTCGATATTGTACTAGTTACCAAGCTTCAATTCGAACATACATGCACAAATTAAAAGTCCCCTCTCATAAATATACTCTTATGTAGCCGCATCGATCTCTTGAACAAGATTCGCCTCCGCTAGTTTTCAAAGATATTCACTCTTGTTCTCAGAAATCCCTTCAATATTTGATTTCAAAAAGGAAAATGTCATAGCTTATAAGGCCAGGAGGATATCTTCCAGAGCAAGTCTGGCCAATCCAAACAATGATTATTCAGAACTTCAGATGTTCGAAGACCGCTACAGGAACGAAATGTAGGGCTATCATCTCCCATAGATCCTACTGTGTTTTGAAATAATCGTCCCGAAAATTTATAAATATAATGTTATAATTTAATGTCATCGTGGCATCATGGTTTTGAAGGTTCTCGCAAAATTTCAGCGATGTCAGACACTGCTTCCTAATAAAATATATTTGACCCATCCAGCTACTGAACTCACACATGGTTACTCGGATCTCCCACAATATGGACCCGATCGAGTTCAAACTATGAACTTGGTATTAGAGTTATAGGTATTCAAGGCTGTCAGAAAATTTCTGCCAAGGGGGATGAATAGTTTCTGATATATAGATTTTTTTCAACGATTTTCAATGATCTAAAAAAAAATTTTTAGTGGTACGATTCTCACGAAATTTCACAAGTATTTTCACGTTGACATTCTACAACTAATAACCATGTTTGAATTGGATCGGTTTTGTATTTTTCAAGTAATTGAGGAGATAAAAACCAAATTTCAGATGGGTATAACTACAAAATTGTTTGTTTGATTATGCTTATAAACCAACTTAAATGTCGCATTCAGAAGCACAATCTAAACTGAACATTTGAAGTCGCTATCTCTTTCCGTTCTCAGGTTATCGTGACATATAAAATATTATTTAATAATTCTTTTAAAATTTTATAGTGATACGATTCTCACAAAATTTCACAACCGTGTTTAGGTTTATATTCTACACTATTCACCAAGTTTCAGTTTGATCGGATTCATATTAATTGTAAACAAAATCATTACTCGGAAACCATCGGGCCGATTATGACCATTAACGAACTCGTCAGTTGTATTGGGATACGCCACCTACCCTGAAAATTTCAAGTCGCTTTCTCTTTTTGTTCTCAAGTTATCGTGGCAACGGCCGGCCGGACAGAATCAAATTTGCCCTCGAATTCTTCTTCAGGGAGTCGAACCCAATCATTTGAGACCATTTTCGGCAAGAACATTCGAAAATTACAGATATTTGGGTAAAAACATACGCACAAAAAGCTCCAGAAAATATTCCAATTTAAAATAAAAACGAGTAACGCTACAATATCGATCTATTCAAATTCATTCATTTAGCCGGTAAAGATGAGTATTTTTCGTAACGGGCATTGAATCATTTTTGATTAACTAGGTTAAAAGTCCACCTGGATTCATCGAGCCACTGACAAGGTTGCCTAGTGACATTTTCTCCGATCGATTTATTCGAATCTCCTTCTTCTCTTCTGTGTCCACTGAGACCCCGCACGGATGTGATCTGGTTTGAGAAACGACCCGAATAAAGAATTCAACACTTTCAGCGGCAACGCATTAAAAAAGGTGAAATGGCTAAGGGATCCAGACAAACTCTCTCATATTGGAGGATGACGAACCGAATGTCACATACTTGAATTCAGTTTTCAGATCTAGAATCATCCAAGCTTGAAGGAACTCGTTGAAGATGAATATTTTCCGTGTGGGTGATCTGAATCTATTTCCTTTAGAAAATGCTATACACATATCCTTCATAGCTGAAACTTTTTAAGCAGTTTATTCTATATTTACGTATCTTAATTTATGTTGATGATACTAATATAATTGAAATTAGCAATCATCAAGAAGTTATTTAGGAGCAAATGGAGTTTGATTTTTGTTATTTGATTCATTGTTATTCTGAATAATATCACAGTTGATGGTA
Source organism: Halyzia sedecimguttata (assembly GCA_937662695.2). Lineage (NCBI taxonomy): Eukaryota > Metazoa > Arthropoda > Insecta > Coleoptera > Coccinellidae > Halyzia > Halyzia sedecimguttata. The sequence goes on from OW569411.2 coordinate 73,457,426, forward strand.
GCGTTGTATAATGAGAAAAAAATTGTATTCAATAAGTCGTTTAAAATTAAATGCTCAACAGATAGAATGTGTGATTTTTCAAACATAATCAAAACTTAATACACCAAGAGCAATTTCACTAGATGGTACTAAGGTTGAGATCCGCATTCACCTCTATTGGACACTCGTAAAAGAATTTACCATCGATATAGACCGTTTTCTCAGCCTTTATGAGATATGAGTACATTTCGTACCATTTTAAGGTAATTTTTAACGGTAATCAGAGAATTTCGATTCCAACATATATAATCTATAGGAATTGAAATTCATTGAATACCTAATAATATAAAAAAAATACTGCATAAATTATCTTGCCGTAAGTAGATTTAAATTCCTTTTAAATTATCGGAACTGACCTAAGTGTGCTCGGATCTTCAACAATAGAGATCTGAGATAGTCTGCAAACTTGCAACCTGGTTGTAGAGTTAGGTTTGAAGGTTCTCGCGAAATTTCAGCGGTGACGGACGAATACTAACTGATTTGTAAAAAATTTTTCGAAGATATTCAACGATTTTTTTTTGAGTTTTTTAGTAACACGATCTTCAAGAAATTTCTCTAAAATCTTTGCCTCAGCATTCTTGAACTAATTACCATGTTTTAACTGAAGCATTGTATTTTTTGAGTTATAGAGAAAATCACAACCAAATTTCAGATTCATATAATTCCGAAACCGTTCGGCCTATTATGCTTTTCAGCGAACTCAAATCTCGCATAGGATGCACAACGTACCCTGAAAATTGCAAGTTGCTATGTATTTCCGTTCTCAAGTAATCTTGAGATAAATAATGTTTTTCAATAATTATTTTAATACTTTATAGTGACAATATCCTCACAAAATTTCACAAACTTCTTTGCGTCGATATTCTGCAACTACTTACCAAGTTTCAATTCAATAGGAGCTATATTTTTTGAGTTATCGAGAAAACAATATTCCAGATGACTATACCCTGAAAATATCTTTCGGTCCAAAATATATCATGGCAACGGTCACCAATCCAGTTACTGAACCTACGGAATGCTGCTCAGATCTCCAACAATATAGTCCGATTGTGTTCAAATTTGGAAGTTGGCTGTAAAGTTAGGTTTTGAAGCCTTTCGGAAAATGTCCAGCTGCAAATGGTATTAGACGTTTGATTTTTTCGCACTGATGAAGAATCCCTGGTCAAACTTTATTATTTCTGCCATCTGTGAGCACGATAACTCTCGGAAGAAATCAAAGAGTTGAAATTTACAGGTTAGGTGTGGAGTCCAAACGCACAGGTCAATTTCTATAGTGGCAAAATCGGATTTCTATATTTATATAACATATTTATTCTCCAATCAACAGTTTTTCTTCACTTCCACTGATTTCCCAGTTATGATCTCGCCGACTCATAAAACTATGAGAAATTATCGTAGAGAAAACAGATAAAGTTAATTTTAAGTCATCAATCATTTTTTCATAACACAATAGAGAGTGAAACCTGTATCTATGGGAGATGATAGCCCTACATTGGGGTCCTGTAGGGGTCTTCGAACATCTGTAGTTCTGAATAATCATCGGTTGGATTGGCCAGACCTGGTTTTGAAAGAGATCCTCCTGGCCTTATGAGCCTCGACATTTTCTTATTGAAATCAAATATTGAAGGGTGTTGCGTCCCATGACTTCACATTTTGGGAAACACTGATTTGTTTTTCTAAACAAAGGAGCTTGCTTATAAAACTTGAATGTTTTGGGATAACTGGTTTAGTTTAACATGTGTGCTCTCACCCTTGAAATTAATATTTTCCACGAAAAGATAACTGCAAGTAAAATATCCTGTAAAACTTGGACCCTTGTAGAAGTATTTATGGCCTATTTCCTGTGAAATAGTGCTAAAATGCATACAACAACTTACACATTGCCAGAGCTGTTAGTCTTTTTGTCTAGACTATTTGAAAACCCTAGTCTGTGAAAGCTATTTATCAGCTCTCGCTGATAGAGTATATGCAGGAAACTAGTGAAGTTTGGTCCCGATAGTGGGGGAAATTCGAGATTTCGAATTCCTAAGATTAAACAACTGAGAAAAGTTCACTGATTGGGGCTGGCATCGGGAATCTAGTAGGCATTCCCCCTATTTTGCGTAAACGACAAATGAGAGTATTGCTGTAACATATCTGGGGTGGTTTTAAGATCGAACCCCCAATCATTGCTAATATTTCCACTTTTTTACCCAGATGAAGGAACCTCCTATATTCCTTCTATCTGGGCTTTTATATACAATTACACTGTTCAATTTCATTACTATTCTTGATCTGTCGCGAAACAATAACATTGCCTTGTCTTCGTTAGCAACTTAGTAGTCACCTCTTCCCTTTTCATATAGTACGAGAGCTAGCAACATTGGGAGAACAAGAATTTCAGGTAGGCCAATTTTTAGATATGCTATTCCTTTCACTCTCCCGGACGTTATACCTGCCATCTGGCTGCCGGTAGCGCTTGCGTTCATCAGTGCCCAGCGTAACTGTACAGGTAAAGTATCAATTTTTCAAAGAACTTTAAGAAGGTTTTTTTTCTTTTATTGTTTTTATTGAATGTTTCAACACATGAATATATTATTGCCAGATATTTTTATTGTTGTTGAAACTATGCCAAACGCCAATTTTGAATTAAAATAACTTTTTTTTTCAAATTATTTTAGTACGGGTAAAATTTTTATATGATGTTATTTAATTATCTACAGACCCAAAATTAAATTGCCAAACAGTAATTCAATTGTTAAACCTTCAGCCAGACCGATCTAAAAGTGAAAAGTGATGGGGTATCATTTTGCTTGATCTAGAAATAGTTGTAAAATAAATATGAGATAAAGGATTGCAAACCATTGAATTAAGTAGTGAATTAAGACGGTATCAAAATAATAATTTATTGTTATACAAAATTGAAATAATTATCAATCTATAGTATTGAAAAAGACAGTTCGGATAGTTAAATAAATCTCATGGTTAGAGTTTTTAATCCATAATGCTATCACAAAAAACAGAAGCATCTTGGTAATCCTCATCATCTTCATCACTGCTGACATTTTCATTGTCATTATCGTCTTTTGGAGTATTATCGTTTAGTAATATGGTATTATCAATAATAGAATGAAACATTTAATGTATAATATTTAATCTTCATTAGTATTTTACTTTTTACCTTCAATAATAAAATCGGCAACTAATGATGGTAATTGCTTTGTATCGTAACGAACTCGTAGTAAATGTTGATACAATTCAGCTTTGCATGGTGGTAAGCTTGATGGGTCGGAATTACGGATTTTTTTCTCAAAGTTATCGTTTGGTTTTTTAAACCGGTAAGTGTTCGATAAAAGCTGGAACCGAATGTTATTGACGTTCCAAGTACCACGAGCTCCGTAAATATGGCAAATTCATTTTTCCAAGATGTCAAATGTCTAATCCAACAATTCTTCTTGATCTGTTGTAATATTTTGACAGGCTGACTGATACTGAACTGAGAGCTCTAACAGTTTAAAATGTCGTTTAGCTTTCCGGAACAAAGCTGATATGTAGTCGCAACCTGTGAGTGCGTGAAAGCACGGTAGACCTTTCGATTACCTAGAATTTCTTAGACTTGACTGACGCTTATAAATCGCTCATTATTCCCCACACCCAGATTTATCCAGAGATTTAGTGATGCATTCAAATGATCCATGTTACCAAGAAGTATTACCAAAATGTCTGTGTCTGAGCAGCGTACCACAACTTTGGTATCGACATTTATTTGGCAAATGTGATATATTATTAGAAAATCGGCTTCTTCGTGTTCTCCACAAGATAAAGAATCTTCAACAGTTTTAATAACTATATTACTTTCAACCCTGTACGAGAACCATTTGTTGATGTTCAGATAAATAATTTTATAGCCAATGAAGGGAGCCATTTCATCACCAGCCCAACGGTCAATAAAGTAATTAACAAGGACTTCTTTGAAATATATATTTTTAAGTTCACCTGCAAAATTATTCATCTGAACTTCATCAAGTGCTACTCATACCGGGTTGAAAGTAATAAAATTATTAAGACTGTTGAAGATTCGTTATCTTGTGAAGAACACGAAGAAGCACTTTCTCGAACAATATATCACATTTTCCAAATAAATGTCGATGCCGAAGTTGTGGTACGCTGCTCAGACACAGACATTTTGGTAATACTTCTTGGTAACATGAATCATTTGAATGCATCACTAAAACTCTGGATAAATTTGGGTGTGGGGAATAATGAGCGATTTATAAGCGTCAATCAAGTCTACGAAATTCTAGGTAATCGAAACCACTACCGTGCCTTCACGCACTCACAGGATGCGACTACACACCAGCTTTCTTCCGGAAAGGTAAATTTCAACCTTTTAAACTGTTCAGTATCAGTCAGCCTGTCAAAATATTATAACAGATTATGAAGAAATGCTGGATTAGACATTTGAGATCTTGGAAAATTTAATTCGCCATATTTACGGAGCTCGTGGTTCTTGGAAAGTCAATGACGTTCGGTTTCAGCTTTTTTCAAACACTTACCAGTCTAAAAAATCAGACGATATCTTTGAGAAAAAATTCCGTAATTTTGATCTATCAAGCTTACCACCATGCAAAGCGGAATTGTATCCACATCTACTACGAGTTCGTTACTATACAAAGTTTTGCAGAAGTGCTCATTTAAAACACCCAACATCTCTGTAACCTCAAGCTTCCGGCTGGACTATAAAATACGATAAAAATGATTTTGTCTGGTTCATTGGAGAGCAATTACCATCATTAGTTGCCGATATTATTATTGAATGTAAAAATTATAAATAAAATACTAATAAATTTCTTCGCCGAAAGATTATACATTAAATTTTTCATTCTACTATTGATAATACCATATACAATTGATAATACTCCAAAAGACGATGATCGGCAATGAAAATGTTAGCAGTGATGGAGATGATGAGGATTACCAAGATGCCTCTGTTTTTTGCGATACGATTATGGATTGAAAACTCTAACCATGTGATTTATGTAACCATCCGAACTTTTGTCTATTTCAATACTATAGATTGAAAATTATTTTAATTTTGTATAACAATAAATTATTATTTTGATACCTTATTAATTCACTACTTAATTCAATGGTTTGCAATCCTTTATCTCAAATTTATTTTACAACTATTTCTAGATCAAGCAAAATGATACCCCATCACTTTTCACTTTTAGATCGGTCTGGCTGAAGGTTTAACAATTGAATTACTGTTTGGCAATTTAATTTTGGGTCTGTAGATAATTAAATAACATCATGGCGTTTGGCACAGTTTCAACAACAATAAAAATATCTGGCAATAATATATTCATGTGTCAAAATATTCAATAAAAACAATAAAAGAAAAAAAACCTTCTTAAAGTTCTTTGAAAAATTGATACTTTACCTGTACAGTTACGCTGCGCACTGATGAACGCAAGCGCTACCGCCAGCCAGATGGCAGGTATAACGTCCGGGAGAGTGAGAGGAATAGCATATCTAAAAACTGGCCTACCTGAAATTCTCTCTCGAAAACGTTGCTAGCTCTTAGACTAATATAGAAGGGAGATTTTATATTGTATCAATATTGCATTGTACAATACTTCGTGGTTGTTATCACATTGTCGGTAACAAGAAAATACATATATTGTTGTTGTGTTAAAAGTGCGTTCGAATATTCACCACCTCCTATCCTCGTAATTGTTATTTTATTACAAGTTACAACTTACGCAGTAATCAACGAGATTACTACTGGGTGCTTTAAGTTAAGTATACCCTCTTACTGATCCCCTGATAAAAATTGGGTGTATAATTCTGGTCCTTCGAAAATACATAATATCCTGATAAAAGCATCAGGACTCAACATATGATCATTCGAAACCATAACATCCTGATAAACTAATCAGGATTCCACAAAGGGCTTTCTAAGAACAAGAGTGAATATCTTTGAAAACTAGTGGTGGCATTTATTCTTCAAGAGATCCATGCGGCTACAGAGGAGTATATTTGTGAGAGGGGACTTTTGAAAATTCATGTATTATCTTTAATGTGTTCGTTCTTCTCCTCTTGTCTTTTCGGAGTTATGCCCACCTGAAATATTATTTTCTCGATAATTAAAAAAAAAATAGACTCGATCGATTTGAAGCTTGGTAACTAGTTGTGGAATATCGACATAAAGTGTAAAAATTTGTGAGAACCGTACCCCTAGAAAATTATAAAAATATAACAAAAAGAAAATTTGTTCAAGCACTGACATGATGTAAGGAGCTTTACGCGTATGTTCTATTGTCCATTCTCCTGTTGTTGTAACTTCAACCGGATCGAGGGACCAAAAATGTTGTGTCTTCAAACGGATCGTAGGACCATAAAATGGGTGTTACTTCGCACAACGATTCGGTAGGAATTTGATTGAGCCAACCTGGTTGGTTTGGGTAGTTGAATTTATCTCCTTGCGTGTACTGTGATGTACGAGTACAAACACTTGTGGATTATTAATAATAATAACTGTAGATAGTAGACTGTATATTTTGTTACTAAAAACTTGGTAAGTCTTACCCTTGTACGACTAAGTGCGAGCTTCTTACAACTCCATCCAGTTAACACTAATACAAGACTGCTCACTTAAGCCAGCTTCCTAGGGGGTGCTGGGGTGAGAATGCGCAAACACAATGTGCAAGCATCTTGCGCATTGATGACTACATCCATAGGCATCGATATAACAAGGGAGGTGCTTGGCCAGTGGCGGAACATTTCTAAACACCTGTATTGGACACTGTTAATCGAAATTACCATTGTTAATTCGATTAAGAGTTTCCAATACAGGAGAATAGACAATGGAACATACGCGCAAAAGCTTCTGACTTCATGTCAGTGTCTGAACCAATTTTATATCACTTTCAAATCAACATTATAGTTACACCATTTAATTAAGTTTATGAATCATCATGTCATCGTTCTATAAATTTACAGATACGGAATTCGAAAAATCCACTCACTGTCAGAACTTCTGTCTGTTCTTGTCCTTCTATTGTGCGCTAATAGATGACAAATATGTATTTTTCAGAGAACTTATGTGTACTGTATTAAGTCATATTATAGGTCCCGTCGATTGCTGAGATTATAGTAAATATTGCCGATAATGTGTTATTCCAAGTCTGTCAGCCACACGCCATCTGGAGCTGTTAGCGATCTTGATGATGGTACCGATAATAAGTTAAGTGGTTGGTATTTCTTTGTGTCCTGAATCCAAAAGAGAATTTTGATATAATTCGAAAGCCATGTAATTCCACTGAGAAAATAAGCTTCACTCCTCATCTATGTGTATTATATCCATCCCGGGTAATTGTGAAGACTAACACAATCATCTTTCCCAAGTGATAACAGGTTGGAGCACGTAAACTCTAAACTTATTACAAAGTTTCAGTACACAAATTCATCCTGCAAGATGGGACCTGTCTCATGGACAATTTCATTTTCTCTGGAGCGTATTAGCAACATAATAAAACTTCCGATTTCTAAAGCACCACCCTAGTTAGGATATTGTCTTTTCTAACATTGAATACATTTATATCACACACTGATAAGCTAGGACTACATATCCTCGTCTGCATTATAAATGATTCGACCATAAATTGTTTACTTTAATGAATTTCTGGATTGACGTATGCGCGAAGAAAACTAGACTGATAAATGAAATTGGTTCAAGCACTGACGTAAAGTCAGGAGCTTTTGCGCGTATGTTCTTTTGTCCTTTTTCCTGTATTGGACAGTCTTGATCAAATTTGCCATGGTGAATTAGATTAAGAGTGTCCAATACAGGAGAATGGACTATCGAACATACGCAATTTACCACGGTAAATTCGATTAAGAGTATCCAATACAGAAGAATGGACAATAGGACATACGCACATCGAATATACCACGGTAAATTCGATTGAGAGTCTCCAATACAGAAGAATGGACAATGGAACATACGTGAATTAGCTCTTGACTTCACGTCAACAATTTTTTTGATTTTTTCTAGGGCTACGATTTTTACAAAATTTTTAACACGTCTTTATGTCAATATACTTCAACAAATTAGCAAGCTTCAATTCGATCGAGTCTATGTTTTTTCAGATATCGAGGAAATAATATTCCAGTTGGGTATAACTCCGAAACCGTTTATGCCCGTAAACTAACTCAACTCTGCCATTCGGATACATACTCTGAAAATTGCAAGTCCCTATCTCCTTTCGTTAGAAAGTTATCCGGGCAACGGTCATCAATCCATCTACTGAACTCAAGGAAGGCTGCTCGAATCTACAACAATATTTATTCGATCGTATTCAAACTTGGAACTTGGCAGTAGAGCTAGGTTCTGAAAGCTTTCGCAAAATGTCAGCGAATTCAGACGAATAGTCACTGATATATAGAATTTTTTTCAATAATTTTCAATGATTTTTAAATTCTAGTAATACGATCCTCACGAAATTTCGCAAGAATTTCCGCTTTTGGCATTTACCATCTAATTACCATGTTTGAATTCAATCATTTTTGTATTTTTCGAGGTATTGAGGAAATAACAAAAAAATTTCAGATTGGTATAACTCCAAAGCCGTTCGACTGGTTATACTTATGAATACACTCAAATGTCGCATTCAGATGCACAACCTATCCTGAGAATTTAAAGTAGATTTTTCTTTCAGTTTTCAGGTTATCATGACCAAAAACATATTTTTTTTTAAATTTCTAGTGATGCGATTCTCGCAAAATTTCACAAACATGCTTAGCTATATATTCTACAACTATTCACCAAGTTAAAATATTCACCAAGGTAGAAAACAAAATTATTACTCGGAAACCATTGATTATGCCCATTAACAAACTTGTCCGTCGTATTGGGGTGCGCCACCTACCTTGAAACTTTAAGCCGCTAGCTCTTTCCGTTCTCAAGTTATCGTGGCAACGGCCGGCCGGACGGCTGGATAGAATCAAATTTGACCTCGAATTCTTCATCGGGAAATCGAACGCAAACGTTTGAGAGCATTTTCATCAAAAAACTCGAAAATTAGAGACATTTGGACGAAATGATAACGCGATGTTCCCCAGAATATACGCGCAAAAATTGTGTGAAATATGTCGTTCTGGAAATATTATCCTGCTCTGTGGGGATTCATGAATAAAACGGTGTGACCAACTGGGAAATGCACATGCAATAAGGGTAGATCGAGGATACCGAGCTGCTTCTAAATAACCTATATATTATGGGTCTATCGTCTATCTAACCAAGATATTGTGATTTATTATTCTTCCCTATTTTTTCAATTAACTTATGAACCACCCTATACATTTTTGTAATATTTGGTTCGTATGTTGTTCACAGTGGTGTAGATTAAGATAAAAAAAACAAGTTTTATTCCAGGTCCTGGCTCAAAAGTTTTACAAATTTGGAAATAGTAGAAATTATATATTTTGGTGTTTTGTTGGTATTTGCTGTTCCCGTATACAACTTTTTCCGCGTATGTTCTGGGGAACATCGCGTTATAGTTTTGCCCAAATGTCTGTAACTTTCGAATTTTTTGACGAAAATGGTCTCAAACGATTTAGTTCGACTCCCCAATGAAGAATTCGAGGTCAAATTTGATTCTGTCCGGCCGTCCGGCCGTTGCCACGATAACTTGAGAACGAAAAGACTTAGCGGCTTGAAATTTTCAGGGTGGGTGGCGCATCCCAATATGACAACCCCAAGTTCGTTAATGGGAATAATCGACCCAGTGGTTTCCGAGTAATAATTTTGTTTTCAACCAATATAAATCCGATCGAATTGAAACTTGGTGAGTAGTTGTAAAATACGAACCTAAGCACTTTTGTGAAATCTTGTGCGCATCGTATGGCTAGAAAATTTTAAAAAAATCATTAAAAAATATTTTTGTTGTCCAGATAACTTGAGAACGGAAAGAGATTGCGGCTTGAAGTTTTCAGGTTAGGATGTGCACCAGAACGCGACATTTCAGTTTGTTTGTGAGCATAATCATCCAAACGGTTTTAGAGTTATAGCCATCTGAAATTTGGGGGTTTTTTGTTCCTCATTAACTCGAAAAATACTAAACCGATTGAATTCAAACATGATAATTACTTGTAGAATGCCAGCGCGAAAATTTCTTGCAAAATTTCGTGAGGATAGTATTTGCTAAAAATTTTGAAAAAATCATTGAAAATTAAAAAAAAAATTCTATATATCAGTAACTATTCGTTTGAAATCGCTGAAATTTTGCAAGAGCCTTCATAAACTAACTCTACGGCCAAGTTTCAAGTTTTAACACGATCGGTTGAATATTGTTGGAGATTCGAGCATTCTTGTGTGAGTTCAGTAGATGGGTGACCGTTGCCTCGATAACTTTCGAACGAAAGAGGATAGGGACTTGCAATTTTCAGGGTAGGTTGCGTATCCGAAAGGGAAAGTTGAGTTCGTTTTAGGGCATAATCGGTCAAACGCTTTCCGAGTTATACCCACCTGGAATATTATTTCCTTGATAACTCAAAAAATAAATATTCGATCGAATTGAAGCTTGGTAACTAGTAGTAGAAAATCATCATAAAGACGTGTTTAAAATTTTGTTAGAACCGTACCCCTAAAAAATTTGAAAAAAATGTCGAAAAAAAAAATTTTAAGAACCGCACCCCTAGAAAATTTCAAAAAATCACGAAAAAAAAAATTGGTTCAAGCACGGACGTGAAGTCAGAAGCTTTTGCGCGTATGTTCTATTGTACATTCTTCTGTGTTGGACACCCTTAATCGAATTTACCATGGTAAATTATGTTGTCCATTCTCCTGTATTGGACACTTAATTCGAATTTACCATGGAAAAATTAGGATTATACATCCTAGTGACTTTTGTATTGTATCTTGGCAGTTGGTGTGACTGTTATGAATGTTGACAGATCATGGAATTTGAACTGTAGGTAGAGCATGGAGATCAGATTGAACAGTTCCTAATATCATGAATGATTCAAGATTAGCAAGAAGGAAATCTCTAGTACCTTAATTTTTATGAAAATAAATCCTTTCCTCTCACCAATTATTTCACCTTATCCAGATTATCTTATATTGACAACAATTGACGTGTGTTGAAATCTGATAGGATCGAATGTCAGTGCTGACTACCACAAAACGAAAAATATAACTAAAAACAATGCGGGAAGGAGTTCATTCCAGCACTGTTTCTAGTGCTGGAATGGACTCATTACTATACTGAAATAGAGAAAAGTTATTCTTGAATGATTTCATGATCTCTCAAATCCTGTCGTAACCAGGTGACTTGGGATTCAGAAAATGCCAAGAGATTTGCTCTTCCTCAAAATATGGTTGTAATTCCTTATTGTACTTATCGGACGTGAACAAGGTGTGAAGCTCATTTAACTGGCATTTGGCATCTGCACAGTTGATATAATGATTCGAATAAATCGCGGCAAGTTTTCTCTTCTAGAAAAGATACGATTGAGGCTAAGCATAAAGTCCTCGGTAATGAGGTCACTTATCACCTCTGAATAAACGGCTTTGTTACACGTGTAAATGTACACGGCATTAGAGCGTTTTATTTTGTTCCGATTCCTGAACCGTCTTTTGGCGCTCTTGTTCCTCGGAACAGAGTGCTTATCAATTTGCCCAAATGTCTGTAATTTTCGAATTTTTGGCTGAAAATGGTATCAAACAATTTGGTTCGACTCACTGATCAAGAATCCGTGGTCGAAATCGATTCTGCCCGACCGGCCGGCCGTCTGGCCGACCGTTAACACGATAACTCTTGAACGAAAGGAGTTAGAGGATTGAAATTTGCAGGGTACGTTTGGAGCGTAAATATCTCGAACAAGTTCGTTAACGGACGAAATCCATCAAGCGCTTTCGGAGATATGGCCGTTTGTAGTAAAAATATTTATCATGAATATTTCCGAAACTGATCATTCGATCTATCTGAAATTTAGCATCAAATTGTAAAATCATGACCTTTAGACGTGTGTGGAGTTTTGTATTGACAGGGTTACCGTAAAGCATCAAAAAAAATTTGAAAATATTTAAATTTTGTTTCTACAATAACTCTCGAACGGAATGAGCTAGGCAGTTGAAATTTTCAGAGTAGGTTAGGGAGATAAATATCTCGTTTGCTATTGGCAAAATAATTTTTTTAACAAATTTCAAAACATTTTTTTTTTTATGCAGTTTCACCATAAAATCCATTGATATCATTTTCAACTCTAACAAGCTAGTACTTTCGGAGATATGATTTTTCGAAATTTCAATAATGAATCGTACTTCTATGTTTTCACAGAATGCTACAATTATTCTATCTATGATTTATTATGTGATCTGTGTTGATCCTCGTACATGTCATCATGTTCTATAAGAGAGAGTCAAATTCATTTCAGCTATTTTAATTTGATTTCTTCCATGGTGCAGTTCTCATTCTCAGATTGCTCATTTAATCTTGATAAATAAACTATTTTTTGAATTTAATTTCCCTTATGATGTTCTATCATCAGTTCCATCATAAGAAAACATTGATATAATTCTCCACTCAGAGAAACCAATACTTTCGGAGATATAATTTGTCTGTTTGAACAAGAGCACCAGAAAGCTCCTGTCCACAGGGCTTGCACCAATTTTTCTTAGTGTGAAACGGACCGCAGTGATGACCCCGACCTTGAGAAAGAGATGAAAAGGGGTGATACGTTGACTCGGAGGAATTACCGTAGTACGATCAGTTGCTCGCGACTTACTTCGAAAGCACGGATTGATTCTCTTACAATTTTTTGAGTGGTTTTGTGACTATTCATCGGACAGTGCGGATGCCGCACTGAATATAGGGTGCTGTTTAGGATTCTTGGGACTTAAGTGATCTTCGCGTATGATGAGACGCGTTACGGCCCGATTGGGAGTAAATAAAAGGGGTGCCGATCGCCCTCCGCCGTTCCTAATAGGCTTGTTTTGGTTCGCAGTAGAGATAGTTCCGAATCGGTTCTAAAGAGTGGGACAAACGTAGCGTGTGCAAGATTTCGCCCATTCACGCAGGTTCAAGTAAACGACTGTGTGACTACTTCGAAATGTTCTAGGACAGTCCGAATTGCGAACCAAAACAAGCCTATTATGTTACGTCTCATGACTTCACAGAACCATGTCTGCGAGGTAAGAAAGCAGCCTACTGTAAAGCTGACCATAAAAACCAAAGTCTCTGAGTTTTTCCACTAGGAAGGAATGAGAAACAGTGTCGAATGCTTTGGAAAAATCAGTATAAATAACTTTGACCTGCTGACGTTTTCAAAAACTTCAAGTATGATTCAAGAATATTAATCTTTCTGATGTTACAGTCAAGAATATCAATTCCAGGTTGCGAACGTTTCGAAATGGTTAAGGATTTTTCGCGAAATTCACTGTCATTCAATAATTAATTATTTAATTATCGATTGTTTCTAGACAGATGCAAAACCGGATCGAAACGTTGACTGCCTGGAATTAATATTCTTATTTGACCTGTTCTGTGGCTAATAATCACACAATAAGGACAGTAAATGACAAACATGATAAAATCTAGTGTAGTAAGCATTGTTGGGGATAGATAGCCTTCAAAGGTCATTATTCACCGAGATGGTCTTCACAGCAAAATAATATTGCAGTGGAGGGACTGATTTGTTAGTTGTACTTGCGGCATCCCGTAGGTCCATTATATAGCACTACGTCCAGCTCGATCAAGTTGAAATTCGGTTCGAAACTCCACATTCATGAAACTCAGGTTGCAGGATATAACTCAAATAACGCGATAAGTTTACAGTTGAGGTTGACGTCGCACATAATTATGAACAACTTAATGATTTCCTAGAGTCTAAAACTACTCGGGCGCCTCTAGGTTTCCTACAATGATGCAGGAAGAGTTGGATACTTTGGATCAAGGTGCATGGAATAACAAGATGTCGACACCCCCTACTAATACACGTTAAAATTTTTGTTCGAAAAGGGAACTAGTATTGACAAATATTGTTCTACTTCACTCTGTAAACGATGATGGCGTTAGAGTCGATTTGGCAGATTTTGACAAGCGGCAAAGTTTAGGGTCATCCTACTCTCACTTGTTTGAAATCGAAATTAGTAGATTATAGCTTAAATAATATAAATCTAACAGAGTGGTTATATTCCAGATTAACTGATTTTTTTTTCATCTTTGCTTCAACAAAGTGAACACCTATAACTACAAAGCGTTATATAATGAAATATCCTGCAGCATCTCCAATAACTTTTGAGAACAGAACCTGTTAAGTCAGTAATATGTCAACCCCATTTGTTAGCAACAGCAATTTCATATTGCCGTCACACAATGAGGTCAATTAAGGGTTTTATCGATGAAGGAGTTTCATTGGAATTGTAGAGGATATCAATTCTTTTCTAGCTATTAGAGATTGTCAATTCATAGTTGTTATGTTCTCTTGGAAACTATTCGATTCTTGAATTTGTGAATATATACAACTGTTTTGATGTAGTTTATGGAGGCAATAGGAAATAAGAACTTAATGGAATCATCAAAAGAAATTACTGTTCGTTGACCACTGATGCTAAACCTTTTACTTCCTTATGTAGTGAGACATGTTCCTATATACAGTATTTTCATATTGTTGCCAGCAAAAAAATACTGAAATATGGATCTTCATTTGTGTATCAATCATTTTTTTTTCAGTTAAGGTTCATAATACGAAAAAGAATGTGTTAGTGGTATGGACTATTAAATTTTAAATTATGAAAAGAGGATAGTATTTTATTGATATATTTTGAAGTATTAAAATAATTTGTTCGTAATACACTACCTACTCAAATATCAGGAATAAATGGACAATCTGCTATGATTGTCTGCAGCCTTGCTCTAGACATTTCGATGATACTTTCCTTAGGTATTTCGAGTTGTGAAAACTATGCACCGAGTCTAAGTTACAACAACCCATTCACGAGGTTAAATCAATGCAGATTGCTCATCAATTTTTGAAGCATTTAGGCATTTAAGCATTGTAGATTGCTCTTTTTTTTATAAGATAACATTTGAAGCATTTTTTTTTAAATGACGCTTTTTTTAAATTTAATTTCTTTCATGATGCAATTCTATCATAAGAATCCATTGATATAATTCCCAACTCTGATAAATCAATACTTTCGGAGATATAATTTGTCTGTTTGAACAAGAGCGCCAAAAAGCTTGAACCAATTTTTCATATTACATAAGATCACATGCAATGTGAAAGAATAGAAGATTTCAATCTATCATTTTTATTCATGCCACATTTTACTCATTTTAATCACGCTTCTGCGTGTTGCAGGGTGCAAAGTATGCTCCTGCATTTTTGTACCCTGTTTTGCAGGCGCAGGTAATTGAGTTCAATAATAATTCGGGTGCTGTAGGCCGAGTGGTTTGGACAGGCATCCAACCATCTAGGGTGGATTTCCATCCATACTGCTCTGCATTCATCAGGTCCCTCCACATTTGCAAAAACGCCCTGAAGAAAAGTTGGTGAGCGGCCATTTCACCAACTGGCAATGATGCTAAGTTGAAGACGTTTTTACAGAGTGCCCTCTGGAAGAGTTGAAATCTCAGTTGTTTGGGACACTGCCCTCTCTTGCCTGAGTAAACAGCTGCAGTGAATTTCGCTCCATCAGCATCAGCATCCTGGTCAGGAGTGGCTTCGTGGTCGAGGAAAATCGAGACACTTATGAGTTCAGGATTTTTGGCTAGAGTTTTGAAGACTTTGACCTTGCCTTGTCAGAAAAACAAAGAGGTCCTCTCACAGCCGCTGAAGGCATGCAGAAACAAGATGTATCGTTTTGCATCTAAGGATAGCTAACTGTTGTTAGGACTATAGATCAACGTTTGCTGATTACCCTTCCCGCGTACATTAAGAACATGTAGAAATTAACTGTAACTGATCTTCGCTGTTAAGTAATATTCGGTCAGTCAGCAAAATGAATAAATCTATGTCCTCCCCCACAATGAACACATTCTCATCATGCCTGAATCTTTCCACCGCAGTAGCAACAAGCATGGTATCTGCATCCTCAACGGCCTCTCTAACATGAGTGCCTGCACCTATTAACTTTCCACGAGCATCGCAATTAGGCGTTACTTGTTGTATTCGTTGGTAAGGAATCGTTCTTTCGGCATCGTTGCTGTCATCGATTCATCAAGTATTTCACTACCTAAGAATATCTTTGGGTGTTTCTTCCAACCAATTCGACAATGTTTAGGCACAATTTATTTTTATAGGAGCTTAACAAACTAAATTATGTGACACGTAGCCCAACCAGCAAAGTTGTCTTATAACTCCAATGATTCGCGACTAATATATTTCATAAGTATCATATTAGTGCTTCCAAAATATCAATTCATTATATTAAAGCTACATAAACTTCATTCTGTTGTGGATAATCGAAATATTTCATAAATGTATCGTGAAAACTTCTATACAGCAGAATTATGAAATATGTTATAAAACTGTTACTTAACCATTTGTTAAGAGTTAACTTATAAAACAAATCTGCTTATAAAACTGAATTGCTTTTTAATGGTTTCTTTATTAATTCTGGGGATATTTATAATTTTACTTCAAATATATTAAAAAACTATTTCAAAGATGTTCTGTATAACCTCATAAAACAATTACATATATAGGGTTGCTTTAAGTTACAATTTTGCTTCCAGATCAAATGTCTTACCTATGCATAACTTCATTACTTCACAGTTAATCAAGAATAGAAGGTAAAATAATAACATATCGTTGTTTTTTAATTTGGAATTATATATACAGGTTCAGGAAGCATTATGCTACTGCTGAAGACAATTTTCTGTAGGTACAAAATTATCACCACAATCATATTTGTGTTTAAGATATCGACTTATTAATAAGTTACGTTCATCAGGTTACCTGTTATTTCTTCTTTTGAATTTCCTTGCAAAAATATGTATTTATCAGATATTCCACAGAAAACCGTTAGGTAACTGTTTCATTGATTTTGAAGGTTATGTCGACTTTCACGCGGTAGAACATAAGAACATGTTTTATAGTAGTTTTAAAGTAGGTAAATTACCACGAAATGCTTGAAACTGATGCAAAATCATTTTATAAGAGAACGCCATTAAACATGGCGCATTTGTGATGACTCAGAGTGGGGAGTGTTTTAAACACACCCAAAATCACCAGTGTGTAGTTATTTCAACCATCCAAGAGCATGAAATGACTCAAAAATAATCTGTAGAACAAATTGGAATACATATTCGTACAAAGGATTATAAGACTGATAAGCCACATTTTTGTTTTGTTCAATTTTTTTTATGTAAAAGACTTGAAACAAGGGGGCGCGTTTAAAATATGTCATTTTAGTGCTACATTTCACGAAGAAATTTCATTTGCATTGAGAATTTCGTTGGGTGTATCCAAAATTATGTCTGTAAGTGCAGAAGTATATATAAATAAAATGGCTTCGTGTAAACAATAATGACACATGACATCTATATTTTCTCTATGTTATAATTCAGGATTGCCATTTGCAACTTAAAATCAATTAATTTTATAGATATCATTCTATGTATCATTTTCATTTCAGACCGTTCATATGAAAAACGTTATAAAGCTATTACAAAACAGTTTTCTATATGGTGCCGAATGTTGATGAAATAGTCTTGTAATGTTTATGAAGAGCTCTATAAAATGTTTCGAATGACAAAATTATTGTATAAAATGTGCCAATTCTGGGTTTATACCTGTTGTATAAACGTATTGAAAACAAGTCAGCGAATAAGAATGTTTTATATGATTTTGGTTGAAAACGTTTCCACAACTATTATAAAATATGAAATTGCTAGTTGGGAGTGATCAACGAAGTACTCCAAAAATATCTTAAACTTAGTGATGAGGTTATGAATACCCACATGAAGTTATTTAAGTTTGTTCTCAATTATTTAGGATAACTTGAGTTGAAATTTTGTTGATTACGTTCACTTTTGTATGAAAAAATGCAAAACGTGAGATGTTTTCAGTTCAGGTGAAGTTTCCTGCGTTGAACTTCCTTAGCGAAAATTTTGCGCTAGGATTTTTTCGGCTTAAATTTCATATCTTACCACTGGAGTGAGCTAATTTCAAAAAGCCTCTCATTTAGAATTGAGTTTCCTACAAGTTTAGTGCCATGATATTTTCCAATCAGTGCAGTCTTTTTCGATCTAAAACCGTTATAAGTTGAGGGTTGTCAACTTTTGAGCTAAGTTTGTAAACACTGCTCATATTTGACGAGCAATTGTGGATATTGATGTTTTGACGCCATTTTACAGGAAATACATATAATGATCTTTAAAAAGGAAGGAAATCAATCAATTTACTGTAGAATGCGAAATACTGAAAAAAGTGCGAAAATTTCGCGGCTTTTATGCTCTCAATTCTGAAGTACATCCTAGCAACCGTCGCAAACTCAGATACCCGTTATTCAGGACCTTCAAAAGGGGTGAAAATGATTTCCAGTTCTGGAGCGATTTTTAGATTAAAGATGACATTTGACATTTGACAAATCTTTCACATTAGATGCCTGTTGTATGTAGTGGCAAAAATCTTGAACCCCTAATTAAGGATCTATATCCTCCCGAGATATTGTAACATCTATTCCGGGCGTGAAAAATAATCACTTCGAAAACGCATTATTTTAAAAGAAGTGCTTCAAATGAAATCACCATAAATTCCTCCTGATATATTTTTTTCCAGGAATATCTCTGAGGTCGCAGTTGCTTCGGATCGAAATGATGCAGAAACTGATAAGTTAAAACTCGCGATGGGCACAATTGAATATTTCTAAATATTGAGGAACATCGCATTCGAACAATTGCTGGAATGGATTATTGGTGAACTGGAAACACAAACCCAATTAGGTCGGTATAAGCTTTCAGTTCTCGTATCCTAGTTGCATTCTGGATACTAAATTCGACAGTCGCTGTTGAGATCATTCGAGCCAATTATTCGGGTTTTCTTTGGTTGCGAACGCTCAGCTACTTCTCAGACAAATGAGGAGATCGGTTATTGGTCAAATGTTTAAGGGATTTGATCAATTTACGAGAGATATTAATATAACAACAATCTTGGTTGATTTCCCTTCAGAAGGTACGTGACTTGATCAAATTCCTGAACTGTTTCAGTGAAATAATGAAATAACCAAGCACAGCTATAATTTTAGAATATGATGACTTGAAAAGATCAGCTGGAAAGAATAGACATGTTGGTCCATTCCATAGATTTGATTGATCTACTTCAGGTAGATGGAGCCCCATTGGTTTGAACCAACTTTCTGCGTATCATATTAGATATAAATAATAATTTATACCAAATTGGTATCTCAATTGGAATTGTAAAAGATCGGCTACCTGGATATCCTTTTTAAATAGCTAATACAGCATATACCATATTCTGTTTTGAGTTCACTGTGGACTTATTATGAAGAATACAAAAGTAACTACACTCTTGTCCACATTTTGTCGTCTGACATTTGATTCGGAAACAAAGTTTCCATCTTCATAGACGAAGCGTTACTAAAGCATAAAATCATATAGCATACATTCAAGTTTGCAAATCAGGAAAAAGCTTCACGAGTAAACACAATACTGAAGCCCAACAAGTCTAAGCGTTCTGCCAATACATTTTCATGTCAAAAACGAGAATAAAGAATACAAGAGAATAGAGGGAAACTTTAACAATCCAAGAAAATATTCAGAAGGTTACAGACTGAAGAGTTAAAAGTGCATACAATTCACGTATTCCGATCGCCACGAACAAGAAATAAATTCGAATTAAGTGTCCAATACAGGAAAATGGACAATATAATTTACCTTGGTAGATTCGATTGAGAGTGTCCAATACAGAAAAATAGACAATAAAACTTACGCGCAAAAGCTCCTGACTTCACGTCAGTGCATGAACCAATTTTTTTTTCATAATCTTTTTAAATTTTTCTAGGGGTTCGGTTCTTATAAAATTTTGAACATGCCTTTATGTCGATATTCTAAAACTAGATACCAAGCTTCAAATCGATCGAGTCTATATTTTTTGAGTTATCGAGGAAATAATATCCCAGGTGGTTATAACTCTAAAACTGTTGGACCGATTATGCCCCTAATCAAACTTAACACTCACATTCGGATACGCAACATACCCTAAAAATTGAAAGTCACTATCTCCTTTCGTTCAAAAGTTATCGAGGCAACGGTCCCACTTCCGTCTATACTAAACTTACACAAGGCTGCTCGAATCTCCAACAATATATCCGATCGTGTTCAAACTTGGAACGTGGCAGTAGAGTTAGGTTTTGAAGGCTCTCGCAAAAGTTGCGATATCGGACGAATAGTTACTGATATATAAAATTTTTTTCAATAATTTTCAATGATTTTTCAAAAATTTTCTAATAATATGATCCTCACGAAATTTCGTTAGAATTTTCACGTTGATGTTTTGTATGTTCCGTTTTGTATTTTTCAAGTTATTGAGGAAATAGCAACCTAATTTCGAATGGTTTTAACTCCGAAACCGTTTGGCCGATTATGTATATGAACAAACTCAAATGTTGCATTCAGATACACAACTTAACCTGAGATTTTCAAGTCGCTATCTCTTTCCGTTCTCAGGTTATCGTGACATAAAAAATATTTCTTAATGGTTGAAAATAAAATTATTATTTGGAAACCAGTGGGCTGATTATGCCCATTAACGAACTTGCCCGTCCTATTGGGATGTGCCACCTACTGTGAAAATTTCAAGTCGCTATCTCAATCCGTTCTCAAATTATCGTGACAACGGAAGGCCGGCCGGCCAGACAGAATCAAATTTGTCCTCGAATTCTTCATCAGATAGTTCAACTAATCGTCTGAGACCATTTTCGGCAAAAAATTCGAAAATTACAGACATTTGGGCAAAATGATAACGCGATGTTCCCCAGAACATACGCGCAAATAGATCGAATGTTCTTAGTGAATAACAACTACATTGAACTGACAAATTTTGACTTCTACATTCATTGCAACATTTCTTTTGAAAATAACTTGTCTCCATTATAAAACTAATGTCTATAACGAGCAGGTTTTTAAATTCAAGGAGTCCAAATTAATAAAGTAATAATTTATTCCTTTTTTGACGCGCTTGTTTTTATTTATAATGTATATACCTAGTCAATGATAAACTCACTAGAATTATTAAGACAAGATTTTGTGATATCGTAATATTGACAGTGAAATAAAAAATGAGTTATATTAGGTAGTTCAATAAAATAAATCAAGGTGGAAAAATTTTGACTGATATAGACTCGGATATAGATGATACACAAAGACTTGAGTTAATTAACTTCCGAATTTAAATAGGTAATTAAATTGATCAATTCAATTCAACAATGGTTATATTTCGATAAATTTCCTGAAATAATCTTTTTTTATAAATTTATTTTGATTCCCTCCTTTTTTTAATTATTTTACGAAATTTATTTCATTCTTAAGCATAACAACTTAACAAAATGATGGAAACTGTCCACAAAAAACAGTGACAAAACAAAAACCCAAAGCAAAAGTTTACAAAACAATTTTTTCCGCAAATGAGAGGATACAAACAGGAAAATTGAAAATGAAATCGAAATAAGAATAAAAATTGTGCACATAAAACCTGCACACCTGCACCATTTCCCGAAAGTTGAGATTTTGAGATGTTACAGTATTCCACGAGAGGTGCGATATGTAGTTTTGTTGTTATTTCCTCAATAATTATTGAGCTTTGTGCGGAATTTCGTGAGGATGTGATAATTAAAATAAAATGTTTCTTCAAAAATTTCATATTTCAGAAACTGTCAGATTCAAGAGATTACTGAGATTCTCACCATATATTGCCAACGGGAGAGAGGTCTAAAAAGTGGCCTAAAAACCTTACGTTATTAATGAACACCTAACTCGAAATGTAAACTGTAAAATTCTACTCTAGAATCCGAATACCTATAGCCGACACCGAACATAGTATCAATCACCTTTAAGTGCAATATCCAGTAGATACACCTCTCTTTATCAATAGCCAAGAACCTCATTGAACTGATGGGTCGAAATCGAATTAACTTTGTTTGTTTTTTCACGATTCACCGATCTTTACACAAGAACAATTTTCCACCAGCAGATAGAGTCGTTCCGTTATTACCGTTTAATTTCATCAAGTGCTTCGAAGTCGATGAGGACGATAAGGGACCTGAAAGTGATGTTTCCGATAATGGCGATAGAAAATTGAAAATTCAATCTTTTAATGGGGCTAAGCGGGATAAATTTTCGATATTGGAATATCTATTGAAATAATTCATGGGAGAAGCCTATTGGAGCTGTTCGTTTTCATTAAAGGTGACCTGAAATATTCCAATAAACTATATGTGAACGGAAATAAATAATTGGAACGATTTATTCATACATATACAGTGTGAGTCTTTAAGTTGTTCCTCTCATTAATTGGAACCACTTTTTCATTTACCATTTTTCCAGATTCAGCTCAGGTAAAAAGTTATAAGCGTTTGAAGATTTAATTGTATGCAAAGCCAGCCCTGAACTGTCAAGTGTTGAACACAGAAACACTTAAAATTCAATATCGCATAATTGTATGAAAGCTTCATCATCTGATGCTCGTAATTCAAAGAAATTGTCTGAGAAATCTTATTTACTCACTGAAGTCTTTTAAAAAGGTTTTAAATTATCTTTATGCTGAATTTTCGAACAAAACTCTTCCTAGAAATTAAAACTGACTCCAATTTGATTTTCATTGAATATCCACTATAAAATTATCCACATTATCTTCTTCGCCTATTTTCACATTCCTTACATATTGTAATTGAATATGAATATAATATCAAAATCCAACTCTTATGTACATTTATTATAACCTCTAATCTACAGAATCGAAAAAAAAAAATCTGTGATTCTATGATTATTATTATGTTATTATATTCTCCTTAGGCTGTTCCTACTGCGAACCAAAACAGGCCTTATGCAAGTGACGACCTCGTATAGACATAGTATAATATTTTATCATACTGTGACAGAAGCAGACATAGAAGTGTAATAATATTAGGTTATCCACATAATATCGTTGATCTAACCCTAGAATATTATATTATTTGTTCACTTAAATCCGTATATCCAGATTAAGATTTTCTCTTCAAGGATAATTGGAATGAATAGGTGGAATAATACTTATAATTGATGTTTCCCTTATGCATACTAATATACTACAAAGTACAAACTTATAAGCTTCAACTATTTAGTTACAATAAAATAGTAGTGACATATAACTCACGTGACAACCATTTTATTTTATATCTGTTGAAAATTAAGTTGATGAAATTATGTTCTATATATTAGAGAAATACTTAGAATGCTTGTGCAGAATCGATGCAGTATGAAAATAAATGTTTAGATGACAAGGATAACAGATGATTTAAAAGTTTCATATTCACTATTTTTGGGGATACATAGATGAATACATATCATGGTAAGCCTATTCATCTATCTCCCAAAAGACCCTAGGAACTGCTTGAATGAGTTGTTATTAACTCATCCCGTTTTAAGATGATAATTATAACAATTTGGAAACAAGCGAGATTGAATTGAATTTCCACAAGTTAGTGTCAACTTTGAAATCAATAGTCAGTCTATGCCTTTATTCGAGCAGATCATATGTGTATTCAAGGTTCGGATCAATAAAAGCATGTAAATTTTTGTAATTGTTTTCATATTTTATGACATTCATGAGGAATATCTTGAAAACGTTTCGTTTTAGGAGAAGTAATGAGGAATAATTTTATTTTCAAAAAGGGTCTAGTGTTTCAAAAATGACTCAAAATAACCTTCATCTGTTTTCAGTATGCTAATTTCTCGTAGTTTTAGGAATTCGGTAGTCTATAACGAAGAAACCAGTAGAAGTAGGAAAAAACTGTTAATTGGAGATTATTTGCCATAGTTACAGAAACTTCAAATCAAAATTCATTCCATTCTGAATAACCATGTCAAAGCTACAAAAGAAAAACTTTTTTTTTCAAATTTCAACAGCCTGTATCGTTTTTTATTTGTGCCGAGTCTGGAAAAACGGTAAATGAAAAAAGTGTTTTATTTGATGATAGGAATCCATGGTTAAATTTAATGTACAACTTAAAGACTCACCCTGTATAGAGCAACCTTCAAAGGTGGGCCTTGAGCCCTCCCATTAGAACTTCGAGAATTGAGTTTCTATATCAACTTTGTACCGAAATTCTGAATATATCTATGAATCTTAGAATAGCTATATCAACAAAAAATAATTCTGAGGATTAGCTAAGTATCTGACGAATGAGTCGGATTCAAACTCTTAAACGTTACGAAGTTTTTTTTGTTTTATCGCTGATGTGGATTCGTTATTGTTTGTTAGGCAAAATTGTTTGATTTATTGCTTCTGACAAATATCTTATGTTTCCTACGCAGAAGTAATTCACAAAATAATAAATTTTTATTTAATAGATATTTTTCAGAGTTTTGTAGAGAAAACCCAGAAAGAAACCATTTAATATATATCCCAGTATCCTTTAATGATTTTGAATTGAAGCTTGGTAATAGTTGAAGAATATTAATATGAAGAAGTTTGTAAAATTTTTTGAGGACCGTACCACTAGAAAATTCTCAAAAAATTACGAAAAACTATTATGTATATTATCTCATGATTCCTTGAGGAAAAGAGACTTGCAGTTTTCAGGGTAGATTGCGCATCTGAATGCGACATTTGAGTTCGTTAACTAGCATAATCGGCCAAATGGTTTTTCAGTTATATCAATCTGAAATTTGGTTGTTATTTCCTCACTAAATCAAAAAATACAAATCCGATCCAATTCAAATATGGTTATTAGTTGTAGAATGCCAACGCGAAAATTCTTACAGATTGTGAAGATCGTAGCACTAGAAAATTTCTAAAAATTATTGGAAAAAAAATTGGTTCAAGCACTGACGTTAAGTCAGAAGCTTTTGCGCGTATCTTCTATTGTCCATTCTCCTGTATTGGACACTCTTAATGGAATTTACCATGGTCAATTCCATTGTACGTTCTCCTGTATTGCACACTTAATCGAATAATCGAATATACCATGGTAAATTCGATCTTGGTAGACAAGGGAGTAAGAAATTTTTAAATTATGAACATAATTAGTACAAAATAAGTTCTAAATTATGGCCATGATGTTTTTTGTAAATCTGAAGGTGGTCAGATATCTCATATCCCTTAGGTATCTGATAGTGTTCTGCTAGCTTAGCCGTTGAAAGCGGCAACCAAAAATTTTAAGAAAATGTGAGAAACTACTATCTAACAAATAGGTTCATTTATACTCTGGAACTGGAGGGCGAGCTGTAGATGGCGTAATGGTGAGAACAGCTCTGTTGGGGGGCACAATAGATCTCAAGGTCGCGGTGCAACGTAACCCCCTTATCAATAATAATAATAATAATAATAATCTAACAAATACATTCACTTAAGAGTAAGTTTTGTGAAATGTCTCAATATATTCTATTGAGACCATAAACCTACAGCTTTCCTATTGTATATCTCTGTAATGAGAAAAGAGTTAAATTTGAAAATAATGTACAAAATTAGTGTATAATTTTTCTAAACATATTCCGTAATTAGATAACTGTTATCTTTCATTTTCCAAATTTCGTTCTGCTAGCAAAAAAATACGAAATTTCACGAAAATCCGAATAGCTGGAACTTCATTGAATTCATTGGTTTATATAGGAGTACATAATTATGGTACTTTAATTTCTTCGAACGCTTTTCTTTTAAGAGGTGGGTTCTGTTAGAATAATATCGTAAAGCTAGTAAATTTCTGTTTTTTCTCGGTATACATAAGACTATCAACTTTCAAAATACGGTACAAAATTAGTACTGAATTATGGTACATTCATTCTTTCAAATACTTTTAATTAAGAGGTGGGTTCTGCTAGCTTAACGTAAAGCTGGCAACACCCAGTGATTTCTCTGTATACAAAAGAGTATTAAATTTTTAGATAAGGTACAATTCAGTACTAAATAAGTACTAAATTATGGCAATGAACGTTTTTCGAATACATTTATAATAACAGGTGGGTTCTGCTAGCTTAACGTTAAAATAGCTGAATCCAGTGTTTCCCGGTATACAAAAGAGTATCAAAATTTAAAATAAGGTACAAAATTAATACTAAATTATGGCATATTAATTTTTTCGAATACTTTTATATTAAGAGGTGGGAAACTTTTTTCAAAAGCTGAAGGTGGTTCTGCTAGCTTAACCGAGGTCAAATACCAACCTTCTACCTGAGCATACCGACATAATCGGCAAATAAAATTGCGAAACTTCCCAGAAGTTTAACAAATCTACTAGTTTGATTACGTCCTCGTGCATCCTGACAATTTTTTCTTCTCTCTCAACAATGCGTCTTATCATATCTGTGCGGGCAGACATATCTTCAGAATTCCAGCCATGAAGCACGTCGAGTCGTCGCCATCTAAAAACAGAATTGCCGCCTCTCACATTTCGCTGACATCCAGTTCCGCCTTATTTAACACGTACAGAAGGCGCCGAACAAAAAAATTTCCTCACACGTGCGCCGGTTAATATGGCGTATTAAATTCATAGATAACGAAATCAGCATGCAATGATCAGGTCTTCATTGTTGCCTGTTGAGCACATTAAAGGCGTTGTTTTTGGTAGTAGGTAGTAGGCGTATGCGGCTTCAAAAGGAGCGATATTCAACAGAAAAGCTTCAGATAAACAGAACGGTAGATAAAAGTTGTCTGGTTGAGAGCGAGTATAGAGATACGGACTTTGTAACAATTGCAACTGTACGGTGTTATACGGTTCTCGAATGCTGGTTGACGGTGTTGAGAAGAATATTAGAGTGCATGTATTGTTGTGTGAAGTTCATCTTTTTCATGGAATGAGAATGTAGGAATTGGGGTTGAAGTACTAAATGAATATAATTTCTCTATTTCAGTATCGTAATTCGTTCATTCCACCACTAAAAACAGTGCTGGAATGAACTCATTCCCGAATTGTTTCTAGTTATATTTTTCGTTTTGTGGTAGTCAGCACTGACATTCGATCCTATCAAATTTCATCACACGTCAATTATTGTCAATATAAGATAATCTGGATAAGGTGAAATAATTGTTGAGAGGAAAGGTTTTATTTTCATCAAGAAATAAGGTACTAGAGATTTTATTCTTGCTAATTTTGAATCATGCATGATATTAGGAAACTGTTAAATCTGATCTCTATGCTCTACGTACAATTCAAATCACGTGATCTGTCAACTTTCTTAACAGTCACACCAACTGCCAAGATACAACACAAAAGTCACTAGGATGTATAATCCTAATTTCTCATTAAATATCAACCGTATTTTCGAAAACTTGCCTGAAATAGAGAAAATATCGTCTAATTCTCGTTGCAGAAGTCCATTCCAACACTCATGCCTACGAAACCTCGCTCCTTCGTCGTTCGTTTTCGAATTTCGCATTCGTGTTTGAATATCAGCTCATTCTGCAACTTGTTTTAGAATATACTATTTCACTTCAAATGGGGCTATTAATTGTCTCAACACGTTGTTCCATTGGCATAAAGGGTACAGGCCCTCACAACAAGAGTTGACTGGTCAATAATTATGACATGCTGGTCGTTGATAAGGGGGCGTCCATAAATTTCGTGAGGTGTTTTTTTAAATTTCCTGTACCTCCCTCCCCCCTGGTGAGATGTCGTGAGATTTTATTCAACCCCCTCCCCCATCCCCCAATCTCACGTGAGATTTTTCGAAATGTGGGTTTCTTCCGTAAACGCGTTGGATTGTTATTGTAAAAAGAAAAAAAATTACTTCGTACCTTTATTTAGGACTAGTAATCAATATTGCTGAGAGTTATAAGTGTAATAAAAATTTAACAATAGAATACTTAAATCGTGACTACTGTGATTAAAAAAAATGGGTTCAAGCCCTGTGGACAGGAGCTTTTGGGCGCATGTTCCTTGTGGCCCGTACTGACCAGTAAAGAAAAAAAGCAGTATCATGTTGAATACCTTAATATTATTCTGGAACACAAATTTTCCATTACAATAATCTTCATCTAGCTTCTATTTAGTATCAATTCCTGTAGAACGTGATCATAATAAGTGTTTTCCATATAATAAAATGTGTTTGAACTTGGTATGTAGGAAATCTGACATCAATCATTGGAATTAATTGATTTGACAAACAGCCGTCAAATGAGGTAAATAGATTTTTGTGACGATTTTCTGTGACCATAAAAAAAATTAAGCATTTCATTATTGCATTTCTTGAAATAGGTACCTTTTCAAGTCGATCAACATCGTCCTTCTTTCGACGTCTAAACTATGACTTGATTCTTTATGTTTATGTCTTTGAATTTGTTTTCGGTGGAATTCAAAGAGTTCATAGAATAATCGATGAAAATACTGAGAGAGACCCAGGAAATTTGACACATTTTGTCTTATATCTCCAGAAATTGAAATCTTATAGAGCCAAAATTTTGCACAATGTTGCAAAATACTACAATTGACGTTAGTACAAGTTTTTGTTGCAATATGATGAATAGTTCACGAAAAAAAAATTTTTTTTTCGAAAAAATTAAAAGAAATATTTTTTTAAAAATTACCAACATTTCGATCATAACAGAATTTTGCCAAAAGTTGCGCGTTTATATCCTCGAACTGACTACAAAGTTTCGATTCAACATCTTCTTTAGTTCCTGAAATATCAGGGAAATAACCTCAAAATTTTAAATGTCTATAACTCCTAAACCGTCCGGCCGATATTGCCCGTTAACGAACTTAACCGTCGCATTTTGATCAGAAACCTACCCTGAAAGTTTGAAGTCGATAGGACCTTCGGTGCTCCTGTTATCGTGCACACGGCCGGACAACCGGCCGGCCTGCCGGCCGGCCGGCCGGCCGGCCGGCCGGACGGCACCCTAAGATCTGACACCGGATTCGTGATCAGGGACTCCGAATTAGTCTATTAGCCAATTTTCAGCTCGAAATTCGAAAATTACAGACATTTGGACGAAATGATAGGACGATGTTCCCCTAGAACATACGCCCAAAAAGAATCGTACGCTCTCGTTCATCGAGTCGCGCGTTCGGCTGACAGTGGAGCGAAAACAAAGAACGGACTACACTGTACCGTAAATTCAGATTAATTTGAGCTAATTTGATATGAAACAAATATGGTGATTAGACAGTCAGTAGATGTATAACGTCAAAGTATGAATGAAATTATTTTCTTTCCAACGAATTAGTGAATGATCTTAATTGTATTGCGATATACGCTTAAGATTAAATCTTAAGCATGTATAATCTGGATTAAATGGACCGAAATAGTATAATTTTTTTTTGTTTCAATCAAAAAAAAATTGCGTAATATTTGCCGAGACCCCCCCCTCTCTCTCCAACGTAAGATTAGATGAGATTTGACTCGACCCCCTCCCCCCCTTAAACATCTCACGTAATTTATGGACGCCCCCTAAAAAGGAAGCAATAATCGCTATCATAATGATTAAAGGATATTTGCTACGATACACAAAGTGCCTAAAATTTTCCAGGAGCTTAATTTTATGACAGTGTAACTCGCGATACCAAATATAATTCTATTAGAGATTAGAAATAAAATGTGGGAAAGCCTTGTAGCTTTGGCACTCTTGTTCAAACTTTGATAAATCATATGTCCAAAAGTATTGGTTTCTCAGAGTTGGGAATGATATAGATGGATTCTTATGATAGAACTACATCATAAAAAATTGGTTCAAGCACTGACGTGAAGTCGGAAGCTTTTACGCTATTATCTACTTACCTCTCTCTCTTTATCGAATGAAGCATCGATCATAAGGTTTTCTAGGCTTTTATAATATACGTTTACATTTAATACCATTCTAATGACATACTTCAGTAACGAGAGAACCTATGATCACAGAATGTTTACACCTTTCATATACAGGGTGTCCCAGAAATCAACGATAAGCCGGTAACGGGAGATAGGCCAAGTCATAACAGTTATCAGAAAAATATTTAAAAAAATCTTTGTCATGTACTTTTCAAATTATAGGTATTAGAAAAAAAAAGGAAAAACTGACATCCTGTGATGATCTTCCAAGTCCTGTGTCTACAAATATTAATTTTTCGTCAGTCTTTTATCTGTAATGTAATCATGAATAACCCTTCTGTAAATTACATTTTAAAATTAGAACATAACTGCCTCAGTTTTAAATAAAATGTTGGATTTTTGCCCAACATTAAGGTCAAAATAATTACATCATCCAACTTCAACCGACTGTACTGTAAAAAAAATGTACTACACTGTTTTGGCAAGTAACATCAAAAGATGGCGCATTTAGTCTGGATTCCAAAATGGTATGATACTTGCTAGATTACTTCTTAGTTGAGGAAAATAATATTTTTTTTTTAAATGGAACCGGATTTCAGGCCAATTCTGTATAATTATTGGAAATGGAGCCTAGGCATCTTTAAGTCCACAATTTACAAGTAAAGTTTGATTTAAACGGTAGATGGAGAGTGACGTTATTTTGCCTAGTAAGAGTGAGACAGATGGTGACGCTAAGTGTGAGCGAGATAGATAGGGACACTACTTTTATGCGAGAGTGAGACGAAATAAAAGGTGCAAAGTTTGAAATAAAATTCAGACATTGGATTTTTTTCAGTTGACTTTAATTTAATTAGAAATTACAGCAAATGTTCAAATTGTTGGCCTTCAGCTGCAATGCTCTACATCTTCTTAAAAATGATAGCGTAATAAAACGGGTATAACTTCTTGAGTTAATGTATTCAGCGACTTCTGTAATTCTTTGGTGCAGCTCGGCTAAATCTCCTTTATCGTTCCCCAGTAAAAGAAATCTATGGGGTTTAAATCGGGTGGACGGGCAGGCCACGAAATTGTACCACCCCGCCCAATCCACCTATCGGGGTATTCTCGGTCGAGGAACTCCCGAACTGTGGGAGCATAATGCGCTGGGCAGCCATCTTGTTGGTACCACATGCTGCTGTAAATGTTCAGTGGCACTTCTTCCAATAAATCTGGTAATTGATTTTGTAAGAAGTCCTAATAAACCTGGGCATTTAAGTTCTCCGGCAGCTCAGATGGACCAATAACTCTACCATTCAAAATTCCCGTCCACATGTTTACCTCGTTTGCATTGCAGCTGAAAGCCAGCAATTTGAACATTTGCTGTAATTTCTTGTAAATCTAATTAAATTAAAGTCAACTGAAAAAATCCAATGTCTAAATTTTATTTCAAACTTGCATCTTTTATTTCGTCTCACTCTCGCATAAAAGTAGCGTCACTATCTATCTCGCTCCCACTTAGCGTCACCATCTGTCTCACTCTTACTAGGCAAAATAACGTCACTCTCCGTCTACCGTTTAAATCAAACTTTACTTGTAAATTGTGGACTTAAAGATGCCTAGGCTCCATTTCCAATAATTAAACAGAATTGGACTGAAATCCGGTTCCACTTAAAATAACATTATTATTTTCCTCAACTAAGAAGTAATCTAGCAAGTATCATACCATTTTGGAATCCAGACTAAATGCGCCATCTTTTGATGTTACTTGCCAAAATAGTGTGGTACATTTTTTTTACAGTACAGTCGGTTAAAGTTGGATGATGAAATTATTTTGAATTTATTGTTGGGCAAAAATCCAACATTTTATTTAAAACTGAGGGAGTTATGTTTTAATTTTAAACTGTAATTTACAGAAGGATTATTCATGATTACATTACAAAAAAAAGACTGACGAAAAATTAATATTTGTAGACACAGGACTTGAAAGATCATCACAGGATGTCAGTTTTTCCTTTTTTTTTCTAATACCTATAATTTGAAAAGTACATGACAAAGATTTTTTTAAATATTTTTCTGATAACTGTTATCACCTGGCCTATCGCCCGTTACCGGCTTATCGTTGATTTCTGGGACACCCTGTATATTCTATTAAAATTGAAATAAGAACAAAATTACGCCTGAAGTAACTCCAGGATACGATACTCACAAAATTCCGCGAAAATTAGCGGGTCGGCATTCTACAAGTAATCACCGAGTTTTCATACGGTCAGATTTGTATATTTTGAGTTATTAAGGAAATAACAACAAGATTTCAGATTAGTATAACTCCAAAACCATTAGGCCGATTAAGCCAATTAACGAACTTAATTGTCGCATTCGGATGCTCAACCTGCCCTGAAAAACGCTATCTCTTTCCGTTCTCAAGTTATCGTGAGATAGATAATTCACATACATCAGCAAATTATAATTAGAGAATTCTAAGAAATCATGAAATCACGATTAAGTAATTATTGAAATTTGTAAAAATCATATCTCCGAAAATTTGTTAGATATGAGAATGTTATCTGTGGAATTTTTTGATGAAACTGCATCTTAAAAATAATTGAATTTCAAATATTTTTTTTCGTTACTCCGGAACCACAAGGTCGATTTTGCCCACTAACCAACTTGGACGAGATATTTATCTCCCAAACCTACTCTGAAAATTTCAGCTGTCTACCTCATTCCGTTCGATAGTTATCATGTTAACGACCGGACAGAATCGATTTTGACCACGGATTGTTGATCAGTGAGTCAAACCAAATCATTTGATACCATTTGCAGCCAAAAATTCGAAAATTACACACATTTGGGCAAATTGATAAGTCTGTTCTGTTCTGTCCGAGGAACATGAGCGCCAAATATGAGAGTTGATTATCTATACCATATATTGATATGATTTTCAATCTGTTGTCTTCATGTTTATGCTATTGAATCTGCAGCAGAAGAAATCCTACCCTCAATATTTGGTACGCTGTTCTTGAATTTTTCATTTTTATGCGTTTTGGAGAACAACGTGCTATCATTTTGCCTGTAATTTTCTAATTTTGTCCCAAAAATGGTCTCAAACGATGGTTCTACTCACTGATGAAGAATTTGAGTTCAAATTTGATTCTGTCCGGACGGCCGTTGTCACGATAACCTTCGAACGAAAAGAAGTAGCGACTTGAAATTTCCAGTGCAGGCGCGTCCAAATGCGGCAGACAAGTTCGTTCATGAGCATAATCGACTCAACGGTTTCCGGTTACTACTCATTACATTTAAGCTACGTGATATAAAACAATTCCAACATTTTCGATGATCAATTGTCATTTCATCAGTCGTTTTCTTTCTTAATTTTGAATATTCTAGTTATTATTTCATTATTAATCAAACGAAATGTAAATAGAATTCATTGAGTAGAATTCAACCTGAGGCAGATATCAAAAATTAGAAAGATGATGATTAATCAAGCGCGCATTAAGAAATAAACACTAGTGATGAAAAATATGCCCTTCAATATTTGATATTTCAGTATATTTTGTTAACAATTATCATAAATCACAACACTAACGGGAAGACAGGGTTTTTTTGCTGAGGTTTTTTCCTAAGTTCTTGTATAATACATCGAATTGTCTGATACCCCGTTACACTAACCTCTACACTTTTTTCGTACACATGTTAGATGAAAGAATGTAATGCTCAAAGTTCAGAAGAATATATATTTAATTTATATCATCATCCTTACGATAACTAGAAAGCAACAGATAGAAATTCATATCAGTATCTTATAGAAAATACATATACATATACGAATACAAGTACGTTTCCGCTGTTTTTGCACGGATGTTCTAGGAAACAGCGTGCCCAAATGTCTATAATGTTCGAATTTTTTCCCGAAAATGGTCTCAAACGATTAGCTTCGACTCACTGACAAAGAATTCAAGGTCAAATTTGATTCTGTCCGGCCGGCCGTTGCCACGATATCTTGAGTATGGAAAGAGATTGCGACTTGGAATTTTCAGGGGTCTAACGGTTTCCGAGTAATAATTTTGTTTTCAACCAGTACAGGTCCGACAGAATTGTAACTTGGAAACTATTTTTAGAATACCGACAGAAAGACGTATGCGAAATTGTATGAGGATCGTATCTCTAAAAAAATAAAAATGGGTTCAAGCCCTGTGTACAGGAGCTTTCTGGCGCTCTAGTTCAAACAGACAAATTATATCTCCGAAAGTATTGGTTTCTCAGAGTTGGGAATTATATCAATGTATTCATATGATAGAACTGCATCCTAAGGGAAATTCAATTCAAATAATAGTTTATTTATCAAGATTAAATGAGCAATCATGAGAATGAGAACTGCACCATGGAAGAAATCAAATTAAATCTGGCCAATTTTGCCCAATAACGAACTTAACCGAGATATTTGTCTCCCTAAACTACTCTGAAAATTTCAACTACCTACCTCATTCCGTTCGAGAGTTATATCTATGTCTATGGATGAAAAGCAGTCTCACTACTCTCAGATCTCTTACTTCATGTTCCGTTCCGAAATGTAAAAATTTTCTGAGAAAACCTAATTTCGGAGCAAACAACTGATATTTTTCTCACTTCGCTCACAATTCTTCGATTGATTACATAATATCATGTCTCAGGAACATCATTTGACATTATGACAATTCATACATAGAATAATTTCATTCTTTGACAACGTTGAAATACGATTTATTATTGAAATTTTGAAAAATCATATCTCTGAAAGTATTAGCTTGTTAGAGTTAAAAAAAAAAATTAATTTGGAATTTGCCTTGTAAAAAAAAATTTTTTTTTTGTTACTCCGAAACCATCTGTCCGGTTTTGCCCAATAACGAACTTAGCCGAGATATTTATCTCCCAAACCTACTTTGAAAATTTCAACTGTCTAGCTAATTCCGTTCGAGAGTTATCCTGCCTACGGCCGGACGGCCGGACAGAATGAATTTCGACCACGGATTCTTGATCAGTGAGTCGAACCAAATCGTTTAAGACCATTTTCATCGAAAATTACAGACATTTGGGCAAATTGATAAGCACTCAGTTCCGAGGAACTAGAGCGCCAAAAAATGATTGAGAAAAATCAGAATTATTAGAAATATTCATGTCACGATAACTTGTGAACGTAAATATTTAATTTTGTTAATAGGTTTAATCGGCCAATCTGAAATGTTGTTGTTATTTCCTTAATAACTCGAAAAATGCGAATCCGATCCAATTCAAACGTGGTAATCGATCCAATCCAAACGTGGAATGCCGACGCGCAAATTTTTGAGAAATCTTGTAAGGATCGTATCACTAGAAAAATTAAAAAAATCATTGAAACAAATCGTATATCTCAGAAATCGCCTTTCCGATATCGCCGAAATTTTGCGAGAGCCTTTAAGACCTAACTATAAAGCCAAATCTCAAATTTGAACACGATCGGATATATATTGTTGGATATTCGAACAGCCTAGGGTGAGTTCAGTATCTGGATGGGTGACCATTGTCATGATAACTTTCGAACGGGAAGAGATATCGATTTACAATTTTCAGGGTAGGTTGCTCATTTAAATGCGAGAGTTAAGCTCGTTACTGGGCATAATTGGCTAAACATGGGTAAGTTGCGCATCCGAATGGGACAGTTAAATTCGTTGTTGGGCCTTATCGACCAAACGGTCTCAGTGTTATATCCATCTGGAATATTGCTATCCTGATATCTCAAAATATACATTGAATTGAAACCTTGCAACTAGTTGTACAAAAAGGTATGTGAATATCACTATAAAATTTTAAGAAAGTTATAAAAAAATATGTATCTCACGATAACTTGAGAACGAAAAGAGACAGCGACTCAAGTTTCAGGGTTTAGGTTGACCATGCGAATGCGACATTTAAGTCCGTTAATAGCATAATCGGCGAAACGGTTTTGTGAGTGTTCAATTGAAACTCGGTAATTACTTGAAGAATGCCAACGCGCTATTTTCACGAAATTTCATGAATATCACATAACTAAAAAACACCGATCCTCTATTCTACAATCGAGCACTGAAATTCAGCTCGATCGGCTACGTATGAGGCGTGAAAGGACAATGAAACATGCGTGAAAATACTCCTGACTTTTTTATTTGCTTTCCTTTATTTTGCTTTTTTTTTTCGGATTCTACGATTCTATGTATTGAGGTGTTTGGATTAATGATAAAAATAACTACTCAATTATTCAAATTCGAAAAAGAACAATTTTATTTAATGCAGAATAACCCAGAATCTGCTATAACCCTATAACTAACCCATTATTATTCTCAGTTGTTTATTCCAATAGATAATAATTAATATGCTGATTATGAAATTCTTAGGTAAGGATTATTTTTCTATCACTTTATCTTGTCTATTTTATATTTTAGTTGTAAGGTAAAATCATTTTCTTCAGAAATTCTGCCTGTATATGTCATCAATTATTTGTTAATTTTCCAACAGTATGTACATCTATTCGAAAAAGCATTCAGCACATATATTTTGAACTTCTGGTTTCTCATCGTTTCGAAAAAAATTCAAGGCATACGCTGATGACCTAGTGATAACTGTTAGAGGTAAGCATGATGGCATACCGAGTAGCCGAATGCAAGCTGCGATCATCCGTATCACCGAAAAGTGGCGTGAGGCAGAAGGGCTTAACGTCAATCCCTCTAAGACCACTACTTTGATCGCCTTCACTAGAAGGATTAATCTGAATCTAGAGCTCCAGTCCTAAATTGCCGAAATCAGAACTCCTCCAGCGAGTGCAAATAGCTAGGAGTCATACTAGATCGTAAACTTAACAGGAGAAAACACAGACAGAATTATTTTCAAAGCCACAGCGGCTATGTGGGCATGCAAAAGGCTAATCATTAAAGGATACTGTGGGAGGCATATTCATCATTAAATGGTTTCTTTCTGGGTTTTCTCTCCCAAACACTGAAAATGTCTATGAAATAAAAAATTTATTGTTTTGTGATTTGCTTCTGCGTAAGAAACACAAGATATCAGGAGCAATCAATCGAACAATGTTGCCTAACAAATAAAAACGAAACAACATTGCGAAGAAACAACTATATCGTAAGCGTCTGACGAAGGAGTCTGATATAGACTCCGAAACGTTGCGATATAGTTTTTTCTTCGTTGATGTTGTTTCGTTGTTATTTGTTAGGCAGCATCGTTCGATTGATTGCCTCTGACAAATATCTTGTGTTTCTTACGCAGAAGTAAATCACAAAATAATTCATTTTTTATTTTATAGATATTTTTATGAGCTTGGGAGAGAAAACCCAGAATGAAACCATTTAATGATGCAGAAGGCTATGTGAGAAGAGATGGGGGCTGAAACCAGAAATGGCAAAACGTACAGCAGTATTACAGCCCATTGTCCCCTGCGTATACTTAGCATGGTGGATAGAAACTGATTATGCCACCACACGCAGTCGGTTGAAGAAACTCCAAAGGCTTTTCCGTGTTGGTGTCGCAGGAGCTAGTTATATTCCTCCCACAGCTGTGCTTCAGATCACCTAATCTGCCTCCCTCGCACTTACAAGTAAGGAAATGTAGCCTGTTAGATGCAACGAACCTCTTGGCAAAGCACTCAGATGTAATGCCAACAATATTCGATTTCAAAACACTCTCAGCAAGGGCCATAAGAGACCTTTTGAGTGCGGTGGACCTCATTCATCGATTGGGCAAAATCTCATCCATTTGGTATACGGATGGATCAAAATCAGATAAGGGTGCAGGTATTGGGGTATAAGGGTAGATACTGAGGATCTCTGTGTGCCTGGGATATGATCCTTCTATATTACAGGCAGAGACACTATGTTGCTCAAATTGTTCTGAATAGGAACCTCGATGGTTCACACATCTATATTATATCAGACAGCCAGGCCACACTGAGACCTAGAATCACCCATTCAAGGTTCCCTGATGTCCTGGGAATGTCGGAATACAATAAAGCTGCTACAGGCAATAGGGTGACACATTTATGGCTGCCAGATCACTGTGGTATTGAAGGAAATGAAAGGACCTTCAGGGTAACCCCTGCTGGACCAGAACATTTGTGTAGACTTGGAAAAGACCAATGCAGGGCAGCAGGCAGCGATCCAACCATCTAGACAACAGACCAGCCCTTTGGAGAAATACGCAAGGACTTACAAAGGGAGAAAGATTCGTGGATTTCTCACCAGCCTATATCAGAAAGCTCCTGCAGCTGCCACGAGCTGAGCTTCGGGTAATGGTGGGACTGCTGAAAGGGCACTGGCGGTACAAATACCAATTGTACCGTATGAGCAAGTAAGCGGACGGAAACTCAAGCCTCTGTGGATCGGAAAAGGAAACTGCCGAATACATAGTTAGCAAATGCCCAGAGCTGGGCAGCCTAATAATTTTACATATGGAGGAGCCAGTTCAAAAAGCTCACCACGTTATAGCCAAGGTTCCTAAATACGTCATCAGGTATGTTAACACCATTGACATTGTCCTTAGGATTAAACAACTAGAAACTCGATAATATTATATAAAATATTCATTTGTCTTCGAGAAATATAGCGGCAAATGACAATATGGAAATTGAAATTCCATAACTGGCACCTATTGAAGATTAATTTAGTGCACGAACTGAATGGATAAGATTTCGACAGCAGAACTCAGTTCTGCGAACAAATGATGGACCTTTGCAATTCTGATGCGAGGTTTCCATCTCAAATTTTATTTAGTGATGATGTACTATTTTATTTAAATGGAAATCTCAACGGACAATATTGTCGCCATTGGTCAGATCATAATCCAAACGGGATGACGTAGGCACATACACAATCTACAGAAAAAGTTTATGTATGGGCTGGAACTGTTTGAAATAGGGTTATAGGGCCTGCCTTTGAGGAATGCCTGTTAACTGCTCCTAAATATTTGGATTTATGACAGAATGACACGGTTTTGGCGTAAGTGGTTCTTTTTTCGACCGATGCAAATCCAGATATCTCGAATGATTCACTGTGGTTTCAACAGGAGGGAACACCACCCACATGTTCTGGAACTGGTGGATCGGTTGGCGAGGTTTTATTAAATGGCCAGCTCGGTGCCCAGATCTGACCCCGTTAGACCTTTTCTTATGGGGTTATATCAAGAGCAAAGTTTATCTGAATCAGCCAAACAACATCGAGGAGTTGAAGCAAAGGATTCAGGACGAAATAAGATTAATACGGCATGAAACTATCCAAAATATTTGTTCCGAGTTCCAAGCTCGATTGGAGTACTGCCAAGAAGTGAACGGCCTTTTGAATATTTACAAAATTTTTTAATTATGACACGTGTTTGCAGTAAAAATGTGCTTATTGGGTATTTCAAATTTAAGAGATAATATCTCAAGAATTATTGACCCAAATGGCGTGCACATCTGTACTCAGAATTTTATGATCTATCCATGTCATGATACAAAATGATGGCTTTCAATTTAAAAAAAAATATGACGTCACTGCTTGATAACGGGAAATCGTAGAACAATAAGAGCTGCGGAAAAATGTCCCCCGAACAAATATATTAAATTGACCTATAAAACCCTTTTTCGCTAATCCTGAAAGGGAAGAAAATAAATCCATTATCCCATTCGTTTGGCTCTCACTGTATAGCAGCAGTAGATTTTGAATATAAAATTATAAGCCTACAAACAGCTACACGTAGTTTTCCAGAAAATGCATTTACATACATCATTCAGAAATTGGAATGGAAATGGTATGTTAAAATGTCCTCCGAAGGTTTAATGTTTATTTACTATTATCTTGAACTATTTCCTAACAATCAAAACTAATTATTAATTAGCTCTTCATTTCATTTTATTCTGATATCTGAGGAATTACCCACCGCGATCCTTTCGTAATATTCTACATAAACAATCTGATTAGATATTTCTTGAATATCATGAGTAGGCGTTTTATTTATCCATGAGTTTATTATGTCTACGTGGTAATGTGGAAAACTTACTAATTATGAATTATCATAGGAAATAAGACTATAATAATTTTTCAGAAAGGTACACCTAGTAATTGGCAAGAATTTCATATCTTTATTTATGATGTATCATAAAACTTAATGTTTGAACATATTCCAGCCATAAATGGCAATTACATTATAACATAACAGTATATATCTTGAAGTAAGCACTTCACATTTCCACATTATATTTTCTCTGAAAACGTATAGGCTTACCCTGAAAGCGTCCACTCTCTCAACTGTCCAGTTTAGTAACCCGAAAGAGTAGGTGACTATCGGGACTACCAAGCTGTTCATAGCAGAGACTTTGTTTTTACCAGACAGCTCTGATTTCCGTATGCGGAGCTTCTTCTTCTGGAGTTAAGGCATTCTTGATTTGGGTAGTCTCCAGTGCTCCTCTTTGTTTAATTCCAAGCAATTTGTATGCTCCTTCATCTAGTGCGATGTCTTCTCCTGCCTATTCAGTTTTTTCTCTGCTTAGATGTAAAACCATCATGTTTTCCATCACACTAACGGTATTGGGGTGGATTATGAGCATCTCTAGCAGCCGTATTATCAAGATGTCAGCCGTTGTGTAAAATCCTTCTACGTAATCCAACCATCATGTATTTAAGTCCCCCTATTAGTGTGTCGCCTTTTGCAAATGCCATTGTCTATAAGAAGGTTGTTCTTGCACCCCTGTACTAATTTCTTTGCTCCTCGATGTTCGTATATTTGAATCCACACTGGTCCAATGAAGTCCAGATTTCGATGATGAAGAACAATTGTGACAATCTTATACAGCGTGTTGATACACGTGATTGGGTGGTAGTTGTTTGGCTGTCCTAGATCAACTAATTTCGGTGTCAGTACAGCTCTAGAATTGGCTTACGGTGAATTATTATCTCACTGAATAATGTAGCTAGATGTTCGTGGGTAGCTAAAAAGTTCTTCCACCAGTAGTTCTGAACGCTATCCAGTCCAGGTGCCATTAAATCATGCTTGTTCCTCAGGACAGATCTACTCTCTTTGGTTGTTATTTCAGTCAGCTCTTCGTGCTGTTGCAGATTTCCACCGCATAATATCTGGAATATGTGAAGTGCTGGAGTATCCCTGGTTTCAGCTGGTCGCTCGTTACAAATTTTTCCAGAACTGTCCGACTTCTTGCGGTGATGGTGGGTTTTTTGCCTCAACTTGATGTGTGGAAATAACTCTGAAGGTTCTGCGGTGAAGGTGTTTTTATCTTATATCCACGTTTGTCTCTTGATCAGCTTCCTTGCTACCGCAAGTGATCTTATTTTATCGACAACTTTCTGCTTCAGTAGATTGGTCGGTAAGCTCGTCTTACGATGCAACGCACACAGCTAACCCATCATGACCTCTATTTTCTTGCTTGGCTTCACGTGTCCTTTCATAACATCTATGATACATTGGCACCATTATGCTTGCTGCCCTACGGTTCTTATTTTCTTGTCTAGCTTATTCAATATTGACCTATGTTTGTCCTCCTTTGTTGTTTTTCTTCCATGTGAAAACAGAAGTGAAGTAGAAGCTCTCACTGAAGCCACGACATCTTCTAGCGAACAGTACTCCATTAGGTGATTAGGTCGATTATATCATTCATATCATATCATATCATATCATATCATGGCTAGGTCTTCAGCTGGACTTGATTTCTGCCTTTTGGTCTTTATGCTAGAATTCCTTATTGTAGCCTGAAATGATTCCCTTCTATTGAAGACTAGCTCTGGAAAATGTACCGTTCATCACCTGTTCCGTTCTTTGCTCGTTGCAGTATTCGGCATTTTGGGGATTTTGGAGATGTTTGCAGCATGTCTCACTTGCCTCTCATCCTGTTCTTCTCTCCTTTGATTCATCGAGTGTTGCTGTCGGTTTGGATCACCTCCCACCTTCTCTGTAGCCTGTAATTCTATCCTCTCTGTCTCTTGAACCTACTGAAAGATTCCTCTCTTCTTGAAATGTCTCACCTGGTCTCGTAGGTTTTGCTGCGTCGTGAAGATGAGATCTGGTTGATTCTCACATCACAGACCATGCCATCCACCCATATATCCCCTTCTTTCTGGTTTGGGTCGTCGGTAACACAGACAGTTGTTTGCGTTTCTCGGGTGTCCACTTGTGGCGTCCCCTTTGTGCAGTCTTGTTCCTGTTGCCAGGTCTGACTACGGATTTCTCTTGCGAGGAGGAGTTTTCTCTCCTCCTCTTTATCCCAGTTGGAAGCTCTAATTTCTTGACAGGCGTCCACCTCCTTAGCATGCTGCCGTTGTTGCTCCACATGCTGTCACGTCCAGCACCAACCCCAGATTTGTCCTGATGATCCCCATTTAGTAGCTGTTCTCCGAGGCTAAGTAGATTGTGATGCATCATCATTTGAGACTGACCGGGTCTGCAGGCTTGTCACACCCGTATGCTACTAAGCAGTGCCCCTGTGCGGTTTTGCATTTTATGGCTACAACCAGATCTACCTAGGGTAAATCGGGTTCGCTAAGCCCTTACTCTGGGACAAATCCCAGAACCCCTGAGGGGAAATACATGTTTTTGGCGCTCTAGTTCCTCGGAACTGAGTGCTTATCAATTTGCCCAAATGTCTGTAATTTTCGAATATTTCGATGGAAATGGTCTTAAACGATTTGGTTCGACTCACTGATCAAGAATCCGTGGTCGAAATTAATTCTGTCCGGCTGGCCGTCCGGCCGTAGGCACGATAACTCTCGAACGGAATGAGCTAGAGAGTTGAAATTTCCAGAGTAGGTTTGGGGGATGAATATCTCGGATAAGTTCGTTACTGGGCAAAATCGGACAGAAGGTTTCGGAGTTATAAAAAAAAATTTTTTTTTTACAAAACAAATTCCAAATTAATTTTTTTTTTAATAGGCAGTTTTATTATAAGAATCCATTCATATCATTTTTAACTCTAACAAGCTAATACTTTCGGAGATATGATTTTTCAAAATTTCAATGTAAATCGTATTTCACAGATTGATATAATTATTCTATGTATATTCTATGTATGAATTGCCATTAAGTCAACTTGGCAGAAGGGAATATTGTAACTTCAAGAATATTGGGGTTGAAATACTCGTATTTTAGCGATGCAACGGGGACCTCACACGAAAATGTTTGAAAATATTACGTAAATATTGAAAGCATAATTCCAAGGGAAGAGAGGAGAAAATTTTGTGAACGTAGATCAGGAAATTTTTGATCGATTACAAGGTAATTTATTATTTTATACATGTTTTATGGAATACCTACTATTTGTAGGTACTTTAAACCTGTTTTGGGCAATTGTCATACGAAACTTGTTTTTTTGGCGCTCTAGTTCCTCCGAACAGATTGCTTATCAATTTGCCCAAGTGTCTGTAATTTTGGAATTTTTGGCTGAAAATGGTCTCAAATGATTTGGTTCGACTCACTGATCAAGAATCCGAGTGCGAAATCGATTCTGTCCGGCGGGCCGACCGGCCGTAGGCACGATAACTCTCGAACGAAAGGAGTTAGCGCATTGAAAATTGCAAGGTGGTTTTGGAGCGTAAATATCTCGGACAAGTTCGTTAATGGGCGAAAACCATCAAGGGGTTTCGGAGTTATGGCCGATTTTAGTAAAAATATTTTTTATGAATATTTCCGAAACCGATCACTCGATCTATCTGAAATTTAGCACCAAATTGTTGAATCATGACCTTTATACGCATGTGGAGTTTTGTATTGACCAGATTACCGCAAAGTGTCAAAAAAAAAAATTGAAAATGTGGTGCTGTTCTCATTCACATGATTGCTCATTTAATCTTCATAAATAAACTATTATTTGAATTGAATTTCCTTTTTGATGCAGTTCTATCATATGAATACATTGATATAATTCCCAACTCTGAGAAACCAATACCAGATATAATTTGTCTGTTTGAACTAGAGCGCCAGAAAGCTCCTGTCCACAGGGCTTGAACCCACTTTTATTTTATTTTTTTCCGCTCGAGAGGAGAAACCTTTTATAGGCCCGCCCTGAGGGGGTCGGCTTCTCTGATGGTTACTCACTAAAAAACCTCTCGCACGTTCCTTGGAGTAGTTCTTCGTCCTGCCCTTACAGCGTCTCTTAACAAAAGAGATGAGCTGCAAGCGGCCTTCATAGTTGATGGGACCTGATGACTCGAAGTGATCCGAGCAACACCGCTTTCTGCATTCTGTGAGCTAAATCCTCGACCAGAGATTATTATTATTATTGGGGTCATGTGGATTGGTTCATCCCTGCAGAACTGCGACTGATACAATTTTTTGTTATGCTATCTTAAAAAAATGGGTTCAAGCCCTGTGGACAGGAGCTTTCTGGCACTCTAGTTCAAACAGACAAATTATATCTCCGAAAGTATTGGTTTCTCAGAGTTGGGAATTATATCAATGTATTCGTATGATAGAACTGCTTCCTAAAGGAAATTCAATTCAAATAATAGTTTATTTATCAAGATTAAATGAGCAATCATGAGAATGAGAACTGCACCATGGAAGAAATCAAATTAAAT
Organism: Halyzia sedecimguttata; assembly: GCA_937662695.2. Taxonomy (NCBI): domain Eukaryota; kingdom Metazoa; phylum Arthropoda; class Insecta; order Coleoptera; family Coccinellidae; genus Halyzia; species Halyzia sedecimguttata. Next base: position 73,501,956 of record OW569411.2, read on the forward strand.
CTGGCCAATTTTGCCCAATAACGGACAGTATCGAATTCGACCTCGGATTCTTGATCAGTGAGTCGAACCAAATCGTTTGAGACCATTTTCAGCCAGAAATTCGAAAATTACAGACATTTGGGCAAATTGATAAGCACTCAGTTCCGAAGAACTAGAGTGCCAAAAATTAATTATTTTGTGATTAGCTTCTGCGTAAAAAATAGAAGATATTCGTCAGAAGCGATCAATCGAACAATGTTGCCTAACAAACAACAACGAAACAACATCAACGAAGGAACAACTATATCGTAACGATTCGGAGTCTATATCAGAGAGAAAACCAAGAAAGAAACCTTTTAATAATCAGTAAACCTCCCACAGTATCATTTAATGATTGCGAATAAGATTATCTACAACTTTTGTCAGGTAACTTTTAGCCGTAGAACATAAAATGAAAAAGTTATAAGCGAAAATTCATGAAAATTTGGGAAAAATGTTATATTGGTCGATATAACTTTTTTTCTTATCCTTTTACAAATGGATGACTTCCGACCATTTTTATAGATGGTGTTTTAAGAAATAATTTTCAATTTGAACTTTTTAAATTATACCCATTAGTAAAGGTTTACAGGCGCTATCAAATGAATATTATTCTTCAGTATTCATAACTATACATAAATATTAATGATTTATCATAATTTTCAATCAAATTTTCATTTTTTTATGATAATCTCTTTAATTATTGATAATGCAATATTGTTAATGATTGGATATTGACAGTTTTCCCCACCACCTAGGAGGTAGAGTCTGGAGGCTCGTTTTTTTACGTGGTATTCCCAGTAGGCTAAATCCACGGTGATTTTCTAATTCTAGCACAACTACTGTGTTCTCGGTGTTTTTGATGAGCCAGGCTGCTGCTCAGCATCTGGTTGACGTTCTATGTTGAAAACTTGAGGGAGAACCGGAAAAGGAAGTGGTATCATTGTCAGTGGTTCATCTTCAAAATCGTTTTCCTGAAATAATTTCGACAGCTCCATTATGTTGCAGTAAGTCTCCCCAGAACAATGGAGGCACACTGGAGAACATCTCAGGCCTGCAAATAAATTAAATGTACTCTTTGTCACTGACTTGGTGAATTGTTTATATCTTATGCTGTTAGGAGAATTATCATATTTATTACCACCATCTAAAGATATGAATAAACGTTCACCGATGACAGTGAGCAAAGCAGGATACTATCTTGTTGAGACAACACAAGATACAACTTGATTCCACAGTTCCGAGTCCACATCATTAAGGTGGATGGTGATGTGGACAAATATTGATGCCAGTGCAGAGCTCCAGCACCCCCTGAACTTCGTAAGTTAATTTTCTGAGATGCATAGGAAGCTGTGTAGCGATGTGTGGATGTCGGAAGTCAGGCCTGAAATGTTCCGCCGACAATGACTCCACTTCCTTCTCCGGTCCTCCCTCAAGTATTAAATATAGAAAGTCAACCAGATGCGGAGCCATAGCCTGATCCATCAAAAAGACCGAGGACAGAGTAGTTGTGATTTAGTTGGATCATGCCTACTGGGGATACTAATTAAAAAAAGTGCCTCCAGGCTCTACCTCGTAGGTGGTGTGGAAAAGAGTCAATAATTAATCAATATAATATTGCATTATCAATGATTAAAAAAATGGGTTCAAGCCCTGTGGACAGGAGCTTTCTGGCGCTCTAGTTCAAACAGACAAATTATATCTGGTATTGGTTTCTCTGAGTTGGGAATTATATCAATGTATTCATATGATATCACTGCATCATAAAGGAAATTCAATTCAAATAATAGTTTATTAGATAAGTAATGATAAATTACCTTGTAATCGATCAAAAATTTCCTGATCTACGTTCACCAAACTACAGAATTATGCTTTCAATATTTACGTAATATTTTCAAACATTTTCGGGTGAGGTCCCCGTTGCATCGCTAAAATACGAGTATTTCAACCCCAATATTTTTGAAGTTACAATATTCCCTTCTATCAAGTTGACATTATGAGAATTCATACATAGAATAATAATTATATCAATCTGTGAAATACGATTTACATTGAAATTTTAAAAAATCATATCTCCGAAAGTATTAGCTTGTTAGAGTTGAAAATGATATGAATGGGTTCTTATGATAAAACTGCTTATTAAAAAAAAATTGATTTGGAATTTGTTTGGTAAAAAAAATTTTTTTTTTGTTACTCCGAAACCATTTGTCCGATTTTGCCCAATAACGAACTCAGCTGAGATATTCATCCCCCAAACCTACTCTGAAAATTTCAACTCTCTAGCTCATTCCGTTCGAGAGTTATCGTGCTTACGGCCGGCCGGACAGAATGTATTTCGACCACGGATTCTTGATCAGTGAGTCGAACCAAATCGTATAAGACCATTTTCATCGAAATATTCCAAAATTACAGACATTTGGGCAAATTGATAAGCACTCAGTTCCGAGGAACTAGAGCGCCAAAAAGAGTATCATAACCAAATTGAAAATAGGATTAAAAATTATGAAAAATCACAAATATTTATGTAAAGTTATATTCGTTTCGCAGCGCTCTTAAACGTTAACTAATGGATATAATTTGGAAAGTTTATAATAATGAAAACTATTCGTTCAAACACCATATATAAAAATGGTCCGCTCTCATTTTTGGCGCTCTTGATCCTCGGAACAGAGTGCTTATTAATTTGCCCAAATGTCTGTAATTTTGGAATTTTTGGCTGAAAATGTTCTTAAACGACTGGGTTTGACTCACTGATCGAGATTCCATGGTCGAAATTCTGTTGGTCCGGCCGTCCGTCCGTCCGTCCGTCCGTACTGCCGTTAACACGATAACTCTCGAACGAAATGAGCTAGATAGTTGAAATTTTTAGAGTAGGTTTAGGAGATAAATATCTCAGCTAAGTTCGTTATTGGACAAAATCAGCCAAGTGGTTTCCGAGTAACAAAAAAAAATAATTTTTTTAACATACCAATTTCCCAATTAAATTTTTTTAAGATGCAGTTTCATCTTGAGAATCCAGTAATGTAATTCTCAACTCTTACAATCTGATACTTTCGGAGATATATTTTTTCAAAATATCAATAATTATTCTGAATTCTATATGATATCATAGAAAACTCTAATTATAATTTCCTGATGTATATAAATCCGACAAGAGATGAGTTCTAGACCTGCGTTTTGAATTAAATTACGAAAATTCTTGATTTGGCGCTCTTGTTCACACTTTGACAAATCATAAATCCGAAAGTATTGGTTTCTCCGAGTTGGAATTGATATAGATGGATTCTTATTCAATTTATTTTATTTTATGATGCAGTTCTATAATAAGATTCTATTGATATCATTCCAAACTCTGAGAAACCAAAACATTCGGAGATATAATTTGTCAAAGTTTGAACAAGAGCGCCAAAGCTTGTCCACAGGGCTTGAACCAATTTTTTGTAAAATGATTACAAAAAAATGGGTTCAAGCCCTGTGGAGCTTTCTGGCGCTCTAGTTCAAACAGACAAATTATATCTGGTATTGGTTTCTCAGAGTTGGGAATTATATCAATGTATTCATATTATAGAACTGCATCATAAAGGAAATTCAATTCAAATAATAGTTTATTTATCAAGATTAAATGAGCAATCATGAGAATGAGAACTGCACCACATTTTCAATTTTTTTTTTGAATCTTTGCGGTAATCTGGTCAATACAAAACTTCACATGCGTATAAAGGTCATGATTCTACAATTTGGTGCTAAATTTCAGATAGATCGAGTGATCGGTTTCGAAAATATTCATAAAGAATATTTTTACTAATATCGGCCATAACTCCGAAACCCCTTGATGGTTTTCGCCCATTAACGAACCTGTCCGAGATATTTACGCTCCAAAACCACCTTGCAATTTTCAATCCGCTAACTCCTTTCGTTCGAGAGTTATCGTGCCTACGGCCGGTCGGCCGGCCGGACATAATCGATTTCGCACTCGGATTCTTGATCAGTGAGTCGAACCAAATCATTTGAGACCATTTTCAGCCAAAAATTCCAAAATTACAGACACTTGGGCAAATTGATAAGCACTCTGTTCCGAGGAACTAGAGCGCCAAAAAAACAAGTTTCGTATGACAATTGCCCAAAACAGGTTTAAAGTACCTACAAATAGTAGGTATTCCATAAAACATGTATAAAAGAAGATATTATTACTTATCTTATATTACCTTGTAATCGATCAAAAATTTCCTGATCTACGTTCACAAAATTTTCTCCTCTCTCGAACTACAGAATTATGCTTTCAATATTTACGTAATATTTTCAAACATTTTCGGGTGAGGTCCCCGTTGCAACGCTAAAATACGAGTATTTCAACCCCAATATTCTTGAAGTTACAATATTCCCTTCTGTCAAGTTGACTTTATGACAATTCATACATAGAATATACATAGAATAATTATATCAATCTGTGAAATACGATTTACATTGAAATTTTGAAAAATCATATCTCCGAAAGTATTAGCTTGTTAGAGTTAAAAATAATATGAATAGATTCTTATGATAAAACTGCTTATTAAAAAAAATTTAATTTGAAATTTGTACTGTAAAAAAAAATTTTTTTTTTATTACTCCGAAACCTTCTGTCTGATTTTGCCCAGTAACGAACTTAGCCGAGATATTAATCCCCCAAACCTACTCTGAAATTTCAACTCTCTAGCTCATTCCGTTCGAGAGTTATCGTGCCTACGGCCGGCTGGACCGGCCGGACAGAATGAATTTCGACCACGGATTCTTGATCAGTGAGTAGAACCAAATCGTTTAAGACAATTTTCATCGAAATATTCGAAAATTACAGATATTTGGGCAAATTGATAAGCACTCAGTTCCGAGGAACTAGAGCGCCAAAAAAGTTATATCGACTAATAGAAATTTTTTTCTCTAATGTTGATGGATTTTCGCTTATAACTTTTTTATTTTTGATTCTACGACTAAAAGTTACCCGACAAAAGTTGTATATATGTTAAGTATTTTGTTTGTTGAAACCTACAATTCGTCAGATAAACCATAAAAACCATTAGAACCACTTTTCACAATATGGCGGCCGTGGGACAAGGGTTGGAACCCAACAAACTTTCAACTGACCCCTCTTGATACCCAAAAAATAAAATTGCGTCCTCTGACAAATGCATCCCCAAATGTAACTTTTTCAATGGACTATTTTCACTATTTATATTTTGTTTTGATTGTAGCCCTCGGAAATGTCAATGAATTTGACGAAAAGTCGGCAGATTAATTGACTATATGTTCCTAGTTTGTTTCCTCGTGCTAGAAAATAATTTAGAGTTGATTACTTCTTGGAACAATATTATTGATTAAACCACTTTCACTGGATTTGTTTCCACAATATTGATATTATTATAAATATTATGATAAAAATCGATTTTTGTTCCTAAATGAATACATGCGAATTATATGTTCATAGAGTTCCAAATACTAGACGTAATTATATTCATACTGAATAGAAAATCGAACTTTAAAATAATATTAATGATAATTATCACCATTTCATCGTCTGGTCGATGGAGCTCATTAATTGATGAATTCTCACGATTTTACTAAGATATTCAATTTTCCTAATTAGAATCGATGTAAAACAGGTTTATGTAAGAGCATAGTCTTTTGATTGGAAACGCAGATATGAAATAGGTTGAACTATAAACAACTGTAAGTATCATATTAATTACAAATTATTATTTTTGCTGACTTCCATCATATATTATCTTTTAAGTTTGAATTGAAATATAATTATCCATAACGATACGTGTAAGTAAATATTAAACATAATATATCATAGAGAATCTACACCCTCCTAGCTGTGGTTAATTCTGAACAACGATCATCTTAAGCAATTACTTCAATACACAGCATAAAGGAATGAAAACTGTTGAACAAAGTATCGAATAGAATAAGGTTGATTTTGCCATTGATACTCAGTACCCTGTCCCTTTAATGAAATGAGGTACACAAGGATATTTTCCAGAATAGTGAGTAGGTATTGCTTTTAATTTAGAAACAAATTGTAGCCGTTGATGTGTTCAGTACGTGGATGAGTAACCACTCTGTCCTTGACTCTGGCTATGTATTGGAACAAGCGCTGCAAAGTAGAATGTCCTCACGTCAGTGCTTCCCCAACTTTTTTTTATAGATAACAGCCCTCAATTCTCTTATCTCAAGGTGATTAACCAAATACCACCAATTTCACTGGTGTACTTTATTATGGAACACCCCAACGTATGGCAGACCGCATCCAACATAAGCCCTACAACCCAAAAAGAGCCACTTCTCATGTGCGCATGAGCAATCTACTCATGGCCGAAAGTCCTCTCAAAATCCCACACCGCACAAAAAACTCTCTTCAACATCATTGGTTGAGGACATATCGCAGCTTCAATCCACGCATACGCGGAGTGCGGACACTCGCGAGGGAAATCTATAAAAGAATAGCATCCTGCAACTCAAAAGCCCAATCCTCTCAGACGAAAACTCTAGCAGTTAATTAATTTCTCGTCTGTTCATGCCCGAAACAAAAAATGCCCATAAGGGGTAAGATGAATTTCATCATTAGCTCCAGGGCCACGGTTCCGACACTCCTACTCGGAAACAACGCTATTTCCCCCAAACTGACTTGTCCGAGCACTGAATTGTCATGAATGTCCTTTCAAAGCCCCGAAACTTCGGCTCAGCCCCAGACCCATGTCGATAGTCCTAAACCACTTTCAACATAACCCATACAACCCAAAAACAATTGTTTTTCCTCTGCGCATGCGCAAACTACTCATGGCTGAAAAATTCTCTACAAATCTCACACCTCACAAACAACTCCGATTTTACAACACTAGTGGTGCAGGAGATATCGCATCTTGAAATCACGCATGCGTGGTTCCTCACTAGGACATTCTATGGAGGAATAGTATCCTCCACCCCAAATACCCAATCCTCTCAGACGAAAACTCCAGCAGTTAAATCAGTTATCATCTGCGCATGCGCATAACGCAACATGCCTGGAAGGGACAGCATGAACTTCTCAAGAAAATTGGTTTCGGAATTTCTAGCAAAATATTCCGCAAAATAGTAGTAATTTTTTGAATGTTTTCATGTCATGTGATCCACGTCAAATTCTGCAAAAGTGTTTGCTTGGGTCTTTTGCATCTAACTACTTCCACTTTATGGCCCGATCAATACAAAACTTTGCATGCATATAAAGGTCATGATTCTACAATTTTATGCTAAATTTAGAATAGATCGAGTGATCGGTTTCGGAAATATACATAAAAAATGGTTTAACTAAAAGCGGCCATAACTCCGAAACCGCTCGATGGATTCCGCCTGTTAACGAACTTGTCCGAAATATTTACGCTCCAAAAGTACCCTGCAAATTTCAATCCTCCAACTCCTTTCATTCCAGAGCTATCGTGCTAACGGCCGGCGGACCGGCCGTTGAATTTGATGACGGATTATTCATCAGTGAGTCGATCTAAATCGTTTGAGACCATTTTCGTCACAAAATTCGAATAATACAGACATTGTGATAATGAAGTTATGCATATGACATTTGTGCTTTTAGCGTAAAAACTAATATAGATTTTCTTCATTTGCACCATAGAAATCCTAACTCTTTCAGAAACATTCAACAGCGTGCAGACTGTTGAGAAAATAATAAAACAACTCATGATATAACCTTCAGTTTGGGAACAGAATGATCTGCTGCTTCTGGATGATATTGTCATGGGAATTCAATACCTACTACAAAATAGTTATGGAGTGGTTAGAGAAACGAACAATTCACTTATGGATGAAAATTTGTAACTGAAAGCACTTTTATGTAACTGTTCCATGAGGTTATGCAGAATATCTTTGAAATAGTCTTTTAACATATATATAATAAAATTATAAATATCCTCAGAATTCATGAAAAAAAAACAATAAAAAGCAATTCATTTTTATAAGCAGAATTGTTTCAAGAGTTTGTTATAAACCACATAACAAGGAGTTAAGTAGTTTATACAGTTTTATTATATATTTCATGATATTTCATAATTCGGCTCTATAAACCTTTTCACGATAAATTAATGAAGTACTTCGATTATCCACAACAGGATGAAGTTTATGTAGCTTTTATATAATGAATTGATATTTTGGAAGCAGTAATATGATACCTATACTCCATTCACTTCTATGTAGTCTCCCGGTTGGCCATGATGTAGGTCCATCACGTTTTTGTAACTAAAACAGAGGCAGGTTGGCTATGCTTAAATAACGTCGAGCTCAAAACAAATCGCCGAGACGTTGCCAATTTCTACTCTGAACATAATCATACCATAATATGCAATCTTAGACAAGATATTATCACAGACCATTATCTTCGAATATAATGAAGAACTCTTCGCTTTGAAATTGAAAATGCCGAAAGTAGTTTTGAAGAAGCAGAGACAAGGTGTCAGGAAGTGCTATACAGAACCGAAATCTGCAATAGGAAAACTTAATTATAACATGTTGAACTCTCGAGTGAAATTACTTAGTTTCCTATCATTATATTTTATTAAGGTGTAAGAATGAATCGGGTTTCGTAGTACTACTACATTTTGCAACTGATGTATTTGAAGTTGAGCAACGAGGTATTCAAATGTCTTCTGTAGCCTTATTTCTTGAGAAAACTTCGTTAAGAAGTTTCCCTGCCGGGTTATTCAGTACTTTTATTCTTTCAAATGAACTATCACAAAGTAACGGACTACTTTATCCATTATTTTTCAATAAAATTCCAACACTTGTTTCTTGATTTCAATACAAGAAAATAACATAATTGAATCTTCCAAGCAGTTTATATACGTGAAATATTTCCACTAGCAATAGAGGAATTTTCTTCTACATTCGCCACGACTGTGGAATTGACATCTTGAAAATACGTAACGATTTCTAAGTAGAAAGGACAACATTTCGTAGTTATCTGACCTCACATTTTCAAAATATACATGGTGAAATGTGTCAAATTTTCATGCCCAACCGGGAGACTTCATAAAAGTGAATGGAATATATGAAATATATTAGTCGCGATTATGAGATAACTTTGCTGGTTAAGCATATCTCCAATTTTAAAAATATTCCAAAACTTCCACAGATTTAATTCAACTTGGTCACGCTGGGTGCCCACACGTGCAATTTCCGATCACGTATCATCTGTAACTATCAATCATCCAAAGGAATACCATTCTTAATTGAATTGAGAGAGATTCTCCACATTTTCACGGTTTCGCTCCGTTGAGCTGAGATGATGATTACTATGGATTTTAAGTGATTAACTGACCGACTAGCCAGCTGCCGGTTCCATAGCACATTTCTCATATTCACTCTCGACTATTGAATAATTGAGAACGTTATAATTACTAGGTGTATTAAGGACATATAATCTTCTCAACAATTATTAGGTATATTGGGAAGAAATAGAAGAAAACCTAGTTGCCAATCAAATTGGGTGTGAATTGATTTGAATTTGTTGAAATAATCTCTGTAATAGTATGATGCTTCAGTACAGCAGTTGTTTTAAGTGTTTTCTCGATAACTAAATCAATATGCAGGGTGAGTCTTTAAGTTGTGCATTAATTTTAACCAGATATTCCTCTCATCAAATTAAACACTTTTCTCATTTACCATTTTTCCAGATTCGGCTCAGATAAAAAGTTATAAGCGTTTAAAGACTTTACAATGGGCTGATACTCCCCTGAATTTTCTCTGTAGGTTGGACACAGATTACTTTTAATGTAACTCGTATTGTATATTGACCAAATCTGTATCATCTGATGCTTGGAATTCACTGACTTTGTTCGAGGAAACTTATTTACTCACTCAATTAATATGATTTCTTCTATTTTGCAACATTTCCAGCAGAAAATGTCTTCAATTCTTGAATATTAAAACAGTGGACTTCTTAATACCTATTCCATCCATTCGATACATTATTACCCAATTGTTTCCACTATAATAATATACACAATATCATGATCTTCTATTAAGAAAAATCCTTAAATATACTACACATGTTCAGTGATACTTGAAAATTAATTCACTCATATTATTCCATAGACATAGAATAACATGGACTGGCCCTCACGTAACTTTATCACACAGTTCGTTGCGGAATACATTAGAGAGAGAGATGTTATGAAGGATAGAATAATTAAAGGCAAATATTTATATATTTTTATTCCATGGACAAATACACAAATTGGAAATTGGGGTATATTGGAAAAGCTGAATGAATTACAGTAAGGAAATTTATGAGAAATATTATAAGCACAGTAATTTGTGTTATAAGTATCAAAATATTCAGAAGCGAGTCTCGGATTTAATTGAAAATGTTTTGCCTTTAACTATTCTGTCTAAAAATCACCAAAACACGTACGCAATACACGAAACCAAACAATACAGTATACAAGAAAGGTCAGAAGATAAAGAAACCAATGTTTGGTATTCTGTGGTTTTGCCAAACGCCAAATTATAAGAAAATATTCATATACCGTGGTTTGCCTTTAACTATTCTGTCTTTTTTCAATGCTGATTTCAATGGTCTATTTTTCACAACCAGTCCATGTTATTTTATGTCTATGTATTATTCCTATTCCAATTCCAACCTAAATATAAATCACAGAACAGAACACTAATGATCGATGATCGAACTTCGAACTTCATAGCATTCATTCAATTTCTCCATCCACTGAAACCTCCAATGGATCCATGGGTCCGCAGTAGCATGTACCCAGATAGTTTATGGTTTACGGATTTTCAAATTCTCTTGACACTTCTCTGACTATTTTCGTTATCTCCCACCCTGCAAACCCACAGGTATCAGGAATGAGGTTGGGATTATTTTATCGCATCAGGAATTACATATATTAGTTAGTAGGATTATCATTGAACAAACAAGATCATTGCCATCCTCTGTATGCAAGAATAAAAAAAATTATGAATTAAATTTTACTACAGTTTTTGTCATATTTTAATGTTTGAATGTTGCAAGAACTCGTTCATAACCTGAACCACTTCTATATTTTCTGAAAAAATCACCTCTGTCAAATTAATTGGTCTCTGAAATTTGAAGCTTTCGAGCTTTGTATATAGGACACTTATATTGTGCACATTCAATACACAGCCCAAGAAAATATGCATCAAAGAACCCAATTCCCCACACTCACAATCTGGTGTATTTTTTACCTTAATTCGGTTCAAATGTTCAGGAGACATACAATGTCCTGATCTTAGCCTCATCATCGTTGTTATCTGTTTTCTAGGTATATTACATTTAATTAAGCTATATGGGTTTCCTAATTCATCGTTTTTATCCCTATTCCGCATATGAGTGTATGTTCTTCCCTTATTTGGTCCCCAAACCTCCAATTCCTCAATCCATTTCTTCCTTACATTCCCCCGCACAATACCATATATCAATTGCGGTCCTCCCCTATAATTCAACATTTCACCACTCTGTCTACCCTGATTTGCCAGTTGGTCTGCTCTATCATTACGTTCAATTTGAGTATGACTTGGTACCCATACCCCTTTTATTATTTTCCCTTCTTCAATTAATTCTGCCCATATACGTTTTACAAAAATGTGGAACGCTTCACGATTTTGCGTGTCATCCTTGCGCAGGGGCCATGCTAATCTTCTCTGTATCGTTCCAATTTTAGTATATGTACCGCCGAAGCGAGTACAAACTTCATAGCAATGATCTAATAATAAGTAGTGACAGAGGCATTGACTCCAACATAAGAGTGAGATGCAATGATAGAAACCAGCTGATGTAGGGCAAACCATCGTGTTTTGCAATGCTAGTCTTACTGAATTATCATATTTTATTCGTTTATCCATGTTCGTTGAATTGTTCTTGACTTATTTAAAGTTTTATAAATATTAATAGATTATATCTTATAATGGAGATGGCCTATTAGGCGTCCGGTTGTACGAATATTATAAAAATAAATCATTAAATTTCAAAGGTGAGCTATCTGAATCTTAGGAAATAATAATTTATACACATTCTGAAATATGAAAGTCGTAAGTAGGTATTTGAAATGGAATCAGGGATTACTAAAAGCTGATATCAATTCTGCAGAATCGATCATATTTCTATTTGTGTAGATAGGAACATCCTGATTTTGATATAAATATCACATACATATTATTGTTAAGTAAAATATTTGATTGCTTTCAAAGGATTGTTCAAGACAGTAAGTCTTTAGGCTTTGAATTATTTATTTGTCCAAAAGTGAATCAAAAACTTGCGACCAAACGCAAGTTATTACATACTTGTTTATCAATAGAACTCAATCGTTTCCCTTTGACACCTATTAAATGTTATATGAAAAAATGGGTTCAAGCCCTGTGGACAGGAGCTTTCTGGCGCTCTAGTTCAAACAGACAAATTATATCTCCGAAAGTATTGGTTTCTCAGAGTTGAGAATTATATCAATGTATTCTTATGATAGAACTGCATCATAAAGGAAATTCAATTCAAATAATAGTTTATTTATCAAGATTAAATGAGCAATCTGAGAACTGCACCATGGAAGAAACCAAATTAAAATAGCTGAAATGAATTTGACTCTCTCTTATAGAACAGGATGAAATGTACGAGTATGAACACAGATCATATAATAAAGCTTAGATAGAATAATTATAGCATTCTGTGAAAACAGAAGTACGATTCATTATTGAAATTTAGAACTTCATCTTAGCAGAAATTGAATTCAAACATCATAGAAGAATTTAAATTCAACAAGAGTGCCAAAAATTATCAATCCAAAACCAATAGACGAATTCTACCCAACAACGAACTCATCCGAGATATTCATTCCTCAATTCCAGTTTTGTTTTTATCGGAGATATTCTGAACTCAATTACCATTCCCATCATCATATGGATTGACCATCGGCATGAAAATATCAACCAACAAAAGTATGATAATATTCTAATTCTCATATTCATACCATTACTGGAATGAATTACAATACAATGAGACAACGTCAAAGTTGACATTATAACAATTCATAGAATAGCCACAGAATAATTCTATCATTGAAATTTTGAAAAATCATATCTCCGAAAGTATTAGTTTGTTAGAGTTAAAAATGATATGAATGGATTCTTATGGTAAAACTGCTTATTGAAAAAAATTTAATTTGGAATTTGTTCTGTAAAAAAAAAAATTTTTTTTGTTACTCCGAAACCATCAGTCCGATTTTGCCCAGTAACGAACTTAGCCGTGATATTTATCCCTCAAACATACTCTGAAAATTTCAACTGTCTAGCTCATTCCGTTCGAGAGTTATCGTGCCTACGGACGGACCGGCCGGACCGGCCGGACGGCCGGACAGAATGAATTTCGACCACGGATTCTTGATCAGTGAGTCGAACCAAATCGTTTAAGACCATTTTCATCGAAAAATTCGAAAATTACAGACATTTGAGCAAATTGATAAGCACTCAGTTCCGAGGAACTAGAGCGCCAAAAAGTGTTTTGTTTGACGAGAGGAATCTTTGGTTAAAATTAATGCACAACTTAAAGACTCACCCTGTATATAAAAATCAATGCCACTTTTCGTTGTAATTTTATAACTCAAGAACGGGCTCACCTATCCAAACCAAATGCTTAGGCTTTGTTCGGACTATTTAGTATAGATGGCTTACCTATGTAAAGTTTGCACAAACTAGCGGTTCTTCATTTATCTAAGGAAACTTTTTGAAAATGTTACTATAAACGTGATGTTTTTTGGATGTTAGGGGGGCGTTTGGGGGAAATTTCGAAGGGGTTTATCGAAGAAAAATACGGAAGTTTCGTAGAGTTTCGCGTTTTCGGAGTGAAAAGATGGGGGTGTATTTTAAAAAAATCACGAAAAGGCGAAAACACGCTTATTTCGGCAAAAGGAGCAAAATTGTGGAAAGGTGATCGGAGGAACGGTGGCGTTCGGAACGACGGTATTTGCGGGAACGAAGACGGGATGCGAAATTAGTCCGTAACGGAGCCCTTTTTTCGAAACTCTCTTTCGTTTTCCCGGAAGAACGATAGAAAAATGTGACTTTTCGCGAAAATCGACAAAATTCTGACGTTTCACGTATTTCTGTGGCGAATTTTAACGCGGCTCCTTCAAGGTCGGCGTTTTCGGTCTGAACGAGCGAAGAGAAATGTCAAATCGAATTTGAATTTCGAATGGAATTACTCGAAAATATTGGAAACTTCTAGAAAAACTGCGAGAAATATGAACGAGTAACCGATTTCAATCGATCGCTTGACAGGATTGATATTCTGAAAATCGAAAGACGGAAATCGGCCGAGTACTAAAATTCTTTATTTGGTACATAATCGGAGTTGATTCACGTAGGCAACGTGGCCGAGTGAGCTGAAGCGCTGGATTGGGAATATATAGCTCCCGAGGCTTACGAGCCTCGCGGGGCGGTGGGATCGAATCTCGGTGCGTCCGAAATAGCTTTCTCTTGAATTTTTTTCATTTTTACCCAATGAAAAACTTGGAGGATCGTTACTCCAGTAAACGTATCTTGGGATTTGACTCGTTAAGTTACGAAATCTATGATGAATATCCTTTCAATCGGACGCATTTTTACATTAAAATTACTCAAAATATTCAAACATTGAGCAGAAAATTAACGGTCGAAAAGGAAAAAACCCCCAGCCGTTTGTTAATTCATGCTTGAAGTGGAAAAACAAAAAATATTGTTTATCCAAATGTTTTGGTTTTAAAATAGCCTAGAAATTAATAAGATATGTTTTTGTTTGAATAAATGAAGTTGATTTTCCAATTAAATTAATGTTATCATTTCACTGTATGCGTAGCGAAGCACGTTCCGGGCCGCTAGTTTTCAATGAAAGACAACGCCAATAATCTATTTTAGCTTTTAATAAGTCTACCCTTTATAAGGTTTTAGGGGGATAACTTCCAGTTCATAGTATTGACTATATTGTGTAAATATATTCGAAGATCCTTCTTGAAGGACCAAAAACTGTCTGAATAAATCAGGGTGGTGAATTGAAAACTCCTCGGTTGACAATATATTTACACTTTCGATAGAGTGGACTGTATATTGTTCCATTGACGGTTCACTAATCTTTGAAGAATAGCAACAAGTTCTGAATGAATAACTTGATTCAACTCAAAGTTGATGATTATTTGACAAAGTTATAATTGTTTGAAATAACTGTTAAAGAATCCACCCATATAACATTTCGTTATCGATTCATTACAGGTAGAATATCAGAATGTCCTGTACGCTAAAATCGTTATCTGAACCAGCAACAACACATCATCAAAAACCTCTACTCCTTTGAGACAGATCAAATAACGAAAAACTATCATCCAAACTGTAAAGTTTTACTAAAGAAATTCTTTATCGAACAGATACCTATTTTGGGAGCTAAAAACATAACTGTGAAGTAAAGAAAATCGATAATCGATACGTGGCATTAATAAGAATTAATAAGATTTTCTTATATTTATGCGTTTCATTGTTCAGATATCTCAATAATTCTACCAATTTTACCTCTGTTGCCCATATATTGAATTAACGTATTAAATAAAATTTTGGTTCCTCATTTGGATTCGAACCTGCATAACCTTGGCTCCTCACTTCTCCAATTTTCCAGCACCTTAACAGTTCATCCATCCACCAACTCTGTTGTAGGATTGTGCGTGGCATTTTATCGACTTATTTGTGCAATAGAGAGAAGTGATAAAATAATGCAATATAACTGTCGATCGGAGACTGAATATTTACGATTTAATATATATAATATATATTAAAAAATGGGTTCAAGCCCTGTGGACAGGAGCTTTCTGGCGCTCTAGTTCAAACAGACAAATTATATCTGGTATTGGTTTCTCAGAGTTGAGAATTATATCAATGTATTCATATGATAGAACTGCATCATAAAGGAAATTCAATTCAAATAAAAAATTATTTATCAAGATTAAATGAGAGTAGGTAAACTACCGGGGTCCTAGGACATTTCAAGGCCACCAAAACCATGGTAGTTCCTGGTACACTTCAAGGTCACCCAAATGGAACCTAACCCAAGTGGGTAGGCAACCAAAAATTAATGTAGTAAACGTGTGACGTCATTGCAGGTGACCTTGGGCTGGTAGATCAGGCCTAGCCAGGCTTGCGCAGGTTAATTTTGCGAGAGAAGTGAAAAAAATTTTTTTTCGGACTTAGAAAAATTTCGAGAATTTCGGACTTAGAAAAATTTCGTAAAGTTCGGACTATTTTTTTGAAAATTCTTTATGTTGGACTTGGAAAAACTTTGAAAGGAACAATTTTAGCTACTATAAACCTTAGATATCCTTATGGGAAATTACATGTTAAAATAAGTGAAATTGAACTAGAATTCTGGGAGGAAATAAAACAAGACAATTATAATATTTGTTTTTTATTGACAAGCCAATCGTATAGTAAATTAACATTTTCGAGTGCACATATGAGTTCATTCTTTACATGTAACCTACAATGATAACTTGTTGTGGATGCTTCTTTTAAGAGTTTTAGCTTGGGGCAGTCAGACATCTCTAGGATGATACATCGATCGGAGTCTTTATGTAATAGTGTTCTTAGAATCCTTACTTTCGGCAATCCTTTTACGTAAATTAAGCTTTGTGCATCAGGTAGTAGGTGGCTCTTCAAAACAGAAATTAGCATTTCTACAGGTATATAGTAATCATAGTTGGTCGTCCAATCCAAACCATGGATGTTGTTTGTTGTGTAATCTATCTGCCATTTGAAATGCTCAGATAGTAGATGAAATTGCACTGGTGTTCTTATAAAATAATGTTTCCTTTCACAAGTGTTAATATTTAGAATTGAAAGTTCCCTGATGTAAAATTCACTATCTTTGTAGTGGAACCCTTGGAAATCCACAATAAATGCCATTTTGTGCCGTCGTATGAGCTCTAGATAATCCTTACAGTCCCACTTAATGGATTATATATCACGTTTCGGTCGTGAAGAATTAAACAATAAGCACTTGTTTTGTTTGGTACCGGTTTTGCTGTTTCAATTTCAAGTCTGATATCGACTGCACCGTTCTTTATTGTCTCACTCTGATGAGTACAATCTATGACAGCTATTGGTGCTGTATGTTTAAATGAACTGGGTGTAAACGCTGGTTCAGCTTCGTTTTTATAATAGTACGCTCTTTGAAAATGCGCATACATTTCATATAATAACGACCATTGATTCTTGTCCCAATCAAGGTTAAGGTTATCATACGGATATGCGTCTGCATTCAGGAATAATTTAATATTCCTTAGATTGCAATGATCAAATAATGCCGAATCTCTGTTTAAGCTATTTTTACGATCCGTTTGGAAGGCAAAAATAACAATTCGGGGTTTTTCCATCAAGCTGCTTGATTTAACAGTCCAGGTGTGATGGGTAGTCTCTTGAAGAGTGGGTAATTGTTGAATTTCCCAATTTCTAAATGAAATGGATAAATCTCTGCTCTCCTCAACATATTTCAATAATCTTAATTTTTGCACATCGGCCACTTTAAGATGTGGCACTTTCCAATAAATTTTGTTGATTTCCACAAAGGGTTTTTCAGTTCCTGTTACTGGTTGATTAATAATCGCGTTCAAATCATTGCTGCTCCTAATCAATACCAATTCTTGACGAACATTCATAATAACCTTTTGGAAATCCTCTGCAAATCCCAGCCACAATTTAAGAGGTATACAAACGGTAAAATTACCTTTTTGATCAAGGATATCAGGTAGTCCATCTAATGCCAATCCAGCATTTTGCAAACGATCAAATTGATTCTTCGTGTAGGATAAGTAACTCTTCAATGTGCTAGTTATTCCCAAATTCCGTGTTTGATCAATCACAGTGCCTCCTATTTCATAACGAATTTCATCGAAAAGAAATGAAATTCCATTTTTTATAAATTTTATATGTGTAGTTTCAGTAGGTGGATGTTTAACATCATCACTATTTTTTAATAATTTCCCCTCAATATAAATGTAACTATATGATGGTAAAGTGTATAGATCTTGCGTTTGGATGGGTATTCTTATTTCATCACTGCACTTATATGTCGTTGAAGCATACGGTTGATGAGTATGATATTCAAAATTCGCAATAGATTCATCAATTAGAACATTTTCAGCTACATTTAAATTTAGGAAACTCATTTTGTCTTCACTTTAAAACCCAAGGACCTTAAAAATAATTTATTTGTCGCTGTTAACGGTACACTGGTTTTTGTAGTACTGAACAATATATTTCTTTCAGCCCCTTTTTTATTATTTTTCATACCATTAGATTGTTGTTGTTGTTGTTGGTTGCTTGAGAAAACGTTATAATATCTCATGATCGCTCTTAGTTCACTTGTTGTAGATTTTTTTCACATGTAATCTTACTGTTACCACTTCTCCGTTGAAATTGACCAAGTTACCCTCTTGGTCTGTTAGTTTTATAGCAATTTCATTGATAAATTTCGTATTTATCGGTAAATAGATAACATTAGAGGGGTTTTCAACTATCTTGGTGCCTGGTGCATTTTTTGGATAGAAGACGTGCAAAATATGTTTTTTTTCATCATTAGAATATGAGTTTTGCACTAAATTACATTCAATATTGATCGCATTCACTCTGAAAATATTGATAGGCTTGTTGGAAATATGTTTTTTATTAGCAGCTAATATTTGCGGTGTAAACCCCAAAACTTGTGCTATACTACAATTCTGTTGAAAATCAATAGGTTCCGTGCATTTCACTTCCGATCTCAGGGTGGTTCGATTCAACGAAATATTTATGGCTGGTCTATCTGTTTGACCTTTCAATGGATTATTTTCATAGTTATCAATTATATATTTTTGTAGATAGTGATTTATATCACTTATTTCATAGCAACCAGGTGGAAGAATGATTATGTTGTTTACACCAAAATGGAAACGATTATTTGTTTCATCGACATTGGGAATGCTATTGTAACTGACAAAGTTTATTAATCCGATAACATAGTCATGAGATTCACTTAACACAATTGGTGGATATATAGTGGCTTTCAATTCTGACGACTTGTCGTTTAACGTGAACGTGTAGGACATGATGATGATGCTTGCATAACACTGACCATATTTTTCATTTGAATGATAATTTATTTAATAAAAATTTTATACATAAGTGTCCACAATTATACGATGTTTTTTTTTGATATGTTTTATAATTATAGAAAATATTCAATTGTTTCTTATGCGTACAATGATGTTTACAACCAGATTTAAAATATTTACAAACTTCAAGAGGTGGAGGTAGATTTCCATAACTATCAAAATATGAAATGTTATCCCCCTTTTTGCGATAGCTGACCCAATGTGTGCCCGGCCCATCAGAGTTGTCTAAATTCACAATTCCGCATTCATTTTTTCGAATACGTTTAGGCATCTCATCTTTCATAAAGCATCCACGAAAATTAGCAATTTTTAATTCTGTAACCAAATTGCTAATATCCCGATCTGTTAGTGCTCGCTTTGGAAGTTTCATCTCTCTCTCTCTCTTTTTTTGTTAATTGTAACGATCTGCTTCACTGTCTCGTAGAAAAAGTCCAAATCCTTTTTTGTATTTTCTCAAGCACATTCCTTTTCCCATAGCAATAGCTTCCATAGTTTTATTGTGTCGATTTGCCTCTTCGAATTGTTGTTTGGCCTGTTTAGCAGCATTAATTGAATCAATAATTTTTGCAGTTCCCCCACCTAGTGCACCTAAAGCACTCAATCCCGCAAAAATCGGAATTAATGGTAAAATACCTCCTTTTTTAGGTAACCTTATCACTTTTGTTGACTTTATTTTGGATTTGAATTTATTGGCTAATTTCTTTGCCAAAAATACCCGTGAAAATAGATCCTTAGGTTTTTTTCTTATTATATGTTTTTTTATTTCTTTCACCACTTTATTGAAAGAAACACGTTTAATCTTCTTTTTCTTCATGCTCATTCTTTTTACACCATATATACACACTCAAAGTTGAGCAGGACTGCACCCCAATTATGTAAAGCTCACATATTTATAGGTAAAATTCTTGTTCGTTTAGCACCCCCATTCTCGTCCTGATCTTCATCTGTGGTTCTTTTTCGTTTTATATAAGGTATTTCTTCATAATCTATCTTGTCATTGTCAGTATTTATTTTCAATCTTTTACTTTCAATCTCATCGTTGCTATAGACGCTTTTACGCTTTTTCACCCTCAAAATTGGTTTTCGATTTTTCTTTTTATTGATGGTATCAGCGACAGCAGGAGCAGCATCAGCAGCAGCAGTCCTATTTGATGTCATAATTTTAATCATCGCAGGAGTAGGAATTTGATTTTGTTGTTGTTGTGAAGGTTGAGTAGGTTTGGATTTTAAAATTCTTGGTTTTAACAGTTTTATTGCCTTTTCCCCTGAATTTTCTTCTTCTACACTTAGAATGATTTCATTGCACTTTTTTCTGATGAGCAACAAATTCTTTAGGAGTTTTCGTAAAACATTTCTTTGTTGTCTCTTATTACCAATTCCCATCCCTAATTTAACTTTGCTTCGCATTATACCGCTAACACCTAATGCAGCCATCTTTTCAGTAAGCGAAGCATCAGAAGAATGATATCTTTCCATAGCTTTAGTAGCTAAAATTTCATCTGCTTTATGGCGGTGTTTTAAATCCTTCTCTTTCGAATATTTAATATCATGTTCCATGCATGCCTCATCCAATTTATTTATAGGTTTGGATCCTGACATTAAACGTTTCGATTGACGTGTTCCAGGACCACAATAATTGTACCCAGGTATATGTAATTCAAATGGCAGGAAATTTATAAGGTTGTTAACAAGTCCACCACCCGTATAAAATTTCATATTTTAACCAAAATATATATATATATACACACACACATACACAACCTTCGCTTTATAAAGAAAAGCTATAAATGATATAGTTTTAGTTATGTTAGTCATTTTTATTTGAAATATTGTTCAATATGAAAGTTCATCAACAAAAAGTTCATCTAAAAGTTCAGAATAATGATGTGTTGCAGACTGCAGGTGCTTATCATCAACATTCGAAACATGGTGATTTATTTCCCCCTACTATTAGATGTCTTATAGTAGGACCTTCAAATTGTGGGAAAACTAATGTTATGATTACACTCATTGAACATCCACATGGATTGAAATTTGAGAATATTAACTTATACTCAAAATCGGTACATCAACCGAAATACCAGTACCTCGAGCAATTATTAAAACCAATAAAAGGAATAACTTTCAACACTTTCACGACAGCTGAAAATATAGATCCACCTAATAGAGCCAAACCTAATTCTCTATTCATTTTCGATGATGTCATCTGCAACAAACAAGATGTAATGCGTGAGTTCTTCAGTATGGGAAGACATAATCATGTGGATTGTTTCTATTTAGCACAAAGTTACGCTAGAATACCAAAAAATCTAATACGAGAAAATGCTAATGTTATTATTCTTTTCAAACAAGATGAAATGAATCTAAAACATGTCTATACAGATCATATTGGTTCGATGGATTTTTCCTTTGATACATTTAAAAATATATGTTCAATGTGCTGGTCGGGGGAACCATTTAGTTTCGTTTCAATCTTTAAGGATAATGAACTAAATGGAGGTCGATATAGAAAAGGTTTTGACGAATTCATCAATATAAATACCTAAACTCTATTACTGCTTATGTTAGTTTGCCAGTTCAACAACAGGTGTTGACAAGCAGAACGTTGATAACGGTGACCGAAATGAACACTTACAATAAGAGATTGAAACGACTTTTGATTCAAAAACGTAAAAATATTAAAGATAAATTACAATTACTCAAGTATGGAGAGAGAGTCAAAGAAAATGCATTTTCTCCAATAACGAAACAATTGAAGGAAATAAAAAAAAATTTGAAACATGAGGAAGACGAAAAGAATGGCAATCATGAAGAAGAATTAGAAGAAGAAGACTTAAAATGGGTGATGCCTCAATCGTCTTTATCACCGCTCACACCCATTGGGGAAACGACAGCAGGCAGCAGTAAAGACAGGACCAAGGAGACCGCTAATAATACTTCGTTTATCGATTACCTAGATCAATATCCACCCATTGCGAGGAAATATATTATGAGTCTGAATGAAAATCCTTCAAAATTCGATCGAAAATATGGTGTTCGTTTTGATCCAGAAACGGAAAAATTCTCGATTGGTAATTCACGAATGCAAATAATTGATAATGGAGATGTTATGGTAAAAAATAAAAGGTATCGAGGTACTAGAGGTTTATACGAATTAATATTTAAACGAAAACCTAAGAAATATTCTGAGGAAGACTTGCAAAATTACCATGATATAATTACTAAAACAAACGCATATAAATGTTATTATCACCCAAGCAATCAGATAGATGGTAACAATACTGTTAAATATAAAAAAATTGTTGCACCGTTAATAAAAAAAAAGGGGGGTTCTATCAATTTGAGATTACATAAAAACACAGCCTATATGTTTTGGAATGATCCTAATGAATTAGTTGAACGATTGAAATTATTATTGGCATCACATGAAGCTGGAAACAGTGGTGTTATAAATGAAATCACTTCAATTGTTGAAGAATTGTACGAGGCTGGTTTGATAGTATAACGATGACATCGAGAACCGAGAAGAAGTGGCAAATTGTCACCGAGCTGTATAAGCAGGCCCGAATAAATTTTAAACGTCGTAAAACAATTGTACGTGGCTTGTGGGACTTATGCCAAGCTGATCTGATAGATATGCAACCATATGCCAAAGAAAATAACGGTTTCAAGTATATTCTAATTGTCATCAATTGTTTCTCTAAATACGTTTGGACTGAACCGCTCAAGGATAAATCAGGGAAAAATGTGTCTACTGCTATGGAAACTATTTTGTTGAAGATGTTGAAATCGAAAAAAAACAACAGTTTGAAAAATTTACAAACAGACAAGGGTACAGAATTTTATAATGTTACTTTCAAAAAGCTAATGGAAAAATATTCAATTAATCATTATTCCACCTACAGTGATAAAAAAGCAGCAATTGTTGAACGTGTAATTCGAACAATTAAAGGAAAAATGTATCCTCAATTTTCCTTTCAAAATACCCACAAATGGATAGGTGGTATTTTAGCTGAAGTGGTTAAAAACTATAATAATTCTGTGCACCGCACAATCGGAATGAAACCGATCGATGTAAAAGAAACAAATGAAGATTCTCTACGTGGAATTTATAGTAATCCAAAGTCACCAATACGAAAATGTAAATTCATAAAAGGTGATCATGTAAGAATTTCCACAGCGCGGGGTGTCTTTGATAAAAAATATAATATGAATTGGTCTCCTGAAATCTTTATTATTAAAAAAAAAGTATTGAGCACACCCACAACATATATTTTGAAGGATATCAATGATAAAGAAATCAAGGGAGGATTTTATGAGGAGCAAATGCAAAAAGTGAAATATCCAGATATTTATTTGGTTGAAAAAGTTTTGAAACGTAAAGGTGGAAAAAGCCTAGTTAAATGGGTTGGATTTGACGATACACATAATCAATGGATATCAAATGACAATGTATCTTAAAGGTTACAATAAAACACCAATAATTTAATAATGATTCTTTTATTACTTCAAAGTCCCAAATGGTTAACGTTTTTTTCAAATGAAATCATGATCATCAATCTCGATTCTTGGCATTTCCCTTCTTCTTCTTTTCGACGGTTGTGATGAGGGTGGTTGTTGTGATAGGGGTGGTATTGTTTCCTCCTCCCCCGCTAATAATTGTGAATTAATTTCAAAAAGTTGTCTTTTGGCTGCTCTTCTTTGTCTCGAATCCTCCTCATTAAGCCCATTATTCACATGAGGTGTACTTTGGGTAATGGGAACTCCTGCTTCCCTCAAGGCTCTCTTCAATATCACCCCATCTGATTGTAATGGGGGTGTTTGTGAAGGTGGTGGTGGTGTTGATATACATGCTTGTGTTACTTGAGCACTCTCGATATCCTCTTCGTCGACAATATTGTACTTGTATCTTCTTATGACATCTTCCAATAACCCCAGATCTTTGTCATCCTCCAATCGTGTTTTCAGGTATTTCACAGGTAAATTACCAAATTTTTTTTTCATCGTTTTTACTTTTGGACTATATGATAGTTTTATTGTTACCTTATCATCATAAAGAGTGACTTTGGGGGCTCCATATCTTTGAACAAATGAAGGTAGTTTAAAAAAAAATAAAAATGATTAGGGAGGAAAAAAACTTACTGAAAAATCTGCTTGCACACCACCTCTAACATTCGGGGAGTAAAATTGTCCCGATCAGTAGAGAAAACAACAATAGTACAAGGAATATTCATGTTAAAGTTTTTTTCTTATTCACGTGCACGTTCGTAGCTGGTAACTCCAATAATTATACTAGTTTTTCAAGATGAATTGAACGGAATTTATACTCTGAAATCGCTGATTGTCAAGGACAAAATGTTTAAATTTTGGGACAGAATATTTTACTGTCAATCCTTCTTCCCCTTTATTTTATATGAAAATGTAAATACATATAATTCATGTGAAATATCAATTGAAATTTGTTTGAAGTTATTCATTTTCACCAAACGAATATCCATATTAAGAATTACATATATCAATTAATTGGTGTGAATCAATTACATATTTAATAGATAGGTTTATTTCCAAAGGTCCATACTGTATTCATATTACTTTGTTAGATATTGCTTATTTAGCATTTTGCATCCTAGCGCGTGGACCTGCATCGCACATTCCTTAGATAAGATAATCTTATAAATATAATAATTATTTATTAGGCGTACTCTCTAAGTAAACGCTTATCGGTATGCTAATTGAGTCGGTATGCTAATTGAGCTTCGTCGGCGTTTACTTATCTCCGCGGATACATTGACCAACTGGACCATTTATTCGTCCTCTTAATTTTATCGAATGATACATTGTTTTAATATTAATGATGTACATGCAAAAATCTAGATTGTTAGGATGCAACTTTGTCTACTATTATAATCTGAATTGAATTATTGCAAATTAACAAAAATTTTGGGGCACGTGTAATTGCGATCCGAATTGGTATATAAGAAATAGATTGCGTAGGTATTCTACTTGAGGTTGTGTTTGTGCATAGAGCAGAATCGAGGTAAGCAGATTTTATTTTCTACCTGTTTAAAAAAAAAAATGTTTGGGCTGATTTTTGAGTTTCCAATTTTTCAAATGAAAATATATTTTTCAGACATAAAAGAAAAAAAACCATAAAAAAACAGCAAAAATCCGTGAAAAAGGCAGAGAAAAAAAATGAGCGGTACAGCAACCACCCGTTTAGATAGTTTGTCGGCTGAAGCCGTTAAGACTATGGAAAGGGTGAGTAGATTAATCAAAACTAAAGAGGAATTTTTAAAATATATTACTTATTTGAAAAATATTATTTGCGTTTTGAATAGATCGATTAAAAATAAATATAATGATGCTATTGGGAATTTTGCTAGAGTTGAATCTAATCTTAGTATTTTAAAGTATTATCAACGAACATTTAGGAAAAAGTTATCAAAATTAATGGAAAAACGATGCGAAGCAAATTTAGAATGGCATGAAATTAAATCGGCATTTAATGGGCGTATATCTAGTGGTATTATTACAAATCTTGGATTCAAAGATCCTCAATTATTTTTGAAAAAGCATTTAGAAGTTTTGCAATACAAATTCGTAAGTCGTTGAAAAAATCTGTACTAAAAGTTAACACTATTTTGGCTGGTTTATTTGTGAAACCCTCTGATTTAGAGACTAACTTTAAATTTTTTTCCACAAAAAATGAAGTTATTGACGTTAGTGTAAATTTAAAAGATTGGTATAAAAACAATGTATCGTCTGTTATTTTGAATCGAATGGGTGAGTTCCAAGAACGCGATTCGGGCTGGAGTCTATATGAAATTTTGTATTTGAAATTGAACATTAATCATTTCAGTCCAATAAATGTTGGTATGTCCACTTATGTAGATTTACCAGCATTTGTGAAAAGCACGCATAGTGTAATCAATATAAAAAATAATGATCAGTACTGTTTCCTGTGGTCTATAATGGCTGCTCTTTTTCCCGTTTACGATGAATCCAAAAATAAATGTAGAGTATATTCTTACCCCGATTTTGAAGGCTTTCTTAAGTATGAAAACATTAATTTCCCAATAGAATTGAAGGATATTCCAAAATTTGAATTATTGAACGGTTTAGGAATAAATATTTTTACTATTTCGAATAACAAGGAGATTGTTCCTCTTTGTCTTACCAAGAGTCCATTTTACAAAATAATAATAAATCTCTTGATGGTGCCTTGTGAAAATTTGACAAATGAAATAGCTGAAAATAATCCTGGAACGAGTTCAATGAATTTGAAAACTAAAACATATTACCATTTTGCTCTAATAAAAAATTTATCCCGTCTTTTGAGTCGTCAACTTAAAGATTCGAAAAATAGGAAATATTTCTGTGAAAGATGTTTGAATCATTTCGCTACAAATGAATCTTTGGAAAGGCATCTGGAATTATGTAGAGATTTGAATCACTGTAAAATAGTTTTACCTAAAGAAACTCATAAGATTTTAAAATTCAAAAATTTTACACATCAAATACCTATGCCTTTCGTTATTTATGCGGACATTGAAAGTCTTTTGGTTGATTATGATCTGTCCTCTTCCTCCTTTGCTCTCGATAATAAAACTATAAAGCGCAAAAAACATGAAGCCTTTAGTATAGCTTATTATTTCAAATGTGATTATGATGATTCTTTATCTAAATTCAATTTATATACAGGTTCTGATTGTATAAAATGGTTCATAAATGAATTGGAAAATCTTTCAGCATATGTTGGAGGAATTATATCGAACCCTCTTCCAATTGTAATGAACGATGAGGAGAAACAGAATTTTTATGAAGCGAAGCAATGTTATGTGTGCGATAATGAATTTTCTGTTAGTGATGGTAAAGTTCGTGATCATTGTCATTTTTCAGGAAAATATCGTGGTGCAGCTCATGAAACTTGCAATTTAAAATTGCAGATATCTAATACTATACCTGTGGTTTTCCATAACTTTTCCAATTATGATAGTCATTTTCTAATTAGAAGTCTTGCGAAAGATATTGAGGGTCCCTTGAATATTTTGCCTGTTAATAAGGAAAAATTCATTTCGTTCACAAAATACATCACTAAATATAAAATAAATTTGAGATTTATAGATTCCTTTAGATTTTTAGCCGGTAGCTTGGAAAAATTATCCTCGTATTTGGATGATGAACAAAGAACTATTGTTTCAAAATTCTTTCCTGATAAAACTCACTTTGAGTTAGTGACAAGAAAAGGTGTATTTCCATATGAGTATCTTGATAATTTTAAAAGACTAGACGATCAGGAACTTCCATCGAAGGAAAATTTTTATAATACGCTCACTGAGGAGGCAATATCGGATGATGACTTTAATCATGCAAATAATGTATGGAAAACTTTCAAAATTCAAAATTTAAAACAATATGCTGAATTGTATCTTAAAACTGATGTTTTACTTTTGAGCGATATTTTCGAGAATTTTCGAATTAATTGCATGAAATATTATAATTTAGATGCACTCCATTATTTTACAACACCAGGATTGGCCTTTGATGCGATGTTAAAACTTACAAAAATTGAATTGGAATTACTCACTGACATTGAAATGATTAATTTTATTGAAAAAGGCATTAGAGGAGGAGTGTCGCAATGTTCGAGGCGTTATGCGAAATCCAACAATAAATACATGTGTGTTGATGAATACAAGTCTGATGAGCCTATTTCGTATTTAATGTATTTTGATGTGGTGAATTTATATGGAGCTGCCATGACAAAGGCATTACCATTTTCTGATTTTCAATGGGTGCAGATAGGGTCTAATGAAATAGGCACTATCTTAAACACACCAGATGATGCTGAATTTGGTTATGTTTTAGAAGTGGACTTGGAATATCCGAAATCATTATATGAAAAACATAAAGATCTTCCGTTATGTCCGCATCATCTGCCACCACCTGTATCTGATAATGATGCAACTAAATTATTATTGACTTTATACAATAAAAAAAAATATATTATTCATTACCAAAATTTGAAACAGGCTATTAAATTGGGGTTGAAGCTAGAGAAAGTTCATCGGTGTTTGAAATTTGCTCAAAAACCTTGGATGAAATCGTACATCGATTTTAACACAGAGTTGCGTAAAGCCAGTAAAAACGAATTTGAACGTAACCACTTCAAATTGATGAACAATGCGCCATTTGGAAAAACAATAGAAAATGTTAGAAGATATAGAGATATAAAGCTAGTAACACATTATGAAGGAAGATATGGTGCTAATTACTACTTATCACAAGGGAACTTTAGTAGCATTACTATTATCGATGAAGATATTGCACTAATAGAAATGAAAAGGTTAACCATAAATATGAATAAACCAATTTTCATCGGTATGTGTATTTTAGATATTTCGAAAACATTTTTGTATGATTTTCATTATGAATACATTAAAGCTAAATTTAACGACAATGCAAAATTATTGTACACAGATACTGATAGCCTTATTTATCAGATTTTCACAGATGACATTTACCAACATATAAGGCAGGATATTGATAAATTTGATACCTCCGATTATCCTGAGAATAATATTTTTAATATTCCTAGGCGGAATAAAAAAGTAGTTGGTTTAATGAAGGATGAAAATAATGGTTGCATCATGAGTGAATTTATCGGGTTGAGGTCGAAGATGTACACGTATAAAGTTTGCGAAATTGAAAAAAAAAAAGAACAGAATATTAATTATGCTGATAACCATGAACTTATTGAGCTTTTGAAAACAATTAAAAAAGTAAAAGGAGTAAAGTATGCTGCTATAAAAAATTATATAACCTTTCAGGATTTTTATAAAACACTTTTCGAACAATCAACATTTTCAATAATTCAGAACAGTATAATTGCGAAAAATCATGAGATTTTCTCAATTCAACAAGAAAAGGTTGGTTTAAGTTTTGATGATGATAAAAGAATTGTATTGGAGGATAAAATATCAACGGTACCATGGGGGTATTTTGATTAATTCCTATCTTTATATATTTTGATTGATCTACACAGCCTCTCTCGGTGAAAATGCTGTATCGTTGTTTCTCAAAAAAAAAAAAAAAAAAAAAAAACTAAAACAAAATATAAAATTTCATTACCAGAATGAATAATCTACCTACTGGAGCAGAGCTGCGGCGGTGCCCAATAGCCGCGTGGGAGCTTGAGGTACTTTTCCATGTACTGGAAAAACCTGGAGACTTAACACTCCAGGACCTGAGACGGCTGGTGGCACTGGCCAATATTCCAGGTCATTGGAAAGCCTGGCTTATTCAGCAGTATTATCTAACGCATTGTGCTGTAATGTGTCAGGACAACTAGATTAGGTTTTATATTTATCTTTAGGTTAATATTATATCTATTTAATAAGTTAAGAAATTGATGTTTAACCCGAAGTAGTAGTAGTGCCATTAGGCGGTATTTTATTTAAGAAAAAGTAATCGATGAACTACCAGTTTCATTTCGGTCTCTTCACTGTTTCATTTGATACAGAATTTCTCAAAGATCAACATGCCTGTGCCCGTTAAATACGTCTGTCCTATATGTAAAGGTGAATCTGAACAATACTATGCACCTTGTATTCGTTGTTTTTTTCAATTACTAGACAAAAAACTGTATGGAGTAAAACATAGATGTAGTTGTTGTCGATTAATGTGGCAAGAGCAGTGAAGATGTGTCTTGAAAGTATGGATCACATGGACTTTGAACAACGACTTCTCACGTTTAAGAAGAAATTTTGGACCGGTGCTGCAAATCCTATCGATTTGGCTAGAGCTGGTCTGTATTTCACCGGTGAAGGAGACATTTGCCGTTGTGTTTATTGTTCAGTGCAAATTCATAATTGGAAGAAGGAGGATAGTGCTTTGGAGGATCATTATAAGTATTCCAAAGATTGTGCATTTGGTCAGATGTTGTGGAAATATTCCAGGACTACGCATAACGAAGATCATCACCCCCACAAAATACTACTACTACTACTACTACTACTACTACTACTACTACTACCACTTCTACTACTACAAAAAAATGAATTTAGTAATCCTTTACTCGCTTATTGGAAATATCTTATATGTTCATTTCCAACCTAAAGTGATAAAGGCTCAAATATGTACTAATAAAAATAAACTATGTGATAATATGGTTGTATGCAGGCTAAACAATGATCTACCTGTATTTAAATATTACTTTAAAAATGATGATGATTATGATGTCTACAACATACATACTTTCAAAATAATTTATACTTTTTCAAATCGAAGTTGTAAAGAATCTGATTGGCTAAACGTGCCTCCTTCTGAACCAAAAGAACATCACTCTTCTATAAAGATACTTATAATTTTGTTATTTTGCTTAATATGTATGCTCGTATCCATACTTACCTTTTTATTAAGAAATACTTTATTTCCTAAAATAACTACTTGTATATAACATAATACTTATCGATAATCTTCCTAATACATATATATTTTTTTTTTAACATGAATGCAGCCTCAGAATCTTCCCTATGTACTCTGTTACGAGCTGTTTCCTTTCTTCCTTTATAGGCAGAACCTTTTTTTTCCCTGAAATCTTCAATCGGGATCTTAAACTCTTCATAGTATCATTACTGTGCCTCCCTTTTGTACTCTTATTCTTGTGTCGTTGGTCGCTGTCACTTATACTGGCACATTTCTACCTCCTGTCAAGTACGTTACCTGAACTAACTACTTGCGTATAATATAATTCTGTGAATGCAGCCTCAGAATCTCCCCTATTTAATATATGCATTAATCATTTGTTCTAGCACATTTCTACCTCAGGTCAAGTACGTTACCTAAACTAACTGCTTGTGTATAATATATACAATTTGTAATCTTTTTTTTTGTTAATATATTTACATACAACCCATTTGTACTTATAAACCAGTTTGTTGTACTACCATTTGTAATTTAAGAATTCTTATTACCTGACAAGTTCGTACTTGTATATTACACAATATCCATGGTTTGGATTGGACCACCAACTATGATTACTATATACCTGTAGAAATCATGTAAAGAATGAACTCACATATGCACTCGAAAATATAAATATACTATACGATTGGCTTGTCAATAAAAAACAAATATTATAATTGTCTTGGTTTATTTCCTCCCAGATTTCTAGTTCAAGTTCACTTATTTCAACATGTAATTTCCCATAAGGATATCTAAGGTTTATAGTAGCTAAAATTGTTCCTTTCAAAGTTTTTCCAAGTCCAACATAAAGAATTTTCAAAAATATATTTTTTTTTCACAATTCTCACAAAATTAATCATCGTTTTATTCGATTTGAAATCCGAACTTGTCGAAATTTTTCCAAGTCCGAACTTAACGAAATTTTTTTAAGTCTGGAATTTTTTTAAGTTCGAAAAAAAATTTTTTTCACTTCTCTCGCAAAATTAACCTACGAAATTTTTTTAAGTCCGAACTTGTTGAAATTTTTTTAAGTCCGAACTTGTCGAAATTTTTCTAAGTCCGAACTTTACGAAATTTTTCTAAGTCCGAAATTCTCGAAATTTTTCTAAGTCCGAAAAAAAATTTTTTTCACTTCTCTCGCAAAATTAACCTGCGCAAGCCTGGCTAGGCCTGATCTACCAGCCCAAGGTCACCTGCAATGACGTCACACGTTTACTACATTAATTTTTGGTTGCCTACCCACTTGGGTTAGGTTCCATTTGGGTGACCTTGAAGTGTACCAGGAACTACCATGGTTTTGGTGGCCTTGAAATGTCCTAGGACCCCGGTAGTTTACCTACTAATGAGCAATCATAAGAATGAGAACTGCACCACATTTTCAAATTTTTTTTTTGACACTTTGCGGTAATCTGGTCAATACAAAACTTCACATGCGTATAAAGGTCATGATTCTACAATTTGATGCTAAATTTCAGATAGATCGAGTGATGGGTTTCGGAAATATTCATAAAAAATATTTTTACTAAAATCGGCCATAACTCCGAAACCCCTTGATGGATTTCGCCCATTAACGAACTTGTCCGAGATATTTACGCTCCAAAACCACCTTGCACTTTTCATACCGCTAACTCCTTTCGTTCGAGAGTTATCAAGCCTACGGCTGGTCGGCTGGCTGGACAGAATCGATTTCGCACTCGGATTCTTGATCAGTGAGTCAAATCAAATTGTTTGAGACCATTTTCAGCCAAAAATTCCAAAATTACAGACACTTGGGCAAATTGATAAGCAATCTGGTCCGAGGAACTAGAGCCCCAAAAAAACAAGTTTCGTATGACAATTGCCCAAAACAGGTTTAAAGTACCTACAAATAGTAGATATGCCATAAAACATGTATGAAAGAAGATAAGTAATAATAAAAAATTACCTTGTAATCGATCAAAAATTTCCTGATCTACGTTCACCAAATTTTCTCCTCTCTCGATCTACAGAATTATGCTTTACATATTTTCAAACATTTTTGGGTGAGGTCCCCGTTGCATCGCTAAAATACGAGTATTTCAACCCCAATATTTTTGAAGTTACAATATTCCCTTCTGTCAGTCCCGTCATAAATTGAGAGAACTGAGCATTCGTCTATGGATGAAAAGCAGTCTCACTACTCTCAGATCTCTTACTTCATGTTCCGTTTCGAAATTTAAGACTTTTCTGAGAAAAACTAATTTCGGAGCAAACAACTGAGATTTTTCTCACTTCGCTCACATTTCGGAATACACTTTATTCTCATAATTCTTCGATTGATTTGATAATGTCATGTCATGTCATAAGTTGACATTATGACAATTCATACATAGAATAATTATATCAATCTGTGAAATACGATTTACATTGAAATTTTGAAAAATCATGTCTCCAAAAGTATTAGTTTGTTAGAGTTGAAAATGATATGAATGGATGTTACGATAAAACTGCTTATCAAAAAAAAAATTAATTTGGAATTTGTTCCGTAAAAAAAAAATTGTTTTTTGTTACTCCGAAACCGTCTGTCCGATATTGCCCAATAACGAACTTAGCCGTGATATTTATCCCCCAAACCTACTGTGAAAATACCAACTCTCTAGCTCATTCCGTTCGAGAGTTATCGTGCCTACGGCCGGACGGCCGGACCGGCCGGCCGGACAGAATGAATTTCGACCACGGATTCTTGATCAGTGAGCCGAACCAAATCGTTTAAGACCATTTTCATCGAAAAATTCGAAAATAACAGACATGTGGGCAAAACTATAACGCGATGTTCCCTGAACATACGCGCAAAAACATATTCCTGAGTGCGCCAACCAACGAGATAATCTCGAGAGGAGAAATTCATTTAACATTTGCATACTACGAAAATTTTCATGTATTCCTCTATAGAATTAACTGTTATTACCTTATCTTTCACACACGCATAAATTTTTCCCCTACTCGTCCATGCATTTTTTAATCCTAAAATTTTCGTCACTTTATTCAAAAGATTCATCCTCATTTGTGTTAAGTCCTCTCTAATCACAATATTTTCCTCTTAATTCCGTGATTCTTCAAACTCAGAAATATACCCCTATCTCTTTCACCCCTCCGGCCAATTCTGTAAAATAGTCCAATTTCATCGGAATTGACCTTTAGTGACATCTTTGAGTTTATGAGATGAACCACTTCTTCTCGTGTGTTTTCGTTAGAATTTTCGGGAACTCTGAGAATTCTCAAATTTTTCCTTCTTGATTTCTTTTCAAAATGATCATAGTATTCTTCTCTGTGATTTCCCAACTCAGTCCTCTCCGATAAAGCAGCCTTCATGTCATCAATCCTTCTCTCATATTTTGTCTCGAGTTCCATCATTTTGATCTTCATATCCCCAATTTCTGTTTCCAAAAAATTCAATCTTCCTTCCATGTTTCTTGTGAGTGCGCTCGACACATTGTTGACAATAGTTTTATGGATGTTTCGTTTTCAAAACAATCGTTAACTGCTGCACTCACTACTTCCAATACTTCTTCCATAATTTCACGTTTCAGTACCATTTTATCTTTCCTGATTGAGTTTCAATTTTATTTCTCGACACCCTAACAATAATATCTCCCATTCAAACCGTTCACTCTTCTTTAACATTTACTTCTATTATTCGGCGTGAAAACGGGGAGCTGAAAAGAGATGTTTACTCTTCAGTGACCATATGAACAAAGTAATAAACTATTGAAAATAAACCAGTGCTATTCAGAAGTTTTTTCATATCATAGCACAATTGTACGATTGAACTGATTATTGTCCCTATGCCACCATGAACAAAGCACTCTCCATGTTCGGACCAACAGTGAATGTATGGTTTTAAGTAGAAACTAATAATTTGAACAATTGCGCCACAGCTCCGAGCTACAGGGCTTTTCCTACTCAAAAACACACTGGGCAGAAGCGGGTAGGATATCAATACTACCCCGATTTTGAACAAACCATAACATCTGGAAATATTTGGCTCTAAACTTCTGTTACTTTGAAGTGAAAGAATGGGATCCTTTCTTTCTGATCATTCCTCGTTCCTTAATCCATATTCAGTTGAATTTTCACACAATCTTTGTACAAAAAAAAAACATAATAGTCTCAACACCTACCGTCTTCATCCTACTTCATGCTAATAAATATTCATATTTCCATACAAAAAAGATTCGGATTATTGTCCTTTGTGAAACCTTTCTGGGAATCTCTAAAAAGAACGCGAGCCTGAATGAATGAAAACAAGCGGCTCCAACCCGGCAAATCTCCCGCTTTCTACATTTTCAACGAGGCGTGATGGAAGAGGTAGTAGAAGAGAGACGAAAAGCGAATAAAACTTAATTTTGGGTGATAATTAAATTTTCCAATTGAAAAAGATGCTTTCCGAGAGGGAGCATGAAGTAAAAAGATATGAAAACCTTAAAATGCCAAATGAAGAATAGGTTATAAGAATTTACAGGCTGTCCATAAATTCACATTACAAAAAAAGAACTTTCATTCTAGATCGTTGTTATATCGATTGAACATCAAACTCATCAAACAAAAAGTGGGAAAGATCTGTGGGCAGGAGCTTTGGCGCTCTTGTCCAAACTTGACAAATCATATCTCGGAAAGTATTGGTTTCTCAGAGTTGGAAATGATATCAATGGATTCTTATGATAGAACTTCATCATAAAAAAAATAGATTCAAACATCATGAAATAATTTAAATTCATCAAGAGTGCTAAAAATTATCAATCCAAAACTAACAGACCAATTCTACCCAATAACGAACCTATCCGAGATATTAATTTCTGAAATCTACTATGAATATAATATTATATAATTGAAACTTCGCCAATATTCCAGTTTTGTTTTTACTGAAGATATTCTGAACTCAATTTGATTAACTTACCAAAGTATATACATATTTCCATAATCATATGGAATATCATCATCATATGGATTATCCAAGAGCTATCTACGATAGCTGAGGTTATTCCATGAGTCATTTTGCATTCAATCCTACTCGTTTGACATTTTAATAAAGGGTAAAATGTACCAATACACACTATATTTTGAATTATTTAATTCACTTTTTGGCTATCGGTTTTGGCTTACGCCATTCTAAGGCCAGCTGGAATAACAATGCACATCTATCTTAACATCCGCTATATCATGATTGGTACAAGTATACATATTCTAATATATTTTCGCTTTTGATTTTTCATGAAAAAATTTCTCCAACTCTTGATTTTACACAATTTGTTTGTTTGTAGGTTAGGTCAAAGGTATGCAACTCACCGTCTTTATGAAGTTTTGAAAAGTAAACATGTTGTTTGCGACATAAACATGCAAACAAATCTACGTATCTTTTTCAGAAAACTTGTCTTCTGTACTACGTATCTGCTTTTTGGTTGAATTTTTCAATTTTTAACACGTTCGATAAGGTGGTTGTCATTATCGGGATTTGTTTGACATGTCTCATATATGTAGATGAGATGAAAATGTGAAATGTATATAGAGTTACGATTTAATATTGAAAAATCACATCTCCTAAACTATTAATTTGTTATAGTTAAAAATGATATCAATGGATTCTTATGATACAACTGCTGCTCAGAAAAAATTGAATTTTAAATTTATAATGTAAAAAAAAATCTTTTTTTTTCGTTACTCCGAAACCATTAGGCCGATTTTGCCCAATAACGAACTCAAACGAGATATTGATCTCTTAAACCTACTCTGATAATTTCAACTGTCTAGCTGATTCCGTTTGAGAGTTATCGTGCCTACGGTCGGCTGGACAGAATCGATTATGACCACGGATTCGTGACCAGTGAGTCAAACCAAATCGTTTAAGACCATTTTCAGCTAAAAAATCGAAAATTACAGACATTTGGCCGAATTGATAAGCACTCTGTTTTCAGAAACAAGAAACAAGAAACGCATGTTCTATTCTACTCACCTCTATTGGACACTCTACTACCAAGCACCGTAGCACTTTTCAGTAGGTCAGTATGATCCTTTTACATTAGTACTATTAGCAGGTAGTCAGTTTTATGAGAGGATGTTTAAAATTCATTTCATAACAGGAAAAATGCCGAAACTCATTGTTTACAATATTGGACATGAAATTAAGATTAAAAATCAGTCTTCTGTTGAGTTTCGGAATGAGTGGTTCTCTGTGTGTAAACAAGAAAGTGTTTTAAGGACGAAAATATGGATACAGGCGCGCCGCAGTTGCAAAATCTCTCCTGACAAATTTTGTTATATTTGTGGAGAATTTATGGTGAAAACACAAGACAGGCTATTTTCTGAAAGCGAAATTGTAAGCTTTCTCAAAATATTTTGGTGTTTTAATTTGAGATCAGCAGTGAGCTCCCTATGTGTGCTGTGGTAGTTGTAGAATATCATTGGTGCAGTGGACGAATAGGAAGAGACAGAGCATGCATTTTGCAGTCCCTATGGTATGGGGAGAACTGACAAATCATTTAAACGATTCCTATTTTTGCCTGACAAAGGATGAAGATTATTCCGAAAAGGGAAAGCACAAGATCGACTATATAAATATGCAGTATGCAATACGACCTGTTCCTCATAATGCAGATTTACCAGTGCCGATCGCCACTTTAGAACCGCAAAATGTTGTTTTGAAAAATATTTGGGACAACCCATCATCAGGCAGCTCCGAAGAACAATGCACCAACCCTACTTTTACTCCACTTCCGGCGAACCACATTTAATTGCTCAAAGTGAGTTAAATGATTTAGTACGTGATTTGAGCTTATTAAAGCAACAGTCAGTACTTCTTGGTTCCCTTCTTAAGGAATGGAACTTATTAACCAACGAAACGAACATTACGAATTTCAGAGAAATGAATGCTCCGTTTTCTGCATTTTACAGTATGGAAAATTCGTTGTGTGCATGTACCGATATCGATGGTTAAATGGAGGAGCTAGATATTTAGTATTCCCCATGTGAGTGGCATTTATGGATTCGTCTAAATACAGTTTGAAAGCTGTATTATTGCTTAATAGAAATTCAAAATTCTCTAGTCGTCCACTCAGTGACGATGAGAGAAAGTTATGAAAATATGCGCACTCTTTTGGATAAAATAAACTACAACATCTATAAATGGCAGTGGGGAATTAATAGGAATTTCAGTGGGACTTCGAGGAGGATTAACAAAATATTGCTGTTTTCTTTGTCTATGAGACAGTCATGCAGTATATCAGCATTATATAACAAAAATGTGGCCAGAAAAAAGTGAATTTGAACCGGGATATGATCATGTTAAGTTTAGACCTCATGGAGGCCCAAAAATGTCAGCGTCTCACATTAAACTTGAACTGATGAAAAACGTTGTGAAGGCTTTGAATAAAGATGCTGATGGATTCAAATACTTAAAAGAAGTCTTTCCTTAGTTAAGTGGTGCCAAATTAATGGAAGGCATTTTTATTGGACCTCAAAAAATCGAAAATTGCTGGACGACGTTATTGTTACAGAGAAACTTACACCAGACATTATTTCAGGGCATGGAACTTTTTTGTTAGTGTAGTAAGAGGATTTTTGAGCAACAATATTGATAAAAACTACCAATATGTGTTCGGGAGATGTCAATGACGAACAGGGTGAAAGATTCCACCAAGTTATCAGGACAATGAAAATTCGCTATCAAGGACGATGGGTTCCAGTCATGATGGGTGATTACTGCTGATTTTTGAAGTGTGTAGATAATGACCCCTCATAAAAGGAAAAAATAGAAGTAGTATTTTAAGTTAATCTCCTTAAACTTTGTGTTTTTCTCAAATGTAAGATACTCTTACACCTACTTGTCTATCTCATTTAATTAAACTATCAGAGTACTGAATATTACTTCCAGTATTGACCTTATTCTATTCGATTCTTTTGTTGAACATCATCATTCTTTTGTTTTATATATTGGAGGTAATCGTTGTGGTGCATTAATCACAGCTAGGATTGCGTGAATCCCCTATAAAATATAGTCGGCGACACCGCAAAAACAAGTAACTGCAAAAACCAACATTTTCAGGAGACACTGAAAACTTCATAATTTTGGATTGATGAAGTAGATTAAATTCAAAATAGTTACAAACCACTTGGTATGAATTATCTCAGTGTCTGTTTACTCTTAAAAAAGAATTTGCACACCCGTCCCTACAAATACAATAAAATAATTACCGCCGATATCTCATTTTCGAATTTTTTTCAGTTACTTGGTTTTGCGGTGTCGCCGACGATATGTATAATGTTTACTTTCAAGCCACGTATAACGACCTCTTCATAGATAATTAGGTCTCATTGTAAACTTGAGAAAAAAATATGATGGAAATCTGCAAATAGAGTAATGTGTGATATAGAACACTCAAATACTTATATTTCAAACAATTTTTCAATCAATTTTTATTATAATATTTATAACAATTATCAATATTCAGTCTTTCGTTAAACTACGACAGTCTGTCACGGTATAAAACCCCGTTAGTCTGATTTCGTAGATTTGCAACTCGGGATGCATTGAGCGTGAATAGCTGGTCACATTATGGTATGAATGGTTGTTTCATTTTCAGTCAGTCAGTGTTTGGTCTTATGAATTGATTGATTTTCCACAATTAATACTTCAATATACATATACACATCACCAAAATTTTTGGACCCCCTTATTTTTGTCCAAATGAGACATAGGTCAAGAAGCTTATTACAAACTCGATTACAAAGTACAATTAATTTCGTTATAACTAATGTATAACCAATGTAATGTCTGAGTATAATTTAAACGACACAAAAAAAATCCAAACAAAAAATATTGCAGAATACATTGATTACCAAAAACTATAGTATAGAATAAAACCCCTTTATACGAAAAAAAAATGTTCTGTAGTAAGGTATTAACGCGCCTGTGCATGGAAACAATAATGCCGTTAATGGTATCCAAAGTGATTTTGTTTCATTCTTCTTGAGCCGCGAGTGTGAGTTCCTGTGCTAGGAGTATTACTTCTGTTTAACGAAATCCCACATGTGCTCAATGGGATTCATGTCTGGCGAATTTGCTGGCCACGGTAATCTTTGAATATTCGCAATCTCTAGTGCATTTTGTACGCTTCTCGTGCGATGGGTTCTAGCATATTTAATATTTCAGCATATTTTGTTAACAATTTTAATTTTCATAAATCACAACACTAACAGGGAGATAGGGTTTTTTTGCTGAGGTTTTTTCCCTAAGCTCTAGTATCATATATCAAATTATATGGTACCCCGTT
This sequence comes from Halyzia sedecimguttata, assembly GCA_937662695.2. NCBI lineage: Eukaryota > Metazoa > Arthropoda > Insecta > Coleoptera > Coccinellidae > Halyzia > Halyzia sedecimguttata. Next base: position 73,541,938 of record OW569411.2, read on the forward strand.
ACACTAACCTCTGCTAACACTTTTTTCATACACATGCTTTATTGTTAAATGAAAAACAAATTGTAATGCTCAAGTTCAAAAGAATATATATGGTTTCGTCCGAAAAGAGAGCAATTCGCCACTGACCTAACAGTCAGTCACTGTGTTCCTATGCCCAATGTAGACGAGCAGCTATGTACCTGGGAAGAAGCCTGGGTAGATACTATCAATGGTTTCCTGGATCGCGAATTGGCTATAGCAAGTCTCCGCCGTATTGTGGTACTAGAAAATAAGCGACCAAACGTACTTCTCAAATGAGTTTGGACAGCTGAGACTATTATGGTATTATTTCTACGTACATACAAGTTTGTTAATGGTCAAAATTCACAGAGTTGTTTCAGAGTTATAGCCATTTGATGTTGTTTTCCCAATAACTCGAAAAATAATAATCTGATCGAATCAAAGCATGGTTATTAGTTGAAGAATAGCGACACGAAGTCTTATGCAAAATTTTGTGAGAATCGCATGACTGGAGAATTAAAAAAAATTGGTTAAAGCCCTGTAGACATAAGCTTTTTGGCGCTCTTGTTCAAACAGACAAATTATATACCCGAAAGTATTGGTTTCTCAGTGTTGGGAATTATATCAGTGAATTCCTATGATGGAAATGCATCATGAAGTAAATTCAATTCAAAAAAAAGTGTCGTTTAAAAAAAATGCTTCAAAAATGATCTTATTAAAAAAAGAGCAATCTACAATGCTTCAATGCCTTGATGCTTCAAAAATTGTCAATAAATTTATTTATGAAGATTGAATGAGCAAGCTGCAATGATTCAACCTCGTGGAATGGGTTGTTGCAACTTACACTCGGTGCATAGTTTTCACAACTCCAAATACCTAAGGAAAGTATCATCGAAATGTATAGAGCAATGCTGGAGACAATCGTAGCAGATTGTCCATTTATTCCTGATATTTGAGTAGGTATCTGTATTATGAACCTTAACTCAAGAAAAAATTATTGATACACAAATTTAGATCCATATTTCAGTATTTTTTTGCTAGCAACATCTCCGAAAGTATTAGCTTGTTAGAGTGGAAAATGATAACAATGGATTCTTATGATGAAATTGAATCTCAAATAAATTTGAATTCAAAAGTTATAATGCAATGTTTTTCGGTACTCCGAAACTATTAAACCGATTTTGCCCAATAACGAACTTAACCGAGATATTTATCCCCAAACCTATTCTGAAAATTTCAACTGTCTAGCTCATTCCGTTCGAGAGTTATCGTATTAACGGCCGGACGGACGGACGGCCGGACAGAATCGATTTGGCCACGGATTCTTGATCAGTAAGTCAAACCAAATCGTTCAAGACCATTTTCAGCCAAAAAGTCGAAAATTACAGACATTTGGGCAAATTGATAATCACTCTATTCCGAGGAACAAGGGCGCTAAAAATTCAGTATCGCAGAAATTATCCGTTAGATATCGCTGAAATTCTACGCGAGCCTACAAAATCATATTTCACAGTAGATTCTATTTCTAAATTTTAATTTGAACAGATCTATATTGGTGTGGCTATTTTGAATTACACTAACTTGTCTGAGACCTATGGCCTGTGACAATCTGTCATTTTGTAAATGATGATAATTGGAAAAGACAGTACCAGTTCCAATCAATGTTATTTTCATTTCTATTGAAATAATAACTACGAGAAAAGCATCATATATCTATGGGAGATGATAGCCCTACATTAGGGTACTTTAGCGGTCTTCGAATATATGAAGTTCTGAATAATCATGGCTTGGTTCACCTAGTCTTGAAAAAAAACCTACTGGCCTCATGAGCAACGATATTTTCCTTATTTAATGCAAATATTGAAGGGATTTCTGAGAGTGAATAAATTTGAAAATTAGCGGAGGTGATTCTTCTTCAAGATATCCATGCAGCTACAGGGGACTTTTAAAACGTCATGTATTATTTTTATTTGTTCTTGTCATTTCGTTTTTCAAATAAATTTCGGGTACTTTGGAGAAAGCTCTCTGTTTTTTGCTGAAGGAATCCATATTCAAGAAAAAAATGCCCATCAATATTTTGAATTTCCACAGATATGGTCCAAGTTTGTTCTTGAACCAACCGTGAATGTATGTTTTTGAGTCGCAACTATTCGTTGAAGACCATTCTCGTCCAAAGAGAAGTCAGTTTTTCAGGACGTTTGTTTTCAGAGTCGCATTTATATTTTTGAAAATATTGGGAAAATTATTTTATTTCTGGAGCTTAGCAGCTTTGGGCGAGTTTAGTACCTGGATGGGAGACCGCTCTGGCTATAAATTTGAACAGCGCACCAAAGCTCCTGTCCACAGGTCTTTTCCACTTTTTTATTTTCTAGCAGCACCTACGATCCTCACGACAATTTTTTTAGGTTTTCACGTTGACATTTTTGCGCGCATATTCTAAGGAGCAGCGTGCTAGTATTTTGCCCAAATGTATGTAATTTTTGAATTTTCAGCCGAAAATTATATCAAACGGTTCGACTAGCTGATGAAGAATTCGAGGTCAAATTTGATTCTGTCCGGCCGTCCGGCCGTTGCCACGATAACTTTCAAAGGGAAATATTAGTGATTCGCAATTTTCAAGGTATGCTTTTATTGACTTTTATATATAGCTTTCGCTAGTTTTTCGGGATATTTCATTGTGCACTATTATTTCTACTTGATAATTATGGTGCAGTTTGCGAAAATTATGTGACAAACTGGTTACCGGGTTTCCAATGCTGTTGGAAACCTGTCGGAAATGTTAGCATGCCAACGGCAGATGCTGCGAGATGGTAAAAAGCCAGATAGCTATCACCAACCTGCCGGGTAATAAATGGATATGCATAATCTGTCAAAGACTTGATTCCATTGAAGCAGTGGCGTCGACTGATGACGGGGAAAGTGAACACGAAGTGGAGGACAGGTCGGAGGAAACTACCGTTCTTAGCGAGTTGATGCGCGCCCAAAAGTCCGAACTTAGAGCTGTGCCGGAAGCTATTAGGGAGTTGCTTAACTCGATTTTTTTTCCGACAAAGTGACTGACTTCGAGCATAAGCTGTCTAAACTGGATGAAGCCATAGGGGTTGACTAATCAATTGATTGCTGAAAATGAGACTCCGAAGAGGAAGATCGAAAACATGGAAAGTAGGTTCGACAGCAAGGAGCTGAACTTGAGAGGAAACAATGTAGAAATATACTGCTCCACATAGGTTAAGGAAGTTCAGAAATTTTGTTTCAAAAGCTCCAATTTTTTAAATAGGTGGAAACTAAATGTTTACTGACTTATCTAACTTCATACTTTTGCCCATTTCTTTATAAGTTTCTCAGTTTCAGGTGAAAATTTATTGGCGCTTTTGTTCCTCGGAACAGAGAGCTTATCAATTTGCTCCAATGTCTTTAATTTTCGAATATTTCGATGAAAATGGTCTTAATCGATTTGGTTCGACTTACTGATCAAGAATCCACGGTCGAAATTGATTCTGTCCGGCCGGTCTTGAACGGAATGGGCTTGACCAGGGCTCCCCAATCTGTGCGTCGCGACATTGTTCCAGGGGCGTCGCATGTCGATGCGACCGAGTCTAGTGGGATGATTAAGTATTACTAGCCTAGTACTAAAATTGGTAAATATTTTTAAGGGCTGAGTTGAGGGGCGTCGTTCAAAAATGACGTCACAGTAAAAATAAGTTTGGGAAGCCCTGGGATAGACAGTTGGCGCATAATCGTCCAAAAATAATAAATTTGGCACAATATAGGCATGAAACAAAGGAATGATATTGTGAATGACTTGCTCTATATAAATCTGCGCATTCATGGTAGGATCAAGCACCAAGAATTCTGTACATCCATTGAAACGAATGCCTCTGCACGGATGAACTTCCTGAACCGATTTGCGATTTCTGGGCACCACAGGATCGATCCATACCAACGCGAGGAATGCTTGCCTGATACGGAAAAAGTTTTTGACCGAAAAAAAAACCATTGTGATATAAGAGAGTAAACATTAGATTTCTCATAAATGAACATTTGGTGTACAAGAAGCGGCAACTTTTGGAACAGACAAAAAATTTCTCAACTTCCTTAACTCTCGTGGAACAGAACGGAAGAATGAAAACCTATTGGAAATTGTTTAAAAATTTTAGATTACATCGGTCATGAAGTACATAGTGAATCGGTGAATGCGGTAATACGTGTGCATATAAAACCAAAAAAACATAATAGCTATTTTCAACAGGATAGATAAATATACATATCTGTCTGCTGTGAAAACCAATAGATCTGAAATGGGTGGAATAAAGGACTGAAAATCAATGATACTACTTTTATTCTCCTCGTTGTAGACTCGGGAATTCCTACAGATATGAGTAATTAGCATAATGAATGCAGATGTAGGTTATGTTGGTCATTTTCGGAAAATACTCCATCCTTTTAGAAAATTTAATTTTTCCTAGTAATTTCTCCTAAATCGTACCGTTTTCAAGATATTCTTCATTGAATGTCATAAAATATGAAAAAAAATAAAAGAAAATCACCTGCTTTTATCAATCCGAACCTGGATTATAATCACAGATGATCTGCTCAAATAAAGGAATAGACTGAGTATCGATTTCAAAGTTGACACTCATAGAAAAATTCAATTCAATCTCGCTTGTTTCCAAATTGTTTGGTTATAATTACCATCTTAAAACGGGATAAGTTAATTACAACATATTCAAACAACTTGATACGCTGGGTAGTTATCTTTTGGGAAATAGATGTATAGGCCTATCACGATCTGTATTCATCTATGATTTCTTTTCTATGCATCCCCAATAGAGAAAATGAAACTTTTATATTATCTGTTATCCATGCCATGTAAACATTTATTTTCATACTGCTTCGATTCTGCACAATTATTCTGAAGATTCCTCTCATATATGGAACATAATTTCATCTTCTTAATATTCTACAGATATAACTCACGTCACTTCAAATTATTTTATTCGAACTAGATAGTTGAATCTTATAAGTTTGTAGTACCTATATTAGTATGCATAATGGAAATATCATTTATAAGTATCGTTCCACCCAATTCATCCCAATTATTCTTGACGAGGAATTCTTAATCTGGATCTACGGAATTATGTATCAAAGATGTAAATAAACATAAAGAACAACGACGTTATATTCTAAGGTTAGACCAACGATATATTCTGTGGCTAGTCTAATATGCTAATTATATTTCTGTGCCTGCTTCTGTCACAGTATACTAAAATATTATTATACTGTGTCTATACGAGATTGTCACTTGCATAGACAACATTAAAATCACAATTTTTTTTTTCTCGATTCAGTAAAGTAGAGGTTATAATCAATGTTGTGAGTTGTATATTGATATTATAATGATTTATATGATGCGAATAAAAATATGTAAGCAATGTGGGAATAGGCGAAGAAGATATTGTGGATAATCTTATAGTGGATATTCAATGAAAGTCAAGATGAAGCCAGTATTTTAAGATTCAGGAAGTATTTTTCATAAATGCAGCATAAGGATTATTTAATAACCATTTCATAAGACTTCAATGAGTTAGTAAGATATCTCAGACAATTTCGTTGAATTTCGAGCATCAAATGATAAAGCTTTCATACAATTATGCGATATTGAATCCAGTAAGTGTTTCGGTATTCAATGCTTATAGGCAGTTCAGCAGTTCATTGTTGTCAGCGGGCAGAAGAAGTGATGACAGGAGTTGGGCACATCGATGTGAAACGTTCTGTGCTCTCTTGATGTGATGCGAGGAACATTAAACTGCAGCGATGAAAGCAAGGTCATCGAGTCAACATGATTGTGTATAATCTTATATAGAAACATCAGGTCATTGATTTCTCTAATCTTCCTGAGTGAGGTAAACTTAAACTCACCGAGAAGGGACCCATATCTATAACCCCTGACTGGATAGTAGCCATGTCTCTTAAAGAACATGAATCTGAGGAACTTTTTCTGTACTCTTTCAATTTTATCAACATATTTTTTGTGGCTGGGATTCCATATCACGCAACAGTATGCGAGTTTACTTCTTACGAGAGCCTGATAGATAGACGAAATGGCATCCAAAGAACAAAATTCCTTGCAGTTGCGCACAACAAAGCCGAGGCACCTCATGGCACCAGAGGTTATATGATCCACATGAGCAGAAAACGTAAGCTTCCGATCGAAAACGATCCCCAAATCTCTTGTCTCGGCCACTCTCTCCACACCAGCATCATCCAGCTGATAATCAAAAACAATTGGAGTCAGCTTCCTCGTATATGTCATCGTCTTACATTTCTTCAAATTTAAAAACAGGCCGTTTTCAGTACACCATCTAGATATTCTGTTTAGATATTCTTGCAAAAGGAAGCAGTCAACTGAACTCTTTATTACTCTGAATATCTTTAGGTCATCAGCATAAAGCAATTTTTGGGAAGAAATGACACCCAAAATGTCATCGATGAACAACACGAACAGGAGTGGTCCCAAATTCGACCCCTGTGGAACGCCCGAGGTGGCAGCGAACGGAAACGACCTCAGTCCCTCATATTCAACGTAGTGCCCCCTGTCGGAAAGGAATGATTCCAGGAGAGCCACAAGAGGCGCAGACAATCCATATCCCGACAACTTCCTAAGCAAATGTCCATGAGGAACGCGATCAAAAGCCTTGCTGAAATCTGTATATATCACATCGACTTGATTTCTGGTGTCCAGGGATGTTGAGACATATTGTGTGATCGTTCCAATTCACGTGCTCATTATTCGTCCATCCAATTGAAGTTGCATATAATTTTGAATTAGTGGAAATTCTTTTCAAAAGGCGTCGAGAATGTAGATTAACGTCTCGAAGTCTTCGAAGCACTGTTCCTATCGAAACCAAAAAACTAGTAGCGTTCAAATAGCGCTGTTGCATGATTCGGCAAGTACTCAAAGGCTCTTTACGGGTAGACTCAGTCAAAAACCGATCTTGTGCAGGCGTGGTAGATCTTGGACGTCCACTTCTCTGTCTTTCAATCACGTGTCCAGTTTCTCGATATCGGTGAAGGAGCTGGAAAACTATGCTTTCACTAACTTGAAAGGAACCAATAGCCCTATTGGCTCCAACCACCCTGAGCTTACATCTAGACATTATTGCAAAACAAATTTTCAGACTTCAATATTGATTGAAAGAACGTGAGACCTGATACAAAATTCTCAGAAATGCAAAAGACAAGAACTTGCCTGATACGGAAAAAGTTTTTGACCGAAAAAAAAAACCATTGAGATATAAGAGAGTAAACATTTGATTTCTCATAAATGAACATTTGGTGTACAAGAAGCGGCAACTTTTGGAACGGACAAAAAATTACTCAACTTCCTTAACTCTTGTGGAACAGAACGGAAGAATGAAAACCTATTGGAAATTGTTTAAAAATTTTAGATTACATCGGTCATGAAGTACATAGTGAATCGGTGAATGCGGTAATACGTGTGCATATAAAACCAAAAAAACATAATAGCTATTTTCAACAGGATAGATAAATATACATATCTGTCTGCTGTGAAAACCAATAGATCTGAAATGGGTGGAATAACTGGACTGAAAATCAATGATACTACTTTTATTCTCCTCGTTGTAGACTCGCGAATTCCTACAGATATGAGTAATTAGCATAATGAATGCAGATGTAGGTTATGTTGGTCATTTTCGAAAAATACTCCATCCTTTTAGAAATTTTAATTTTTCCTAGTAATTTCTCCTAAATCGTACCATTTTCGAGATATTCTTCATTGAATGTCATAAAACATGAAAAAAATTACAGAAAATTACCTGCTTTTATCAATCCGAACCTGGATTATAATCACAGATGATCTGCTCAAATAAAGGAATAGACAGAGTATCGATTTCAAAGTTGACACTCATAGAAAAATTCAATTCAATCTCGCTTGTTTCCAAATTGATTGGTTATAATTACCATCTTAAAACGGGATAAGTTAATTACAACATATTCAAATAACTTGATACGCTGGGTAGTTATCTTTTGGGAAATAGATGTATAGGCCTATCACGATCTGTATTCATCTATGATTTCTTTTCTATGCATCCCCAATAGAGAAAATGAAACTTTTATATTATCTGTTATCCATGCCATGTAAACATTTTATTCATACTGCTTCGATTCTGCACAATCACTCTGAAGATTCCTCTCATATCTGGAACACAATTTCATCTTCTTAATATTCTACAGATATAACTCACGCCACTTCAAATTATTTTATTCGAACTAGATAGTTGAATCTTATAAGTTTGTAGTACCTATATTAGTATGCATAATGGAAATATCATTTATAAGTATCGTTCCACCCAATTCATCCCAATTATTCTTGACGAGGAATTCTTAATCTGGATCTACGGAATTATGTATCAAAGATGTAAAGAAACATAAAGAACAACGACGTTATATTCTAAGGTTAGACCAACGATATATTCTGTGGCTAGTCTAATATGCTAATTATATTTCTGTGCCTGCTTCTGTCACAGTATACTAAAATATTATTATACTGTGTCTATACGAGATTGTCACTTGCATAGACAACATTAAAATCACAATTTTTTTTTCTCGATTCAGTAAAGTAGAGGTTATAATCAATGTTGTGAGTTGTATATTGATATTATAATGATTTATATGATGCGAATAAAAATATGTAAGCAATGTGGGAATAGGCGAAGAAGATATTGTGGATAATCTTATAGTGGATATTCAATGCAAGTCAAGATGAAGTCAGTATTTTAAGATTCAGGAAGTATTTTTCATAAATGCAGCATAAAGATTATTTAATAACCATTTCATAAGACTTCAATGAGTTAGTAAGATATCTCAGACAATTTCGTTGAATTTCGAGCATCAAATGATATAGCTTTCATACAATTATGCGATATTGAATCCAGTAAGTGTTTCGGTATTCAGTGCTTATAGGCAGTTCAGGAGTGGCTTTGCACAGTGTAAAATTTTAACACGCTTATAACTTTTTACCTGAGCCGAATCTGGAAAAATTGTAAATCAAAAAGATATTCCATTTGATGAGAGGAGTTCAAGGTTGAAATTAATGTACAACTTAAAGACTCACCCTGTATATTCTTCATTGAGGCATAAAGCTAATACCAGTTCAGCCAATAAGGAGGGAGGAGGAGTATTCATTGCAATCCGTAACGAATACGAACAATTTATTTATTTATTTTATTTATTTATTTATTATAAATACATCCAACAGGCCAAATAAAGCCAAATTACAGGTGTATACAAAAAAGACTATAATAACCAATTACAAATCGCCGATGAGCGGCGGACCAAAGAGAACAGAGAAAAAAAACTAAAAAAACTAAAAAATCACAACAAGAGGCTGCAAAGTACCCAGCACTCAGTTCTGTAGTGCACGACTAACCGATGTTCGAAACCGAGACATCGGTAGAAAAAATATGTCTGCATTTGCAATATTATTATAACTTCGGCACATTGTTGTCAGCGGGCAGAAGAAGTGATGACAGGAGTTGGGCACATCGATGTGAAACGTTCTCTCTTGATGTGATGCGAGGAACATTAAACTGCAGCGATGAAAGCAAGGTCATCGAGTCAACATGATTGTGTATAATCTTATATAGAAACATCAGGTCATTGATTTCTCTAATCTTTCTGAGTGAGGTAAACTTAAACTCACCGAGAAGGGACCCATAACTATAACCCCTGACTGGATAGTAGCCATGTCTCTTAAAGAACATGAATCTGAGGAACTTTTTCTGTACTCTTTCAATTTTATCAACATATTTTTTGTGGCTGGGATTCCATATCACGCTACAGTATGCGAGTTTACTTCTTACGAGAGCCTGATAGATAGACGAAATGGCATCCAAAGAACAAAATTCCTTGCAGTTGCGCACAACAAAGCCGAGGCACCTCATGGCACCAGAGGTTATATGATCCACATGAGCAGAAAACGTAAGCTTCCGATCGAAAACGATCCCCAAATCTCTTGTCTCGGCCACTCTCTCCACACCAGCATCATCCAGCTGATAATCAAAAACAATTGGTGTCAGCTTCCTCGTATATGTCATCGTCTTACATTTCTTCAAATTTAAAAACAGGCCGTTTTCAGTACACCATCTAGATATTCTGTTTAGATCTTCTTGCAAAAGGAAGCAGTCAACTGAACTCTTTATTACTCTGAATATCTTTAGGTCATCAGCATAAAGCAATTTTTGGGAAGAAAAGACACCCAAAATGTCATCGATGAACAAGACGAACAGGAGTGGTCCCAAATTCGACCCCTGTGGAACGCCCGAGGTGGCAGCGAAAGGAAACGACCTCAGTCCCTCATATTCAACGTAGTGCCCCCTGTCGGAAAGGAATGATTCCAGGAGAGCCACAAGAGGCGCAGACAATCCATATCCCGACAACTTCCTAAGCAAATGTCCATGAGGAACGCGATCAAAAGCCTTGCTGAAATCTGTATATATCACATCGACTTGATTTCTGGTGTCCAGGGATGTTGAGACATATTGTGTGAATATAGTGAGATTTGATGCTGTACCACGAGACCGCACGAAGCCATGTTGGTATTCGGATATTGTCGCCCTATAATGGTTGAATATTATGTCCGACAATACTATCTCTATCAGCTTGGAAAATACAGATATTATATCAATAGGCCTGTAATCAATAATTTCGGAACTTTTGCCGGACTTGAGGATGGGACATATTCGGGAAACTTTCCAGATGTTCGGGAAAGTTCCGGACGTTATCATGAGGTTATACAGTATTCCCAACGGCTGAAGAAATAGACCTATATGGGATTTCACAAGATTGACCGGGATACCATCTGGACCAACCGTAGACGCATTCTTCAGCCTTCCAGAAGCTTATATGATCATATCCTCAGAAATTTCATCAATCCTCAAAACCAATCCTGACCTGGAACACCCCGTATTCGAAGTGTTAACATTCAGCTGAATACCATCGACAAAAACACTCCTGAAATGCATCGCGAACGCATCCACTATATCTTTAGGTTCAGTCAAAGACTTTCCCTCAAAGTGCCATATTTATGCAGCGACGCTGAAGATCTCTGGCTTTTGGCTTCTGTTTTTATGGATAATATCGAAGTTTATATATGTTGCGTTTACCTGCTCCCTGGAGACGACTATGCTGTGTGTTCATTTTCAAATAAGTGAGGAATCAACAAAGATAAAACACATGATAGTTTTATTTTAATCTGTGGAGATTTTAACTGTTCGACTGTAAAATTGATACCTGATTGGTGATTTAAATTTCTCGATGATACCTTTGAATGTACATACTGAGTATTTTAGCATTATTGACTCTTTAATTTTTTGCAGAGCTTCTGCAATTTAATTGCATTCTTAATAATTCATATAAAATACTCGATCTGATACTATGCAATAAAAGTAAAATAAAAAAGATTTTTCGTGCTGACGTTCCATAAGTTGATGAGGATGCTCACCATCCATGTCTAGAGTTTTTATTTGATATGATAGAACATTTTTACCTAGGGGATTGTTCTGAGAAACCCCTGTTGAATTTTATATACCGATGATACTTGATGATTGTCTGACTAAACATCCAATTCCTAACATTGACTGGAAGCTTCTATTGAATAGTGGAGATAAACACGAAGATATAGATAATTTTTATAGTGCTGTTAATCGTATTTTGCTTGACAATGTACCAATATCGAGAAAACCGGTAAACTTCCCACTGCTCACATAAAACAATCAAATTGATCAAATCAAAGAATAAATATCTTGTTAAGTTGAAAACTTATGAAAAAATGTGTGTTCTTGTGAAATTCAGGGAATTGTGACCACTTTCTAATATTTCCATATGATCTGATTTAAATAATTTTTATCTGAGAGGTGTGAAATCTGAGATTTCAGAGAATTCTAAACGTGTATTTAGCTCCTAATCGACTTAAAAAGTGGGAGAGCCCTGTGGACAGGAGCTTTGGCAAATTTATAGCCATAGCGGTCAACCATCCAGGTACTGAACTCGCTCAAAGCTGCATAGCTCCAGGAAAGAAAATAATATTCCGATATTTCTGAGAATTTAAATCCTGTCTTAAAAAAAGCGTAAAAAAAACTGGTATACTTTTTTACACCAGCACATACATACATTCACTGTTGGTTCGAAAATGAACAGTGCTGTATTTGCGGTGGCATAAGGTCCCATTCAAATACATTCATCGACTATTGGTTCAAAAATCAAAAGTGCTGTGTTCGTGGTGACATATGGTCTGTATTCAAATACATAATTTAACTGTTGGGTCGAAAACAAACAGTGCTGTATTTGTGGTGGCATGAGGACCCATTCGAGTACATGCAATACATGACACAGTCAATATTGACGTTGACTGTGACAGAATAGTACTATGTATATGTGCAGGAAGCTAATTAATGCATTGCCGAGGCAATTTCGTTTCGTGAGGACCGAAAGATTACTACATAGGAGAACTAACTCTTTCATTGTAAAATGTGAGCTTGTACAAGAATATTTTGAATTTTGTGAAGCTGAAAAAACATGTTATATGCTGAAAGAACATTTTATTTTTAATGTAACTGTTGTTGGCATTTTTTCATGTACAGATCTCCGTTCTTTGAATCGAATAAACTCTAAGTATCTATCTATCCATTGTTGTAGGGAGTAACGTTGCACTACGACCTTAAGGTCTATTGTGCCCCCTCCGCCCCCATCAGGGATGTGGATGTCATCACCATCTACAGCTTGCCTTCCAGTTCTAGAGTTCTAATGAACTCCAATGTGTTGACTGTTGGCCTGCACATTTCCTTTAATTCCCGAGTTCTTGCCTACTTCATTAAGTTTTCTTCGGAACTCCCAAATAAGGTTATACTGGATAACAGAAGAGCTCAGAGTTTTAATGGCAGCTTGACTGTCACAATGAATTGCTATATCGCACCTCTGATAGTTTCATTCTAGGTTCATTTCTACGTTTCTTTCGATTGCTAGTATTTCTGCTTGGAAGACGCTCGGCTAGGAGCCTAGCGACAGTGAAAATTTGGTGCCTTTCCCATATACTCCAGCGCCGGATCCTATAGTCGATTTTGAACCATCTGTGTACAATTGAATGGCATTTTTTTCTATAACTGGGTTGGTGGATTCCCCGGTACAGTCTTTCTTCCTAACTAGCACGTAGTGAAGTTCTTTTCGATGCTTATCTTCATAATCATTTCGTCACAAGGAAGATTGGCTGATGAAATGTACCTGGTAAGAGAGGACCAGGCAGTCTGCTCTTTAATACTCTCATTACCTGTTCCTTTCCCAGATATTCTGAGAATCGCTTCATGGGGCATTTCGTCTATCACAAGGTGAACGGGATTGAGATTTATGATAATCTCAAGTGCCCTGGTAGGACAGGTTCCCATAGCTTACACACATGGTTTTCCTCGTACTATTCTGACTTATTTTTGCATTCCAGACTACTGCCTCATAGGTGATTATTGGTCTCACAATCATGAAAACCATCGCAGTATCTTGGGTTGCAGTCCCAAGTCTGTCCGGCTAGATTTCTGCATGCCATTGAAGCTTTTATTGCTTTATTAGCAGTGATTTCACCATGCACTCATTCCACAAAAGTTTACTATCTAACGTTACTTCTAGGTTTTTAACTTCCATTCAATATGTCCGTTCAAACAAGCCCTGTGGACAGGAGCTTTCTGGCGCTCTAGTTCAAACAGACAAATTATATCTGGTAGGTATTGGTTTCTCAGAGTTGGGAATTATATCAATGTATTAATATGATAGAACTGCATCAAAAAGGAAATTCAATTCAAATAATAGTTTATTTATGAAGATTAAATGAGCAATCATGAGAATGAGAACTGCACCACATTTTCAAATTTTTTTTTTTACACTTTGCGGTAATCTGGTCAATACAAAACTGCACATGCGTATAAAGGTCATGATTCTATTGTCTTCTACAGTCTGGTGCTAAATTTCAGATAGATCGAGTGATCGGTTTCGGAAATATTCATAAAAAATATTTTTACTAAAATTGGCCATAACTCCGAAACCCCTTGATGGTTAACGCCCATTAACGAACTTGTCCGAGATATTTACGCTCCAAAACCACCTTGAAATTTTCAATCCGCTAACTCCTTTCGTTCGAGAGTTATCGTGCCTACGGCCGGTCGGCCGGCCGGACAGAATCGATTTCGCACTCGGATTCTTGATCAGTGAGTCGAACCAAATCATTTGAGACCATTTTCAGGCAAAAATTCCAAAATTACAGACACTTGGGCAAATTGATAAGCAATCTGTTCCGAGGAACTTGAGCGCCAAAAAAACAAGTTTCGTATGACAATTGCCCAAAACAGGTTTAAAGTACCTACAAATAGTAGGTATTCCATAAAACATGTATAAAATAATAAATTACCTTGTAATCGATCAAAAATTTCCTGATCTACGTTCACAAAATTTTCTCCTCTCTCGAACTTTGGAATTATTCTTTCAATTTACGTAATATTTTCAAACATTTTCGGGTGAGGTCCCCGTTGCATCGCTAAAATACGAGTATTTCAACCCCAATATTCTTTAAGTTACAATATTCCCTTCTGTCAAGTTGACAATTCATACATAGAATATACATAGAATAATTATATCAACCTGTGAAATACGATTTACATTGAAATTTTGAAAAATCATATCTCCGAAAGTATTAGCTTGTTAGAGTTAAAAATGATATGAATGGATTCTTATGATGAAACTGCTTATTAAAAAAAAATTTATTTTGAATTTGTTTTGTAAAAAAAAAATTTTTTTTTATTACTCCGAAACCTTCTGTCCGATTTTACCCAGTAACGAACTTAGCCGAGATATTCATCCCCTAAACCTACTCTGAAAATTTCAACTCTCTAGCCCATTCCGTTCGAGAGTTATCGTGCCTACGGCCGGACGGCCGGCCGGCCGGACCGGCCGGACAGAATGAATTTTGACCACGGATTCTTGATCAGTGAGTCGAACCAAATCTTTTAAGACCATTTTCATCGAAATATTCGAAAATTACAGACATTTGGGCAAATTGATAAGCACTCAGTTCCGAGGAACTAGAGCGCCAAAAGAGGGATCTCCGCTGGAAGTTTCCTTCTCCGAGTAAACGGAATCACTGTGGTCTAGCATTAAAGGATACTTAAGGAGGTATATCCATTATTAAATGGTTCCATTTTGGGTTTGCTCTCCTAAACTATGAAAAATATCTATAATGATACAGAAAACTACACATAACTCATCATAACATAACTCATCATATCACATAATGCTTTAATAAGTTTCTGCTGAGCAAATACTTACATTTATCAAATCGCTGTAGTTTCCTTCTGATATTATCACTTTGAAAAACGTGTTTCTTCTTTCCCGTGGGAATTTATTTTTGGATAACTAACCAATTTCCAATTTTTGTTTGTAACTTTCGAAATGGTTCCTGAATCCGAGTGCCTATTAGACGTTTCTGGAGAGGTGGACATATTTGAAATCTGGAATTTAGGATTATGATATTGCTTGAAATTCTCTACAGATCTAAAATATTTTCGAAACCCAAGCAATTCCATTTATACAGGGAGTGAAAATAAATTTTATGAAAACCAAATTTTTTCAAGTTTGGCGTTCCTGGTATGATCAAGTATTCAAATCTGAATAGATTTCTGTTAAAACCATTGTATTGTAAAATATCGAAAAAAAAAACCGGAAAAAAAATCGAATATGTGTAGTCAGTAGTATGTTCATTATTCTTATTTTAAACATCCAGAACGTAAACCGTTTTCACAACACCAAAGAGGAAGCTTATGGAAAGGTCATGCATCTTTTGAATTCCAGAAATATCATCACAGAGTTTTTCAAATTTAATGTCGAAAATTGTCATCTCAGTAGAGAATTTCAAGCAATATCATAATGCCAATTTTCAGATTTCAAATATGTACAGTTCTCCAGAAACGTCTGATAGGACCTCTAACTTGGAATACCCTGTATATCTCATCATATTCAAACTGGTTTGTCTGTCAGACAATGACATGAACTCGAACATAGAGAGATATGAAATATGAATGACATCACAGAACACTAAGAATAATGATACTATAATTATATTTATACCGGGTGTCCCAGTCTTCCAAAGGTTGTATTATGTCAGCCATTTTGAAAGATAAAAACTTGAAAATTTTTGTGATTTTCAATTCGTTTAAGGAACCGTCAACTGAGAAAAAAGTTGAAAGTCACTATCGGTTTGACCGCAAACGACGCTGACTTTTTCATCTCAAGAAGCACCCTGTATATTCTTGGCAATTTTTTAATTTTACTCAAAATTACCTTTCCAACCATATATAACTCTTTGTTTTTAACATTTGATTTGAGGGAGAAAACGTCAATTGAAATTTCAAATTGAAAGAATTGCAGTTGGTTGCGATATTTTGTGTAATCTTGATTTTTACTTATAATCCATATATGCTGATCCATCTATCTTCAAATGGACTGATGAGATGGTTTGCAAGATCTTCAGACTTAAGACCGCTAGATTTCTTTCTTTGAGGATATTTGAAAGATCGTTTGTACCAGACTCCTCTTATTGATTTGGAAGATCTAAAAAACAAAATAAGAAATGCATATAGAGCCCTTAATGCTGAGTAGTTTAGAAGTGTTACTTCGCGTGAACTAGTCCACCGAGCTAAAAGATGTGTAGAAGCAGAGGGTCAACATTTCGAACATATGCTTTAGCTATTATAGGTATATTTTTGTCCCCTTTTTTGTAATTTTTGTCTCTTTTACTATTCATTCTTTGTTTAACGTTCGGTGAAATACATAGTTGATTTCCACTTGAAGATTTTTTTTATTAATCTTGATTATTGAAATCAAAAACAAGATCACACAAAATATCGCAGCCGACTGCAATTCTTTCAATTTGAAATATCAATAGAGGTTTTCTCCATCAAATCAAATGTAAAATACAGAGTGTGATACGTACAGAGTCACTTCTGGTTTGACCGGAAGTGACTTTAAATTTTAGTTTTTCTCAGTTAAAAGTTCCTTGAAGGAATTGAAAATTATAAAATTTTCAAATTTTTATCTTTTGAAATGGCTGAGATATTGAGCATTCGAACATGTCTACTGGGACACCCGGTATATAATATTCTTTCAACAGTCAAAAACTGTTCACAATTTTTTTCGTTGAATGTTCCACTGGTTTTACACCAGTGGACCAGTTCACCCCGATCTTTGGAATGTTTCGAATATTTGGCAATATCTTCACCAATATACATAGATCTGAATGAGCTCAAATCTAGAACTTTACAGTATAATAAGGTTTGAAGGCTCTCGTAGAGTTTCAACGATATCTGACGGATGGTTTCTGAGAAAGAGAATTTTTTGAATATATTTTTTTTAGATTTTGCAGCCATGCGATCCCCACAAAATTTTGCATAAGTCTTCGTGTCGGTATTTTTCAACTAATAACCGTGTTTTGAATGTATTAGATTTGTATTTTTCGAGTTATCGGAAAAACAAATTTTCAAATGGCTATAATTCTGAAACCACTCAGTGAATTTTGCCCACTCAGCCAGCGCATTCAACCAAACCTACCCTGATAATTTCAACTCTCTAACTCATTGCGTTCGAGCGTAATCGTGCTGTAGGCCGGCTGGAAAACCGGCCGGACAGAATCAATTCTGACCTCGGATTCTTGAGTCGAAACTAATCGTTTAAGACCATTCGCGGCCAAATATTCGAAAATTACAGATATTTGGACGAATTGATAGGCTCTCTGTTCATAGAACAGCGCTCCAAAAAAGCACGGAAACATTCCATCTGAAATGTGTTTGGGAGACAGTTGCGGTTCATCGGCTTCGGGAATTACAGATCTTTCTGCTTCCTTTTATGAAGGAGACTTCGAGGTAACTTCGGGTCAATATGAACGCCGAAATCAGGATTTCGTTGATGCTTTTCACAGTATGCATCACTGATTACTTACTTGAGTTCTATCCAACTCACCGTCAACGAGATAATTGAAACAATGGAAACAATTAAAGTATCGAAGGGTCCTGGACCAGATGGAGTTCCTCCTGTTGTTTTGAAAGGAATGCGCCTATAGTCTAGCACTTCTGCTGAACATCATATTAAATTGGCAGAAAATAAAACGCTTCTATCTCTCTGTTAATCTATCGTTCATAGCAGGCTAAATTTTGCGACATCGGTTTGGATTCTGTGGATATGAATGTTATGTGCAGCACTAGGAGAGTGTTCAGGGTAGGTTTTTGAGACATATGGCATATAGAAATAATGTTCTTATTAGAAATCACGAATACATGGATGAAGAAGTAAATTTGGCATGATGAGTTTATTCGATCGTCATTAATTTCAGAGTTCCATATATCTATCTACTCTCCTTAGGCACGTTTTATTCCCCTTTGAGATTTGTCCATATTTATACAAAATCCCGAAACAAGTGAAATTCTAATTTCAAATTGTCATTCTTCTTCGTAAAAATGAGAACCTTACCTTCAAACCCCTTCGAAAGATAGGTACAATCCCCAATTTTTCAAATAGGGAGTATGGGCTTGCGATACATCGTTTGAAAGGTCTCGTCATTCTCTATTCACTTTAATTTTTACTGCAAAAATCAAATTAGAAAGAAATAAAACATGTGATTACCGAAATTCATTATAATATTCCCTCGAATATTCCCAAATCTCTCTAACCTTTTTTGTCTTCAAGATGTGATAGAAAGAAAGACATCACTCCTGAAATTTTTATTTGAGGTTATGATGTTGCCTAACCGTTCGCGGTAAATACTTAGAATATCTTCTTCCTACTTCATTAGCATTCATGATTTTTTTGCTACAATTTAGTTTTTATTATTGCAGCAAATTTCGATAATCACTTGATTTAATTTTTTTCTAATTAGATTTTTGCAATAAACATGAAAGTGATAAAATTTCTGAATAGAGAATGACGAGAACTTTCAGACGATATATCACAAGCCCATACTTCCTATTTTATAAATTAGGGATTGTACCGGTCTTCCGAAGGGGGTCGAAGGTAGGGTTCGCATTTTTACGAAGAAGAATGACAATTTAAAATTTAAATTTGACGTCTTTCCGGATTTTCCATAAATGTGTACATCAACCAAGATAATTAATTTATTCCATTTGGGTTTTCTACACTGTATAGTATAAAAAAGGGTGAGAGCCCTGTGGACAGGAGCTATGGCGCGGTGTTCATTCCAGTTAGTAGGTAATATAGATTCGATCAAGTTTAAATCGAGTACTTGTTACTGATGACTCGATTTGCCAAATATTCCTTTTTTTCTATGCATATTCATTTGATTCTCTCCAGGCAAGTCAAAATTAAAAAACTGTTGATAACTTCGTTGGTTGAGTGCACACCCATCAAGTATTAAAATCATCAAAGAGCTTTAGTTCTAAGAAAAAATTTAATATTTTCTGAAAATTTACAATAATATAGATCCAATCAAGTATGAATTTATAAATTGGATTTAAAATAATAGTTTTGCTAAATTTCAATGATATGTTTTTGTAATACAAAAAATTCAATCTGAAAGTAGAAACAAGCGACAAAAAAAAACTGGTACACTTTTTGGCCGAGACTGGTATCAAACGATTAGATTCAACTCAATACATTCACTGTTCGAAAATGAACTGTGCTGTGTTTGCGGTGGCGTAAGGTACATTAATCCACTATTGGTTCAAAAATGAACGTTGACCGTCACACAGAATAATGCAATGTATATGTGCATGAAGCTAATAAATTATTTGCTGAGGCAATTTCATTTCATTAAGAGCTGAAGATTACTACATAGCAGAATTAATTCTTTCATAATAAAATGTGAGCCTTGTAATATACATGAATATTTTGAATTTTGTACAGCTGAAAGAATATGTTTTCCTTAATGTAAGTTACTATTGTTGAATTTTTTTCTGAACAGATGGCTGTACTTCAAAGTGATTAAACTATGTATCTATCTATCTACTGTTGTAGGAGGTAACGTTGCACTACGACCTTAGGGTATATTGTGCCACCCATCAGATATGTGGATGGCATCACCATAGACAGCGAGCCTTCCAGTTGTAAAGTTCTGATGGACTCCAATGTGTTGGCCTCCTCATATCCTTTGATTCCTGAGTGATCAGGAACCCAGTATTCTTTGGAACTCCCACATTAGCTTAGACGGGATAACATGGGACGTCAAAGCTTCAATAGCAGCTTGACTGTCAAAATAGATTGCTATATCACACCTCCCATAGTTTCTTTCTAGGTTCATTTCCACGCTTGTTTCGATTGCTTGTATTTCTGCCTGAAAGACGATCGGATAGGAGCCTAGCGATAGTGAGAATTTGGTGCCTGTCCCATTTATACACCAACGCGAGATCCTATATTGGATTTTGAATCACCAGTGTACCATTAAATGGCATCTTTTTAAGAAGTTGGGTGGTCGATTTCCTGTTCCAGTCTTTCTTCATACCTAGTACGTAGTGAAGTTCTTTTTAATGTTTTCTTTCCTAATCATTTCGTCACTAGGAAGATTGGCTGATGAAATATACCCGGTAAGACAGAACCAGGCATTCTGGTTTTCAATACCCTCAGTACCTATTCCTTTCCTAGATATTCTGAGAATGGCTTCATAGGCCATCTCTCTATCACAAGGTGAAGGGGTGTGAGATTTGTGATAATCTCAAGTGCCCTGGTAGGACACGCTCCCATAGCTCCAGTGACACACACACATGCAAGCCATTGTATTTTTTCGAGGATTTTCCTCGTACTGTTCTATATACTTTAATTTTTGCATACCAGACTACTGCCCCATACGTTGCAGTCCCAAGTCCTACCGGGTAGATTTCTGTACGCCATTAAAGCCTTCAATGCTTTACTAGCAGTTATTTCAACATGCACTTATTGTGCAGAAGTTTACTAGTCTTACTCCTAGATACTTAACTTCAGAATCCAATTCTATTGCATCTTCGTTCAAAAAGAAGGATCTCACAGCAGGAAGTTTCTTTCTCTGAGTTAACGGAATGACTGTGGTCTATCATTAAAAGATACTTTGGGAGGTATACTCATTATTGAATGGTTCCTTCCTGGTTTTTCTCACGCCAACTCTGAAAAATATCTATGATAATACGAAGAACCACACAAAAATCATCATATCACATAATGAACTGGGAATATGAATTATGCTGACAAGAATGTATTGATTGCTTTATATTATTCTGACAATAATACAAGGTTAAATAAGCTCCTGCTGACCAAATACTTGCATTTATCAAATCGTTCTTTGGATATTTTCACTTTGAAATACATATTTCTTCCAGAATTCAGCAACATGTAAAATTGATAGTCTTTTGCATGGGAATTTTTTTTTGGATATCTAACCTTTTTCCAATCTTTGTTTATAACTTGCGAAAATGGTTCCTGAATCCTATAACCAATATTTCGTCGTTGCGCCTTCAAAACGCGACATGTGCATATATTGTGCAAAATGCGTTAAGTGTATATTTCGATTAAGAACTGCGCAAGATGGATATTTTGTTAAAAGCTGCCATGTGATAATCACACTAGTTTCGGTTCCAGTTGGAATTGATCGAAAAGCGACAAGTACGAAATCGAAAATATGCTCCTGCAAACACGCTAAGTGTATGAATGCACAATTTATCAAAATTCACATGTCGCATTTTGAAGGCGCAATGACGATTTCTTATAATCTATAGCATCCTTCTCAAACTGATTTGTCTGGCGACGATAGACAACATATTATAAATCCTTAGTCATACGCTACATTTTGCACAACCTTCTACCTGCGCAGTCTGAAGACGGAATGAAAACGTTGCAAATTTTAGTGCGTCCACACGATGCAGAGATATCTGTATATTTCGAACAGTTTTAGCGATATCGTCATGGAGGAGGTACTACTCTTGTCAATTTTGGTATGCTGTTACCACAGTTACCGTCTACATGCAGCGACAAATCCGCGAAGATCACGGATATCTATGCTGTCTAGCTCAGTTTTCGCTGCAACTGCAACTTCTCCGCGACGTTTTCCAAACTGGGCAATTTGCTGTCTACAAGCAACGTTTTACCTGCAACGTCTTGAGACTGCGCAGATAAAAGGTTGTGCAAACCGTAGCGTATGGACCGGCCTTAGAAATTGACATGAACTCGAACATAGAGAGATTCCAAAAAGTTCCTTAGGAACTTTAAAGAAGTGAGATCCAAAAGGTATCTGAATCTCTGTAAGAATAAGTTACACCTGGTCACTGGCTTCCTCACAGGACACTGTCGCCTCAGGAAGCATTTGATGAGAATAGGTTTATCAGATACTGACGAGTGCAGATTCTGTGGGGAGGAGGAAGAAACTCCTCTTCACCTTGTTACAGAATGCCTCGCCATTGCAAGTCAGCGAAAGGAATGCTTTGGACAGGAAACTTGTAGGAGTGAAGACGTAATATCCTTGAAGCCTTCCCAGATATTGAGGTTCATTTATACTCTGGAACTGGAGGGCGAGCTGTAGATGGCGTAATGGTGAGAACAGCTCTGATGGGGGGCACAATAGATCTCAAGGTCGCGGTGCAACGTAACCCCTTATCAATAATAATAATAAATAAATACTGTCTACATGCAGCGACAAATCCGCGAAGATCACGGATATCTATGCTGTCTAGCTCAGTTTTCGCTGCAACTGCAACTTCTCCGCGACGTTTTCCAAACTGGGCAATTTGCTGTCTACAAGCAACGTTTTACCTGCAACGTCTGATACTGCGCAGATAAAAGGTTGTGCAAACCGTAGCGTATGGACCGGCCTTAGACATTGACATGAACTCGAACATAGAGAGATATGAAAGACATCACAGAATACTGAGAATAATGATCTATTGAAACACGTAATGATTACTTATATTCTTTCAACAAAAACTGTTGAGAATTTGTTTAGTTGAATATAAATATAGTGGACCAGTTGACCCCGATCTTTGGAATATTTAAAAATTTCGGCAATATCTTCACCAATATAGATCCGATCGAGCTCAAATCTGGAACTTTACTGTATAATAAGGTTTTGAAGGCTCTCGTAGAATTTCAACGATATCTGACGGATGGTTTCTGATATACAGAACTTCTTTAAATATATATATTTTTTTAATTTTGCAGCCATGCCGGCCTCACAAAATTTTGCATAAGTCTCAGTATTATTCAACTAATTACCGTGCATTGATTCGATTGGTATGTTTCGAGGTATTGGGAAAACAAAATTTCAAATGACTATAATTCTGAAACCACTTGGTGGATTTTGCCCATTAACGAACTTAGCCGGCGTATTTGGACTCCAAACCTACCCTCAAAATTTCAACTATCTAACTCATTGCGTTCGAGCGTAATCGTGCTGACGGCTGAACTCGGATTCTTGATCAGTAAGTCGAAGACCATTCTCGGCCAAATATTCGAAAATTACAGACATTTGGACGAATTGATTGTCACTCTGTTCATAGAAGAGCGTGCCAAAAAAGTGTTTCATTTGATGAGAGAAATGGATGCTCAAAAGTTATATAACTTAAAGACTCACTCTGTAGAAACGATTGATTATTATGCATCATTTACTTTTTGTTTCATCGAAACTCATCAATTAATGATGTGTTAAAACAAAATTATGAAAGCGCTACAGACTTCAAAGTTCAAGGATTCTTGACAGTGGATAAAAATAGTAACGTTGAGATACACACCGTTGGAAATAATGTCTCTGTCTATCTAATTATATTTGTTCGTTTCAACCGCATTATAACGTTGTCTGTTACGAAACACCACATTAGTTTTCTACACAGTGAACTCATTAGGGACTCTTCATTCTGAAATATTCAGAACATTACTTTTTAGCATCCCTCATAACACAGAAGAATAAGAAGTCTGAATATTAATTCTTCACTGACTTCGTATTCCATTGAAAACATTTTAATGAACTACAAACAAATGAAGGATGCTTTCGCCTGTGTTGACTTAGTATAAAGGATTCCTCAAGATTTGCTTACGCCACCCACGAAGTGACGATGTTATAGGACATTCAGCTGGCGTAGCTATTAAATAAACATAATTGAATTGAAAGGATGGATAGTGATAAATTTGTACTTAAATATGACTGATTTATATTCCAGAAATATGAAGGTTTGATGAAAAATTCGTCAAACTATTTTTTTTTAATCAAACATATTAAAATTGGTTCAAGCACTGACGTGAAGTCAGGTGCTTTTGAGCGTATGTTCTATTTTCCATTCCACTGTATTGGACACTCTTAATCGAATTTACCATGGTGAATTCTATTGTCTGTTCTCCTGTATTGGACACTACGAATTTACCATGGTAAATTCGATTAAGAGTGTCCAATACAGGAGAATGGACAACAGAACATACGGGCGAAAGCTCCTGACTTCATATCAGTGCTTGAACCAATTTTTTTGAGGTTATTTTGAAAAAGTTTCTAGGGTTACGGTTTTCAAATTTTTTTTTTGTAATTTTGGAAAAAAGGGGGTACGGTTCTCACATAATCTTACACACTCTTTTATGTCGATATTCTACAACTAGCTACCAAGCGTCAATTCGATCGGGTGTATATTTTTAGAATTATCGAGGAAATAATATTTCAGGTGGGTATAACTCCGAAACCGATGCACCGATTGGGCCCAAAAACGCACTTATCTATCCATTTGGGATGTGCAACCTACCCTGAAAATTGCAAGTCCCTATCTCCATTCGTTCGAAAGTTATCAAGCCAACGGTCACCCATGCAGCTACTGAACTCACACAAGGCTGCTCGGATCTCCAACAAAATAAATCCGATCGTGCTCAAACTTGAAACTTGGTAGTAGAGTTAGGTTTTGAAGGCTCTCGCAAAATTTCAGCGATATCGGAGGAATAATTTCTGATATATAGAATTTTTTTCAATGATTTTTGAAATATTTTCAAGTGATACGGTCCTCATGAAATTTTGCAAGAAATTTTTGTGTTAGCATTCTCCCACTGACAACCATGTTTGAATTGGATCGGTTTCATATTTTTCGAGTTATTGAGGAAATAACAAACAAATTTTATGGGTATAACTACAAAACGATTTGGCCGATTATACCTATGAACAAACTCAACTATCCCATTCAGATGCACAACTTTACCCGAAAGTCGCTATCTCTTCCGTTCTCAGGTTATAGTGACATAAATAATATTTTTTGATAATTTTTTTTAAATTTTCTAGTGATCCGATTCATACAACAATTTTACAACCGTTCTTAGTTTCAATTCAATTGGACTTGTATTGTTGAAAACAAAATTATTACTCGGAAACCGTTGGGTCGATTATGCCCATTAACAAATTTGTCGGTCGTATTAGAATGTTCCACCTACCCTGAAAATTTCAAGTCTCTATCTCTTTCCGTTCTAAAGTTAACGTGACAACGGACGGCCGGACGGACGGCTGGCCGGCTGGACATAATTAAATTTAACCTCGAATTCTTGATCAGGGCGTCGAACCCAGTGGTTGAGACCATTTTCGGCGAATATTTCGAAAATTACAGACAAAAAGTGGGGATATTTTGTAAGGTAACCATATGAACGAAGGGTTTGCCGATATAACTATCCACTATTAAGAAAGATTCAACACAGATAGCTGTCAAACGTGAGGATAGTGAAGTGGCCAACATTTTGGAACTATAATTCTAAATAATAATATGTATTCTAAATAATAATATGTAACTCTAATATTAAAGGATCCTAGGAGAGGTCGCTCTATACCCAACTTTTTACCACATGAACCTTCTTTTCATTCAGTCTTATAATAGATGAATATATCTCGAACGGATTGAGGAACATGGAAAATCATGTTCTAATGGTTCTGTATGTCCTCACGTATAGAGTGAACTTATGTTAATAAAGATAGCAAATTTTCAAAATGATCTTATTCCAGTCCAATTTTTTTGATATGGTAAATAGTAAATGACAGCGCATGAAAAGGGTAATATAACTTCAAAATCTGTCAGTTGATTGGTTCAAGATTTGTTGAACTTATAATCTCTTTATATGCGTCCACCTAGGGTACCTCAGTTTATGGTTTTTATTTGTCGTATTTCTCCCGGAATATATGTATAATCTGGTAACTACCTACTCTAATCGACCAGATAATTTTCACGAAAAAATACTGAGGATATGTACATGGCTCACATAGCTGCTGTTTCAGAAGTATTTCATGTGATGAAGACCTAATAAAAAAATTTTCACATGTTTTTCAAATTTGAATAATTAATATCTCGAGAATTATTTACCGAAATGGAATTACAAGTGCATTATTTAATTCAGAATTCTATGATTTATCCATGTCAAGATAAAAAAGGGCATCCAATTTAAAGAATAGAAATGACGTCACTGTCTGCTAACGGGTAATAGTAGATGAATAAGACTTATGGAAAAATGTTCCTTAATAGATATATTACTTTGACATATCTGACCATTTTTCGTTATTCGTGAAATTAGAGAAAATAAATCCAATATTACATAGTTTTGGCGCTCACTCTAAGTGTGGATTCATGCAGCATCAAATAACAAATATCAAGTAGAAAGTATCAAATAACAATTAAGAATTACCACGTACAAAAATGCAGCATTCATGCACTCAAATTAACAATTAAGAAATAAAAACACACAAGTCGAAGATCGGAGGTATTAATTTTTCAAAATAACCTCTGTTCCCTCTATATTTGAAAACAAGTGTTTAAAATTCCATTTTCCAATGTTGTAACACGGAACCCACACAAAAACACACCAAATAAATTGAATATTTTACAAAGTAAGGTTATATTTACATCATCGGGCTGTCTAATCTGCATTGAGCTGCGCACGAGTTGCGTACAAGTACGAAATCTCGTTCAATTAAAGTAGAAAGTAAGTTGGCGAACTCCTACTTGTTATTTGTTAATTGATAATTGTTACTTGGCTGCATGAACACTCTCATTCAGATATATGAAGTTCAACTTTTACTCACTATTTGTAATTGTTAATTGTTACTCGATACTCGTTAATTTGGGCTGCATGAATCCACACTAACCCTTGCATTCCTTAACTGAGTTATTTTTTGATACCATTGATGATATACAGGGTCTTTCATAATATATGCGCATGATGTGATAACTCGTCCAAAAATAAGAAAAAAAAGTTTCCATTAACTGACCCTCTAAAATGCATCATTTTCGTGATAGGTACAGAGTATTGAAATTGGAAAAAAAAATCGTTTATTACGAATATCTCCGGAACCGTTTATGTTACAGAAAAGAGCTTTTGTAAGCATTTCTTACGCATAATAAGCTATGTTTTGTGCTCAGTTTTGTGTGGAAAGTTATAATTGGTGAAGCTTATAAAGGGGTAGTGGGTGTTTTTCTCCCCAACTTCTACGCCACTCGAAAGAGTACGGTTTTTAAACGCGTATTTGAACGGCCGCCGATGATTTCTACACAAAAAAGGTACTCTTGGTCATAAGCTCTAAGGTCCGCCGTTTTCGAAAATAATCAACTTTTATGTTGAAAAACATGAAGTTAACGTTTGGTTTTATTACTTGCTCTATCGTTTAAATAAATATTTATTTAAAAAATTTACCAAGCTTTTCAACATAAAAGTTGATTTTCTTCGAAGACAGTCGACTTTAGATCTTATGACCAAGATTAAGAGTACCTTTTTTGTGCAGAAAATATTGGCGGTTCAAATTGTAATTGCTAGATATTGATTATTTTCAAGTCGAAGGCAATTGAGGTTATAATTCTAGAGAAATATTCAATTTAACTTGGAGTTGAATGTTATCAAGAATATTTTAGTTTATTTATTCGCAATATCCTTTTCATCTACCCATGTTCTGTTATGATGGTTTTATCATTAATAGAGGGATATTGGAAACTTCCTTTATTAAGGGTTGGCACTATTAAAAGCAACTCAAGGTTTCCTTCAAATGGTTCACTTGAGAGAGTTATTGAACAACGACAAACTGTGACTGTTGTTTGTAAGATAACTCCATTATTTTGTGAACGAAAACAAATAATTTGAAGCTCGGGGAGATGCATTATACCATTAAGATAGTCAAATTTGTCATTTATAATACACTATAATTGAGATTACACTCACACGAGAATTTTGACAGTGACGAAAAGTATAGGTGCTTATTTTCTGTTTACATCCAAATTATTGATGCAGTAGTGGAAAAAATGCTGAAAGCTGCTAATATAGGAGGAGCGAATGATTCTGAAATTGAAAAGAGAGGAATAATCACAGAATTTGCCATTTGCTAATAACCCGATAAGATTGCGAATATCAATGATGATACACGAAAGCCGAATAAGGTAGAAATAAGGGATCCTTCAGTTCGAAATAAATAAAGTCGGCCAGTATTTTATTAAAAGACACTTTTTTTTCAGTGGCAAGAGCGCTTGCGTACAAGTCAAAATAAAGGAAACTTTATTACTGCCGACCCTCCAATATCTCTCTAATAATTCATGTTATTAGAGAGATATA
Organism: Halyzia sedecimguttata; assembly: GCA_937662695.2. Taxonomy (NCBI): domain Eukaryota; kingdom Metazoa; phylum Arthropoda; class Insecta; order Coleoptera; family Coccinellidae; genus Halyzia; species Halyzia sedecimguttata. The sequence continues at coordinate 73,570,555 of OW569411.2, forward strand.
GGAGGGTCGGCAGTAATAAAGGCTTAGGGCACTTTCAATCCTAAAATTGGAATTGTTTGGTAAAAAAAACAAGCCCTGTGGACAGGAGCTTTCTGGCGCTCTAGTTCAAACAGACAAATTATATCTGGTATTGGTTTCTCAGAGTTGGGAATTATATCAATTTATTCATATGATATCACTGCATCATAAAGGAAATTTAATTCAAATAATAGTTTATTAGATAAGTAATAATAAATTCAATGAAAAATTATATACGATTTACACTTATTTTAAATAAGTGTAAATCGTATATAATTTTTCATTGAGTTAATATGGATTTGCATCAAGTAAAAGCCACAAGCATTAAATTTTTAATAATAAATTACCTTGTAATCGATCAAAAATTTCCTGATCTTCGTTCACCAAACTACAGAATTATGCTTTCAATATTTACGTAATATTTTCAAACATTTTCGGGTGAGGTCCCAGTTGCATCGCTAAAATACGAGTATTTCAACCCCAATATTTTTGAAGTTACAATATTCTCTTCTGTCAAGTTGACATTATGAGAATTCATACATAGAATAATAATTATATCAATCTGTGAAATACGATTTACATTGAAATTTTAAAAAATCATATCTCCGAAAGTATTAGCTTGTTAGAGTTGAAAATGATATGAATGGATTCTTATTATAAAACTGCTTATTAAAAAAAATTTGATTTGGAATTTGTTCCATAAAAAATTTTTTTTTTTGTTACTCCGAAACCATGTGTCCGATTTTGCCCAATAACGAACTTAGCTGAGATATTCATCCCCCAAACCTACTCTGAAAATTTCGACTCTCTAGCTCATTCCGTTCGAGAGTTATCGTGCCGGACCGGCCGGACAGAATGAATTCCGACCACGGATTCTTGATCAGTGAGTCGAACCAAATCGTTTAAGACCATTTTCATCAAAATATTCCAAAATTACAGACATTTGGGCAAATTGATAAGCACTCAGTTCCGAGGAACTAGAGCGCCAAAAAAGTTGTATAGTGCTTGAAAATAGACATCGTAATTCGTAATATTAGCATGAATAATAATCTATAAAAAGAGCAAGCACGCCAAAAATGATCAGCTTTGTAAATGATTCATTCAGAGAACATAATGGACCAAGTAGCCGATGCAGATATAAATTGAGTCTGGTTCCCGTTACGAGATGGCAAACTTAGGTAATTACGATCTTTCCAAACAGGTTCACAATTCTGGTTGCTGGTAGTTCCATGAAATTATACGGTTTCTTGAGAGATAATGTTTCCTCTGTGTGAGATAGATAGATTGATAGATACAACTACATTCAACTCCATTCGTGAGATCTGATAAAAATCCGTCAACTTGTATTCAGCATTCAAAAAACTGGAAATATTGGGTTTGTGGCTTGAGGACTGGGCAAATCAAACGAATCCCTTATGAACAGTCGACGTTTCGATCCAGGTTCGGATCTTTTTCAAGACTAAAAACATTTAATTACGGGTAAATATCGAATTTGACATGAACATTCTAAGGAATACACTGATGCAAAAAAGTATCTTTCAATAATATAAAATAAACAGCATAAAAACATTCAATTGACATCAATAACTAACATTGAAATATTCAACACAGAAGCAGCCAGATCCGTCAAAACGGAAAACATTAAAAAGTAAAAAATTAAAAAATTAAAAATTTTTCTCTTTGTTTGAAGACTTCACAATTCTCACATTAATTTTACCTTTTCAAATGGATATCTGAGGCAGAACACTGTATATAGGAAATCCATCGGTCATTCTATATAAAATCAATTGTTATTCCCACATGAAACGGGAAAACAGTCATCACTCTTAAAAACCGAAATGCAAACAATGAGATCGAATGAATGGAACATATTGCGTGTACTACTGCTACCATAATATCAACTTCTTATTGGTTTCAATGCATGCGGAACTATGGGTGGAATGTACGAATCGGGCGGATTATCTATTTCGGACCTTTGTCAATAGATTGCTATAAACAACACTTAGAGATTCTACGTCAGTTCTCAAATTTATTGTATCATTTATTGAAATATGAATCATCTCACTTATACACCGCTTGAAATAGTTGTTTTCTCTGTCCAATATTCCCACATTTTCAAAATCAAAGTCGTGATTATTTTCAAAGTGGTGGGCGGCTAGGGCTGTTTTTTCATTTTTATCTTTGTTGATTTCTCTGCAGTCGTAAGAGTGTTGATATATTCTTTTTTTCAAATATTGTTTCGTCATGCCAACATATAAACAACTGCATTCCTTACACTTTATTGAGTAAACTAAATTTGATTTTAATGAACTAGGTATCGGATCTTTGAGCTTGCTAAAAATACTCCCTACTGTTTTTAGTGGATAGAAAGCGAGTTGACAATTAGGTACTGTATCTTTTATTAGTTTTTTTAATCTTATAGATAAATCCGGAATATAGGGAAATCTATAATAAACAGTTTCGTTTCGTTCCTTCTTTCTTTCTGGTGAATTAATTTTATGTTTGTAAACTGCCGATACTCTATTAATTAGACTTGTGGGATAGTTGTTGTTCCTTAATAAATGTCTAATTTTGTTTTCATTTTGCGGATGGTAAACTGGGTCGCTCAACTTATAATTTCTGAACAGAAGATTCTTTACCGTAGCTATTTTTTGAGATGTCGGGTGCATGGAATAATAGTTTAACAGTCGGCCAGATGATGTATCCTTCATATGCCAGTTTGTCGAGATGGTACCATTGTGTTTTCTCATGAGGGTTACGTCCAAAAAAGAAATTGCGTTGTCAATTTCATGCTCGACTGTGAACTGAATTCTTTCATGGACACCGTTGAATGCTTCCAATACTTCATTTGTTTTTCCTTTAGGTATCCCCAGAATGGTATCATCGACATATAATTTTAGGAAAGGAATGGTAAAAGCTAACTTTTTAATACCAACAGTGATCACATGATTCATCACAACATTAGCAAGAGTTGGGCTGGCGGGATTGCCCATAGCTGTTCCTTCTACTTGCTGGTATAATACTCCATCAAAGGTGAAGTAACTTGACTCGGAAATGAATTCAATTATGCGCCGAAATAGAGTTCTTCCGATATCAGTGTAAGCCGAAATACAATTCCAATTAGATTTTATTATGTCCAGTAAAAGTTTTTTGGGTATATTAGTGAACAATTAGAACCTTAGAATGTTCATGTCAAATTCGATATTTACCCGTAATTAAATGTTTTTAGTCTTGAAAAAGATCCGAACCTGGATCGAAACGTCGACTGTTCATAAGGGATTCGTTTGATTTGCCCAGTCCTCAAGCCACAAACCCAATATTTCCATTCCACTAAAGGACACGAAGAAGATAATTATGGCATTCAAAAAACTGTGAATCAGCGGATTATTATCAACAAAATTTGTCACCGTGTCATTCCTATTATTTGTGCCACTGCCATGTGGTGAATAATCCAATTATGGTGAAGACTGTGGCTTGAAGGTATATGCGGAATTTCAGAGAATTCTAGTGAATAGTTTCTGAAATATAAAATTCTAGAACAAAAATTCTTAAATTATTTTAGTGATATGATATTCATGAAATTACGCGAAAATTAGCGCGTTGACATTCTACAAGTGATTACCAAGTTTTAATTGGATCGGATTTGTATATTTTGAGTTATTGAGGAAACAACAACAAGATTTAAGACGGGTATAGCTCCGAAACCGTTAGGCCGATTTTTACCAACAACAGACCATCGTTATCGTGCCCACAGTCACCCATCCCATCCAGCTACTGAACTCACCCAAGGCTCCTGGGATCTCCAACAATATAGACCCAATCGTGTTCAAATTTTGAATTTGGCTGTAAAATCAGTTTTTGACCGCTCTCGCAGAATTTCAGCGATATCGGAGGGATAGTTTCGAAGACAGAATATTTCTTCAATGATTTTTTGCGTGTATGTTCTGGGGAACATCGCATTGTCATTTTGCCTAAATGTCTTGAGTTTTCGAATATTTTGCAGAGAATGGTCTCAAACGACAAATTTGATTCTGTCTGGTCGTCCGGCCGGCCGTTGCCACGATAACTTGAGAGCAGAAAGAGATAGCTACTTGAAATTTTCAGAGGATTTGAAATAAAACGCACAAGATCGTTAATGGGCATAATCCGCCTAACGGTTTCCGTGTAATAATTTTGTCGTCAACCAATATAGATCGAATTGAAATTTAGTAGCAAGTTGTAGAATACAAATACAAGGATGTTGTTGAAATTTTGTGTCGCTAGAAAATTTTGAAAAATGTATTAAAAAATATTTACGTCACGATAACCTGAGAACGGAAAGTGATAGCGTCTTGCAATTTTTAGGGTAGGTTGTGCATCTGAGTGCAACATTTGTATTTCTTAATGGGCAAAATCGGCTCAGCGGTTTAGAAGGTATTACAATCTGAAATTTGGTTTCCATATCCTCAATAGCTCGAAAAATACAAAACTGATCTAATTCAAACTTGGTTACTAGTTGTGAAATGCAGGCTTAAAAATTATTGCAGAATTTCGTGAGTATCGTATATATCAGAAACTATTCGTCCGACGTCGCTGAAAATTTTGCGAGAGCCTTCAAAACCAAACTCTAGCGCCAAGCTCCAAGTTTGCACACGAATAGAAGAATTGGTTCAGGCAACGACATGAAGTTGGGTGCTTTCACACGCATGTTCTATTATCCATTCTCCTGTATTGGATTGTTAAATTCGATTAAGAGAGTCCGATACAGGAAAATGAGCTACTGTACTCACCCAAGGATCCTGGGATCTCCAACAATATAGACCCAATCGTGTTCAAATTTTGAATTTGGCTGTAAAGTCAGGTTTTGAACGCTCTCGCAGAATTTCAGCGATATCGGAGGGATAGTTTCGAAGACCCACGGATTCTTGATCAGTGAGTCGAACCAAATCGTTTAAGACCATTTTCATCGAAAAATTCGAAAATTACAGACATTTGGGGAAATTGATAAGCACTCAGTTCCGAGGAACTAGAGCGCCAAAAAGGAATTTATTCTTTTCAATTATTAAATACAATGTTACACAATAGAGATTCAATAATTTGACAACAGTTGGAAAGGAGTACCGAAAAAGACAATAAATCTAACTTAGACTACTTGTACTTAAGTCTAGAACGGAACTAACTAACTTGAGTTTCTCATCCTCGAGGAAAGCTTCCACTCACACGCGCACACAAAAGCTCTTCCTAGAACGGCGTTGTGTATGTTGCACTTTCTGGAGGTGAAGATCTCATAATTATATATTATATTGGGTGCTTCTCAAAGCTGCATGAAATCCCACCAAAGTGCTAACTTTTGAATGAAGCTTGTCAATGTAATATATCTTTAACATTTGCGTCCGTGAAGATTTGAGGAGTAACTTTTCAAAACGCATTATGTCCAATTTGGGTGAAATTGAGTTTGAAGTGGATTCAGAAATGATTTATATTGCTCTATAGCCCTATGTAAACAAAATCTTCCAAATGGCATTATGTCCCTGTATAATTCAAATCCAAAGTATGTAAGCCGCATCACAATGAATTATGTTTACGTTTGTTTTTTTTTAAACAAAGTAAATATAACTAAAAAAAATTGTTATCGATTTGCTCATGTTGATAAGGTTACAGGCCAACACTTACTGTGCAGACAGTTTTCTCTAAATTTACAATAAATCGCAACAATCAGCATTATGTTCAATTTCAACCACAATAAAACGCATTATATACAATGGAATGAATCAAAACGCATTAAGTCGAAACGTTTTTTACATTTTCTGTGTATATCTGATCAATAATGATTTAAATGAGATTAGTTATTAACTTCAGATGTGAATTTCTATCAAACAAACTCGACGTACTCAAATTATAAGCCAGGGTGGAAGAAAAAATAGTATTTCGTTGATTCCCAATAAAATGGTTTTTGGACTAAATGCGTTTTGAAAAGTTGCTCCTCATTTGTCATTTTAATTATTAATGGATAAGCATCTGATTTTCAAAATCAGACCCTAGTTCACGAAAATTATAAAAATATTAAATTTCGCAATCAATTTCACCAATTTTCATACTGTTATTTCTGGAACCCGGAGTAGTGTCCGGGAGTAAATATTATTATAGTTGCAGATGTCTATTCATGGAAGAGTCATTATCCACCACATCAATATTACTTCTAACATACAGGCGGTTCCGAACATAAATTATCAAAGAATTCAATAGGTTATTTTATGTGAAGCAATAGAACAAATACTTCATATAAACCTATATCCGGAAAGACTCTGCTTTCGAGCAGGCTGTAGAAATGAATTCAGAACAGTTATTTGTTATTTTTTCCGAAACTGATGTTGGACTTCATTTCGACAGCTGTATCTCGAAAACAGAGCACTTCCGGAAATAGTTTTATTTGAAATTTGTGTCAGATATTTTGACTCAGAATATACCATTAAATTATTCCAACTTGAATTCTGACGCTCTGAATATTATGATTATGAAATATATCAGTGGAAGTTCATACTTCTGAAATAATTTTCAACTACTCATTAATATCTGAAAGCCTCATTATACTATGATATGAGTATCTTCATTGGAGGTTGAGAGATCTCAAAGGAAAATTACTGCAAAATTATCTGCAATATAGTAGCCTATGATGGAGCAAATACTGCACCTACAGACTAAACACGGCTGAATAATATGGCGAAACTTTGTATATTCATCTCTATCCAGTCTAGACTAGAATTTTCAAAAGGGCCCTGAAAATTTTTGGATTGACCAATTTTGTATGTAATTTTTTGTGGGTTATAATATCTCGCAGTAGTCGTTAAGCAACCTAACAAAATTTGAAGATGCAATATTTCAAAATAATATACCGATCAGCTTGATATTAATTTATAAAATGAGCTTCTAGATATGAATTATCCATGCCAAATTGATTATATCCAAGAATTGATATTGATATTATTATACTGATCCTCAGAGGCAATCTGAACAAATATCTCAGATAAAATATTCACAAGATTTATACCGATTTTTTTCTAGATATTCGAATGCATAATGAATATCTGGATATCCCCTAAGAGAATATTTATCAATTCTCATTCGCAGTCCCGTACAGAAACATTACTATGTTAATTAATTGATCCGTAAAATGAAAGTTTTGTTTTGTTCACATCCTAATTACTCATGTTAATGGAACTGACAATTTGTAATATCCGTTTTTCCGTCAGCCAAGCATGTCGGTTATACATAATATTTAATAGTATCAATTAGCGATCAAGATTCCGTGTACGATGCAAATTTAATTCATAAGAAGATAGCCCGGATAAGGGAAACTTATTATACATCCTTTTGATTTCAACGATGAAAATGAATTGAACATGAAACTTAAGAATAAACCATATATCCTTTGATCGGTTGTGAACTATAGAAGTTGGAAAAGCATTGACGTTCGGTCAGTTTGCTATGGTGCGCCTGTTCAAATTCAAAGACAGAGCGGTCATTCTTCCAGGTAATCACCAGGGGCTGTTAATTTTGTTAAATTAAAAGCAATAACTAATCACTGTTCTGGAGAATATCGCTTTATAATTCATTTCAACTCCAGGGGTACTGAATATCAATACCAGAATTAACCTCACCTGCTTCTGTTGTAGATATACATGTGATGTGATATTGTGAAAGAATTACTAATTTGAATGTTGAATGATCATTTAGACTTGTCAAATTTTACTATGGCCAGCTATAGAAATATAATATCCGAGTCGTTGATAGAAATTCTATGAAATTCTGTGAATTCTATGAACATTATTTCAACGTCTTTCGTGATGCTACGTCAGTTTGGTCTACGGAGTAAAGTTTCTTGAAGTTATCCTTTCGCTATAATTGAAAAAAAAATTGAAATTGCTACTTCTGCTACAGGAATCGAACTGGATACCCTCGTAGCCGCCAGAGCGTGTGTCTGAAATTCTCAGCTCGATCCCAAATTCGAGATATGAGATCACCTGGAACTTGAACTAATTATAGTAGCTTATTATTTCATCATTTTATATGACTATTTTATTTGTCAAGTGTACACAAGCGCTCCAAACAAAGCTGGTCCACTGTATCGGTTATAATTTTTGTGCGCATGTACCTACTGGTGAACATCGCGTTATCGTTTTGCCCGAATGTCTTTAATTTTTTAATATTTGCCGAAAATGGTCTCATACGATTGGATATGACTCCCTCATGAATATATGGAGGCCAAATTTGATTATGTCCGGCCGGCCGTTCGGCCGTTGCCACGATAACTTGAGAACGGATGTAGTGACTTGACATTTTCAGGGTAGTTGGGGTGTTACAAAACGACCGACAAGTTCGTTAATGGGCATAATCGGTCTAACGATTCCCGAGTATTAATTTTGCTTCCAACCAATACAAATCCGATCGAATAACAGAAACTTGGTGAGTAGTTGTTGAGTACAGACTAAAAGATGTATGTGCAATTTTGTGAGAATTGTATCACTAGAAATTGTTGAAAATTAATTACAAAAATATTTTTCATCTCACGATATCTTGAGAACCCGAAGAGATAGCGACTTTCAGCAATTTTCAGGTTGGGTAGAGCATGCGAATGCAACATTTAGAATAATTGGCCGAACAGTTCTGGAGTTTTTTTTATTTCCTCCTTAACTCAAAAAATATTAAACCAATCCAATTCAAACATGGTAATTAGTTAAAGAATGCTGACGCGCATATTTTTAATCATCAGAAAATTCTAAAGAAAGAGGGTAAGCCGTCTGGCAGGAGCTTTGGCTATCTTTTTCAATCTCTGACGAAAGAAATTTAAATGAAAAAAAAACAAAAGTGCCAATAATTATTAATCTGAAACCACGAACTTATCAAAGATATTCATTCCCCAAATCCACTCTAAAAATTAAATTATATCAATTGAAACCAATATTCCAGTTTTTTTTTTCAATGAAGATATTCTGAACCCAATTTGATAAAGTTACCAAATTATACATTTCCATCTTTATATGGATTATCCAAGGGCATATAGGGTAGGGGTAATTATAATATCCTATAATTGGTCATTTTGCATTCAATCATACTTTGTTACCTGTTGACGTTTCACATGTCTATCATAGGTAGATAAGATTACACGCATGAACAGTGAACACAGACAGATAGAATTCGCATTATGTACGATGTATCATTGAAATTTTGAAAAATCGTATCTCCGAAAGTTTTAGCTTGTTAGAGTTGAGAATGCTGTCGATGGATTCTTATGACGAAACTACATTAAAAAAAATGAATTCGAACTTTGTAATCTAAAAAACCATCCAGCTGATTTTGCCCAATAACAAACTCAATCGAGACATTTATCCCCCAAAGCTACTCCAAAAATGTCAACTGTCTAGCTCATCCCGTTTGAGAGTTATAGTGTTAACGGCCGGCCGGCCGGACGGCAGGACAGAATCGATTTCGACCACGGATTCTTGATCAGTGTGTCGAACCAAATCGCTTGAGACCATTTTCAGCCAAAAATTCGAAAATTACAGACATGTGGGCAAATTGATAAGCACTGTGGTCCGAGGAACAAGAGAACCAACAATCAATGAAAAAATATTCTGTATCTCAGGAACTATCCGTCCCATATCGCTGAAATTCCCGAGAGCGCCCAAAACCCAACTTTAAAGCCGAATTCCAAATATGAACACGATCAGATATATATTGTTGGAGATCTGACTAGCATTGAGTGAGTCCAGTAGCCGGATGGGTGACCGTTGCTACGATAACTTTCGGAAGGAAATAGATAGTGACCTCCAATTTTGAGGGTAGGTTGCGCATCCGAATGGGACAGTTATGTTCATTGTAGGGTATAATCGGCCTGGAATATTGTTTCTCTATTTCAGTATCGTAATGAGTCCATTCCCGCACTGAAAACAGTGATGGAATGAACTCATTCCCGCATTGTTTCTAGTTATATTTTTCGTTTTGTGGTAGTCAGCACTGACATTCGATCCTATCAAATTTAAACAAACGTCAATTGACAATGCAATATAATCTGGATAAAGTGAAATAATTGTTGAGGAAAAGCTTTATTTTCATTAAAGAATATGGAACTAGTGATTTCCTTATTGCTAATTTTGAATCATTCATGCTATTAGGAAACTGTTTTAAATCTGATCTCCATGCCCTACGTACGTTTCAAATATAAATTCCGTAATCTGTCAACTTTCGTAACACCAACTACCAAGATACAATAAAAAAGTCACTAGGATGTATAATCCGAATTTTTCATTGAATTTCAACAGTATTTTACAAAACTTGCCTGAAATAGAGAAAATATCGTCTAATACTCGTTGCAGAAGGCAATTCCAACACTCATGCGTTCGAACACTCGCTCCTTCGTCGCTCGTTTTCGAATTTCGCATTCGTGTTTTAATAGGAGCCCATTCTGCAACTTGTTTTAGAATATACTATTCCTCCATAACTCAAAAATTCAAATCCGATCAAATTGAAACTTGGTAAGTGGTTGTAGAATACAGACGCAAAAAAGCTTGTGAAAGTTTGTGAATAACGTAGTACTAGAAAATTAAAAAAAAATTATTAAAAAATATTATTTATCTCACGATTACTTGGGAACAGATAGACATTGCAATTTTTAGGGAAGGTTGCGCATCCTAATGCAACATTTGAAAAACAATTGAAAAAAGTTGCATATATCAGGAAGTATGCAAAGTCAAGCCAAGTTGTAAGTTTGAACACGTTGGATCTATTTGTTGGAGATTCGAGCAGACTCGGGTGAGTTCCGATATTTTTAAAGGAATTCAAATCTAATACTTAGTTGATTCGGGACCGTATGTGGGTCCCGAAACGGGACGGACCACCAGTCCCGACAAGACTTCTAATCACGTCATTTTATGTCCTTATTCGAGACTAGATGTAGGTACCGAATATAAGTCCCGAATGTAATTACGTCATCCGGGACTGGACATGGATCCCTTGTCGGGACTCTAGTCACAGCGTATAATTTTCCAAGACAATACAATTAGTACCAATCTTTACCGTAGGAAAATTACCTTTTAGAAAATATGAATTTTTGAAATTTTAAGTTTTAGGCGTTTTTCATGGCATTTATTCTTTTTGGCGCTCTAGTTCCTCGGAACTGAGTGATTAGCCCAAATGTCTGTAATTTTCGGATTTTTCGATGAAAATGGTCTTGAACGATTTGGTTCGACTCACTGATCAAGAATCCGTGGTCGAAATTCATTCTGTCCGGCCGGCCGTAGGCATGATAACTCTCGTACGGAATGAGCTAAAGAGTTGAAGATTTCAGAGTAGGTTTGGCAGATAAATATCTCGGCTAAGTTCGTTATTGGGCAAAATCGGACAGATGGTTTCGGAGTAAATTAAAAAATTTTTTTTTTTACATAACAAATTCCAAATAAATTTTTTTTCAATAAGCAGTTTTACCATGATAATCCAATGATATCATTTTTAACTCTAAGAAGCTAATAATTTCGGAGATATGATTTTTCAAAATTTCAATAATAAATCGTATTTCAACGTTGTCACAGAATGATATAATTATTCTATGTATGAATCGTCATAATGTCAACTTATTTTCCTGAGACATGACATTATCTAATCAATCGAAGAATTGTGAGCGAAGTGAGAAAAATCTCAGTTGTTTGCTCCGAAATTAGTTTTTCTCAGAAAAGTCTTACATTTCGGAACGGAACATGAAGTAAGAGATCTGAGAGTAGTGAGACTGCTTTTCATCCATAGACATAGATATAACTCTTGAACGGAATGAGGTAGGTAGTTGAAATTTTCAGAGTAGATTAAGGAGATGAATATCTCGGTTAAGTTCGTTATTGGGCAAAATTGGCTAGATTTAATTTGATTTCTTCCATGGTGCAGTTCTCATTCTCATGATTGCGCATTTAATCTTGATAAATAAACTATTTTTTGAATTGAATTTCCTTTATGAAGCAGTTCTATCATATGAATACATTGATATAATTCCCAACTCTGAGAAACCAATACTTTCGGAGATATAATTTGTCTGTTTGAACTAGAGCGGCAGAAAGCTCCTGTCCACAGGGCTTGAACCCATTTTATTTATTTTTTTGTGTGCATCTTATAGGCAGGCCGAAAATGGTTTCAAACGATTAGGTTCGACTCACTGATGTCACTGATGAAGAATGCGATGTCGAATTCAGTGCCGTTGCCACGAGAACTTTCGAAAGGAAAGAGATAACGATTTGCAAATATTCAGAATAGGTTGCCCGTCCAATTGCACCGGTTGATTCGTTCCTGGGCATAATCGACAAAACGGTTGCAGAGTTATGTCCATCTATAATAGTGAATTGAAACTTGCTATTCAGTTGTAGAATGCCAGCGGCCAAATTTTTGTATCACTAGAGAATAAAAATGTATTCTTCAAAAATGTGATTTCTCAGAAATAACTTTAAGCGGTCATTTCAAATGGCCAGATTGGATTGGTTATGTAGTTTAGCAATTATTGTGAAAAATAATTCTTAACTGAACTGAACGTGTATCTGCTACTGAAATTCAAAATGATATAAATCTTGGTGTACTCCAAACGCTGCGATAGCCGCGAGATTAGTCTACCTTCCTGTCGCGCAGGAGATCCGGATTCGAATCTCCGCTGAGAAAGTTCCCTATTTTATTTATTTTGAAATTTAAATTCAGTTGATGGCCAATAGCATTTTTTCACGTATTTACGCTAAAAAGACGGCTTGAATGTTCATTTTTGCGTGCATGTTCTAGCGAACTGCTTTCCATAATTATGCCCAAATATCCGTAAGTAATTTTCGAATTTTCTACCGAAAATTTGGAAAATTTTTTTCAAAGAATTCTGTAGGTATATCAGAAACTATTCCACTCCACGAACGGATCTATCTTGTTGGAGATATTGAAAAACAATTGGTAGCCAAGCAGCCTTGGGTGAGTGCAGAACCTGGATGAGTATCCGTTGCCACGATAACTTTAGGATGGAAAAAATATAGCTACTTGCAATTTGATGGGTAAGTTGCGTATTCAAACGCGACAGTTAATTCGGTTGATTTGCATAATCGGACAAACGGTTTCAGAATTATACACATCTCAAATTTTGTTGTTGTTTCCTAACTAACTCAATAACTCAATAACAACAATACAAATCCGATCCAGTTGAAAGTTGGTAGTAAGTTGTAGAACGCTGACGCACTAATATTTGCGAAATTTTGTGAATAACATCACAAGGAAAAATTCTGATCATACTTTTGAGGCACCATTATACAAATCTAGTACCGAGTTTCAACTAGATCGACTTTGTATGGGGCTTGAATAGACCATGGGACATAAGCGCAAAAGCTCCTGACTTCACGTCACTGAAGTTTGCATGTTTTTTTCCTCTTGTCTGGTCATTTTTCAGTTTGAGTATCGGGTACCTTAGATAAATCTCTCCGTGTTTTGACGGAAGAATCCATATTGCAGAAAGAAATACCAATCAATATTCTAAATTTCAGCTGATTTTTTAAATTTATTCAATTTTTACAAATCACAGCTTTCATCAGGAGAGAGGGTTTTTTTGATGAGGTTTTTACCTAAGCTTTTATATCATACGTCGAATTGTATGGTGCAACAATAACATATTCCTAATTAAATTCAAAACTCACCTCATATGTTGGATTTACATACAGCAGCAAATTATAATTATTAGAGCATTCATAATCATAAAATTACCATTTATTATTGAAATTTTGAGAATTAATTTCCAGGAAAATATTAGAATGTTAGAGTTGAGAATTATATCGATGGAGTGTTATGATGAAACAGCACCGTGAAAAAATTTAATTCGAAATTTGTAATGTCAACAAAGATTTTTTTTTCGTTACTATGTGAAAACACCAGGCCGATTTTGTCCGACTCAACCGAGATATTTATCTCCCGAACCTCTCTGAAAATTTCAACTGTTTAGCTCATTGCGTTCGAAAGTTATCTTGTGAACGGACGGCCGGCCGTACAGAACCGATTTTGACCAAGTATTCTTGATCAGTGAGTCAAACCAAAACGTTTGAGACCATTTTCAGGCAAAAATTTTAAAATTACAGACCTATGGGCAAATGGATGAGCACTCTGTTCCGAGGAAAAACGAGCGCCAAAAAGGGCTAACAGTTTCGTGAGGGTGTGTGAGGCGTGAATAGACGAAAGAACATACGCGCAAAAGCTCCTGATTTCACGTCAGAGCTTTTTGAGAATATTGTTATCTATATCTTGAACAATTTAGTTAACTAACCATAACCAAGCTAAGCTGACCTTACCTAACCAATTTGCAATGTAATTAACTTAGTCTTTTCCATATAATAATTAAAACATAATGTGACATCGACTCAAAGGTAAATGCGAGCACTAATATTACTTGATCTGATATTAGTGTTGAAATATGTTCCTTCATAAATTCGCCTTGTGCGTAAATCTGAACAGCTGTGAGAAAGGAGTGTTAACATAATAATAATATCATCCATTTGAAATTGGGTTTGGTCACTGAGACAAGTGGTATCTTGAGTACTCATCACCATATCAATATTATGGTGATACTTTATTTCTGAAAATTTCATGCTATCTAGACAGAAATTATAGAGTGTACAGAAAAAGATGTATATCATAGGTATATCAATATCATTCACAAAATTGAACTCGTCCATAAATATCAATACCCACTATGAATTCCTGAGTGAGAGCACACCAATAAAGTGAAGAGAATGAGTTAAACTGTGAAATGAATTTGATACCGTTAATTCAGCAATTATGAGTTTCCTCGGTAAAATCAAGTTCTGAACATTTATCGAGAGGAAGAGGTACCGTTATGGTTGGAGCACCTACGCGACTCGCACGGTTGACTTTTTGGGCGTATGTTCTAGGGGAACATCGTCCTATCATTTCGTCCAAATGTCTGTAATTTTCGAATTTCGAGCTGAAAATTGGCTAATAGACTAATTCGGACTCCCTGATCACGAATCCGGTGTCAGATCTTAGGGTGCCGTCCGGCCGGCCGGCCGGCAGGCCGGCCGGTTGTCCGGCCGTGTGCACGATAACAGGAGCACCGAAGGTCCTATCGACTTCAAACTTTCAG
The DNA here is from genome assembly GCA_937662695.2 of Halyzia sedecimguttata. Taxonomy (NCBI): domain Eukaryota; kingdom Metazoa; phylum Arthropoda; class Insecta; order Coleoptera; family Coccinellidae; genus Halyzia; species Halyzia sedecimguttata. The sequence goes on from OW569411.2 coordinate 73,585,703, forward strand.
GGTAGGTTTCTGATCAAAATGCGACGGTTAAGTTCGTTAACGGGCAAAATCGGCCGGACGGTTTAGGAGTTATAGACATTTAAAATTTTGAGGTTATTTCCCTGATATTTCAGGAACTAAAGAAGATGTTGAATCGAAACTTTGTAGTCAGTTCGAGGATATAAACGCGCAACTTTTGGCAAAATTCTGTTATGATCGAAATGTTGGTAATTTTTAAAAAAATATTTCTTTTAATTTTTTCGAAAAACTATTCATTATTCGTGAACTATTCATCAGATTGCAACAAAAACTTGTACTAACGTCAATTGTAGTATTTTGCAACATTGTGCAAAATTTTGGCTCTATACGATTTCAATTTCTGGAGATATAAGACAAAATGTGTCAAATTTCCTGGGTCTCTCTCAGTATTTTCATCGATTATTCTATGAACTCTTTGAATTCCACCGAAAACAAATTCAAAGACATAAACATAAAGAATCAAGTCATAGTTTAGACGTCGAAAGAAGGACGATGTTGATCGACTTGAAAAGGTACCTATTTCAAGAAATGCAATAATGAAATGCTTAATTTTTTTTATGGTCACAGAAAATCGTCACAAAAATCTATTTACCTCATTTGACGGCTGTTTGTCAAATCAATTAATTCCAATGATTGATGTCAGATTTCCTACATACCAAGTTCAAACACATTTTATTATATGGAAAACACTTATTATGATCACGTTCTACAGGAATTGATACTAAATAGATGCTAGATGAAGATTATTGTAATGGAAAATTTGTGTTCCAGAATAATATTAAGGTATTCAACATGATACTGCTTTTTTTCTTTACTGGTCAGTACGGGCCACAAGGAACATGCGCCCAAAAGCTCCTGTCCACAGGGCTTGAACCCATTTTTTATGTTTTGATATTATCATATATTCTGTATTTGTTTACATATCTCGTATGAGAAGCACGTCCTTATTTATGGAAAGATTAACAATCCGTTTCAAGCACTATAGTGGGTCTTGTATAATTCCAACTGGAGTTCACGAGATAATCGAGATGTAAATTTCGGAATTTATCACATCACGTCTGATGAATTGTCTCTTTCTATTGATATATTATTTAGCATAAACAGTGAACACTATTGTTGTTCCTTCTACTTCTGACAGACTTACAGTTGCGATAATTCAGGGAATAGTTCAGTATTTGTTGCGTCCCATGACTTCACATTTTGGGAAACACAGATTCGTTTTTTCTCAACAAAGGAGCTCGCTTGTAAAACTTGAATGTTTTGGGTTAACTGGGTTAGTTTACCATGTGTGGTCTCACCCTCGAAAATAATCATTTACGAAAAGATAATGGCAAGTGGAATTCCTTGTTCGACCTTTGTTGAGCGATATATTTTGCCTATTTCCTGTGAAAGACGACGAAAATGCATTTTAACAACTGAAGTGCTATGAAACGTATCAGTTTCTAGACACATTGCCCAGTGTGTTATTCTTTTTGGCGCTCTTGTTCCTCGGAACAGAGTGCTTATCAATTTGCCCCAATGTCTGTAATTTTCGAATTTTTCGATGAAAATGGCCTTAAACGATTTGGTTCCACTCGCTGATCAAGAATCCGTGATTGAAATTCATTCTGTCCGGCCAGTCCGGCTGGCCGTAGGCACGATAACCTCCGAACGGAATGAGCTAGACAGTTGAAATTTTCAGAGTAGGTTTGGGAGATAAATATCTCGGCTAAGTTCGTTATTGGGCAAAATCGGTCTGAAGGTTTCGGAGAAGCAAAAATAATTTTTTTTTTCAATACAACTTTCGAATTCTTTTTTTTTAATATTCAGTTTCATCATAAGAATCCATACATATCATTTTCATTTCTAACAAGTCAATACTTTCGGACATATGGTTTTTCAAAATTTCAATATTAAATCGTAACTCTATGATTTCACAGAATGCTGTATCGAAAATTAATGTCCTTATCTATTAATGTCATACATTTCAGCATTGTCATTTCCTCTACAGATAAGAGCTATTAGTGTTCTGTGGATAAGAGACAAAGTATGAATGAATGCAGAATGACCAACGGAATAACCTCAGCTATCATAGATAGCTCTTGTACATATTATCCATATTATGATGATGATAATCCATATGATGATGATGGAAATATACTTTGGTAAGTGCACCAAATTGGGTTCAGAATACCTTACAAGACCCACGGTGAAATATTTATTGATTACAACCATCAACAAATATTCCGCGTGGCCGGGCTGATAACCTCATCGGTTCCCCAAAGAGAACAGTATCACTCAAGAACAGACACAGACCCCAGGGTTATATGGTTCTTACCAATCATCAGTGTGACTTAGCCAGACACGGAGTGAAACTTGAACGGCGTTCTAGGAAACTTATTTCCATCGGTCGAGAACCGGTAGGGGAAGAACCCCACCAGCGCCACCTATGAAGAATCTTTACTCCGTCCCTCTGCGATGAGGAAACCTTGAGCGATGTTCAGCGACGTTCATTCTTTTGCCGTAACAGGGTCAGGGATGACAACGCCATCTACCGTGAAGAGACCTTTACGGACTGAAAATTCCCGGTTCATTTTGGGTTGGATCAACCAAAAACCAGTGAACATGTACTGAGGTGAACTGTGGCTAATTACCTATAATAACTAACAAGACACACGGTGAAATATTTATTGATTTCAACCATTAACAAATATTCCGCGTGGCCGGGCTGATCTCCTCATCGCTCAGTGTTCCCCAAAGAGGACAGTATCACTCAAGAGCAGACCCAGATCACAGGGTTTCATGGTTCTTACCAATCATGTTTCACTCAGTGTCTGGCTAAGTCACACTGATGATTGGTAAGAACCATGAAACCCTGGGGTCTGTGTCTGCTCTTGAGTGATACTTTCCTCTTTGGGGAACACTGAGCGAATAGGTGATCAGCCCGGCCACGCGGAATATTTGTAGATGGTTGAAATCAATAAATGTTTCAATTGATATAATATAATTTTCAAAGTAGATATGAGGAATAAATATATCGAATAAGTTGGCTATTGTGTAGAATTGGTCTGTTGGTTGTGAATTAATAAATTTTGGCATTCTTTTTTGAATTAAATTTTTTTATGACGTTTGAATTCTATTTCTTTTACGATGGAGCTATATCATAAGAATCCATTTATATCATTCCCAAATCTGAGAAACCATTACTTTCGGAGATATGATTTGTCAAAGTTTGAACAAGAGCGCCAAAGCTCCTGTCCAAAGAGCTTTCCCACTTTTTGTTTGAAGGCTTTGCTACATACAATAAATTACCAACCATAGCTAAATCTAGTACATCATTGAGTATAGACAGTTATTGGAATCCATCTCAAACGTTGGATAGAATATACATTTTTGTGGGAAAATTTTGATGATTGAGTATTTGTGTGTTATTTTTGGCGCTCTAGTTCCTCGGAACTGAGTGCTTATCAATTTGCCCAAATGTCTGTAATTTTCGAATATTTCGATGAAAATGGTCTTAAACGATTTGGTTCGACTCACTGATCAAGAATCCGTGGTCGAAATTCAATCTGTCCGGCCGGCCGGTCCGGCCGGCCGTCCGGCCGTAGGCACGATAACTCTCGAACGGAATGGGCTAGAGAGTTGAAATTTTCAGAGTAGGTTTGAGGGATGAATATCTCGGCTAAGTTCGTTACTGGGTAAAATCGGACAGAAGGTTTCGGAGTAATAAAAAAAAAATTTTTTTTACAAAACAAATTCAAAATTAATTTTTTTTTAATAAGCAGTTTTATCATAAGAATCCATTCATATCATTTTTAACTCTAACAAGCTAATACTTTCGGAGATATGATTTTTCAAAATTTCAATGTAAATCGTATTTCACAGGTTGATATAATTATTCTATGTATCTTCTATGTATGAATTGCCATAAAGTCAACTTGACAGAAGGGAATATTGTAACTTCAAGAATATTGGGGTTGAAATACTCGTATTTTAGCGATGCAACGGGGACCTCACCCGAAAATGTTTGAAAATATTACGTAAATTGAAAGAATAATTCCAAAGTTCGAGAGAGGAGAAAATTTTGTGAACGTAGATCAGGAAATTTTTGATCGATTACAAGGTAATTTATTATTTTATACATGTTTTATGGAATACCTACTATTTGTAGGTACTTTAAACCTGTTTTGGGCAATTGTCATACGAAACTTGTTGTTTTGGCGCTCTAGTTCCTCGGAACAGATTGCTTATCAATTTGCCCAAGTGTCTGTAATTTTGGAATTTTTGGCTGAAAATGGTCTCAAATGATTTGGTTCGACTCACTGATCAAGAATCCGAGTGCGAAATCGATTCTGTCCGGCCGGCCGACCGGCCGTAGGCACGATAACTCTCGAACGAAAGGAGTTAGCGGATTGAAAATTACAAGGTGGTTTTGGAGCGTAAATATCTCGGACAAGTTCGTTAATGGGCGTTAACCATCAAGGGGTTTCGGAGATATGGCCGATTTTAGTAAAAATATTTTTTATGAATATTTCCGAAACCGATCACTCGATCTATCTGAAATTTAGCACCAGACTGTAGAAGACAGTAGAATCATGACCTTTATACGCATGTGCAGTTTTGTATTGACCAGATTACCGCAAAGTGTAAAAAAAAAATTTGAAAATGTGGTGCAGTTCTCATTCTCATGATTGCTCATTTAATATTCATAAATAAACTATTATTTGAATTGAATTTCCTTTTTGATGCAGTTCTATCATATTAATACATTGATATAATTCCCAACTCTGAGAAACCAATACCAGATATAATTTGTCTGTTTGAACTATTTTTGTTTAATTTTCCATTGTAATTAAACTTTACCTATGTTTCATGCTGTTTGTAATGCAATGTAATTTTTTAAAAGCGTATGTATGTGCTGTTTTTCAAACTGGAGATTTTTTGTTCTGGAGCTGAAACTGCATTTTGATGTGATCATTAAAGGATACTTTTGGAGGTATACCTCCAAAAGTATCCTTCTTGCTTCTCATAAACATCCCAAGTATTGAATATTGTTAAAAGATTCCTTTCTGGCTTTTCTGAAAAATATCTATAAATATTATTTTGTGAATTGCTTCTGCGTTAGAACTACAAACAATTACGAAACAACATCAACGTAGAACAACAATTTCGTAACTTTTCGGAGTTTAAATCAGACTCCTTTGTCAGACACTAAACGAAAATCTTCAGAATTATTTTTTGTATGATAGTTATTCTGAAATTTGAAAATTGTCACATTGACATTGTTTGAAAATCATGGTAACATAGTTTCAATTTGCATAAAAATTTCCAATTTCCAACTGCTTTTTCAACCAATTTAACCAAATATGGTTAATTCCAATTGAGTAATTTGCAAAATTGCATTCTCTATTCAACGAAATACAAGTCGACTCACCTCGGTAAAGCTAGCAGAACCACCTTCAGTTTTTGAAAAATGTTCATTGCTATAATTTAGTACTTATTTAGTACTAATTTTGTACCTTATTTAAAAATTCGATAATCTTTTGTATACCGAGAAAACAATAGGTTCTGCTAGCTTTACGTTAAGCTAGCAGAACTCGGTGATTTCTCGGTGTACAAAACAGAATCAAATTTTTAAATAACTTACAAAATTAGTACAAAATGAGCACTAAATTAAGGCCATACATTTTTTTGTAAATCTGAAGGTGGTCAGATATCTCATATCCCTTAGGTTTCTGATAGTGTTAGGCTAGCTTAGCCGTTGAAAGGGGAGACCAAAAAATTAAATAAACTGCGAGAAACTGCTATTTAACGAAGACTTTTAACTAAGCATTTCTCAATATATTCTATTGAGACTATCAACCTACAGATTTTCTATTGACCCCCGCATATCTCCGAAATGAGAAGAGCTTTGAATTTGGAAATAAGGTACAAAATTAGTTCATAATTTTTTCCAAACATATTCAATAATCAGATAACTCTTATCTGTCATTTCCCAAATTTGGTTTACCGTCAAAAAAATTTAAATTTAACGAAAATCCGAATAGCTAGAGTCCTCTTCATTGGTTTGCATATAGGAGTACTAAATTAGTACTAAATTATGGCACATTAATTTCTTCAAATACTTTTATATTAAGAGATGGGTTCTGCTAGCTTAACGTAAAGCTAGCAGAACCCAGTAATTTTTCGGCATAAAAAAGAGTATGAAATTTTTAAATAACGTACAAAGCTAGTACTAAATAAGAACTAAATTATGGCAATGAACTTTTTTCATATAGATTTATATTAACAGGTGGGCTCTGCTAGCTTCACGTAATGCTAGCAGAACCAAGTCATTTCTCGGTATACAAAAAAGTATCAAATTCTTAAATAAAGTACAAAATTATTACTAAATAAGTACTAAATTATGGCAATGAACAGTTTTTAAATAGCTTTATATTAACCTGTGGGTTCTGCTAGCTTAACGTTGAAATAGCTGAACGTAGTTTTTTCCTGGTATACAAAAGAATAGAAATTTTTAAATAAGGTACGAAATTAGTAAAAAATAAGAACTAAATTATGGCCGCAAATTTTTTTGTAAATCTGAAGGTGGTCAGATATCTCATATCCCTTAGGTTTCTGATAGTGTTCTGCTAGCTTGGCCGTTGAAAGCGGTAACCAAAAATTCAAAGGAAATGCGAGAAACTGCTATTTAACGAAGACAAAATTGGAAAATGACAGATAAGAAATATCTGATTACGGAATATGTTTGGAAAAATAATGCTCTAATTTTGTTCCTTATTTTCAAATTTAACGCTTTTCATATTTTTGTGGTATTTCTCAATATATTCTATTGAGACTATCAACCTACAGACTTTCTATTGACCCCTGTATATCTCCGACATAAGAAAAGCGTTAAATTTGAAAATGAGGTACGAAACTAGAGCATTATTTTTTCAAACATATTCCTTAATCAGATATTCCTTATCTGTCATTTTCCAATTTTGGTTCTGCTAGCTTTACCGTGAAAAAAACTGAAATTTCACGAAAATCCGAGTAGCTGGAGTCTCCTTTATTTGTTTGGATAGGAGTACTTAATTAGTACTAAATTAATTATGGCACATTCATTCCTTCAAATACTTTTTTATTAAGACGTGGGTTCTGCAGGCTTAACGTAAAGCTAGGAGAAACCAGAGATTTCTCGGTACACAAAAGAGTATCAAATTCTTAAATAAGGTACAAAATTAGTACTGAATGAGTGCTTAATTATGACAATGCACTTTTTCAAATATATTTATTTTAAAAGGGTTCTGCTAACTTAACGTTAAAATAGCTGAATCCCGTGTTTTTTCGGTATGCAAAAGACCATTGAATATTTAAATAAGGTACGGAATTAGTACAAAATTATTGCTAAACTATGGCCATAATTTTTTTTGGATATCTGAAGGTGGTCAGATATCTCATATCCCTTAGGTGTCTTATAGTGTTCCGCGTGCTTAACCTTTGATAGGGGTAACCAAAATTTAAAGAAAATGTGAGAAACTGCTATTTACCGAAGACATTTAAATAAGAGTAAAGGTCTGTTTACGCTGGCTGGTAACTTAAACTTAATCCTATATATATAATATATATAGAATTAGATTTTTAGTGTTATGGCTTATAATCAGACTAAAGAATGCGTTAACTTATTAATTATTATTATTATTAATAAGTAAACGGATTCTTTAGTCTCAGTATAAATAATATTCCTAGAAATCCATGTTTCAATTTTTAAGTTAAGGGTTAAGTTAAAGTTACCAGCCAGAATAAACCAGCCTTAAGTTATGTGGCATTCCCCAATATATTGTATTAATACTATCAACCTACAGATTTTCTATTGACCCCTGCATAAATCCGAAATAAGAAATGCGTTAAATTTGAAAATAAGGTACTAAAGTAGTGCATAATTTTTCCAAACATATTCCGTAATCAGATAACTCTTATCTGTCATTTTCCAATTTTTTCGGCATAAAAAAGAGTATGAAATTTTTAAATAACGTACAAAGCTAGTACTAAATAAGAACTAAATTATGGCAATGAACTTTTTTCATATAGATTTATATTAACAGGTGGGCTCTGCTAGCTTCACGTAATGCTAGCAGAACCAAGTCATTTCTCGGTATACAAAAAAGTATCAAATTCTTAAATAAAGTACAAAATTATTACTAAATAAGTACTAAATTATGGCAATGAACAGTTTTTAAATAGCTTTATATTAACCTGTGGGTTCTGCTGGCTTAACGTTGAAATAGCTGAACGTAGTTTTTTCCTGGTATACAAAAGAATAGAAATTTTTAAATAAGGTACGAAATTAGTAAAAAATAAGAACTAAATTATGGCCGCAAATTTTTTTGTAAATCTGAAGGTGGTCAGATATCTCATATCCCTTAGGTTTCTGATAGTGTTCTGCTAGCTTGGCCGTTGAAAGCGGTAACCAAAAATTCAAAGGAAATGCGAGAAACTGCTATTTAACGAAGACAAAATTGGAAAATGACAGATAAGAAATATCTGATTACGGAATATGTTTGGAAAAATAATGCTCTAATTTTGTTCCTTATTTTCAAATTTAACGCTTTTCATATTTTTGTGGTATTTCTCAATATATTCTATTGAGACTATCAACCTACAGACTTTCTATTGACCCCTGTATATCTCCGACATAAGAAAAGCGTTAAATTTGAAAATGAGGTACGAAACTAGAGCATTATTTTTTCAAACATATTCCTTAATCAGATATTCCTTATCTGTCATTTTCCAATTTTGGTTCTGCTAGCTTTACCGTGAAAAAAACTGAAATTTCACGAAAATCCGAGTAGCTGGAGTCTCCTTTATTTGTTTGGATAGGAGTACTTAATTAGTACTAAATTAATTATGGCACATTCATTCCTTCAAATACTTTTTTATTAAGACGTGGGTTCTGCAGGCTTAACGTAAAGCTAGGAGAAACCAGAGATTTCTCGGTACACAAAAGAGTATCAAATTCTTAAATAAGGTACAAAATTAGTACTGAATGAGTGCTTAATTATGACAATGCACTTTTTCAAATATATTTATTTTAAAAGGGTTCTGCTAACTTAACGTTAAAATAGCTGAATCCCGTGTTTTTTCGGTATGCAAAAGACCATTGAATATTTAAATAAGGTACGGAATTAGTACAAAATTATTGCTAAACTATGGCCATAATTTTTTTTGGATATCTGAAGGTGGTCAGATATCTCATATCCCTTAGGTGTCTTATAGTGTTCCGCGTGCTTAACCGTTGAAAGGGGTAACCAAAATTTAAAGAAAATGTGAGAAACTGCTATTTACCGAAGACATTTAAATAAGAGTAAAGGTCTGTTTACGCTGGCTGGTAACTTAAACTTAATCCTATATATATAATATATATAGAATTAGATTTTTAGTGTTATGGCTTATAATCAGACTAAAGAATGCGTTAACTTATTAATTATTATTATTATTAATAAGTAAACGGATTCTTTAGTCTCAGTATAAATAATATTCCTAGAAATCCATGTTTCAATTTTTAAGTTAAGGGTTAAGTTAAAGTTACCAGCCAGAATAAACCAGCCTTAAGTTTTGTGGCATTCCCCAATATATTGTATTAATACTATCAACCTACAGATTTTCTATTGACCCCTGCATAAATCCGAAATAAGAAATGCGTTAAATTTGAAATTAAGGTACAAAAGTAGTGCATAATTTTTCCAAACATATTCCGTAATCAGATAACTCTTATCTGTCATTTTCCAATTTTGGTTATGCTAGCTTTACCGTAAAAGGAAAACTGAAATTTCACAGAAATCCGAATAGCTGCAGTCCCTTTTATTGGTTTGGATAGGAGTACTAAATTAGTTCGATATTATGGCACATTAATTTCTTCAAATTCGCGGTATACATAAGACTATAAAATTTCAAAATAAGGTACAAAATCATAGCACATTCATTTCATCCAATACTTTTATATTAAGAGGTGGGTTCTGCTAGCTGTTTTCTTGGTATACAAAAGAGTATCATATTTTGAAATGGGGTACAAAATTAGTACTAAATTATGGCATATTATTTTCTTCAAATACTTTTATATTAAGATTTGGGTTCTGCTATAGCTTTATGTTTAGCTAGCAGAACCCAAATCCGGTGTTTTCTCGGTATACAAAAGAATATCAAATTTTTAAATAAGGTACAAAATTAGTACTAAATAAGTATTAAATTATGGCAATGAAATTTTTTCAAAAAGCTGCTAGTTCTGCTTGCTTTACCGAGGTAGTCGACTCCTTAAGTTTTCTTTCGATGTAATCAGCCGCTGTCATCAGAATCTTTGTTTTACTGCAATCCGTCATGTGTTCTCCATGAATTGTACATACATGTTCTGCTATTTTGGATTTCTGTACCTATGTCTCTATTTCTTAAGTTGTTCTTATAATCCGACTTTCTTACTTCAGGGTTGCGTTCGAATATTAACTCCGTAGAGTAATATTTACTCCTTGCGTTCGAAAACTGAAAGGTTGGGTAAATTTCACTCCATGACTGTCGTTCGAAATGTCAGAGTATTTGACTCCGAGTTCATTTTACTCCTGTCAAAATTGACATAACTCATGGGACCGAAATTTTAGTATCTTTACTCACTGTTTTATGAATGTTCTGTGAGGTAATTCAAAAGTTTTAATACTGCTCACAATATATACCTATTTATGATTAGTATTACATATATGCGAAGAAAACAATAATAATAGGTTCTTTTTTAAACCAACATAACCTATTTTCCAATATTGGCACCTTCTGTCACTGTCAGAGTAAACTTCAGAGTAAATCTGTCAAACCTTCAAAAACTCTACTCTACTCCGTGGACTTAATTTTCGAACACAACCCTAGTGTTCTCGATGTTTCTCCTGTATACGATTGACCACAAATACTATTATTAGAAATATTACACAGTTTTTCGATTTTTGTTCGTCATTAATGGGTTTTGTTTTTGTTAATAAAGACCTAAGATCATTTCGGTTCTTATATTGAACCTAGAACCGACTCTCCTGTTTTTTTTTCCGAAAGGTCATGAACATAAGGCATCACAGTAAACATGTTGGGTTGATATTCTTGTTGATTATCCTGCTGTACTTGAATATTCGTTATTTTGTTAGAAGCTCTTCAATCTAAATTCATGATTGATTGTATTTATGAATTGACTCCGTTATCCACAATCTTCAAGAAACTTTTTGATGAAATCAATTTCATTATTTCGAATTTCAAGGGTAGACCAAATTTGGTTAGCCCTATCATATAGTTTTTTAATAACACTTCTTTTCACACTAAGTTGATGGTTCGAATAGGAATCCAAATATCAATTTGTATGTTTCTACTTTCTGGAGACACTTGTTTCGAGTAGGTTCAAACACAATTGTATATTAGGGTTATCTCTATCAAATACATTCTCTTCTTCTTCTTCCGTAGGTTAAACATTTCTTCCGCAGCATAGTAAAAAAAGCATAAGATATCATGAACCAAAATGGATAGAATTCGTAACACCGTGAACATACAATCACTGGAAAAAATGTTGGACAATGCCGGCAGGTTACCTACATAAACTCCTGTAGAGGGCATGAAGATAACTTGGGAAAAATATCTATGATATATCTTGGCATTTTCAATATCAGCAAAGAATAAAATTATATTATATGGATATGGAAAATAGCGACCACGAAATGAGGGGATTGGTTGCAGTTTCAGATGTATATAATTTCGTGGAGAACCTCGCACATGTAGTCACACATAATTATATATAATAATAAACTGACTGACAAAGAAACACCCAGAAGGAGCTGTCTAAATTTTAATTTTTTTTGGTATAACATATATAGTATAGCAAGGAGTAAATTATTGAAACTTGAAGAAAAAAAAAGGGTTTACAATTATTTTCAATAAATTTGTTAATAATGTGTGTTTGTTCACCGCGGTTATTTATACACTCCCCAACACGTCTTGGCATTGATGCAATAAGATGGTCTATTTCTTCTTTAGGGATACTATCCCAAGCTACCTGTAGTTCATGTATCAGAGCCGCCAAAGTCCGTGGGGGCTAGGGTGAATTTCCAAGCCTTCTACCCATGATGTGCCAAATATGCTCTATGGGCCAAATATCGGGGTATCTGGGTGGCCATGGCAAAATATTCACATGGGTCACATCAAAAAAGTTTAAACTAACTCTGGCAACATGAGGTCAAGCATTATCTTGCTGAGATATTGGATTCTCGAGCCGGTTGAGGTAAGGAAGAACATATAGCTCCACTATTTCTTGAAGGTAACGCAGCGCTTCATTTTACCTCGAATAAACACTAAAGTTGACCTACTAGCATGTGCAATAGCACCCCATACCATAACGCCTACGGCGTACATGACGCTCAATATCAAACTGAGGTTCACGTCTTTCTCCCCGACGTCGTCTAACCCTTCTTTGGCCATCACCCAAGGAGAATCGAGATTCATCAGAAAAGACGACCTGATGCCATTTCACATTCCAATGTTGACGTTCTCTGCACCAGTGTAATCGTTGCCGCCGATGCTCAACCGTCAGAGATAATACAAGATGGGGTTGAAATGCTGCAGTCCAAAAGCCTTATCCGGCGGTAAACCGTTCGGACAGTAACAGGATGACCTTGTTCTCCTGACCACTCATCAGCCAAAGATCGAGTTGTCGCAAATCGGTCTCTAATAGCCATAGTCTTAGATATCTATCTTGAACATCATTCGTGCCCCTTCGACGTCTCTTCTTCGATTTTGGGCCTCACCAAACCACGCTTGACAAAATCTCATAACAGTAGTTGGATTTTTGTTCGTACGGTTAGCGATTTCTCAAAATGACAACCCCGCCTCCCGTAGACCAGTAATTCGACATCCTTCAAATTCACTCAGCTAGCGATACATTCCGCGTACACGTGCTCTAGGCATTTTAACAACATCTAAACATCGATTTTGGAGGTCCTCGAACAGCTGGTTTGTTGTAAAATTTAAAGCATTTTCAAAAAACGACTACAATAATATGTAAGTAACAAAAAATATTCACATGAAAAAACCTTCACGACTTCTTCTCCGAATTTCAATCATTTACTCCTTGCTTAAATTAAAATTTAAACTGCTCCTTCTGTGTTTTGCAGTTTCTTTGTCAGTTAGTACATAAAGAAAATCAGTTTCCTGTGAACATGCATTATTCTCGGCATGATCAATTCCGAAATTGTCGTTCATTCCTGAAACTCGCAAACACCAATGCTGCTACTGATGCATTATTCAGAAAGAATGAGCCACAAGACTGTGAATGATACGGAACGGCCATCGGGGTCACGAATATCATGAATTAATTAATGATCAGACTCATCTATTTTACAGAGGACTCATTCCTACGGTTGCCCAGTAACTATAAATAAATTGCATGGGTCCATGAGAAAAACAATCATTCTAGAGATTATGTTGAAGATGCACTTTATAAACTATTTGAATCTTAGTAATTCTTAAAAAACACTGACGTGAAGTCAGGAGATTTTGCGCGCGTGTTTCATTGTCTATTCACGCCTCACACTAAGTCGATCGAGCTGAAATTCGGTACTCGATTGAAAAATGGTGGTAAAATTTCAGAAATATTGGATGGATACTTACTTTCGGTAATTGTTTACAAATAGAGTGATTTGGCTATTGTGTTCGGACATTGGATACGTTGAACTGTTCTTCTACGGGAATTAAAAGGTGAATACAAAATTAGACTTGTAATAATTATTTTTGGTACGTTTGTTTAAATTTTCTCAAAAGTTGTAATTTGGCCCCCTCACATTGGTTGTATGCGAACGTGCCGTGTATGTTCTGCGATACCATTAATTAAAATGACAGACCTGGAGAGCCATGGGTACTCAGGGGGTCACATAACCATCACTTGATCTCAAGATACCAAATTTCACTAACTTAAGAACAAATAATATTTTTGTTATCCTGTGCGCGTTTCATTCATTCCATAGTTGGACATGTATAGACAAATAAATAAGAAAATTAAGTAATAGTTGCTACGTACATGTTAAATTATATTAGAATAATAGGGAATTAGCACTTTACACGTTTTCATGCTAATTCCCTAATATCCTAATAAATAAATAAGATGTCCTATATTGTATCGTTGAAGTTTGTCACTCCTATATTTTAAATAAAACCTAAAAAACAAAGTGGGGGGCCACATTACCACCTTTTCCTCTATTTGTGTGGGCTTTCTACTCGGAAACCGTTTTTTCCGATTATGCACTCGATTGTGAAATGGCGGCTCGAAAGAGTGTGCGGAATTTCAGCGGATTCGAAGAAAAAAATTGTTTCATTTTTGTTCTAGTGTGACTTTATTAACGTAATTCCGCCAAAATTTGTGGGTTGCCATTCTTTAATTAATTATCAAGTATAAATTGACTATGATCTGTATTCTTTGAGCTATTGAGGAAATAACAACGATATTTCAGATGGGTATAACTCCAAAACCGTTTGGCCTATTAACGAACCCATCTATTGCATTCGGGTGAGCAAACTACCATGAAAATTTTAAATTGCAATCTACTTTCGTTCGAAAGTTATCATTCTAACGGTCACCCATCCACATTCTGAACTTACCCAACACTACATGGTTTCCGATATTTTTTCAACAAAATTGAACCGTTTGTGCTCAAATTTGGATCTTGGCTGTAGAATTAGGTATTGAAGACTCTCGCGAAATTCAGCAATAATGGATTGACAGTTTCAGAAATACCGAATATTTTTAAAATTTTTTTTTTATTTTCTAGGAGTACGATCCTCACTAAATTTCGAATAATTCTTTGTGTCGGGATTCCACAACTAGTTACCAAGTTATTATTTCAGTGATTGGGAATACCAAATTTCAATCTAGAAGCCGTTTGGCCTATTATGCCCATTAACGATCTTAACCGTCGCATTCGGATGCGTGACCTACCATGAAAATTTCAAGTCACAATATCTCTCCGTTCGAAAGTATCCAGTCGAACTTAATCGGTTGACACCATTTTCGGTAAAAACATCGAATATTACAGACATTTTGGCAAAATGATAGCACGCTGTTCCCTAGAACATGAGCGCAAAAATCAATATTCTCGTTTACAAGATTAATTCCACTGAAATGATGGTTGGTTGAAACTATGAACTTTATATACAGGTGGGCCATGGTCGATGGTATCTTAGACGTCTTGTGAGAACGGGACATACGATTTTATTAGAAATTTGGTTCCTTTGCTAGGAACCATAGTTCCACCGATCTATAATATTTTCAGCGATGCGGTGTTGCCACTTATATCAAAAAGTACTATCAACTTTGATATTTCAAATGGAACACCCTGTATATTATTGCTTCATTTGATCCACCACAGCCTCCTGATTGATTCAGTATCACTTCATCATTCCCATCTTTAGCAGTTTTCAAATTATTAATTGATTTACTTCCTTTTTGCGAGCGTTTTCCACAAGGAACAGCGTGTTATCATTCTGCCACAATTTTTTTTCGAAAATGGTCTCAATCAATTGGGTTCGACTCCCTGCAGAAGAATTTCACGTCAAATTCAATTCTGTCCGTCTGGTCCGGAGTTAGAGGATTGAGAAGGATGAGTGCGTTAACGGGCAAAATCCACCGAAAGGTTTTAGAGTTATGGCCCTTTTTACTTAAAACATTTTTTTATGAATATTTTTGGAACCGATCACTCGATCTACCTGAAATGTATTATCAAATTATAGAATCATGACCTTTATATGCATAAGAAGTTTTGAATAGATCGTGGTGCCCTAGAGTGGCAAAAAAAAATTTTAAAATTTTAAAATTTTGTTTCCAACATAAATCGAAAAATACTGATCTGATTGAATTGAAACTCAGTAGATAGATACAAAGAACGAAGCAAACACTTTTTCAAAATCACGTGGGATTTAAAAATTTTGCTTGAAATTCCGAAACCGATTCTTTTTAAGTTCATACCGACCCTTCCTAGTATTTTCCGATATGTGCATGTGCAGATGTGAAGTGTTTCAAATGCTGAAGTTTTCGTCTGAGAGAATTGGGGTTTTGGGGTGGAGGATGCTATTCCTCCATGGAATCACCTGGAGAGGTTCTGCGCATGAGCGGAATCAAGATGCGATATCTCCTGAACTACTAGTGGGTTTGGAAAATAGGCGTAAGCAATTGCGTTCCCAACGGGGGTCATATAACCACATGTTTTCGTTATTTCGATCTACGTTGAAACAGATAGCTGATAGTTAACTGATAGCCAGATTTGTTAAATGACCTTGAAAACATATAAAAAGCATCGAAGTGAAGTCAGTACTTTTGGGCGCGCGTGTTCACGTTGGCTAATTTGAATTGAATGATGAGGATTCCAAGCTCATCCAATCATTCAGGGTCAATTTTTGAAGATGACCATGTTAGAGAATTAGTTTCTCCTAATCTCATGCTCTCCTATTAAAATGTGTGAAATTAATATCGGAAACTATACTATTTTACATTTGCTTACGACTTGCATTTATCGAATTTATCAACTGTTCGCATTTTTGATTAGTTGTGGAATTTTGATAATCCTTGTATAAATTTTCTGCTTTAACTGGCCAACCGGGAATGTACTCTTGACGGAAACCACTCAGAATTATTTTTTAACAGAGCTTTTACAACACCAACAAATTCAGATTAATTTTCATAAGTTGGTCGAAACCATCATACGTCACTATCAACTTTTTTCGCGAATTGAACCAACAGGCCTTCAGGAAATTGCAACGGGGATTATTTTAACAGGAAGCAAATTGAACCACATTACCTTTAGTTAAAAACATGGGCCATACGCTGACAATGCGGAAAAACACCTAGAATTTTACCGTACTGAAAGAGGTTTAGAGGATGAATCACAGGAAACCATGCATAGATCAGGATTATAGCCTCTATTCCATCTTAAAGAATGGAAAGAAGGTGTTTCTTTTGCATTGAAAATAAAAAAATAATCGTTGTCTTCCATCCAATCGGACAAAGCTATACCATTTCTATCATTAACATCATAACCCAACATAACATGATGCGAATTAAAACCTCCGCAGTAAATTGATGGATTATTAACATTTATAGTGAAATTTCTTGGCTAAATATTATTTGGAGGTTCATAAATGTTGGTGACAGAAATGTCACAAAATTTGAAGGAAATGAAGGAAACTGCTTCAATGTCACCTTCCCTAATTAACTCAACATTATGAGCAGATGAATTTTTGACATAACAAGCTGAACCATAAATTCGACTAATACATAAATAATCAACTAATACATAACCTTTCAAAAGTCCCCTCTCACGAAGATTTTCTTCTGTTGCTGTAGGGGTCTCTTGAAGAAGAATCCTTTCTGCACCATGCTGGTCCGCTAATTTTTCAAGGTAATCGCACTTGGCCTTTGAAATCCCTTCAATATATAAATTTAACATTGAAACCTTGATGCTGCTCTTTTTCCGGGAGGGTTTTTGGAACCTAGTTCGACAATATAAGCGATGATATTTTGGAACTTCAGATGTTCAACGACTGCTACAGGATCATAATGAAGGGCAATCATCTCCCATAGATTGAAGCTATGAAAATGCCAAACTGCTAATTTCTCTGACGACAGACGTTCCAACCAACATTAGTGGGGAAACATTCAGGTGATTGAATTATTGAATGATGAAGTTCAAAATGTTATCACTATTCAGAGTTTCCAACAAGAACTGCATCAATCGCTGTCTCGAAATACAAATGTCGGACGTTCCTGGAATTTTGTACGTGATCAACTTTCGAAAGCGCAGGTCTCTCTAATATATTCGGTATTCTGGATATATCAAGAACGCACACCTACCTAATTCCTAATTTCAGATGGAACACCCTGAATACTTTTACATTTTTGGAACGTCCAATGAAGTTCAGTTTGATTATATCTAGAACGGTACGCCTATGTTCAGTAGTTTTTGAGTTATTGTTTTTTTTTCGTAAAACTGAGAAATCGAGAGAGTCCCCCATTTGCGAAATTCTACTTTATGGTATTGAAATAACTGAATCTGCCATATGGACGGTATCCCTTCATACTAGACCAAAAAAATTACCATTTCGAATGAAACTGTACTAGGTACCATTAGAATCTTTATCCGAAATACTTTGCCGGATTAGGGCAGAAATACCTTGTACAGTTAGAGACTTGGCTCTTCATGAGATCTGATATATTTTATCTGCGAAAGCTTCTTGTCAGTATAAGCGACCAATTTTACATCAATTACTTTTGGCGGGAATTAATTTTTGCGCGTATGTTATGGGGAATATCGCGTTATCATTTTTTAATGGGGATAATTGGCCCAACGGTTTCCGAGTAATAATTTTGTTTTCAACCAATACAGTACCGAACGAATTGAGTCTTGGTGAATAGTTGTAGAATATAAAAAATATTTTGTATGTTACGATAACCTGAAAACAGAAAGAGATAGCGACATAAAGTTTGTAGGTTAGGTTGTGCATCTAAAAGTGACATTTGAGTTTTTTTATAGGCATAATTAGCTAAACGGTTCTGGGGTTATACCCATATGAAATTTCGTTCTTATTCCCTCAATAACCCGAAAAATACAGAACCGATTAAATTCAAGCATGCTTATTAGTTGTAGAATGCGAGCAGAAAAATTCTTGCAAAATTTCGTGAGGATCGTAAACCTACAAAAATTTTTAAAGGAACATTGAGATTTATTGAAAAAAATTCTATATATCAGTAACTATTCATCCGACATCGCTGAAAATTTGCGAGAGCCTTCAGAACCATGACTCTACTGCAGAAAGTTCTAACTTTGAAGACGATCAGATATATATTGTTGGAGATTCGAGCAGCCTTGTGTGAGTTCAGTAGATGGATGGGTGACCGTTGCCTCGATAACGTTCGAACGAAAGGAGATAGGGACTTGCAATTTTCAGGGTATGTTCCGTATCCGAATGGGAGAGTTAAGCTCGTTTACGGGCATAATGGGTCCAACGGTTCCGGAGTTATACCCACCCGGAATATATTTTCCTAGAAAACTCAAAAAATATAGACTCGATCGAATTGAAGCTTGTTAACCAGTTGTAGAATATCGATATAAATTTTGTAAGAACCGTACCCCTAAAAAATAAAAAAAAAATCACGAAAAAGAAAATTTGTTCAAGCACTGACGTGAAGTCAGGAGTTCTTGTGCGCTCTATGGTCCATTCTCCTATATTGGAAACTCTTAATCGAATTTACCATGGTGAATTCTATTGTCTGTTCTCCTGTATTGGTCTTAATCGAATTTACCATGGTAAATTCGATTGAGGGTGTCCAATACAAAATAATGCACAATGGAACATACGCGCAAAATCTCCTGACTCCTCGTCAATGCTTGAACCAATTTTTTTTTCCTTTTTTGATCATCCATTTTCTATCTGTGCCTTCCTTATTTTTTATCATAGTCGGATAATACAGGGTTCCTATAAGCTCTATGACAAGCTTTGGCAGATGATAACTGTGCTTATTCTGAATAGCTTACCTTTCCTCGTTAACCGGATATTTAATATACAGAAATACAATATATATATAATATAACAGAAAACAATAATACAATCAACAAACATAAAGATAAAAATCTCTTCTAGGAAATGCATTCGATAAAACTCCGGACACATTAAAATCGGGTATATATAAAATTAGATGTTTAGATTGCAACAAGTGTTACGTTGGGCAAACAACCAAAACCATTTTCACACGGTATAAAGACCATACGGCACACATTCGGAACAACAACATCGATAAATCTTCTGTTGCAAATCATGTTTCAACAACTGACCACTCAATTTCAGAAAATTCCGTCAAATTGTTGAAAAATTCCAATAAAGTGTACTTAGGAACACTTGCACTAAGATTTGCAGGACTTCGGAAATTTCACCAGTTTAATTAGGTACATTTTCAGACTCGCAACCATGTTACAGATTTCTCAATATTTTTGTTGTTTGTATACTCATCCTAGCATATACAGGGTGTTTCACGAATGATTGTACAGGCTTTCAGTGCAGATGCAGGACATTTATTTTGGTGAGTCTAAATTAGTTTTCGAAATGTACCCTAACTATATTCGTTTAAGAGATACAGGATATTTTATGTATTTAATAAAAAACTTTCAATCAGCATAACTCTCGAACGCCTGCTTGGATCTTCATGAAAATTTCAGGGAATCAGAAAAGGCCTATGCCTAATATTAGCTCATAATGATTACTTAATAGCGCAGGTCCGGACTGAGAAAATTATTTTCTGTATACCACATATTGTAAAATACCCTGTACATCAAATTTTCATAATCTACACTAAATATTCTTTCAAACAAGCCTACTAGCAATAATTGCACACTTCGCGTCACTATTTTATGAACCATTGAATATCTGGAATTTTCCATTCATAATAAACAGGGACCTGTGTGGCTCCGGATAATGCGTTAATACATATTGAATGAATTAAATTCCTCAGTATCATAACTTCAGGAATATGGTGTATCTTATTCCACCCAATACAAAAATTCAGGGCTTCGCCTTCAGATTATCCAAAAGAACATACAATGAGGTGAACTGTGGCTAATTTCCAATAACTTAAAAAGATACACGGTGAAATATTCGTTGATTTTAACCATCAACGATATTCCGCGTGAGCGGAGCTAGGTCACATCATCGCTCAGTGTTACCCCAAAGAGGAAAGCGTCATTCAAGGGCATACATGAACCGCGGTTTCATGATAGTAACCAATCATCAGCTTGGCTTAGCCACAATGAATGTACAACCGAAGGAGTTCTAGGAAACTGAATTCCATCCGTTGCGAACTGATAGGGAGGAAATTCCACCAGCGGTACCTATGTATGTAAATCCTTACGATCTTTGGCCCTCTGACCCAGGTGCCACTGGTGGGATTTTCTCCCTACCAGTTCGCAACGGATAGAATTAGGTTTCCTAGAACACCTTCGGTTGTTCATTCATTGTGGCTAAGCCAGGCTGATGATTGATAACAACCATGAAACTACGGTTCGTGTCTGCCCTTGAATGACGCTTTTCTCTTTGGGGAACACTAGGTGATAAGGCGACCCAGCTCAGTTTACGCGGAATATTTGTTGATGGCTAAAATAAACGAAATAACCACTAATTTCTAAGGGAAGGTTTAGTAAGTAATTCCGCAAAAAGGAGCAGACAAAAATAATTCTGCTGCTACCTGCCGACACGTGTTTCTGCTAGTTGGCTTCTTCAGGACAGGAAATCTTAGACACCAAGGAGAATATGGAAATAACACTACAAATAGGTGGCACCACAACAGGTACGAGCAACCAATTTGTGCCTTCAGCTCTAGGATCTCCAGTTTGGAGGTAAACAATAGCATTGAGACGGAGCAAGCATAACCAAGCCGCCGCTTCTCTTGTGGTGTCACCTATTTTCAGTTCCATTTCCATCTTTTCCTTGGTTTTTTGGTTGCTCTGTATTGAAGAAGCCCACCAGCAGAAACACAGGTTGATAGGTACCAGCAGAATGATTTTCCTCTGCTCCTTTCTGCGGAGTTATTAACTGAACCTTCCCATTGAAATATACTTCTTCACACTATCCCCATTTTATATCCCCGGGTTGAGGTCGCATCTCGCAATCCATTGTTTACCTCCGAATTTGATATCCTAGAGCTGAAGGCACAAATTGGTTACTCACTCGAGTTGTGGTGTGCTCTAGGTTTAGTTTTATTTCCATCTTTACCTTGGTTACCGTGTCCTGAAGAAGCCAACTAGCAGAAACACGTGTCGGTAGGTACCAGCAGAATGATTTTCTGCTGTGCTCTCTTTTGCGGAATTAACCATTAAACATTCCCATTGAAATATAATTCTCCGCACTATCCATAGGTCTATGTTGTTCGCTTATTTAAGCCTATTTATCAAACCTCAGCTTCTACGACTTTGGAGGGTACCCTAGTTTGATACACAGATCTGCACCTATTTAAGGGGGTTGAAGGCTGAAAATAGTAGACAGTCTGCATACCAAATTTCAGATTTCTAGGACTCTGAATATACCCTAGGCCCTAGAGGCTTTGATGAGTCAGTCAGTCGGTTCTTTCAGTTAATAACAAGAGTAAGACAAATGAATCTCATGCGCCCACGAAATACATCTCATCCTGAAAGTTTGGTTACTCAAGTGATATCCAGATCGAAACCATGAAAGTTTGAAAATAGTTCGAAACGTTTCGAGTAAACATAGGTAGAGCCGTGCTTCATACTATGACCCCGTATTAATGCAGTAATGCTCAATCTAAGATGTTTATTTGTAGAATATAGATCATTAATCAACGAATTATCAAAATGAAAAATGGTAGAATTTGTAGAACATCGTGACATTTATGTATAGACAGAAATACTGAGAGTTGGTGTGTTCCAAATTGGAAATGAAAGGATGCATTCAAAATGTTAACGCTCCACTGATCTCTTATAAGAATAACTCATGGATCGAACATTTTCTAGCCTAAGTAAAAAACACTATATTTTCGCAAAATTAATGTATACTCCAGGACATTATTTCCATCATGAGTGATATAATAAGTACAATGTTCCTATAAGAGCTCGATAACATGTGTTGAATCCTTAATATTTTATCAGGATAATCCGGCTCAAAGGACCAAATGTTGGATCCTGATTATTTCATCAGGAGAATGTTGTTTCGAAAGACCATAATATTTGCACCCTGATTGTTCTATTAGAGCGATCACTAAATTGTTACTTGCAATAAGATAATAATTACAACGATAGGTGAAGTGAAGTGAAGTGGTGAATTATTTGAACGCATTTTGAACGAAAAATAAACTGTATTTTCTTGTTACCGACACTCCGATAACGACAATAAAAATAGTATTGTAATAAAAATAGTATTGTGTATGATTGTAAAAAAATAGGTAATGTTTGGAGAACTTAGGGAATAAGTAGTAGTAGTAGATTCTTCCATTGTAAATACCAGATAGAAGGAAAATAGGAGGTTCCTTCATCTGGGTAATAACGAGGGAAATATTACCATTGATTGGGGTTTTGATCTTAAAACCACCCTGATAGGTAGCAACCATACTATCATTTGTCGGATTTGAATAGAGTGGGAATAAATCCGAAATTTGGTATGCAATTACCAATGAGGGCACTTCTAGGATGTGGGCAGCAATTTTAAGTGCTATTCATGCAATTTGACCAATGTCTTTGTGACATGGGGCATTGCCTATCTGGAATGATGTGTAGTATTCAGAAATTATCCATTTTCCTCTCTCAAAATAGTCAACAAACAAACAAAATACCATGCGCATCCCAAAATACTGCCGCCATAACCTTGCCAGCCGACTCTTCTATTTTGGTCGCGTTGGAATGCTTCCACCGGCCTCTAATAACACAGCTAATAACCGCGTTGTCTCTTTGAGTACTTACAATGCTTTCTCAACGTACGAAATGAATTATTTTACAACTTTTTACGAAAACACCAAAGTTGAAACAAGCAGTTATAGCTTGAGAACGAACTCATGATCCGACTGTACTGAAATTTGACACATAATCTTCTAAAGGATGGCGTTATCGAATACTTTGATGGATTTTGCATTTGTGGCGCCATCTATGTGCTAGACCTAAATCTTTTTGTTCATTGTTCTACGTATTCAATCTAAATCCATTATGTTGAGGAAGAGCTGGTATATTTATATCAATATAAAACGCTGTGCTTACTATAAACGGATGGTCAATAGTCTATTTTAGGTGAATTGATGACATGACAGGTGAATTGATGACCCGACGTGTTATATCAACTCAGTACTCCACCCCACAAACAGTTTTTCCTCGAATATATTACTACTTTACATCAACCGTGTATTCATCAAGCTTCTTAGCTGACGTATTCGTTATTTCGTAGAATTTCAACGATATTTCATTCAAAAATTCATAATACCACCGAGAATTCGCCAACTAATGAAGTGATGGAAAAAGTAAAAACTTAATTTCCCTGGTGTAAAAGTGACAGCCCGGTTGATTAAATTCTCGTTGAATTGAACAGGATAAACGGATCTGCATTTTAAACGTTGGTGGTTTGGAGAAAGGTATTTTGGACGTAAATGAAAAATTGGTTCATTTAATATAGAAGCAGTGCGGAAATATAGCCTCATCCTGCAGGGTAATCTATTATTGAGGCGAATCAAATGAGAAGATTTAAATATGCAAGAAAATATTTTTCAGCAAGAGATCTGTTCCTATTCATGTAAAAATTGGTTGAATCGAATACGATTTTATAACGACAAAGGAGTAATCACACATATAGGGCAGTTTGTAGGTATCTGTATAATTAGCGGAAATTTGAGTAGTTACACCTGAGGTATATTAAATTAGTAAATACATTACAATGAAAAGGCACAAATAAAGTCAAAAATTTTCACAATTCCAACTAACATTTAATGTTTCACTACCAAGGTTTCGGGGACAATAATTACACCCCATCTTCAGGTCACTTGGCTACAAGAGAATATCACAATTATAAAACAAAAATTTGTGATAACATTGTACGATTAATATTCACAATACAAGTTACAATGCCAATATCAAACCAATACTGCTTAAAAAACAACAGCAACCCCAACCATGTACATGAGAGAAGGTTCAAATCACAAATTATTTTTCTTAAAGGGATATCAAATATGGTGTCTGTCAAATATTCAAAACTACGTCTAATTCATCAAATACAATGAATGAACAGAAATATCACATCAAAACAAAAGAAGAAAAAATTTTTTTTTGTGCCTTTTCATTGTAAAAATTGAACTCACATTTATTATCGCTTCAATCATAGTAATTACATGTTGCATGACCGCGATAGCAATTGCGTTTGTAGATATAAGAGTATAATAGAAAGTATAACAGGGGTTTGTTTCTACGTATCGAAACCATAAGCTGATTTTGCATCTTAATTTTACAATCATACTTTAATTATTAAGAATATATTATATAAGTTTAGTGATCCCCGAAACCACTATAATAATTTTTTTGGTTGATATTCAGGGTGCAATAGTGACAAATCAGCCCGTTGATAAGGGTAGTTCAACTAACGATTTTCCGAAAAATATTGCTGACTAGGCGTCACCAGTGAAGACATTTAATTGAAATCAAACCAGATTTCGTTTACGGAAATGAAATAAAACATATTCCAACTATATCATTTTTTGATTAGGTTAATAAATATATAATGGGATGAGTGTTTTCAGATGTAGCACAGGTACAAGTTGTGGATGGGGAATAAACTATGTAATGCACTAGTTGTGATCGTTGATATAATTATAGTTGCCTAATTGCCACCGCAGACATCTAAGAAAAAATCAACAGTCATCCACATTACTCATTGTTTATTCAAGTAGCATTTAATTAATGTGGGTTTCTACATTTACACATTGGAATAAATAGAACACTGTATGTTAATATGTACAGGTTTATTCACACAACACTACGAAAATGGTCTGAGATGGAAATACAATTCCTTAACGATTCCACTGATTCCCTACAACCTCGTCACACGTCAAACGTGCTCGGTTGCCCAA
This sequence comes from Halyzia sedecimguttata, assembly GCA_937662695.2. NCBI lineage: Eukaryota > Metazoa > Arthropoda > Insecta > Coleoptera > Coccinellidae > Halyzia > Halyzia sedecimguttata. The sequence continues at coordinate 73,611,339 of OW569411.2, forward strand.
CTCGACCTTCTTCCAATTCGACCACCGGTCAACCCCTAGTACGTTCTTAGCCCTCTCCCTAAGCTAGGTCTGTACCACCACGGTAGTGGTCAAAGCTGATTGGTAGATCCTCTACCTCGTGATACTTTGCTGGATCCAATGTGGTTCCATGAGAGTGATATCTGGAGAATCACCGAGTTCGAAGAACGGCTCAACCCTTCCAAGATTTAGTGGATAGGTTACATGACTATGATAATAGAGATTTCCTGTTCGGATAAAAGTACTCTGCGACTCTAGATGGCCCAAGTGGCTTCAAGGTGCCTCCAGAGTCAATATTCAATATCACAGGTATGTTTGAGGTTTCTTCATTAAAATATATTTTTAATATTTATAAGATTAATGTTCGTAAAATAACCAAAATAGTCATACTACAAGATTCATTTAATCACAGCAGCATTAGGATCAATTTATCTGCCAGTCTTGGAAGTTCTATCTTCTGTAGAAAAATTACTCATATTCAAAGAATCATTAAGGTATATATTCTCACATATTTTCGTACTTTCGTCGTAACGCCCATATAGTGGAGTCAATAATTATGAACGTGATACTTCTTCGAAATGAAAATGTACAACCAACTGAAATCATCGAAACATCTGCTTGGTGTGAAATAACACCGCACTATCTATGCTAATCTGAGACACCACCAAGATTTCTGATATGGTGTGCTTCCATTCTGATGAAATGGAATTTTCCTCATCAACAAACTTCCAACTTCATTCTCGAAGTATTAAACCAATATTTACGGAAAGACCTCATGAATGTGTATTGATCCGAAGTGAAATTGCTTGGATATTGTGATTCAGAAGATGATCTTGTTCGGCTGTATCTATATACTTTGGAGGGTATTAGATTAGAGAAATAGTGAAGCAAAACATGTGACCTGCTATTCGTATTCGAGTTCGAATAGGAAGGTTTAACCTGGAGTTGCCTTCTCCGTCGTCATTTGAACGAATTATCGTGAAATCCGATGAGGAGTAAATGAGAAAATTCGACAATGTATAGTCTGGTTGAAGATTTCCATTTAATTAATTTTCCGAAGAGCTTAACTCATTCAGTAACTCACAATAATAAAATAATTCACTACAGGTTGAAACATATTGCGCTGTGTATCGACCCAAAATACTGGCCTCAAGCCAAATTCTCTAAATTTACATAAGACATATTTAGGTGTAAGAATTAGTTACTTAGAAGATAGAACTGTGTAAATTTCACACAATCCGCCGTATTCACAAAGCATTCAATCTCCGTTAAGTCCTAACTGGGGTCCTTAGTTAAGAATAAATAAGAATCGCAACCTCAGTTTAAGTAAAAATTAACGTGAAACAGGCTTGTTTAAGCACCGTTACATACGTTAACTGAGGTTGCGATTCTTATTTATCCTTAACTGAGAACCTCAGTTAGGACTAAACGGAGATTGAATGCTTTGTGAATACGGCGGTATGTCTATTTATAACCCCATCGAAGTATGACAATAGACGTAACACGTATTTTGAAATCATTGTCTACTATGTGTTTTGGCCACTCTGTTGAACAAGAAAAAAAGCCTCTAGATCATGCTCATTTTCTGCTATCAGTACAGGATGATCTGCATAGCACAATATGTTCATTTCTTTATTCCCCATGTTGTGTCCCTGTAGCCTTCAAACTATACAGTGATTACGTCCATTGCTGTATTAAATAGCAAAGGACTAAAGGGGTCTCCTCATGGGATGTCTTTTTCCATTATTATCGGCTCAGTGGGTACGTTGTTGATATTTGCTTGGACTTTGTTGTTCGTGTAAATGTTCTCTATAGTTTTAATGATGGTATTTTTATTTTGTACTAATTTTAAATTAAACTTAACAACCACATTTCATAAATAATTTTCTAATAATCATTGCATAAACAATGAATAAACTCGATCTGTAACCTACCTTTGCTGTTGGTTCACGGGATATGTATTTTCATACATACCAAATGCACCCTGTTTAAGCTAACTCAGTCGGAGGTTAGGCCCGTAGGCTTCTATGACTCGAGGCTTCCCGCAAGGAGCGAACTCAGAAACTTCAACCATTAAATTTTCTAATATATAATATTCAAATGGAAGGTCCTTACAATGCAGTAATATAATGGGAATGAATGTGGTAATTGTGTGCATACAAAAAAAAAAAATCAAGCCTCAAATAATAATACATTTAAATATAGGGAGGGAAGGACGCTATCATCGGGTTCAACTTATCTTGAAGTTTTTCCAGTGTTTAGGTAGTCGGCCATCAGTCAGATCTTCTGTCGGATCTTATATATCGGAGATATATTCAATTACTTCCAGCCTCTAACTTATCTTCGTTGGTCTTTACTCTCAGTGTCCAGTCCAATATCTTACAATCAATAGAAATGGTTCTATGTAGAACAGAACTCAAGCCAGCGTCCCTTACAAAAAGTAAAGGAACAACAATAATAATACTAATTATCTGTTCTCTTCAGGAGTTCAAGACAGAAAGAACCACCTGCAATTCATAATTAGGATGGTACGCACATTAGCATAATTATACATGCGCGTTTATATGACATTATTCGGCAGTGTACGGGAGCTCGAAAAACGCACAATCATAATTCGGTATCTAATATAGTAAGGGATAATGAGTGACGGTCAAACTGATATTTGACACGTTACACACACCCCTCACCACAGAAGGTTCTTTTCCAGAGGAAAAGAAGCTTTCACCATTAGGCCCGAAGGACCCTCAATTCAAAAATACGGACGGTACAGCTGCCTCAGGCACTATAGCAGAAGTGGAGCCTCTTGTCCGACTTATGGACTACAAGAATCCCTCCAATATAATAAAAAAACACAAAACAAGGATCTCTACGGAATGCCCCATCCTACATGATTTTCCACTGGCTAAGACAAAGATCAGCATTGACCCACATATTGTTCTGGAAACCGTTCTATTACGCTACAAATTTGGTTAACACCACCACTGCATAGATTGAACAAACCAAAAATAGAACCAGGGGAAAAGATCTCATAAGATTAGTCATTCCGTCAAGTAAACATAATTTGGAAGAAAGAAGAAACAGCCTCAGAATGATTTTCACTAAAAAAAACTCAATTATACATAGACTATATAATCGATACAAATTATGGATCTGAAAATGTGGGTATGTGCAAACATTAACACACTAATACAGGGTGAATTAATATACTACTCTGAGATTGAATTTACGAAGTCGAACATCCCAGCAGCACAGAATTATACAAAAAGGAATATCTAATAAAACTTCATATAAACTCTATTACTCCGAGCAAATCATATTCTCCGACTCTATCAACCCAGACTCGCAGTATTCACACCTAAAATTGACTTTACTAGAAAGCCGCGAAAATAACGGTGTTAGGTGCTCATCTTGCGCACCTTAAAACCACCAACAAACAATATAATAAGCTACAATGCTATACAATTTGCACATATACTGAATGACCCAAAAAAAAAAAATAAAGATCAATAAGAACGTGAAAACCATTTCATTAGCTGAAACTAAATTCAAAATATATAAAGGAGGAACTAAAGCAACAAACACATAACTTCTCAACCTCCTCTCTACCATTAAAGTATTATTAAAGTTAAAGTATCATCATTTAATGAATGAAGATAATTAATAAATAAAATGTAACAAACATAACTATGATAGGATAAATTTGTTGGGCGCCAGCAAACGTTACGTTTGCGATTTAAAGTGGTATAAGATATGATGACAGTAAAAAAACTATTAATCATAATCTACAGAATCAAAGAGCATCCCCCAATTATATACTATACAATACCACTATAAAATCCATAATAAAAGACTTGAGATCTGTAATTACAATAGAAAGAGGAATTGTGCTTCCAAATGAACTGAAGCATGAAAAGAGAATAAAGAAAATAAAATAAAATATTTTAGAATAAATAAGGAAACTAGGAGGAATCATCGTTATCCTCATCGCTATCCGATATATCCAATTTGATATGACTAATATGGAAGTTACCCAGATCATTGTTGTCTAAATCATGTAAATTGTAGACTAAAGGGGACAATACTTTGTGAACTATACAAGGCACGAATTTGGGAGCGAGCTTAGCTGAAAAGTTATTGGCTGCATTGGATTGCACAAAGTTTTTCTTCCATACTCTATCTCCAACATGAAAACGAAGATCTCTACGTCGAAGGTTATATCGATGCGCATTAGTTTTATGCGAGTGGTGTAATCTCTTTCTGACAGTCTCGTATAATGTTGGTAATTCGAGATTCGAATTAGGATCTAATATCTTATTCCTAATATTAAAGTAATTATTAGAATTTTCTGATATCTGTCCAAAATAAGCTCCATCCAGGGGCACATTACGCATGAAGCATAAGTATGAGGGAGAAAAACCCGTAACCTCATGTCTAGCTAAGCGGATTGCTTGTGCAATTTCATGAATATTCACATCCCAATTTTTATGATCTTCATGTACAAATGATCGAATAGCGGTCGTTATAGTTCTGTTTACCCGCTCCGTTGGGTTGACTTGTGGGAAATACCGAGCATTGTACCAGATTTTTTGTACGTTATATTTCTTTGCCAAAAATTTGAAATCCCTTGAAATAAACTGTGAGCCATTATCGACAACAACAACCTGAGGAACTCCAAATATTAAGAACACCTGATTCTCTATATACCTTACTATGGTCTTACCAGTGGCACGTTGTAGGGGGTGCACCAACACAAATTTGGAATACCAATCTGTAATTACCAATAGATATTGGTTACCTTGCTTAGATCTAGGATAAGGGCCAAGAAGATCTGCTGAGATCATCTAGAATGGGAGATTGACGTCCCTGTATTTCCCAATTAACCCAGCTAAAGGAAGATTACTTGATTTGCATGCCGCACAAATCTTGCAAGACTTAACATACTTCATTATAGAGCTTCTCATTCTTGGCCAATAATACAAATGTGAAACTCTAGCTAGAGTTTTATATATTCCAAAGTGAGCAGCAGTGGGTGCATCATGATACATTTTCATTACTTCATGTCTATGGGTCACAGGCACTACAATCTTCCACTCCGGAGAGTCATCAGGAATGTAAGATCTCTGAAAAATATGTTTATATAAGATATTATTCTCTACCATAAAATCAGGGTAGCGATGAGGCTCCGAAATAACATTATCAATTAGCTTACTATACCATTTGTCGTAAATCAGGGAAGTTAAATTAAGAACCGAAACTTGACTGACAGTCGATTCGGGTGTCCTAGACAGAGAATCCGCAACATTATTTAAAGAACCGCTACGATGAACTATATTAAATTTATGGCGAGATAACCTAACGATCCATCTACATACACGCGGGCTAGGATTCTTCATGGTTTGGAGCCAAGTAAGACTTGAATTATCTGTAATTATTGTAAACTCTGTACCTTCTACATAACCTCGAAAGCGATCTACACCATATAGGATGGCTAAAAGTTCCTTTTCCGTGGTAGTGTACTTCCGTTGACAACGATTCAGGGTCTTACTAAAATAGGCTATTGGATGTTCCAGGCCATCTTCTTCCTGAAAAAGAACACATCCTATCCCGGAATCACTGGCATCGGTAGCAATAAAAAAAGGTTTTGAGAAGTCTGGGGCGGAGAGGATAGGAGCTGAGGTCAATAAATTTTTTACTTGAACAAGAGCATCATCTGCCTCCTTTGTCCAGGTGATGCCCTGTCCTTTCTTCCTCCCTTTCAAAAGATCCGAGATTGGAGTGCATACCGTCGAGCTATCTTTCAGAAAACGCCTGTAGTAACCAATTAGACCTAACAGCCTTCTGATCTGTGTAGTGTTGGTTGGAGCCGGGTACTCCAAAATAGAATTAACCTTGTCAGGATCAGTGCGTAGACCCCTCTCATCAACAACAAAACCTAGAAATTTTAGCGAAGAACGACAGAATTTACACTTTTCAAAGTTTGATGTCAGACCTGCCTCCTTTAACCTTTTGTGAAGCTGCTGCAAAACATGTAAATGGGTATCAAAATCTGGAGTTGCTACTATAATATCGTCCAAATAATAAAAAACATAGGGTTCCAAAGCGGGACCTATAACCATGTCCATCAGCCTACACATTGCTTGAGCGCTATTATTCAAACCAAATGGTAGAACATTGAAACAAAATAATCCCCTTCCAGGGACTGAAAACGTAGTCTTAATTTTGGAACCCTCATCAAGAGGTATTTGGAAGAAAGCCTCTTTAAGATCTACTGAAGAGAGAAAAGATGCATTACGTACTTTAGAAATAATAGAGTCTATCAATGGCATTGGGTAAGAATCTATCAAAGTGATAGAGTTTAGTTTCCTCCCATCAAAACATACCCTATACGAATCATCCTTCTTTTTCACCAACCAAAGAGGGCTCAACCAAGGACTGCAACCAGTGACAGGTTTAATAATTCCAATACGAAGCATTCTGTCCACCTCCGCATTCAAGATCTGCAACATTGCAGGTGAAAGGGGGTACTGACGTTGGCGAATTGGCTTTGCGTCTCCGGTGTCAATCTGATGGGTGTATAAGTGGGTTTTCCCTAGCCTATCTTGTGGACTGATTTCCCTGAACAGCTCAATGATCCTGGATAGTCTTGCTTCCTCCTCCGAACTCAAATGGTCAGAACCCTGAATGGTTCGAACAAGAGAGACCGACAAGGTTGTGCAGCTGAAAGCAAAATTACTGAAGTCCAAGGCGAGTCCAAACGCCTTGATGAAGTCCATTCCCAAAATAAAACCTTGGGATATGGAGGGTATAACCAATACTTTCAATGTCTTAGTGTTATTTTGCAGAGTGATAGGCAACCAAACATAACCCAACGTACTCTGCAACTGCCCATCAGCAGTAGTCACCTGGACTGAAATGTCATAATTCAAATTTAAAGATAAATTCTTTAGGATAAATAAAGAATCTAAACCCAAAATGGACACATTACTGCCACTATCTAATAATGCAGAAATTTTATCTTCACCAATTAAGACTGAAATATATGGACGGTTGTCCTGATCTCTAATATCTAATAAAGGGCTAGCTATAGGTGTAGATATCGAAGATTTCAAAGTATTAGTTGGTTTATTACCTACTTTGGTAACAAGTGATTTAGAAGAGACAGAATCTGGAGTCATGGGAGTGTATGTTTTCTTCAAAGGTGTTGAATAAAAATCACGTACAGTACTCAGCCATGATTCCCATTCCGAACGATTAAAATAATTTACTTTCTTTGCTTTTGAAGTGGCGACTTTTGTGTTGACGGACCGGCTGCGCCAGTAGTTTGGTCCGTGCACGCGTTTTTTGAACATCTTTTACAAGTCTTTTTCGTCACACCCTCAAAACCACAAGAATAACAAAGTAACCTGCGAGGCAAGTTACAATCCCAAGCTTTATGACCCTGTTGTCCACAGTTGAAGCATCTAAAAGAAACCTGCACTTCAGAGACATTATGATTTTCTCCCCTAGATCGAGATGGTTGGCTATTTAGGCTGATACAGAAAGCATCCTCAATTTTTCGACAGAGAGAAATAAGTTCATTAATTGAATTAATATCCTGTAATACAAGTGCTCTGACATAATCTGGCAATAAATTAAATCTGATAATGTCAACCATTTCCTTCTCGGAAGGAGGTACAGTCAAACGATAGAACTGTGACTCTATTGAGGCAATAAAAACACTAACAGACTCCCTAACGTTTTGTTTCCGAGACTTAATCTCATGCAATAATACTGAATCATAGTTACCGTGCAAAAACATTTCTTTGAAAGATCGGACTAGTTCCGACCAATTTGAAAATCGATTTTTAATATGGCCATTATGCCAAAAAGTCCAGGCCTCACCTTCAAATAGATCCCCAGCTGATTCAAAAAGGTCATCATCCGTACAACCGCGAGATAGCTTCAACGACTCTACAAGTTCCAGAAAATTCATAAGAGACTCTCGCCCAGAGAATTTCTTTAAACCCCATTTGTATACAGGTACTTTCTTAAAATGGAGAGCTTGTACAGATGCTGAAGGGCAATTTGGTGTTGAATGGCTAGCAGGTGCTGTCAACTGTTGAGGAGTAGTTGGTAGAGTTAATTTATCGGCAAAGTCAGCCTCTGATATCAACAAATCTTGAAAAATTTCCTGCTTCACCCTTTGTCCCTCAGCATCCCCTGGCATCACTCTCTGTAACCTATGGGATATATGGTCTAACCTAGATGAAATACGTTTGTATTCTTCCGCATTAGAGTCTCCCTGAAAGGTATCAATTGATACACGTAAGTCTGATAAAGAATCTTTAAGCTCCTTTACATGATCTTTAAATTTATAGGGGTCAGTAATCTCAACTATACTCCTATCTGAGCTTTCCTGAGCCAATAGACCTCGTAGTATTTTGCGTTTATCATCTACTGTGGAAGGAACAGGTACATTCCTGATAGTAATTTCATATGAGAGCTCCGCAGATTTCAAATGATTTGGATTAAGTTTAGGCATCTTAAATACGAAATAAAATAAGAAAATTAAGAAGTCTAAACAAAATATATCCTTACAAAAAGGAGAAGAGAGAAAGAAAAAAAAAAAAAAATTCACTGTCAATATAAAAACAGTGAGTAGTAATTCAAATATACTACTAACTATCAATAAATGAAATCAAATAGAATGCAACCCAGCTCTGAGAAATCAAATAAATGTGAAAATGATCTTCAATATCAATAAAAATCAAAACTAAAATAAAGTTCAGTAATAAAAGCCCTTAAACTAAAATTCATAATATGAGGAATGCTAAATAAATGCACTAGACTTGAACGGAATAAGAAAAGTCAAAAATAGTGAAGGGAAGAAAATAATTTATATATATATATTTAAAGGCCTTGATAAAATTGCGAACACTTTACCCCACTGTAAGGTCAAAACTTCCGAAATTCAAAACCACACAGAGAGTCCCAAGTCACAGAAATCGAGCCCCCACGTTGGGCGCCAAAATGTGCAACCTACCTTTGCTGTTGGTTCACGGGATATGTATTTTCATACATACCAAATGCACCCTGTTTAAGCTAACTCAGTCGGAGGTTAGGCCCGTAGGCTTCTATGACTCGAGGCTTCCCGCAAGGAGCGAACTCAGAAACTTCAACCATTAAATTTTCTAATATATAATATTCAAATGGAAGGTCCTTACAATGCAGTAATATAATGGGAATGAATGTGGTAATTGTGTGCTTACAAAAAAAAAATCAAGCCTCAAATAATAATACATTTAAATATAGGGAGGGAAGGACGCTATCATCGGGTTCAACTTATCTTGAAGTTTTTCCAGTGTTTAGGTAGTCGGCCATCAGTCAGATCTTCTGTCGGATCTTATATATTGGAGATATATTCAATTACTTCCAGCCTCTAACTTATCTTCGTTGGTCTTTACTCTCAGTGTCCAGTCCAATATCTTACAATCAATAGAAATGGTTCTATGTAGAACAGAACTCAAGCCAGCGTCCCTTACAAAAAGTAAAGGAACAACAATAATAATACTAATTATCTGTTCTCTTCAGGAGTTCAAGACAGAAAGAACCACCTGCAATTCATAATTAGGATGGTACGCACATTAGCATAATTATACATGCGCGTTTATATGACATTATTCGGCAGTGTACGGGAGCTCGAAAAACGCACAATCATAATTCGGTATCTAATATAGTAAGGGATAATGAGTGACGGTCAAACTGATATTTGACACGTTACACATCGTAAAAAAGTGTTGTTTAAACATTGCAACTGAAATTAAAACACAAAGTCCTACGTAGAATGTAATACATGCATTTATCCTACGCATCATTGAGTCCCTAATACATTGAAATATGCAAGGGTTATTTCTTATAACATCACAAGATGCAATTAGTCAGGTCTTCGATATCCTGTACTGGGGTAGTTTATACTGATTCTTTCAGATATCCGCAGATACAAAAATATAAAGAACTAGCTGGCCCGGCAGACTTCGCACCGCCTAAGTTAATAAAAAAAATGCTCGGTATGAATGAAGCTTTATTATTATTTTCGATTAATTGCACGTTATGTTGCTTACTTACAAAACAGAGTTTTCCTGAAATACTGGCTATTTATAAGGTTTCAATTTGTTTTTGACTGACACACACAATTATGTTACAGTATCTTAATCAATTTAAAGCTTTCTGATAAACTATATTTTTTGTTTTGTTTTGTGGTGCGTAAGTAATCAAAGATGACGGTTTTCCAACGCGCGAACACGTGACGTATAATTGTCCATGCTCCATCTCCATACATCAAAAGAAAAACAAAATTGTTACATTATGAGAATCCATACAAGGTACCTACTTAGTTAATGCGTTATTTGTGGCACAAATCAATTCAATCGCGTACAATTCTGCCGTGATATAAAGAACACCCTGTATAGTATTGGTTTATTTTCAATTATATATGCCTCGAAATTAAAATTTTTAACACAATTGAATGAAATTGTACGATTGGCGTGAAAAACAGCAAGTTGCAATTGACGTTGAAAGAAAAACACCCTGTATGACAATTTCGGACAAATTCATTATGAGTATCCATCCAAGGTGCCCATTTAGTTAATGCTTTGTTTGTTTCACAAACCACTTCAATCGCGTACAAATGTGCCGTGAGAAAAAGAACACCCTGTATAGTAATGGTATATTTTCAATTATGTATGCATCGAAAGTATATTTTTCAACTCAATTGAATGAAATTGTACGATTGGCGTGAAATACAGCAAGTTGTAATTGACGTAAAATTTCGGACAAATACATTATGAGAATCCATCCAAGGTACCTATTTAGTTAATGCTTTGTTTGTGGCACAAATCACTTTAATCGCGTACAATTGTGCAGTGATATGAAGAACACCCTGTATAGTAATGGTTTATTTTCAATGATGTATGCCTCGGATTTTTTAACACAAATGAATGAAATTGTGCGATTGACGTGAAAAACAGCAAGTTACAATTGACGTTAAAAGAAAAACACCTTGTATGAAAATTTCGGACAAATACATTATGAGAATCCATCCAAGGTACCTATTTAGTTAATAATAATAATATAATAATAATATAATAATAATAATAAGTCCTTTATTTCCAACAGGTGTACACCCAATTACAGGAAAATTGTGAGAAATTAACAAATTATTTCAAAACCGTTCGACAGCGCAAGCATGAAATGAAAAATAGTAAAAAAAAAAACAATATCAGCCAAAATAAGTCAACCAATTGATACATCTATTCAATAGAACTAACATATATTTGAACCACTTTGCCAATAGAATCTACAGTTAAATCACATTTATCAGCTACAGTGTTATAAATACTACACATAAAATTAATCGGTGATTGTAGGCTCAAATTAGTCCTACCAAAGTTCAAGTAAAATAATGCTTTGTTTGTGGCACAAATCACTTTAATCACGTATAATTGTGCAGTGATATGAAAAACACCCTGTATAGTAATGGTTTATTTTCAATGATGTATGCCTCGAAAGTATATATTTTATCACAATTGAATGAAATTGTGCGATTGGCGTGAAAAACAGCAAGTTAAACGTTAAAAGAAAAACACCCTGAATGAAAAGTTTGGACAAATACATTATGAGAATCCATCCAAGGTACCTATTCAGTTAATGCTTTGTTTGTGGTCCAAAGCGCTAAGGTTAGATTAGGCATAATATTATATGGTTGATTTTTCAATTTTTAGCGCAATATTTTAAATTTTTTCTGTCAAAAGAACCTTCTGCTGACAATAACAAACGCAACAAAAAAAATAGTGAAATCGGTCCAGCAGTTCACGCATGATGGCGTGACCAAGGTATATAGGGACTCATTTATATATATATATATATAGATTTAAATCTGGGGATAGAGACAGCCAAGGAATAGGCCGACTTCTTCCTATCCAGAGGTTTTCATAGGTATGAAAATTTAAACATGTCCCTTCTAGTTTTCAGGGGTAAATGCTAACGAATTTTTGATTGAATTTCTCTTAAAATATTGTATTCAAACTACTGAGTAATGTCAAATGAAGCATTATTAGAAACATCTTAATAAGTGACAGCAGCCATTGCAGCCAACTAGATTCTGTTTCTAAAATGAATTGCCCTTTCCCGACACGTAATGATTCACATTTAATTTTTTTCATTTCAAAACGGTACATTTTACGAGAAAAATCAAGAGATGAAAAAGTTTCTAACCAAATCAGGTTATCCGAATCTTATTCTATCCAAGTCGTTGCGTAAATTTTTAAATTTAGTTAAGAAAAATGATAGGGGTAGTCTACTTCAAACCCCCTCCACTCATTCTAAAATCAAATATCAAGAGAGTGTGTTTTCATAATAGTAATACTTCCATAAAATATCATCATTCTATCGCTTTTCGTTTTTGAGATACAAAATAAAAACATCTTTTTTCTGTCATCTTCGAACCGCTATATCTCCCTAACGACAGTTGACCCAACATTTATATAACAAACTACCGTTTAATTTGAAAAAGGAATCGCCCCCACAAATTTTTCGGAATTGTCTTGAAACACCCTGTATATTTTCTCTATATGAAAAATATCTCTACGTATCACAATTTGCAGGAAATCCCTCTCGAAATTCAGTGACAACTTCACTCTATTGTTCCTTATGCCTTTTCAATCATACGGAGTTTAAGGCAACATGCGTAATTGCTCAGAGTTTGAACCGAGACGACGGAAAAAGTTTTGCTTGAAATTACAAAAGTGCCCGCGGTTTCAGTTTCTGTACCGGTGAACTCATTCAATTTCTTTTGAGTGTACACCGTTCCCTGGAGAATTCAATACATGGGTGAGACTGACTGAAAAATATGAACCTTCAACTTCAGAAAGTTTCTGCGGAAAATTGCGAGAACCCTATATTCGAATATTTTGCTATTCAAGAATTAAATCAGACATTTTTCACTATGTACTATTTTACTCAAATTTGCAATATTAAGGAAGTTTTGTATTCATAGTACATTCATTTTAGGCATTTTCAACCCCAAACTGCGGAGAAATTCCTAGTGAGCTGAATTTTTGTACACACTTTTATTACGGCGTTGTTATAAAAATGTGAATAAAATGTGAATAGAGGTCATTAAAAAATTATTTGGCGTCAAATTATCTACGCACTGAAAAAGTGACTAGAATACTAGAATACGGTATTGTATACCTTACACCAACGCGTAGACTCTTTGCTTTGTATTAATGTTTTTGACAGACTTGAAAACGACTGTTAGCCTCAACAAGTATCCAAATTGCAAGAAAAAATATTATGTTTCTACGTGCCATGACCGGATGTGATACAACTTCAGCACGAAAAATGAAAGTCATGAAGATGTTTGAAAAAAGACCTGAATTGAACAATTCTGCAGAAATATCCCAAATAGAAAATTGCTCTCAAGATGTCATTGTCAATACTGGAATACATTTTCTCTATTTCAGTATCGGAATGAGTTCATTACAGCACTAAAATCATTGATGTAATTAACTCATTCCCTTATTGTTTCTAGTTATATTTTTCGTTTTGTGGTAGTCAGCACTGAACTTCGATTCTATCAAATTTCAACACACCTCAATTGACAATATGCAATCTAGAAATAGCAAAATAATTATTGAGAGGAAATGTGTTATATATTTATAGATTATAGATAAATATAGATTTCCTTCTTGATATTTTTTAATCATTCATGGTATTAGGACATTTCAAATCTGATCTCCATGCCCTACGTACTATTCAAATTCAAATTCCGTAACCTGTCAACTTTCGTAACAGTCACACCAACTGCCAAGATATAATACAAAGGTCACTAGGATGTATAATCCGAATTGCAACAGTACTTTCGAAAACTTGCCTGAAATAGAGAAAATATCGTCTAATACTCGTTGCAGAAGGCAATACCAACACTCATGCGTTCGAAAACTCGCTCCTTCGTCGCTCGTTTTTGAATTTCGCATTCGTGTTTGAATAGGAGCCCATTCTGCAACTTGTCTTAGAAAATACTATTCTACTAGTAATGTACGGTGCTCCAAAATCAGAACAAAGGATAGATAATTACAGATATTGTAGCTTTGCTAAACAAGGAAGTCAAGCCACAGCTGTGAAATTTCCATTATTTCCACCTACTTCTCCAGGAGCTTTCAAGAGCATATTTATCGAGTTTATTATCAAATACAAACCTGGCTAGGAAGAAAAATTGATCCAGAACAGTGGGGTTGAAAATAGTATATTCTAAAACAAGTTGCAGAATGGGCTCTCCTATTCAAACACGAATGCGAACGCATGAGATATAACTAGAAACAATGCAGAAATGAGTTCATTACAGTAAGGTTTTTAGTGATGGTATGAACTCATTACGATACTGAAATAGAGAAAAAATATACTACAGCCAAAAACATGATTATTACCAACATCAACCGAAGATCTACTGAACACAATCTTTTGTAATTGTGAAAAAGGTTGTGGTGGCAAATGTGGATGCAAAAAAAATTGATTAAGATGTTCAAAAGTTTGTGGACATTGCCGAGGCCAGTCATGCTCGAACGCGGAGTCAGCCACTGATGAAAATGATGAAGATGTCAGTTAAAACATAGGAATAAGTCATCATGGATTATGCGCTCTACTCCGAAGACGGTTAATTTTATAAAACTCAACCTATCATACCTTTAAAGTGTCCTTTATCATCAAAAAAGGTTACTTTTTGGGCACGCATGCATTTTGAGTAGTAAACTTAATCTTATTCGTTGTTTGTTTCCCTTGTTTTCCAATACTTGCATATGGAGTGAGGGTTAAATTAGCAACTATAGTATCAAAAATTGGTTCAAGTCCTATTCCGAAACAATGGCTCAAAAACTTATTACAGAAGGGGACTGCTTTGATTAGCAGGACCATTTCATTATTTCAATACCAGAAGGAAACCACTCTACAGCTTCAAGATATCTACCATGAATTCATTCATTACAATGCTTCAACTTTCCATAATGTATCAGTATTGGAATCTCCAATGCCTAGTATCTAATGGCAGCAGATTAAATCTAACAGTAAACAAATCGATTTCTTCATCACCAACACAAAAAGAATAAGATAATAACTTTATTTTAACTCCTACAGAAGTTCAAACATCACCAGTTGCATTAAAAATGGAAGCAGCTTGCAGCTACATAAAAGCGTGTTGTATTGTGCTGTTTATGTAATTAAATCTGCTGGAGCCTATTAATTTAAGTGACGAGTTTGTAATAATCCGGTGCACACAATATGTGGGAATACATAGTGGGAGAAGGAAAATTCTCTGCTAATTATCTCAAAAAAAGGAAACAAATCGAAGGATTAAGTTTCCTCGAACAAATTTTTCAAGTTTTTTGCGCGTATGTTCTGGGGAACATCGCGTTATAGTTTTGCCCAAATGTCTGTAACTTTCGATTTTTTTGACGAAAATGGTCTCAAACGATTAAGTTCGACTCCCCAATGAAGAATTCGAGGTCAAATTTGATTCTGTCCGGCCGGCCGTCCGGCCGTTGTCACGATAACTTGAGAATGAAAAGAGCTAGCGACTTGAAATTTTCAGGGTGGGTGGCGCATCCCAATACGATGGACAAGTTCGTTAATGGGCATAATCGGCCCAGTGATTTCCTAGTAATAATTTTGTTTTCAACCAATATAAATCCGATCGAGTTGAAACTTGGTGAGTAGTTGTAGAATATGAATCTAAGCACGTTTGTGAAATTTTGTGCGAAACGTATGGCTAGAAAATCTTGAAAAAATTATTAAAAAATATGTTTGTTGTCACGATAACTTGAGAACGGAAAGAGTTAGCGGCTTGAAGTTTTCAGCTTAGGATGTGCACTAGAACGCGATATTTCGGTTTGTTTATGAGCATAATCGGCCAAACGGTTTAAGAGTTATAGCACTCTGAAATTTGGTTGGTTTTTGTTCCTCATTAACTCGAAAAATACTAAACCGATGGAATTCAAACATAGTAATCAGTTGTAGAATGCCAACGCAAAAATTCTTGCAAAATTTCGTGAGGATAGTATCTGTAAAAAATTTTAATAAAATCATTGAAAATTGAAAAAAAAAATTCTATATATCAGTAACTATTCCTTTGAAATTGCTGAAATTTTGCAAGAGCCTTCATAACCTAACTCTTCTGCCAAGTTTCAAGTTTTAACACGATCGGTTGAATATTGTTGGAGATTCGAGCATTCTTGTGTGAGTTCAGTAGATGGGTGACCGTTGCCTCGATAATTTTCGAACCAAAGGAGATAGGGACTTGCAATTTTCAGGGTAGGTTGCGTATCCGAAAGGAAGAGTTGAGTTCGTTTTTGGGCATAATCGGTCAAACGGTTTCCGAGTTATACCCACCTGGAATATTATTTCCTTGATAACTCAAAAAATAAATATTCGATCGAATTGAAGCTTGGTAACTAGCAGTAGAAAATCATCATAAAGATGTGTTTAAAATTTTGTAAGAACCGTACCCCTAGAAAATATGAACAAAATGACGAAAAAAAAAATTTTAAGAACCGCACCCCTAGAAAATTCCAAAAAAATCACGAAAAAAAAATTGGGCAACATAGTTTACCATGGCAAATTCGATTAAGGGTGTCCAATACAGAAGAATGGACAATTGAACATACGCGCAAAAGCTTCTGACTTCACGTCAGTGCTTGAACCAATTTTTTTTTAATTCCATAGCTTTAGTTGTTGTAGGTACCCAAGGTAGATAGATAGAATTAGATTGATGAAATTGACATTCTGAGGATAGTATCAGAAATAAATAATAATGGAAAGTGTGATGAAAACAGGACATGGTAGGGATCTTCTAGAATTCAGAGATAATAAATATGGAAAACTATCGCTTAATGATGGCATGAGTAAGTGGATAAATCATCAGGGTTGATTGCGAAACAATCCAATTGGTGGTTTTGCAGATCTATAATTGCGGTTCCATCTTGGATCATTCAGAACACTTGTATAGGTTACATTTTCCTTAAAGCAGAATAGCATGATGAAATACTCCTTCAATCTTATACATCCAAATCGAAAGTAATTCAGCATCGATGAAGATCGTTTTCTCAGCTCTTATTAGAAATGAATACATGTCGTACCATTTTAAATATTCAAGTAATGAGAGAATCGTCTAAGATGAAAGAATTTTTAATTTTGATATATGTATTCTATCGGAATTGAACTTCATTCATTATCTGATAATATACGACAAAAAACACTACATAAATCATCTTGCCGTATTTATTCAACTGATCTCCAATAACAGAGATCTGATCGTGTTCAAACTTGCATATTAGTTTTAGAGTTTGGTTATGTAGGTTCTCGCAAAATTTCAGCGATGTTGGACGAATATTTTCTGATATATAGAATTATTTTCAACGAACATCCATGATTTTTTTTTAATTTTCTAGAAATACTATCTTCACGAAATTTCGCTAATATTTTTGCGTCTGCATTCTAGAACTAATTTCCATGTTTGAATTGAATCGGCATCATATTTTGTAGTTATTGGGGAAATAACAGCCAAATATCAGATTGATATAAATCCAAAACCGTTTGACCGATTATGCCTTTTAAGGAACTCAAATGCCACATCAGGATGCAAAAGCCACTCTAAAAGTCGCTGTATAGCCGTTTCCAAGTAATAGAGAGATAAATAATATTTCTTTAATAATTCTTTTAAAATTTTCTAGTGATACACGATACTTAAATAATTTCACAAACTTCTTTGCGTCAAAGAACTTTGCGTACAACCACCTACCATGATTGAATTCGATCCGATCTGAATTTATTGAGTTATCGAGAAAACAATATTCCAGATGGGTATAACTCTGAAACCGGTTGGCCGATTATACCCGACAATGAACATAACTGTCTCATTCGGATACGCAACCTACCCTGAAAATTGAAAGTTGCTATCCCTTTCCATTCAAAAGTTATCGTGGAAACGGTCATCTATCCAGCTTCTGAACTCACTTGATGCTGCTCAGATCTTCAACAACATGGATCCGATCCTGTTCAAATTTGGAACTTGACTGTGGAGTTAGACTTTGAAGCTTTCCGGAAAATTTCAGTGATATCAAACGGATAGTTTCTGAGATATAATAATAATAGTTTACTCATGCTAATACAAATGAATGCTACATACGCCAGATCACAAATCCAAAGAAAAAAAGTTAAGAACATATAAATATATCATTCCTGAAAATCAGAAAAATCATTAGAAAAGAATTCCTCCAAGGAGTAAAATCATTTCCGTGCTAAATAGTTTTTCACAGAGATTTTGAAGCGTTTCAATTTAATCGTGGTTGGCAGCTTATTGAAAAGTTTTGGTCCATAATATGTTATCCCACATTTAATATTATTGATCCTATGGAAATCGGTAGGAACATGATCCCTTTGACATGTAAAATGATCATGTATCCCTTGGTTTGTCTGATATTCATCCACATGAGACCTCACATACATCAAACATTGTAACATGTATAAAGAAAGGGACAGTAAGAATGTTGTGATCTTCAAAAACAGTTCTACAGTCATCTTTGTAACCGAGTTGGCTAATTATTCCAATAGCTCTCCTCTATAGACCGAACAGTCGCTTTACATTAGCATCATGACCCCAACACAATATATCATAAGACATTTTCGACTCTATAAATGCATGATACACATGCATCAACACCGGATTCGAAACAACACCAACCAAGGTTCTCATTGCATAAATACAGGATGATACATGTTGACAAATGTAATCCATGTGTGAATTCCAAGACAATTTACTTTCTATGTGGACACTTTAGAACTTGACCGGTCCAGTTGTAGTAATTCCCTCCATATTTATCATCGAATGATACATAGACTCTGTTTAAGTTACATGTAAATTAAGCTGATTGCCGTGGAACCATTCCGGAAAGACATAAAATGCTTCTTTCATGGTAAAGGAGTTTCTTAGATTTAAACCTTTTTAGTACCGTTATGTCATCAGCAGAAATTATGGAGTCGGCGCTATTATCTCTGTTTACAAGGTCATTTATATAAATGATAAACAAAAGTGGCCCAAGGTCCGACCCCTGAGGTACACCATATTCAACATTAGCTATGTCGGATATATCCCCATTGTGATCTACACACTGTTTCCTATTTGTCAGAAAGGAATCAATCAGGTCAATTGCTCCCCGATCAATATTATAAAATTTCAACTTTTCGACAAGCTTCTCCTTGGAAAGACAATCAAAATCCTTGCTGAGGTAACAAAAAAGTGCCCCTATGTATTCACCCCCACTGTAACCCTCATTTATTACTCTCATAAGTTCTTCAATAGCAGCTGTTGTTGAGAGGGAATTCCTAAAACCGAATTGAGATTTGTTGAAGGGGCAGTTGTTCTCAAAATATGTGGTCAACTGTTGTTGTATTACTTTTTCAAACACCTTCGAGAGAACAGATATAATCGAAATTGGTCTATAATTTTCTACTGCGTCTTCTGGACCTTACTTGTCCTCAGTTATATCGCACATACGTCTTTAAGTCTGTAATCTACAACTACTCACCAAGTTTCAATCCGATCAGATCTGTTTTGGTTGAAAACAAAATTATTACTCGGATACCGTTTCTCCGATTATGCCTATTAACGAACTTGTCCGTCGTATTGGGATGCAACACCTAATTATCGAGACAACAGTCGGATGGCCAGCCGGACAGAATCAATTGACCTTGAATTCCTTATCAGTGAGTTGAACCTATTCGTTTGAGACCATTTTCGTCCAGAAGTTCGAAAATTCAGACATTTGGGCAGAATGATAACAAGATATTCCCCAGAGCATGCGTGCAAAAAATATATTATTTTGTGAATTGCTTCTGCACTAGAAAAACGAGATATTTGTCCGAGGCAATGTATATAGAACAATGTTGCCTAACAAACAATAACGAAACAACATCTACGATAAAACAACTATTTCATATCGTTTCGGAGACTAGATCGGACTCCTTCGTCAGACACTTAGCGAAAACTGAGCTAGACAGCATAGATATCCGTGAATTGCGCGGATTTTTCGTTGCAAGTAAACGGTAACTGTTGCATGCCAAAATTGACAAGAGTAGTACCTCCTCCATGACGATATCACTAAGACTGTGCGAAATATACAGATATCTCTGCATCGTGTGGACGCATTCAAAATTGCTAGGTTTTCATTCCGTCTTGAGACTGCGCAGGTGAAAGGTTGTGCAAAACGTAGCGTATGGACCGGCCTTAAAGCAGAAGCAATTCACGAAAAAATATTTTTTTTTATTTTATAAATACTTACTTTGGAGAAAACCCAAAAAGGAACCATTTAATTATTCAAATCGAATTATTGACGCTACATGACTTTGGTGTGGTTGTAATAATTTCATCGGAACTATTGAATTTACATGAAATATATTGTTTCAATATTCCCTGTTTCAATATTCTATACAATGAGTTTATAATTAAAATCAGAACGATGGTGTTGTGGCAATGTATAAAGAAAGCGATCGTTTACCGGTAATGCATCATTGAGCTATCGTAGACTAAACTAATGAAATTCAACTTTGTTTTAAATGGTACAACCTTCAGTATGTCAGGCTCATATGCACCACGTCTACAATTAAAAAATTGGTACAAGCCCTGTGGACAGGAGCTTTGGCGCTCTTGTTCAAACTCTGACAAATAATATTTATCTCCGAAATTATTGGTCTCTGGGAATGATCTAAATGGACTCTTACGATAGAACTGCATCATGAAAGAAATTAAATTCAAACAGACCGATTCTCCCCAATAACGAACTTATCCGAGATATTCATTCCTCAAATCTACTCTGAAAATTATATTATATCAATTAACACTTAGACAATATTGCAGTTTTGTTTTTACTGGAGATATTCTGAACCCAAATTGATTATGTATATTACCAAAGAATATATTTCCATCATCATGTGGATTATCCACGAGCATTATATTATCACCTTAAAAGTATAATATCCTCTCATACTCATAATTCTACGATAGCTGAGGTTTTTGGTCATTTTGCATTCATTCATACTTTGTTTTATAGAACAGGAGGTTTATTTTATATGAGGAATAACGAACCAGAAATAATTTTGACATTCATCTCTCATAGAGAAAATAAGATGAAAAGTAAGAACCCAGATCATATAATAGTTCATAGATAGAAGAATTAAGTACCTACAGCATTCTGTGAAAACATAGGAGTACGATTCATTAATGAAAGTTCGAAAATCATATCTCCCAAAGTATAGGCTTGTTAGAGTTTAAAATGATATCAGTGGATTTGTATGGCGACACTGCATCTTAAAAATAAATTTTTTTGAAATTTTTAATGTAAAAAGTTTTTTTTTTTTTCGTTTCTCTGAAACCATATTGCCTGGTAACAAACTTAACAAAGATATTTATCTGCCAAACCAACTCTGAAAATTTCAACTGCCTAGCTATTTCTGTTCCAGAGTTATTGTAGAAACAACATTTAAATTTTTTTTAATGTTTTTTCGACACTTTACGGCAACCCGATCAATAAAAAACTTCGCATGCATATGAATATCATTATTCTACAATTTGATGCTAAATTACAGATAGATCGAGTAATCAGTTTCGGAAATATTCAGAAATAAAATTTTACTAAAAAGGCCTTAACACCGAAACCACTTGGTGAATTTCACCCGTTAACGAACTGTCCGAGATATTTACGCTCCAAACCTACCCTGCAAATTTCAATCCTCTAACTCCTTTCGATCGAAAGTTGTCGCGTTAACGGCAAGACGGCCGAACGGAATCGATTTCGACCACGGATTCTTGATCAGTGAGTCGAATCAAATCATTTAAGACCATTTTCAGCCAAAAATTCGAAAATTAGAGACATTTGGGCAAATTGATAAGCACTCTGTTCCGAGGAACAAGATCACCAAAAAGGGGGAAAGCCCTGTGGACAGGATCTTTGGCGTGCTATCCAAATTTATATGCAGAGCTGTCACCCATCCAGGTACTGAACTCGCCCAAAGCTGCTTAGATCCAGGAAAAAAAAATTTATTTCCAAGAATTTAAATCCGACAGTACAAACAAGAGTCCAAAAAAAATGTTACACTTTTTGGCCGAGAATAGTATCAAAGGATTAGTTTCAAATCACATACATACATTCACTGCTGGTTCGAAAATTAATGGTGCTGTGTTTGCGGTGGCATAAGGTCCCATTCAAATACATTAATCCACTATTGGTTCGAAAATGCACAAATACCACACGGTTCTGTCCGGCCGGCCGTCAACACGATATTTCTCGAACGAAATGAGCTAGACAGTTGAAATTTTCAGAGTAGGTTTGAGAGATACATATCTCGGTTGAATTTGTGAATATATACAAAACTTTTCAGATGTAATTTATGGAGGCAATAGGAAAGAAGAACATAATGGAATCATCAAAAGAAATTACTGTTCGTCGACCACTGAGGTTAATATTACCTCTTATTTCCTTACGTAGTGAGACATGTTCCTATATACAGTATTTTTATAATGTTGCTAGCAGAAAAATACGTAAATATGGATATACATTTGTTTATCAATAATTTTTTCTAGAGTTAAGATTCATAATACAGAAAAGACTGTGTTAGTGGTATGAACTATTAAACTCGCTATTAAATTTCAAATTATGAAAAGAGCATAGTATTTTATTAATATATTTTGAACTTTTAAAATAATTTGTTCGTAATCCACTACCTACTCAAATATCAGGAATAAATGGACAATCTGCTATGTTTGTCTCCAGCCTTGCTCTAAACATTTCGATGATACTTTCCTTAGGTATTTCGAGTTGTGTAAACAATGCACCGAGTGTAAGTTGCAACAACCCATTCCACGAGGTTGAATCATTGCAGATTGCTCATTTAATCTTGATAAATACATTTAATGACAATTTTTGAAGCATTAAAGCATTGAAGCATTGTAGATTGCTTTTTTTTTCAAAAGATAATTCTTGAAGAATTTTTTTTAAACGACACTTTTTTAATTTAATTTCTTTCATGATGCAGTTCTATCATAGGAATCCACTTATATAATTCCCTACTCTGAGAAACCAATACTTTCGGAGATATAATTTGTCTGTTTGAACAAGAGCTCCAAAACGCTCCTGTCCACAGGGCTTCAACCAATTTTTTTTCCTGTACAAATATCTGTACTCTGAATTGAATAACCTATCTATCAATTGTTGTAGCGGTAAAGTTGCACTACGACCTTAAGGTCTATTGACATCACAGAACACTGAGAATAAACATCTATGCAAACACGTCATGACTACTTATATTCTTTCATAAATCAAAAACTGTTGATAATTTGTTCTGTTGAATGTGAAACCAGTCGATCAGAGTTCACCCCGATCTTTGGAACATATCGAAATTTTGGAAATATCTTCACCAATATAGATCCCATCGAGCTCAAACCTAGAACTTTACTGTATAATAAGGCTTTGAAGGCTCTCGTAGAATTTGAACGATATCTGACGGACAGTTTCTGAGATACAGAATTTTTTCAATATTATGCAGCCATGCGATTGCATAAGTGTTCCCGTCGGTATTATCTAACTAATTACGGTGCCTTGATTCAATCAGATTACTATTTTCGAGTAATTGGGAGAACAAAGTTTCAAATGGCTATAATTCTGAAACCACTAGGTGGATCTTGTCCATTAACGAACTAAGCCAGAACATTTGAACTATAAAGCTATCCTGAAAATTTCAACTCTCTACCTCTAGCATAATCGTGCTGCCGGCCGGACAGATTCAATTCGGACCTCGGATTCTTGATCAGTGAGTCGAAACTAATCGTTAAACACCATTCTCGGCCAATTATTCGAAAATTACAGACACTTTGACAGATTGATAGGCACACTGTTCATAGAACAGCGTGCCAAAAATACATATGTAACTGAATTTGCTGACTATATTTAGAAGATTAAATTTCAAATGTAGCAGTTAAATTTTTATTGGTCATATTAGAATAGAGATCCCCTTGAAGAGCGATGATGTTAGCGCTGTGGCCTGTTCGGATGATAATCTGGGGATCAGATTTCCTTCGTAAATAAATAAACCAACAAGAGAGTTGGAATCGCAGAAAATGTCCATTTTAGATCATGCATTCGTTTCAATTATATCCACATCGAACCTGGTGTTCATAAATTACCCAGAGTATGATCTTCACGAGATCCAAAATTAATACAAAATTGTAAATGCAACATTCAAAGCTGCACAGCCAGAATATGTACTAAAATTGAATACAGGTGCTTGATAAAGAGAAATGGACAGAGTAGTTATGTTATGATCGGTTGAAGAAGTCTGTAACCACGATAACTCTCGAACGGTACGAGCTAGACAGTTGAAATTTTCAAAATTGGTTTGGGAGATAAATATCTCGGTTTACCTCTTTATTGCGCAAAACTGGCCGTATGGTTAAGGAGCAACGAATAAAAATTTTTCTTTACATTACAAAATTCGAATTCGATTTTTTTAAGATGTAGTTTCATCATAAGAATCCATTGATATCTTGCTCAACTCTAGCAAATCAATACTTTCGCAGATATGAATTGTCGAAATTTCAATATTAAATCGTAACTCTATGATTTCACAGAATGCGAACACAAAAATTAACGTCCGTATCTATGAATTTCATTCGTATTCATACATTTCATCATTGTCATCGCATCTCCAGATAAGAGATATGTCAAACAAAGTACGATTGAATGCAAAATGACCAATGGAATATCAGTTATCGTAGATAGCTCTTGGAACATCCATACGATGATGATAATCCATATGATGATGATGGTGATGGAAATATATACTTTGACAAGTTAATCTAATTTGCTTCAGAATATTGGAAGTAAGTTGGGATCTTGTTTTTGATAATAAACAAATTAATCAGAACATCGATGATTTTTATAAATTACTGATGAATTTAGTATGTGAGCATGTACCAAGAAGAAAATGTTTTAAACGCTTTCCATCCTATTTCTCAAGGTCATCGATAGTAATTGTCAAACGAAAAAACCGCATTCATAAAAGATGGAATATTTACCGTCACCCAGATGACTTCGCTACTTTTAAAGATCTGAGACGACTATCTAAGCAGCTAATAGAAGCTGATTATTCTAGATATCTTCAAAATATTGAAAATGAAATAAAAGTAAACACAAAGAAGTTTTTCAAGTTTGTTTCACATCACAAACAGCGTAGTAGATTCCCTACATCGATGACTTAGGAAGATGAAGTGGCGACTACTGCGCCGGACATTTCGAGCCTTTTCGCGAAGTTCTTTAAGGGTGTGTTTGAGCCTCCCTCAGATGATCCACACCATTTTGAACACGTCTCCAATATCTATCAGAGCACTGTTTATTTGACGCAGGAAGATATTTCTCGGGCTCTTCAGGATTTGGATCGTTCTAAGGGGACTGGTCCCGATAATATACCTCCACAGTTATTGGTTAACTGTGCGGGTGCTCTAAGTAGGCCATTATATATTTTATTTAATAAATCTCTTTCAACAGGAGTTTTTCCAGAACAATGGACGATTTCGGGCATACTACCGGTTCACAAGGGTGGGGATCCGGTTCTCATATCAAACTATCGGCCAATTAGCATGTTATCCGCTATTCCTAAGCTGTTTGAATCACTCGTACACAAGAGTCTTTACAATCACGTTAGAAATATCATTTGTGAACAGCAGCAAGGCTTCACCAGAGGCAGGAATCTTGAGACCAACCTGAAAAGCTTTCTAGAATATATCCGATCATCTTTTGAGGTGCGGACGCAGGTTGATGCCTTCTACTCTGATTTCAGGAAAGCCTTTGATAAGATAGGTCATCGTATTCTGCTGCTGAGACTGGCTGAGGTGGGTGTGTGTGGTAGTCTTGCGATGGTTAAGCTCCTATATTTAAAGAAGATCACAATTTGTTATGGTTAATGGTTGCAAGTCAGACATTTTTTTCAATACCTCAGGGGTTCCGCAGGGTTCCCACCTGGGTCCTTTATTGTTTCTGATATATATTAATAATATTTCGACTTGCTTCCGACACTCTGAGTTCCTTCTGTTTGCCGATGACTTGAAGGTGTTTAGAAGGATTGATGGCCCTGAGGATTGTGATATGATATACTCCATTCACTTTTATAAAGTCTACCGGTTGGCCATGATTTTGGTCTATCACGTTTTTGTAACTGAAGCAGAGGCAGGTTGGCACTGCTGAAATATCGTCAAGGTCAAAACAATTCACCGAGACGTTGCCAACTTCTACTCTCAAAAGTCTCAAACTTAACATAATCATACCATTAAAATCTGCAATAGGAAAACTTCATTCTGACATGTTGAACTCTAGAATGAAATTACTAAGTTTCCTATCATTATGTTTTATTAAGGTTAAAGAATGACTCGTGTTTCGTAGTACTACTACATTTTGAAACTGGTGTATTTCAAGTTGTACAACAAGGTATTTAAATGTCTTCTTGAGAAAAGTGGGGAATTCCATAGGTACGTCTGTTCGTTTAGAAGTTTTCCTGCCGGGTTATTCAAGTACTTTTATTCCTTTTTCAAATGAACTATCACAAAGTAACGGACTACTCTATCCATTATTTTTCAATAAAATTCCAACACTTGTTTCTTGATTTCCATACAAGAAAATAGCATAATTGAATCTTCCAACCAGTTTATATACGTGAAATATTTCCAGTAACAACAGAGCAAAAATTTTCTTCTATAGTCACCAGGACTGTGGAATTATTGAATTCACCTAATATCTTCTCAAATTCATTATTTTTCCGAAGTAAATTCACATTGTGAAAATACGTAATTACTACGACTTCTATGTAGAGAGGACAACGTTGCTAAGTTATCTGACAGGAAAATTACTATAACCTAACATTTTCAAAATATACATGGTGAAATGTGTCAAATTTTCATGGCCAACCGGGAGACTTTATAAAAGTGAATGGAGTATACAGAGTGATATTGAGAGGCTTAATGTGTATTGTAAGGCTAATTCCCTATTTCTGAATTTTAATAAATACTTCATTATAACGTACACAAAGAATGTAAATAGAATCATCTTTCAATATTCTGTGGGCGGTCACCCACTTCAGCGCGTCTCTGCCATCCGTGATCTTGGAGTAACACTGGACTCCAAATTGTTGTTTGACCTACATATAGAATCCATAATAGGTAAATGCAATAAGCTGCTGGGATATATCTTCCGACACACTCGTTCATTCAAAGATAATAGCACCTTTCTATCTTTATATTTTTCGTTTGTTTTCAGTAGAGTGAATTTTGCCTCTGTAATTTGGAACCCGCAGTATCTTTGCTATATTAATAGGTTGGAGAGTGTTCAAAATAGATTTATTAGATATTTAGCCTATAGAAATAATTTAATTATCTCAGATCACGATTATTCATACGCTCGAAGAAGGTTTGGACTTATTACTCTGGTTAATCGTAGAAGGATGTCTGAAATAATATTTCTTTATAAAATCATCAATAATAATAATTATTTACAAGCTTCCTCACTACTGCATGAAATTCAAATTAATGTGCCGAATGTTAGACTTAGATATCATGACTTGTTTTATATCCCATTCAGAAGAACTAATACATCAAAGAATGTGGGGATTTGTAGATTAATGTCCGTCAGTAACAAATTCTTGCGCTCATGCGACGTCGATTTATTTGTTGTTTCTTTACCCTCTTTAAAGCGAACTCTTAAGAATGCATTCCGTCAATTTCTCTAGTTTTGCTGTATATTTGTGATTGTTGTTTATATATTGGTCAGGTTGCATTTGTGAGTATCACTGAAGAGTTTAATATTTATTTTTTTACTTATAATTGTTGTTATATTATTATTGTTGTTATTTCAATAGTTAGAGATTAATTTTATATGAAATGTGCGATACAGTTTCTTTTCTTCTTATTCTGTGAATGCTATTGTGGGTTTCACACCTGTTTGTATTGCTATTCTAAATAAATAAATAAAAATATCTCCATTAAAAACAAAACTGAAATATTGACTAAGTTTCAATAGATATAATATAATTTTCATAGTAGATTTGAAGAATGAATATCTCCGATAAGTTCTTCATTGGGTAGAATTGATTTACTGATTATGGATTAATAATTTTTGCACTCTCGTTGAATTTAAATTATTTTATTCTGTTTGAATTCAATTTTGTTTATGATAAAGTTCTATCATATCAGAAGAATCCATTGACATCATTCCCAACAGCGCCAAAACTTCTGTCCACAAGGCTTTCTCCCATTTTTGGCACTCTTGTCGATGTAAGATACATAATCAAATTGGAAAATTTAATGCTTGTGGCTTTTACTTGATGCAAATCCATATTAATTCAATGAAAAATTATATACGATTTACACTTATTTATTCAATATTGTGAGGTGTTTCGTCGACACAGCGACTTCATCAGACTAATCGAATTGGGTTCAGAATATCTCCAGTAAAAACAAAACTGCAATATTTTTTAAGTGTTAATTGATATAATATAATTTTCAGAGTAGATTTGAGGAATGAATATCTCGGATAAGTTCGTTATTGGGGAGAATCGGTCTGTTTGAATTTAATTTCTTTCATGATGTAGTTCTATCGTAAGAGTCCATTTAGACCATTCCCAGAGACCAATCATTTCGGAGATAAATATTATTTGTCAGAGTTTGAACAAGAGCGCCAAAGCTCCTGTCCACAGGGCTTGAACCAATTTTTTAATTGTAGACGTGGTGCATATGAGCCTGACATACTGAAGGTTGTACCATTTAAAACAAAGTTGAATTTCATTAGTTTAGTCTACGATAGCTCAATGATGCATTACCGGTAAACGATCGCTTCCTTTATACATTGCCACAACACCATCGTTCTGATTTTAATTATAAACTCATTGTATAGAATATTGAAACAGGGAATATTGAAACAATATATTTCATGTATATTCAATAGTTCCGATGAAATTATTACAACCACACCAAAGTCATGTAGCGTCAATAATTCGATTTGAATAATTAAATGGTTCCTTTTTGGGTTTTCTCCAAAGTAGGTAAGTATTTATAAAATAAAAAAAATATTATTTTGTGAATTGCTTCTGCTTTAAGGCCGGTCCATACGCTACGTTTTGCACAACCTTTTACCTGCGCAGTCTCAAGACGGAATGAAAACGTAGCAATTTTTAATGCGTCCACACGATGCAGAGATATCTGTATATTTCGCACAGATATATATTACAATATATTCTTTGGTAATATACATAATCAATTTGGGTTCAGAATATCTCCAGTAAAAACAAAACTGCAATATTGTCTAAGTGTTAATTGATATACTTAATATAATTTTCAGAGTAGATTTGAGGAATGAATATCTCGGATAAGTTCGTTATTGGGGAGAATCGTTCTGTTTGAATTTAATTTCTTTCACGATGCAGTTCTATCAAAATAAACCATCTATATCATTCCCAGAGACCAATAATTGCGGAGATATGATTTGTCAAAGTTGGAACAAGAGCACCAAAGCTCCTGTCCACAGGGCTTGAAGCAATTTTTCTGTAAAACTGTTGATCTGAGAAACTCGATTCACAAATTTCTGACAAGTTAATTCAAAGATCTCAAAAAGGAGGTATTGCTCAACACCTGTTTCTTATTTTAATTCTTTGGGTTGTAGCGCCCCCTTATAGGCGATGGCGATTTTAAGACTTTCGAGTACGGCAAAATGTGTCACTCTATGAACATCAATGAAAGTAGCATAGTAAATTTGACTAATCATTTTTTAAGAGATGATTTCCTTCTAGGTTCCTGATCTTAGACTGAGATCCAGTGATATATATCATACATGTTGCCTTGAGAAGAAAGAACTATGCCACGAATTCGCCACTCATTAGAAGAGAGCTGACAACTTTCAACATCATGAGCCCCCACATAGATTGATAAACGGAAACGTCGCCTTCTATTTTTAAGTTCTCCCTGAAAATAATGTACGATTTTTGTATCCTCTGTATATTTGTAGTACGTACTTGATTACAATGTACTACTCCATAATTGTGTCATGAATGATTTCTTTGTTTAAATGTTTATTAATTCATGTAAAAATGTGGTTTAATTTGAAACTGAGCGAACTTGTGCGCCGTATTGTGATGCGCCACCTACCCTGAAAATTTCAAGTCGCTGTCTATTTCCTATCTCAAATTATCGTGGCAAAAGACGGCCAGCCGGACAGAATCCAATTCAACCTCGAATTCTTCATCAGTCAGTCGAACCCAATCATTTGAGACCATTTTCTGCAAAACATTCGAAAATTACAGACATTTGGGCAAAATGATGACGCGATGTTCCTCAGAACATGCGCGCAAAAAGTTGTGAAAATTAGTCAACTTCGAGAAAATTGTGAATATACTGTACTTAGTCCCAAGTTCGGATGTCGAATTATTCTTATGATAAACTCAAATACATCATCGTATATCAATTCCTGCAATGAAATGGTTAAACTTCCAATTGAAAATTTTTATGTTGGGAACGAAATGATCAAATTTGAATATGCCATTTTCGAGTCTCAATGTGTAACTTGTTCACACAACTGAAGTACCTGAAGACTAGGAACATGATCACAATCTTCATTACAGCCTTATTTCATTGTGACAATTAGTAATGGAGAATCTACACATCTCTCCTGAATATATTATTCTTGATTGGGCATTATGACCATCACACAGTATTCCGACTCCTCACTGAATATCACATTATCAGAAATTATCGGATACTTTCCCTTGTACCTTGGTATCAGTGAGTTGATCTTTAGTCAACAGGTTGAATTTATATACCGACTCATGCTGTGGGGAAACACATTTATTTTTCAATCAGTGCCATGTTAGCGGGTCCATCTATAATTTGTGACCGATTAATTTTTAACTGATGTACGGGGTGTCTCATGAACCGACGTCAACCGGGCGCATGCTGACAGGTGAGTTCATGTCTGACCAGAATACCGAAATTTGAGCTTGGTAAAATTGTCTCAGATTTCGAGATGTTGAAAGGTTTATGAAATTATTGAACATCGTTACATTAGTCACTGTTTTAAGTGCCACTAATTTTGCTTTCTGCGCGTATGTTCTGGGGAACATCGCGTTATCATTTTGCCCAACTGTCTGTAATTCTCGAATGCCGAAAATGGTCTCAAATGATTGAGTTTGACTACCTGATGAAGAATTCGAGGACTAATCTGATTCTGTATGGCCGTCCGGCCGTCCGTTGCCACGATAACTGGAGAACGGAATGAGATAGCGACTTGAAATTTTCAGGGTAAGTGGCGCATCCCAATACGACTGACAGGTTTGTTAATGGGCATAATCGGCCCAATGTTTTCGGAGTAATAGTTTTATTTTCAACAAATATAATTCCGATAGAATTTAAACTTGGTGAATAGTTGTAGAATATGAACATAAGCACGTAAGTGAAATTTTGTGAGAAAGGCATAACTAAAAAAATTTAAAACATTATTGAAAAATATTTTTTTCTGTCACGATGACCTGAGAACGGAAAGAGATAGCCACTTGAAAATTTCAGGTTAGGTTGCGCTTCTAACTGCAGCATTTGAGTTTGTTTATAGGCTTAATCGGCCAAACTGTTTTGGAGTTATATCCATCTGAAATTTGGTTGTTATGTCCTCAATAACTCGAAAAATACAGAACAGATTAAATTCGAACATGGTTATTAGTTGTATAATGCCAACGCGAAAATTCTCACAAAATTTCGTGAGGATCGTATCACTAGAAAATCAAAAAAAATCATTGAAAATTATTGAAAACAATTCTATATATCAGTAACTATGCGTCCGAAATCACTAAAATTCTATATATTAGAAACTATTAGTCCGACATCGCTTTTGCGAGAGCCTTCAAAACCTAACTCCACTGCCAAGTTCCAAGTTTGAACATGATCGGATATTAATTGTTGGAGATTCGAGCAGCATTGTGTGAGTTTAGTAGATGGATGGGTGAACGTTGCCTTGATAACTTTCAAATGTAAGTAGATAGGGACCTGCAATTTTCAGGGTATGTTGCGTATCCGAATAGAAGTGTTAAGTTTGATTACGGGCATACTCGGTCCAACAGTTTCAGAGTTATACCTACCTGAAATATTATTTCCACGATAACTCAAAAAATATAGACTCGATTGAAATAAAGCTTGGTAGGTATCTAGTTGTAGAATATGGACATGAAGAGATGTTTTGAATTTAATAAGAACCGTACCCCTAGAAAATTATAAAAAAAATATGAAAAGAAAAATAGGTTCAAGCATTGACGTGAAGTCAGGAGCTTTTGCGCGTATGTTCTATTGTCCATTCTACTGTATTGGACATTTTTACCAATTATCTGACAACATAAAAGAATATACATTCAACAAGAGTGCCAAAATTATAAATTCAAAACCAGCAGACAAATTCTACCAAATAACGAACTTATCCGAAATATTAATTCCTCAAATCTTCTGTGAAAACTATATTATATCAATTGAAACTTAGGCAATATTCTAGTTTTCTTTTTACTGGAGATAATCTGAACCCAATTTGTTTAACTCACCAAAGTATATTTTTCCATCATCATCGCCATCATTATATGGATTACACAAGAGCTTTCTACGATAGCTGAGGTTATTCCGTTGGTCCTTTTGCATTCAATCATACTTTGATTGCATTATATCTCTCACCTGTAGATGAGATGACAATGATGAAATGTATGAACACAGCTGACATTCATAAATATGTTTGTTATTTTTCGATTGTATTCTGTGAAATCATAGTAACGCTTTGATATTGAAATTTTAGAATTATATCTTCGAAAGTTTCAATTTGTTAGAGCTGAAAATGGTATCTGTGGATTCTTATAAAAACAATTGAATTCAAAAGTTGTTATGTAAAATTTTTTTCTTTTCTCCAAAACCATAACGAACATAACCGAGATATTTATCTCCCATACCTACTCTGAAAATTTCAACTGCCTAGCTCATTCTGTTCGAGAGTTATCGTGTTAGCGGCCGGACAGACTGGCCGGACAGAATCGATTTTGACCAAGGGTTCTTGATCAATGAGTCAAACCAAATCGGTTAAGGCCATTTTCATCCAAAACTTCGAAAAGTAAAGAAATTTCTCCCAAACCTACTCCGAAAATTTCAACTCTCTAGCTCATTCCGTTCGAGAGTTGTTGCATCTACGGCCAGACTGGCTGGACAGAATCGATTCTAACCACGGATTCTTGATCAGTGAGTGAAACCTCTGCTCCGAGGAACAAGAGTGCCAAAAATGGATCTGCAGCTTTTATCGGCCTCAGACAGAATAGAAGTTCTGAACATTAGGAGTTGTGGAGATGGAACACGTATCCATCAAGAAGGTTGTGCTTACTTCCATGAACAATATCCTGATGCTGAATATTTAACTCAAGGAGCTATGAGTAAAATTATCAGGAAATATGAGGAGTTCGGATACGTGAAGGATCGTCCAAAAAGTGGTTGAACGGCAGTTCCAGAGAATGTAGAATTGAATATTTCATTATAGTTGGAAGAAAGTCCCCATTAGTATTCGAGAACTATAGAGGCAAATTACAATATATCGCAAATATTGGTTTTGAGAAAATGAAAATGCCATAAATGGCACCCATTCAAGATTAAATGATTTCACGAACTGCATAGAGATAATTTTGACCGCAGAACTCAATTTTGCGAACCACTGATGGACCTTTCCAATGATGTTAACAGGTTTCCAACACGAACTTTATTTTGTGACGAAAGAACGTTTTATTCAAATGGAATTGTCAACAGCCAGACTGTCGCTATTATTCAGATCACATTCCAAACTGGATGGTGGAGTCACATACACAGTTTCCTAAAACAGTGAATGTATGTGCTGGAACCATTAGGAACGGGGTTATAGGGCTCCGTCTTTATTGAAGGACCGTTAACAGGTCCAAAATATTTGGATTTATTACGGGATGACCTGATTCTGACATTGCCAGTTCTTTTTCCGTACGATGCAGATCCAGATCTCCCAAATGAAACGTTATGGTTTCAACAGGATGGAGGTCCACGTCATCATTTTCAAGATGTACGTGATTACCTGAACGAAGAGTTCCCGAACAAGTGCATCGGTCGGCGAGGTATTATTGAGTGGCTAGCACGGTCTCCAGATTTGAGTGTTCCCTAATCTTTTCCTTATGGGCTTATATCAAAAGCAAAGTTTACCTCAATCGACCAAAGAACGTCGAGGAGTTGAAACAGAGGATGATTCCGGACGCCATAACACAACACAAATTTATTAAGCAATGCTGTCTGAAACAGACTTACAATCTCTACATATTCTCTAGTCTATATATCACAATTTGTCATAAAATATATTTTCAACATGGAGCAATACCTACAGGCTGGAACTCTCAAAAATGTTTGTTCCAAGTATCAAGCTCGATTGGCGTACTCTCAAGATGGGAATGACCATCAATTTGAACACATTGATCGTTTCTGTAAGTTATGAAACTTTCAAGTATCGTTTTTTGAATAAAATTATTTCAAGCACTGACGTGCAGTCAGGAGCTTTTGCCCGCATGTTTCATTGTGTATTCCCCTCTATTGGACACTATTAATCGAATTCAACATCAATATATACCGATTTCTCGGCTTTTATCACATACGGAAACATTTTGTACCATTTTAATGACAGCCTTGAGTTATGTTAATATTCCAGTGAGTATAACTCCGAAGCCATTTGACCGACTATGTCCAACAATGAACGTAACTGTCCCATTCCGAAGCGCAACCTACCCCGAACATTGCAAGTCGCTATCTCTTTCCGTTCGAAAGTTACCATGGCTCTCTTTCCGTTTGAAAGTCACCCATCCAGCTACAACAGAACTCACCGGTGTGAACTTCGCGGCGTTTTTCTAGCAGCACTTTTAAGCCAGCGCGACCGAAACGGACCTCCATTGGCGTACCGTTGCCCTCGCACTCGACGCACTCTCGTTCTTCGGGGAGCGGAAACTTGTAATCCGCCCCGAGATGAATTATACTATTCATTCTATTACGACGTTATTTGGAATTATAAATTATCATTCGGCTACAATGAAATGCGATTCTGATGAATTTATATTTCAAACACACATAGCAATAATAAGGTAATTAAATTCAAGCAGTTTAATCATAAAATATTGTGTATGGAAACGATCGCGGCAAATCATCCTGATCTTTCGGAATTCGTACGCAATCGACTAGCTCGTAGATTTTATAACCATACAGAACAAGTTTTTGAAGCCATTGAATTTTATATTCTATACCAGATGTGTCACATCGTATTTTATACCCTTAAGAAACATTTCAACGGACTATTGAATAGGGGAGATATGAACGAATCTGCCGCTGAAAATGTCATCTTCCATTCAACGTTTTCATTTCCACAAAAATTAAGGAAATGAATTTTTGTTTTCAGAACCTACAGAAGCATATAGTGATCATAATTTTTTCACCCATAAGAAAAATTTCAACCGAACTATGAGTACGGGAGAAGTGAATAAATTAGCAGCTAAATATTTCATTTTCAATTTCGCGTTCTCATTTCCACAAAAATTAAGGAAATGCATTTTTGTTTTCAGTACACACAAAAGCATATAGTTATCATAATTTTTTCACCCATAAGAAAAATTTCAACCGAACTTTGAGTACGGGAGAAGTGAATAAATTAGCAGCTAAAAATTTCATTTTCAATTTCGTGTTCTCATTTCCACAAAAATTAAGGAAATGCATTTTTTATTTCAGAACCTACAAAAGCATATAGTTATCATATTTTGTCACCCATAAGAAAATTTTCAACCAACCTTTGAGTACGGGAGAAGTGATTAAATTAGCAGCTAAAAATTTCAATTTCAATTTCGTGTTTTCATTTCCACAAAAATTAAGGAAATGCATTTTTGTTTTCAGAACCTACAAAAGCATATAGTTATCATATTAAATCACCCATAAGAAAATTTTCAACCGACCTTTGAGTACGGGAGATACGAATAAATGTACCTAGAAAGCATACAGTTATCATATTAAATCACCCATAAGAAAATTTTCAACCGACCTTTGAGTACGGGAGATATGAATAAATGTGCCGCTAAAATTTTCATTTTTGATTTCGCGTTCTCATTTCCACAAAAATTAAGGAAATGCATTTTTGTTTTCAGAACCTACAAAAGCATTTAGTTATCCTATTTAATCACCCACAAGAGAATTTTCAACCGACCTTTGAGTACGGGAGAAGTGAATAATTTAGCAGCTAAAAATTTCATTTTCAATTTCGCGTTCTCATTTCCACAAATATTAAGGAAATGCATTTTTGTTTTCAGAAACTACAAAAGCATATAGTTATCATATTTTGTCACCCATAAGAAAATTTTCAACCGAACTATGAGTACAGGAGAAGTGAATAAATTAGCAGCTAAAAATTTCATTTTCAATTTCGCGTTCTCATTTCCACAAAAATTAAGGAAATGCATTTTTGTTTTCAGAACCTACAAAAGCATATAGTTATCATAATTTTTTCACCTATAAGAAAAATTTCAACCGAACTTTGAGTACGGGAGAAGTGAATAAATTAGCAGCTAAAAATTTCATTTTCAATTTCGTGTTCTCATTTCCACAAAAATTAAGGAAATGCATTTTTTTTTCAGAACCTACAAAAGCATATAGTTATCCTATTTAATCGCCCACAAGAAAATTTTCAACCGACCTTTGAGTACGGGAGAATTGAATAAATTAGCAGCTAAAAATTTCATTTTCAATTTCGCGTTCTCATTTCCACAAAAATTAAGGAAATGCATTTTTGTTTTCAGAAACTACAAACGCATATAGTTATCATATTTTGTCACCCATAAGAAAATTTTCAACCGAACTATGAGTACGGGAGAAGTGAATAAATTAGCAGCTAAAAATTTCATTTTCAATTTCGCGTTCTCATTTCCACAAAAATTAAGGAAATGCATTTTTGTTTTCACAACCTAGAAAGCATACAGTTATCATATTAAATCACCCATAAGAAAATTTTCAACCGACCTTTGAGTACGGGAGATATGAATAAATGTGCCGCTAAAATTTTCATTTTTGATTTCGCGTTCTCATTTCCACAAAAATTAAGGAAATGCATTTTTGTTTTCAGAACCTACAAAAGCATATAGTTATCCTATTTAATCACCCTCAAGAAAATTTTCAACCGACCTTTGAGTACGGGAGAATTGAATAAATTAGCAGCTAAAAATTTCATTTTCAATTTCGCGTTCTCATTTCCACAAAAATTAAGGAAATGCATTTTTGTTTTCAGAAACTACAAAAGCATATAGTTATCATATTTTGTCACCCATAAGAAAATTTTCAACCGAACTATGAGTACGGGAGAAGTGAATAAATTAGCAGCTATAAATTTCAATGTCAATTTTGTGTTTTCATTTCCACAAAAATTAAGGAAATGCATTTTTGTTTTCAGAACCTAGAAAGCATACAGTTATCATATTAAATCACCCATAAGAAAATTTACAACCGACCTTTGAGTACGGGAGATATGAATAAATGTGCCGCTAAAATTTTCATTTTTGATTTCGCGTTCTCATTTCCACAAAAATTAAGGAAATGCATTTTTGTTTTCAGAACCTACAAAAGCATTTAGTTATCCTATTTAATCACCCACAAGAGAATTTTCAACCGACCTTTGAGTACGGGAGAAGTGAATAATTTAGCAGCTAAAAATTTCATTTTCAATTTCGCGTTCTCATTTCCACAAATATTAAGGAAATGCATTTTTGTTTTCAGAAACTACAAAAGCATATAGTTATCATATTTTGTCACCCATAAGAAAATTTTCAACCGAACTATGAGTACAGGAGAAGTGAATAAATTAGCAGCTAAAAATTTCATTTTCAATTTCGCGTTCTCATTTCCACAAAAATTAAGGAAATGCATTTTTGTTTTCAGAACCTACAAAAGCATAGAGTTATCATAATTTTTTCACCTATAAGAAAAATTTCAACCGAACTTTGAGTACGGGAGAAGTGAATAAATTAGCAGCTAAAAATTTCATTTTCAATTTCGTGTTCTCATTTCCACAAAAATTAAGGAAATGCATATTTTTTTCAGAACCTACAAAAGCATATAGTTATCATATTTTGTCACCCATAAGAAAATTTTCAACCGACCTTTGAGTACGGGAGAAGTGATTAAATTAGAAGCTAAAAATTTCAATTTCAATTTCGTGTTTTCATTTCCACAAAAATTAAGGAAATGCATTTTTGTTTTCAGAACCTACAAAAGCATATAGTTATCATATTAAATCACCCATAAGAAAATTTTCAACCGACCTTTGAGTACGGGAGATATGAATAAATGTGCCGCTAAAATTTTCATTTTCGATTTCGCGTTCTCATTTCCACAAAAATTAAGGAAATGCATTTTTGTTTTCAGAACCTACAAAAGCATATAGTTATCATATTTTTTTCACCCATAAGAAAAATTTCAACCGAACTTTGAGTACGGGAGAAGTGAATAAATTAGCAGCTAAAAATTTCATTTTCAATTTCGTGTTCTCATTTCCACAAAAATTAAGGAAATGCATTTTTTATTTCAGAACCTACAAAAGCATATAGTTATCATATTTTGTCACCCATAAGAAAATTTTCAACCGACCTTTGAGTACGGGAGAAGTGATTAAATTAGCATCTAAAAATTTCAATTTCAATTTCGTGTTTTCATTTCCACAATAATTAAGGAAATGCATTTTTGTTTTCAGAACCTACAAAACCATATAGTTATCATATTAAATCACCCATAAGACAATTTTCAACCGACCGTTGAGTACGGGAGATACGAATAAATGTGCCGCTAAAATTTTCATTTTCGATTTCGCGTTCTCATTTCCACAAAAATTAAGGAAATGCATTTTTTATTTCAGAACCTGCAAAAGCATATAGTTATCCTATTTAATCACCCACAAGAAAATTTTCAAGCGACCTTTGAGTACGGGAGAAGTGAATAAATTAGCAGCTATAAATTTCAATTTCAATTTTGTGTTTTCATTTCCACAAAAATTAAGGAAATGCATTTTTGTTTTCAGAACCTAGAAAGCATACAGTTATCATATTAAATCACCCATAAGAAAATTTTCAACCGACCTTTGAGTACGGGAGATATGAATAAATGTGCCGCTAAAATTTTCATATTTTATTTCGGGTTCTCATTTCCACAAAAATTAAGGAAATGCATTTTTGTTTTCAGAACCTACAAAAGCATATAGTTATCCTATTTAATCACCCACAAGAAAATTTTCAACCGAGCTTTGAGTACGGGAGAAGTGAATAAATCAGCAGGTAAAAATTTCATTTTCAATTTCGCGTTCTCATTTCCACAAAAATTAAGGAAATGCATTTTTGTTTTCAGAACCTAGAAAGCATACCGTTATCATATTAAATCACCCATAAGAAAATTTTCAACCGACCTTTGAGTACGGGAGATATGAATAAATGTGCCGCTAAAATTTTCATTTTTGATTTCGCGTTCTCATTTCCACAAAAATTAAGGAAATGCATTTTTGTTTTCAGAACCTACAAAAGCATATAGTTATCCTATTTAATCACCCACAAGAAAATTTTCAACCGACCTTTGAGTACGGGAGAAGTGAATAAATTAGCAGCTAAAAATTTCATTTTCAATTTCGCGTTCTCATTTCCACAAAAATTAAGGAAATACATTTTTGTTTTCAGAAACTACAAAAGCATATAGTTATCATATTTTGTCACCCATAAGAAAATTTTCAACCGAACTATGAGTACGGGAGAAGTGAATAAATTAGCAGCTTAAAATTTCATTTTCAATTTCGCGTTCTCATTTCCACAAAAATTAAGGAAATGCATTTTTGTTTTCAGAACCTACAAAAGCATATAGTTATAATAATTTCTTCACCCACAAGAAAAATTTCAACCGAACTTTGAGTACGGGAGAAGTGATTAAATTAGCAGCTAAAAATTTCAATTTCAATTTCGTGTTTTCATTTCCACAAAAATTAAGGAAATGCAATTTTGTTTTCAGAACCTACAAAAGCATATAGTTATCATATTTAATCACCCACAAGAAAATTTTCAACCGACTTTTGAGTACGGGAGAAGTGAATAAATTAGCAGCTAAAAATTTCATTTTCAATTTCGCGTTCTCATTTCCACAAAAATTGAGGAAATGCATTTTTGTTTTCAGAACCTACAAAAGCATATAGTTCTCATATTTTGTCACCCATAACAAAACTATGATGAACACCGATATATAGGTGAGCTCGTAAAGGTCGGAATATATTTATTTTCTTGCATTCTATCGAATTTCGAGAGAAATCAAGTGTTATTTTGAATAAACCAATCTTTTAATTCAACATTTAACGTGATTACGTCTTGAGATTGTTCGATTCTGCATTCATGATAAGTACATTGCGAAATTGTTTTCTACAGATTGAGCCTTTTTTCCCCAACTTTGAATATCATTATTATAGTGATGACGTCATCCTTGTAGGTTTGATGTCGTCATCGATGTTTTTTCAAATGCAATCATAGTGTCCTATGATACCTCATGTAAAAGGTCACTCCTGTACTCACCAAACCAACATACAAAAAAAAAATATTTTATGCAGCCTGAGCCGGAGAAAAAATGTAAATTAAACTTGGAAATCCATCCAATTTCGAGAAAAATCCTGATAGTGGTAACCAACTACATAATACATAATCGTAAGTGGTTACGATCTCGATGTAGGTCACTTTTTTTTTATACAAAATAAAATTGTCATGTGACACCTCCTTCAAAAGCTCTTCAGTTCTTCAGTACTGCATGATAATTACAGTTACATGTTGTTTTCTACACAATCAGCCCAAAAAAGGAATTAACGATGAGGTTGAATATCGAATAAATTTCTAGGCAAATCTTTAAACTGCTAATTATTTTCTTCTCCAACCTTTGATGAAACTTACGTTTCATCACGTTACGTCATGAGTATAGGTTTGGTGACGTCATTGATGTTTTTTAGAATACATTAGGGAATTATTTTATAAAGGGTAAGCCAGAAAAAGAATGTAAATTAAAGTTGGAAGGAAATCCATGCAATTTCTAGAAAAATCCTGATAGGGATTACTCCTCATTAGTTTTCCTTTCATTTTAAAATCTGACGATCGATGTATATCGCTACATAAAAAATCAGTGACGGCGGAATTCGAAACTGGGAAGTTGAAAAATCTGGAAATTTTTTTTTAAATAATGCAGGAAACGAAAGGCATCTAGAAACGAATGAAATAAATTTTAAAGCAGGCCACTATGGTAGAACCATAAAATATTTTCTTAAAGACAGTTAAGATGATGGGGTGATAACAAATAAGATTATTATGGGAGTTGCCGAATAATATTGAGACATAAACATTCCAAACGGTTGTTGGTGATTCCATATTCAGCATAATATTTGTTGCTAAATGGAGAATTTTTATGGTGTCCATTAGTGAGAATGATTGAAGGATCTTTATACAATGTGTTGAATAACAGAGATCCTTTGGTGAATATTGTGAGCAAGATTATCGAACATTTGACGAGCTCAAAGAATATCCGGTTATGCCCTTTATAGAAAGAACATCTGCATTTTTCATCCCTCCTGCTGTAAAAATTCCTTTTTGCAATAAATGTTGAAAAATTCGAATTTTAATTTGTGAATATTTTTGGTACTGGATTACAGATTCATGGAATGCACTTTTCGACATACAGCTAATGTATATTCTTAGAAGACAATTTCCAAATTGTTGTAAAGGAATTGCCTTTCGAGTAAAAATTCTTTGTTGCAATGAATATTGAAAACTTTCTAATATAAATAATTAAATACTTTGGCACTGGAATGGACATTAATGGAAAGCTCTATGACACATACACCTCATGAATATTCCTAGAAAACAATATCGAAATAATCATAATCAAATACTGGTTTGAGCCTATGTTGTACTCAATATTCGAAAATATATGAGTTGCCGTAAATGAAATTGCCGGAAATCATTTATATGATTATGTAGAATATTCCTGACATATCAAACAAATTAAATGATGTATTATTAACACTCAGTAAAGAAATCGAAGTTTGAATAAAATAAAGCCATAGATATCTGCATGGAAATTTAAATGACCTCATAAACTTGTATTATCTATAAAGAAACATATAATTTATCACGACCCGGCGATCTATTTACCTCCTATCGTAAATATCTGATGCCGATGGAGACAGATACTTGAACACATATCATTAATTGCTAAAGAATTGGATTAAACAACAGTTCAATTAGTTGTCAATGTATTTTATAGTGTTATGAATTAACATCGGAACTAATGAATATCCGTGTCGCTTTTTCCTATTTAAATCAAATTTTAGTTCTGCAACTTCACACTGCGGTGCAATGTGCCAGAATCTTTGTTTTCAGATGTTGAAAACGAAAGTGATCCCTGATTGAGACGGTACTTACGGTGTCCTTAAATTTACCATCATTTAAGAAAAATATCAAGTTTTTCGACTTCCCAGTTTATCCCAATTTATTCACTTCTCCCGTACTCATAGTTCGGTTGAAAATTTTCTTATGGGTGACAAAATATGATAACTATATGCTTTTGTAGTTTCTGAAAACAAAAATGCATTTCCTTAATTTTTGTGGAAATGAGAACGCGAAATTGAAAATGAAATTTTTAGCTGCTAATTTATTCACTTCTCCCGTACTCAAAGGTCGGTTGAAAATTTTCTTGTGGGTGATTAAATAGGATAACTATATACTTTTGTAGGTTCTGAAAACTAAAATACATTTCCTTAATTTTTGTGGAAATGAGAACGCGAAATCAAAAATGAAAATTTTAGCGGCACATTTATTCATATCTCCCGTACTCAAAGGTCGGTTGAAAATTTTCTTATGGGTGATTTAATATGATAACTGTATGCTTTCTAGGTTCTGAAAACAAAAATGCATTTCCTTAATTTTTGTGGAAATGAAAACACAAAATTGAAATGGAAATTTATAGCTGCTAATTTATTCACTTCTCCCGTACTCAAAGGTCAGTTGAAAATTTTCTTGTGGGTGATTAAATAGGATAACTATATGCTTTTGCAGGTTCTGAAATAAAAATGCATTTCCTTAATTTTTGTGGAAATGAGAACGCGAAATCGAAAATGAAAATTTTAGCGGCACATTTATTCGTATCTCCCGTACTCAAAGGTCGGTTGAAAATTGTCTTATGGGTGATTTAATATGATAACTATATGCTTTTGTAGGTTCTGAAAACAAAAATGCATTTCCTTAATTTTTGTGGAAATGAAAACACGAAATTGAAATTGAGATTTTTAGCTGCTAATTTAATCACTTCTCCCGTACTCAAAGGTCGGTTGAAAATTTTCTTATGGGTGACAAAATAAGATAACTATATGCTTTTGTAGGTTCTGAAATAAAAAATGCATTTCCTTAATTTTTGTGGAAATGAGAACACGAAATTGAAAATGAAATTTTTAGCTGCTAATTTATTCACTTCTCCCGTACTCAAAGGTCGGTTGAAAATTTTCTTGTGGGTGATTAAATAGGATAACTATATGCTTTTGTAGGTTCTGAAAACAAAAATGCATTTCCTTAATTTTTGTGGAAATGAGAACGCGAAATCGAAAATGAAAATTTTAGCGGCACATTTATTCATATCTTCCGTACTCAAAGGTAGGTTGAAAATTTTCTTATGGGTGATTTAATATGTTAACTATATGCTTTTGTAGGTTCAGAAAACAAAAATGCATTTCCTTAATTTTTGTGGAAATGAGAACGCGAAATCGAAAATGAAAATTTTAGCGGCACATTTATTCGTATCTCCCGTACTCAAAGGTCGGTTGAAAATTTTCTTATGGGTGATTTAATATGATAACTATATGCTTTTGTAGGTTCTGAAAACAAAAATGCATTTCCTTAATTTTTGTGGAAATGAAAACACGAAATTGAAATTGAAATTTTTAGCTGCTAATTCAATCACTTCTCCCGTACTCAAAGGTCGGTTGAAAATTTTCTTATGGGTGACAAAATATGATAACTATATGCTTTTGTAGGTTCTGAAATAAAAAATGCATTTCCTTAATTTTTGTGGAAATGAGAATACGAAATTGAAAATGAAATTTTTAGCTGCTAATTTATTCACTTCTCCCGTACTCAAAGTTCGGTTGAAATTTTTCTTATGGGTGAAAAAATTATGATAACTATATGCTTTTGTAGGTACTGAAAACAAAAATGCATTTCCTTAATTTTTGTGGAAATGAGAACGCGAAATTGAAAATGAAATTTTTAGCTGCTATTTATTCACTTCTCCTGTACTCATAGTTCGGTTGAAATTTTTCTTATGGGTGAAAAAATTATGATCACTATATGCTTCTGTAGGTTCTGAAAACAAAAATTCATTTCCTTAATTTTTGTGG
This sequence comes from Halyzia sedecimguttata, assembly GCA_937662695.2. NCBI lineage: Eukaryota > Metazoa > Arthropoda > Insecta > Coleoptera > Coccinellidae > Halyzia > Halyzia sedecimguttata. Next base: position 73,655,966 of record OW569411.2, read on the forward strand.
AAATGAAAACGTTGAATGGAAGATGACATTTTCAGCGGCAGATTCGTTCATATCTCCCCTATTCAATAGTCCGTTGAAATGTTTCTTAAGGGTATAAAATACGATGTGACACATCTGGTATAGAATATAAAATTCAATGGCTTCAAAAACTTGTTCTGTATGGTTATAAGATCTACGAGCTAGTCGATTGCGTACGAATTCCGAAAGATCAGGATGATTTGCCGCGATCGTTTCCATACACAATATTTTATGATTAAACTGCTTGAATTTAATTACCTTATTATTGCTATGTGTGTTTGAAATATATATTCTTCAGAATCGCATTTCATTGTAGCCGAATGATAATTTATAATTCCAAATAACGTCGTAATAGAATGAATAGTATAATTCATCTCGGGGCGGATTACAAGTTTCCGCTCCCCGAAGAACGAGAGTGCGTCGAGTGCGAGGGCAACGGTACGCCAATGGAGGTCCGTTTCGGTCGCGCTGGCTTAAAAGTGCTGCTAGAAAAACGCCGCGAAGTTCACACCGGTACAGAACTCACACGAGGCTGCTCGGATTCCCAACGAAATATATCCGATCGTGTTAAAATTTGGAACTTGGCTGTGGAGTTAGGTTTTGAAGGCTCTGGCAGAATTTCAGTGATGTCGGACGAATAGTTTCTGATATATAGCATGTTTTTTAATAATCTTCATTGATTTTTGTAAAATGTTCTAGTGATGTGATCCGCACGAAAATTCGCAAGAATTAGCGTGTCAGCATTCTACAACTAATTACTTTGGTTGAATTGGATCACTTTCGTAGTTTTTGAGTTGTTGTGAAAATAACATTAAAATTTCAGATAGATATAACTCCAAAACTGTTCCGACAATTATGCATATCAGCAAAAACAGATGTTGGATTCAGATTCTAAAAATATATTGATATATTCTAAAAATTGCAAGTCGTTATTTCCTGAGTAATCATTAAAGGATACTGTGGGAGAGAAACCACATAAATAAACCTTTTAATAATCGCCATTTCCTTCCGTTCTTGAGCAAACGTCACACAATATATATTTGTAATATATTTGTTTTATTCTCTGGTTATACGATCCTCACAAAATTTCACAAACGTCTTTATGTCGGTAATCTACAACTAACTACCAAGTTTCAATTTTATCGGATCTCTATTGGTTGAAAACAAAATTTGTACTAAGAAACTGTTGGGCCGATTATGCCCTTTAGCGAAATGGTCCGACGCATTTGGACACGCCACCTACCCTGAAAATTTCAAGTCGCTATCTCTTTCCGTTCTCAAGATATCGTGGAAACGGTCGGACGGCTAGTCAATTTTTACTACAAATTCAGTGAGTCAAACCTAATCGATTGACACCATTTTCGGAAACAAATTCGGAAGTTACAGACATTTGGGCAAAATGATTTCGAGAACTATTGACCCACATGGCGTTACATGTGCATTAGGCAGCCGTCACACAGACCCACTGCCATTCACCGACCCACATAAAATATTGAATGAAAAGTATTTACCCTGTGTGACTTATGAAAGAATAACCGTATTTTATATTCAGGGTTTAATATTATTCAAAATATAATTGTAATTGGCGACGTTTCGGGCAGTGCCCTTTTTCTAGCATGTAAAAAACAATATACACAATGTAAAAAACAATAAGAACAAACAACCAATTTATAAGTATTCTAAAATTCTAAACACTTTGTTGGATAGAGATCTAATTCTTTTATTACCTTCGAACTAATTTATTTTAAGTTATTTTCCAACTTATTTGTTGGATGTCATTGGGGTTATGATTTTATTTTTTCGGGCACTGCCCGAAACGTCGCCAATTACAATTATATTTTGAATAATATTAAACCCTGAATATCAAATACAGTTATTCTTTCATAAAATATTGATGTTCACCATTTTGTGTGTGACCGTACCCGTAAGAACGCAAGCGTCCTAAATTTGGTCGGTGGTTGTCAGTGAATAGCAGTGGGTCTGTGTGACCGCTGCCGGAATTAAGAATTTTATGATCTACGAGTATCTATCTAGAAATAGGGGCTGGCAATATAGAAAAATATCGATTGACCTTGCGTTCCGAAATTGCTGGCATTACTGGCCGCAGTAAGTAATTTCGGAACGCTCTTAAGTAAGAGTAAGCATCGCCAGTGAATTTCAGTAATATACGACGTTTCAATTTACTGCTCAGTACTGTTCAGGAATATCGGAACACGGCATATATCACTGCTTGGAAAGTGGTGGTGTAATACGAATAATAAGAAAGTGCGTGAAATGAGTGTTTTTTTAATGGCATATGAGAGTGTTAATTCTCTCGAAACACACGAATTTTATACACGAAATACAAATGACTTTTCTTGTACAACCGTGAATTTACATTGTCTGAAATATATTAAATTGGTTTATCTTGATTTCCGGCAAAACTAGAAAGCCTATGGAAATAAATTGAATTTCAAAGTTGGAGATAATGAAAAGATCTAAACATTTTGGACACACTCAAAAATTAAGTGAAAAATTGAAATAAATAAATTATTATTCCAATAAATGACGAATTATCGATTAATAATTGACTCTGTTAACCATAAATCCTTTAAAAAGTAATATTTCATGTTTATTTTGTGAATTATTCTGAAAAAATTACTCTTTTTACGGTGAAAACTAAACATTTACCTATCAATAGAGTTAAAAAAATGTCAAGTTTTTTTGACAGTTGTACAAAAAATAAATTTATCTGCCCAGTCCAACCATCTTTCCCTGTTCCTGAAATGGTGAAAAATAAATCTATATGTCATACTTTTGACGCTCACTGCATTTATTATGAATAGCATGACCTGCTTCATTTTATTACCGATTAATAACTAATGCACCCCGAATGGCTTTATCAGCGGCACCTATATCGTAATCGAATGGCCATAATATATTTATCACTGAATCGTTAAAACAACAGTTAATTAGCAACAATTCCGAATATCAATATGGATTACTCAATTTGGATTCCGGCTCATGACAGCTCTTAATAGCTGCTATTCCATTTAATAATTCGTAAACTTTTGCTAAAAATATAGTAGTGCACGTGATAAGATGAATTATTGAGTTTGGGATCTAGTTGTTTTCGTAAGTTTACCGTTAAAAATTGAGTGAATGAGGTCATGAATCCTGATTTTTCAGGATCTTATGGATCGAAGGATCAAATATTGAGTCCTGATTTTTTTATCAGGATAATGTTAATTCAAAGGACCAGAATCTTACACTCTGATTGTTTCATCAGGGGGATGAGTAGAGGGGTATACTTAACTTTAAGCACCCAGCAGTAATCGAGGGGGATATAATTGTACCAGTTGTGGATATGCTTGGATATATTTGGATATGTTTGGATATGCTTGGATATGTTTGGATATATTTGGATATTTTTAGATATATTTGGATATATTTGGATATGTTTGGAAATGTATGGATATATTTGGATATATTTAGATATATTTGGCTATGTTTGGATATATATTTGGATATGGTTCAATATATTTGGATATATATTTTGTCATATGCGCATGCTCAATCACTTTTTGAGGTTATGTCAGCATAAATAATGGACAACACACAATTGGACCAATTGATATAATAGAGAAGTAGGTACTAGTCCTCAACTGATGTCTAAGGAATTAATTTTAAGTAACAGTTCACATCTAGAAGATGACTCCAATACCAATCTGTACCAACTGTAGAAGAGTAAAGCAGGTAAAAATAAGAGTTTGAAAAATTAAATCAGAAATACATGGCTTAACAGAAACACCACATATCATAAGGGCACATAAAAACTGCATAGAAAACATAATTGGATAATCTAAGTCAGTCTGCTTTGGCGCGCTTATTCAAATTCATAGCCAGAAAATTCATACCCATCCAGGTACTGAACTCGCTCAATGGTGCTTGGCTTCCAAGAAAAGAAATAATATTTTTCCATTAGGTACCTATTAAAAAATAATGGCTGGATGCAATTGGGCTTAAATCTAGATCTTGGATGTAAAATCAGATTCTGAAGGTGATATCTGGCGGATAGTTTCTGAGATACACAACTTTTTTCATGCGTTTTTTTAAATTCTTGTCATATGATCTCCACAAACTTTTGCACAAGTCTTCGTGCCAGTATTTTTCAACGACTACCAAGTTTAGTTCGATCAAATCAGTAATTTCAGATGGCTAACTCCGAAATCACTAGGCGGATTTGGCCATTAACTTAACTGAGTTATTTATGACCTAAACCCACCCTGCAAATGTCAACTCTCTAATTCATTTGATTCGAGAGTTATTGTTTCCACGGCCGGATGAATAGACAGAATTAAGTTTGATATCGGATTCTTCATCATTGAGTCGAAACTGAACATTTGAGACTATTTTGGGCGAAATATTCGAAAATTGCATATATTTGGGCAAAATAATAAGCAATACTCAAGTAGATGCTCCCACAGAACCTGTGGCTACACAAAATGGAGCAACCAAAGATTTTAAAACTCTCGGTATCAGATTTCATCCCTCTTTTCTTGAGCCTACTGATTGCAGTGATCACCTAGGATTATCCAAGTGTACTCTAGACCAGGGGTGGCCAACTTGATGAGACCCAAGATCTACTATTTACTGACAAAACTCTGCGCGTGATCTACCAATATAGATATATAGATCTATAATTGTAGAAATTTTAAATGAAATTCGATGCTGTCTGCCTCGCCGCGATCGACTGGACCTATAGCTACGATCGACCGGTTGGCCACCCCTACTCTAGACCAAATGAGATTACAAGAAAAAGATATTCAACCATTCTACAAGAAGAGCAAATCCTGTTCTGAATGACATTGATCCCTAAATATTTTCTAATGAGTACGTATCCGATGAAATAGACGATATTTGGTGATTTTACTAAAAAGACTGATATTTGGAAAGAGTGGTATATCTAATGGGTGACACGGTAGAATTCAAGTTCTTCGGCAAGAAGATGAAAATCATTTCAAGTGGCCAAGAAGGGGCTAGTTTGAATTGTTCCGCAAAAAAATATTTTTTAGGGGCCGTTATAACTTTCTGGTGATGGTTCATTATTTACTTCAAGAATAACGGACAAAATAAAAATATGCGTAACATAGGTATAAAAATTTGTGACTGACAAGTATCAATGATAAAATGTGTTTTTGACTTCATTACATAATAATATTATACAATAATATTTGTGAATTAGTACCCATTTTGTCATGCGTCAAATTCACACCTAATTTGTAAGCCTAATTAGAAAATTTACAAATGTGCACGTATGTAAAAATCAGAGTCGTATTTTAGCAATAAAGAATTAAAGTTATACGTTCTACAATATTCGTTTTTAATTATTGCTAAACTAATACACACCACAATTCAGTTTCATTTTTGCGGGCGTGTTCCGCAAGGAATAACGTGCTATCATTTCGTCACAATGTCTGTATTTTTCGAATTCTTTTTCGAAAATGGTCTCAAACGATTGGGTTCGACTCCCTGATGAAGAATTCGAGGTCAAATTCAATTCTGTCCGTCCGGTCCGGCCGGCCGGCCGTTAGCACGATAACTCTCGAACGGAACGACTTAGAGCGTTGAAATTTGCAGGGTAGTTTCGTAGCGTAAATATCTCGGACAAGTTCGTTAACGGGCGAAATCGACCGAGCGGTTTCGGAGTTAAGGCCGTTTTTAATAAAAACGTTTTTTATGAATATTTCCGGAACCGATCACTCGATCTTTTTGAAATTTGGCATCAGATTGTAGAATCATGACCTTTATATGCCTGCGAAGTTTTGTGTTGAACGGACGGACCTAAAGTGGCAAAAAAAAATTTTGAAAATTTGAAAATTTTGTGTTCACGATAACTCGAAAAATACTGATCTGATTAAATTGAAACTCAGTAGTTAGATGCAAAAGACCAAAGCAAACACTTTTGCAAAATTTCGTGAAGATCACGTGACATGAAAAAAATAAAAAAATTACTACTATTTTGCGGAATACTTTGCTTTTAATGCCGAAACATATCTTTTTGAGGTTCATGCTGCCGTTTCCGGGAATTTTCCGTATTGCGCATGCGCAGATGAGAAGTCCTTTAACTGCTGTAGTTTTCGTCAGAGAGGATTGGGGTTTTGGGGTGGCGGATGCTATTCCTCCATAGAATTCAGATACCTGGTAAGGGTCTGCGCATGCGTAGATTAAAGATGCGATATCTTCCGAACCACTAGTGTTGGAGAATCGGAGTTTTTTGTAAGGTGTGTTATTTTGAGAGGACTTTTAGCCGCCAGTAGATTGCGCATGCGCAGAAGAGAAGTGACTGTTTTTGGGTTGGATTGGTTATGTTGGGAGTGCTGAGTCGATATTATCAGGTTTTAAAAGAATATTCATAGCAATTCAGTGCAAGGACAAGTCAGTTTGGGGGATGTAGCGTTGTTTCCGAGTTAAAGTGTCCGTACCGTGGCCCTGGGGCTAATTTTGAAATTGATGTTACCCCTTACAGGCATTTTTCGTTATGCGCATGAGCAGACCATCAGTGATTTAACTGGTGGTGTTTTCATCAGAGAGGATTAGGGTTTTGGGGTGGCGGATGCTGTTCCTCTATAGAATCCCTCGTTGAGGGTCTGCGCATGCGTGGATTGAAGATGTGATATCTCCTGAACCACTAGTGTTGGAGAATCGGAGTTTTTTGTAAGGTGTGTTATTTTGAGAGGACTTTTAGTCGCGAGTAGATTGCGCATGTGCAGAAGAGAAGTGACTGTTTTTGGGTTGGATGGGTTATGTTGGGAGGGCTGAGTCGATATTATGAGGTTTTAAAAGAATATTTATAGCAATTCAGTGCAAGGACAAGTCAGTTTGGGGGATGTAGCGTTGTTTCCGAGTTAAAGTGTCCGTACCGTGGCCCTGGGGCTAATTTTGAAATTGATGTTACCGCTTACAGGCATTTTTCGTTATGCGCATGAGCAGATCATCAGTGATTTAACTGGTGGTGTTTTCGTCTGAGAGGATTAGGGTTTTGGGGTGGCGGATGCTATTCCTCCATAGAATCCCCTGTTGAGGGTCTGCGCATGCGTGGATTAAAGATGTGATATCTCCTGAACCACTAGTGTTGGAGAATCGGAGATTTTTGTAAGGTGTGTTATTTTGAGAGGACTTTTAGCCGCGAGTAGATTGCGCATGCGCAGAAGAGAAGTGACAGTTTTTGGGTTGGATGGGTTATGTTGGGAGTGCTGAGTCGATATTATGAGGTTTTAAAAGAATATTCATAGCAATTCAGTGCAAGGACAAGTCAGTTTGGGGGATGTAGCGTTGTTTACGAGTTAAAGTGTCCGTACCGTGGCCCTGGGGCTAATTTTGAAATTGATGTTACCCCTTACAGGCATTTTTCGTTATGCGCATGAGCAGACCATCAGTAATTTAACTGGTGGTGTTTTCGTCAGAGAGGATTAGGGTTTTGGGGTGGCGGATGCTATTCCTCTATAGAATCCCCTGTTGAGGGTATGCGCATGCGTGGATTAAAGATGTGATATCTCCTGAACCACTAGTGTTGGAGAATCGGAGTTTTTTGTAAGGTGTGTTATTTTGAGAGGACTTTTAGCCGCGAGTAGATTGCGCATGCGCAGAAGAGAAGTGACTGTTTTTGGGTTGGATGGGTTATGTTGGGAGTGCTGAGACGATATTATGAGGTTTTAAAAGAATATTCATAGCAATTCAGTGCAAGGACAAGTCAGTTTGGGGGCTGTAGCGTTGTTTCAGAGTTAAAGTGTCCGTACCGTTGGCCTGGGGCTAATTTGGAAATGGATGTAACATCTTACGGGCATTTTTCGTTATGCGCATGAGCAGACCATCAGTGATATAACTGGTGGTGCTTTCGTCAGAGAGGATTGGGGTTTTGGGGTGGCGGATGCTTTTCCGCTATAGAATCCCCTGGTGAGGGTCTGCGCATGCGTGGATTCAAGAAGCGATATCTCCTGAACCACTAGTGTTGGAGAATCGGAGTTTTTTGTGAGGTGTGTAATTTTGGGAGGACTTGCAGCCACGAGTATACTGCGCTTGCGCAGACGAGAAGCGAATGGTTTTGGGTTGTTTGGGTTATGTTGGGAGTAATGAGCCGATATTGTGAGGTTTTAAAAGAATATTCATGTCAATTCAGTGCACGGACACAAGTCAGTTTGGGGGAAATAGCGTTGTTTCCGATTTGAAATGTCTGTATGGTGGCCCTGAGGCGAATTTATAAATAACTATATTCGGTAGATCTATATTAAAATGCGTTCGGATTTGGAGAAGATGCAATTTCGTCCCTAACGGAGGACCCACAACCGAATTTTTTTCTGATCTACGGTAAAACTAAAAGCCAAACTATATTGATAGCTATATTTGTTAAGGGAACTTGAAAAAAAAAAAAGTACTGACGTGAAGTCAGTACTCTTTGGCGCGCGTGTTCACGGTGGCTAATTTGAATTGAATGATTCAAAAATTAACAGTGCTGTATCTAAGCTGACATCAGGATAGAGTAACAAAGTTGGAAAAGAACACAAGTGACTCTCCTTAGTCGCACAAGCTCCTAGAAGATTTGGGAGGGTCAGTATAATCCTAATCATGTTTATAGCACGCGCGCAAAAGCAGATTGACTTAACAATGAAAGAAAAAGTGTAAAAAGTCATCTGCTTTGGCGCGCGTGCTATAAACATGATTAGGATTATACTGACCCTCCCAAATCTTCTAGGAGCTTGTGCGACTAAGGAGAGTCACTTGTGTTCTTTTCCAACTTTGTTACTCTATCCTGATGGCAGCTTAGATACAGCACTGATAATTTTTGAATCATTCAATTCAAATTAGCCACCGTGAACACGCGCGCCAAAGAGTACTGACTTCACGTCAGTGCTTTTTTTTTTTTGTTGAATTTTAAATATAAATGCATTCAATTTTTTTTGAGAAAAATAAATTGTAGAAAGTTCTGATTTGAAAACAGAAGCTTTTGCGCGCATATTCTTCTGTATATTCGCGTCTCACTTACCCTCACGGAATACTGCAGAACCCTCAAGCCGTCTTTTGTCAACCGAGTACTAGATTTCAATTCGATATATTATTGAGAAAATAAAATACGGCTCACCGTCCATACGAAATTTCACAATTTTAGTGATATCGGACGAATAGTTTCTGAGCTAGAGAATATTTTTTAATATATTTTTTTAAATTTTCTAGTGATACGCTTGTGACCAAATTTCGCAGAAGCTTTTGCGTTGGCATTTTACAACAAATTACAATTCGATCGGATCTGTACGTATTATTTGAATTATATAGGAAAACAAAAAATCAACTCCGGAATCGCTCGGCCGATTAGTCCCATTAGCGAACTTAACCGTCGGATGTTTTAACATTCGGATGCGCAATCTACTGTGAACATTTCAAGTTGTTAACTCTTTCCGTTTGAAAGTTATCGTGGAAACGGCTGGCCGGACATAATCGAATTTGACTTTTGTGAATTGAACCTAATAGTTTGAGACCATTTTCGGAAACGAAAATTACAGAAATTTGAGAAAAATTATAGCATGATGTTCCGTATAATATGCGCGAAAATGTGCATTTTGTTTTGTGTTTCCATTTTACACAAAATATACACAAAAGCCCGAAGGACTTCGCTATTTTCTGCTGAATTCAATCCTCAAGTGGAGAAAGAAAGGACTACTACGATCGAATCTCTATGAGGCGAGAATGGACAATGGAACATGCGCACAAAAACAAAAAATCTTGCTTTTTATGATTTTCGGCACTCTTATTCCTCGGAAAAGAGTGCTTATCAATTTGCTCAAATGTCTGTAATTTTCGAAGTTTTCGATGAAAATGGCCTTAAACGATTTGTTTAAGTCAATTATCAAAAATCTATTCAATAAAATATACAATATTCAATTTTGATTTGTTCGTTTTCTCCTTTTGTCTTTTCCCTTTCCAGATTGAGTTTCGGGTGCCTTGGAGAAACTTCTCTGCTTGTTGAAGGATGAAGCGATAGTAAAGAAAAAGATGCCCTTCAATATTTAATATTTCATCATATTTTGTTAGCAATTTCCATTTTCATAAATCACAACACGGACAGGGATATAGGTTTTTTGCTGATGTTTTTTCCCTAACCTCAAGTATCATATATCAAATTATATGGTACCCCGTTACACTAACCTCTGCTAACACTTTTTTCATACACATGCTTTATTGTTAGTTGAAAAACAAATTGTAATACTCGAAGTTCAAAAAAAAAAAAATATATATATATATCAAAAATCCGTGGTCAAAATCGATTCTGTCCGGCCGGCCGTAGACACGATAACTCTCGAACGGAATGAGCTAGAAAGTAGGAATTTGCAGAGTATGTTCGGGAGCTAAATATCTGGGTTAATTTCGTTATTGGGAAAATGGGCCTGATGGTTTCGGAGAAACGAAAACAGTTTTTTTTACATAACAAATTTAAAATTTTCTTTTAAGATGCCGTTTCTTTATGAAAATCAATCGATATCATTTTCAACTCTAACAAATTAATACTTTCGGATATATAAATTTTCAAATTTTGAATATTAAATCGTAACTCTATGATTCCACAGAATGCTGTATTCTAAAATAACGTCCAAATTTACGAATTTCATGATGTGTGTTCATACATGTCATCATTTGCCATCTCATCTACAGATAGGAGACATGCCAAACAAAGTATGACAGTAGTGCGGTTGGCTCAGGGGTAGAGCGTTTGACTTGGGAGCAGAAGCCTCAAGTTCAACATGAGGCTAGGAAAGAAATTTTCTAGCCACGTGGCGTGAGGACACAGTAACAACGCCTACACAGAACACAACTGGTTCTCCTTACTCGCTCAAGCACTTCGAGAGTTTATGAGGGGTCCCCTTGGGGAAGACCTAGGAGGATCAGTATAAAAATATACAATAACAATAATATACAATAATGCAAAATGCACAATGAAATAACTTCAGCTATCGTTTATAGCTCTTGGATAATCCATATGATTATGGATTTATATACCGTGCTAAGTGGATCAAATTGGGTTCAGAATATCCCCAGTAAAAACAAAACTGGAATATTGGCTCAGCTTCAATTGATATAATATAATTATTTTCATAGTAGATTGGAGGAAGGAATATCTCGGATAAGTTCGTTATGGGGTAGAATCGGTCTGGTATATGGTTTCGGATTTATGATTTTTTTACTTTTGTTGAATTTATTTTATTTTATGATGCAGTTCTATCATAAGAATCCATTGATATCATTCCCAACTCTGAGAAAACAATACTTTCGGAGATATTATACGCCAAAGTTTAAACAAGAGCACCAAAGCTCCTGTCCACAGGGCTTTCCCACTTTTTTTTATATATGAACATAAATGCAGGTACTACTTCTCAACATTTTCTCATAAACCTCCTAGACTATTATTCTTATAGGGCCACTGTAAATATGTTTCAGCTTTCTGATATCCAAAAACTATCAGTTGAAATTGAAATAACAGACATGAGCAAATTGATAAGCTATCTGTTCCGAGGAACAAGAGCACCAAAAAAATAAGTATTCATATCATCAATCCTGTCTGTAAAACACAGCGTCATTTCTTTTCAGTTTCAGATATTGGAGATTTTCAAGTAGCAATTCAGATCAACACGAAGGATTTTATTTCGATACTTCGTGTACAATAATTTTCGGTAAACGCCTCAATTATTTTTAATGAAACAAAAACATCTGTGAGGTTGCAACAACATTTACGATCGATGGGCGTCATAGTATAAAACATGTAATATATTCGCAGACAAGAAGTCCTGTAATATCGCGTCCTCTCAATTATTTTCCATAAAAATCAGGAGAACTAAAATTACGCTCAATTTACTTATTTGAGTTGGAGAGTGTACATACAATATTCCGCTTAGATTGGTTCCGCATAATAATGCATCATTTTCTTCTTTTTCTCGCGGAACTTTCATGAGGTGGAATTCAGTTTTTTTGCCATCTTGTTATTTTCATTTCATAACGGTTCAAGTAGTCAGTACATTGCAGTGGCATTTCGTGTTGTACTTGGCAGGCAAATTTCGTTTCAGAACAGCTATTCGATGGAATTGGCAACTGAAAAAAGTGGAAAAGCTCTTTGGACAGGAGCTTTGGCGCTCTTGTTGCAAATTTGACAAATCATATCTCCGAAAGTATTAGTGTCTCAGAGTTGCGATTGGGAATAATCAATGGATTCTTATAATAAAACAAAATGTGTCTATTAAAGATAACTACGAAATTATTGGTTTCTCAGAGTTGCGAATGATATCAATGGATGCTCATTCAAATTTATTTATTATTTCGTTTTATGATGCATTTCTATCATAATAATCGATTGATATCATTCCCAACTCATAGAAACCAATCCTTACGGAGATATGATTCGTCAAAGTTGGAACAAGAGCACCAAAGATCATGTCCACAGGGCTTTCCCACATTTTGGCGCTCTTGTTCCTCGGAACAGAGTGCTTATCAATTTGCCCAAATGTCTGTAATTTTTGGCTGAAAATGGTCTCAGACGATTTGGTTCGACTCACTGATCAAGAATCCGTGGTCAAAAACGATTCTGTCCGGCCATCCGTCCGTTAACACGATAACTCTCGAACGAAACGAGTTAGAATATTGAAATTTGCAGGGTCTGTTTGGAGCTTAAATATATCGGATGAGTTTTTCAACAGGCGAAATTTAGCAACAAATTGTAGAATAATGACCTTTATATGCATGCGAAGTTTTGTAAAGATCGGGTTGCCGTAAAGAGTAATAACAAATGTTTTAAATTTTTTTCTCTACAATAACTCTCGAAAAAAATGAGCTAGGCAGTTGAACTTTTCAGAGTAGGTTTAGGAGATAAATATCTCGGTTAAGTTCGTCATTGGGCAAAATCGGCCAACTGGTTTCAGAGAACCAAAAAAAATTTATTTTTCTACTTACAAATTTCAAATCAATTTTTTTTAAGATGCAGTTTCACCATAAAAATCCATTGATATCATTTTCAACTGTAACAAGCTAATAATTTCAGGTATATGATTTTTCGAAATTTCAATAATGAATCGTACTTCTATGTTTCCACAGAATGCTATAATTATTCTATCTATGAATCATTATATGATCTGTGTTCCAACTCGTACAGGTCATCTTCTTCTATAAGAGAGAGTCAAATTCATTCAGCTATTTTAATTTGATTTCTTACATGGTGCAGTTCTCATTCTTAGATTGCTCATTTAATCTTGATGAATAAACTATTATTTGAATTGAATTTCCTTTATGATGCAGTTCTATCATAATCATACATTGATATCATTCCCAACTCTGAGAAACCAATACTTTCGGAGATATTATGTGTCAAAGTTTGAACAAGAGCGCCAAAGCTCCTGTCCACAAGCCTTGAACCAATTTTTTGTACCATATTTTCTGACACCGGTTGACACTTTTTTCGATTTTTGTGGCATTCTCTTAAAATGAAAATTCAAAGTTACCCGATGTACCAAATTCAAATTGCAGGTAACATTGAACAATTCAAAGTTACCTTATATTCATACGTTTCCCAAGTAGTTCAGAAATTAAGAATTTCAAAAATGTTTACGAATGAATATTTTAAAATGAAACTGGGGACGACCCTATAAAAAGCAAGGAGAATCAATAACTCACCTGCTCAAATCCGTTGTATTTGATTTTGAATTATTAGGAAGCTACCAACACCCGCTGAAAAATGCACTCAAAAATGACGCGTAAAACGTAAGCATAATTGACAGATGAGTACTTCTCCTTAATGTGGCAAAGTTCATATTGGTATTTTTCGTTTTCAACAGTATCTTGGACTTGCGTCCAACTCATACGTAAAAGTTGGACGCAAGTCTAAGATGACATGTGTGAACAACGATTACGTAAAGTACATATCTCCGAAAGTATTAGCTTGTTAGAATTGAAACTGATATCGATCGATTTTTATGATAAAACTACATCTTAAAAAAAAATTTATTTGATATTTGCAATGCAACAAAATAATTTTTTTTTCGTTACTCCGAAACCATCAGACCGATTCTGACCAATAACGAACTCAACTTAGATATTTATCTCCTAAGCCGACTACGAAAATTTCAACTGCCAGTTCATTCCGTTCGAGAGTTATCGTGTTAACGGAGGGTCGGTTGGACAGAAACGATTATGACCACGGATTCTTGATCAGTGAGTTGAACCAAATCGTTCAAGACCATTTTCTTCAAAAAATTCGAAAATTACAGACATTTGGGCAAATTGATAAGCACTCTGTTCCGAGGAACTAGAGCACCAAAAAGTGGGAAAGCCCTGTGGACAGTAGCTTTGGTGCTCTTGTTCAAACTTTGACTAATCATAGCTCTGAAAGTATTGGTTTATCAGAGTTTGAAATTATATCAATGGATTCTAATGATAGAACTTCATCAAATCCTCAAATCTACTATGAAAATAATATCAAATTAAAGTTAAATATTCGAGTTTTCTTTTTACTGGAGATAATCTGAACTCAACAAAGTATATATCAGATGGATTATACAAGAGCTATCTATGATAGCTGAGGTAATTCCGTTGGTCATTTTGCATACTTTGTTTGCCATAATATCTCTTATCTGTAGATGATATGACAATGATGAAATATGAACACAGATGACATTCATAGATACGGACGTCAATTTTCGATACAGCATTCTGTGAAATCATAGTGTTAAGATTTAATATTGAAATTTTGAAAAATCATATCTCCGAAAGTATTAATTTGCTAGAAATTTAGATGATATCAATGGATTCTCATGATGAAATTGCATCTAAAAAAAATACAAAATTCAAAATCTGTAATGTAGAAATTTTTTTTATTTTTCGTTACTCCGAAACCATCAGCTTGATTCTACTCAATAACGTATTTGAATGAGATATATATCTCCCAAACCTGCTCTGAACATTTCAAATATCTGACTCATTTCGTTCGAGAGTTATCGTGTCTACGGCCGGACCGGCCGGACAGAACTGATTCTCACCACGGATTCTTGATCAGTGAGTCTAACTCGAGGTCTAGCCAAATCGTTTAAGACCATTTTCATCCAAAAATTCGAAAATTAAAGGCATTTGGGCAAATAGATAAGCACTTTGTCCTGAGGAACAAGAGCACCAAAAAAAATTTAAAAAGCACAGCGGTGAAGTCAGGAGCTTTTGGGCACATGTTATTCTGTCTATTCACGCATCATACATCCTCACGAAACAATGCATGAATCTTCGAGTCGTCTATTTGGCTCGCTGTTCTACGAACAATGCGTTCAAATGTCTGTAAATTCTGAATATTTGGCCGGGAATTATCTTAAACGCTTAGTTTCGACTTAATGGTCAAGAACCCGAGGTCAAAATTGATTCTGCCCGTCCAGCTGGCCGTCAGCACGTTTACGGACAAACGCAATGGATTAGAGAGTTCAAGTTTTCAGGGTAGATTTGGAGTTCAAATGCGCCGGCTAAGTTAATTAATGAGCAAAACCCTCCGAGTTCGCGGTCAAACGCAATGGATCAGAGATTTGAAATTTTCAGGGTGGGTTTGGAGCTGGATGTTATCGTTAATGAGCAAAACTCACTGAGTAGTATCAGAGTTATAGCCATTTGAAATTTTGTTTTCTGGTTTCGGCATTTTCAATTTCAAAGCGAAGAGTTCTTTATTATTCGAAGATAATGATCTGTGATATGATAATATCTTGTCTAAGATGGATCATTATGTTCATTGTTGAGAGTAGAAATTGGCAACGTCTCCGAGAATTGTTTTGACATTGACTATATTTCAGGAGTACCAACCTGCCATAGTTTTAGTTACGAAAACGTGATATACCTAAATCATGGCCAACCGGGAGACTTAATAAATGTGAATGGTGTATACATATCCAAATGGAAACTGATTTCAATAGTCTCTTTCTCACAACCAGTCCATGTTATTTTATGTCTATGCCTGAGACCTATCGCCTGTGACAATCTGTCATTTAGAAAATAATAATAAAATAATTCAACCCAGAAATATGGAGGAATAAAAGAAAGATATTTTTCTATTAATGAAAGGGGATTATAAATATATTCACCTTTTAGTAACCCAGTAAAAATCTCAGATAAGATAGAAGTTTCAGTACGTCAAACCTATTCTGTTGAAGAGCCTATACCTAGTCAAAGTATCTGTTGAGTGTTGACCGTCCAAATCCAGTTCATGTTGAAAAGAATATAGATTATCCAGACAAAACAGTATCTACCATTGCACCCAGTAGAGAAACCGTAACCAGTAAATGTATCAAACATGTTTCTTCACCCAGTAGAGAAACCATAACAAGTTGATGTATCAAACATGTTTAATCTATATTAGCAGTTACCGTTGGCAAAAAGTTCCATATCCATTCGTGATGACAATACCAGTTCCAATCAATGTTATTTTCATTTTTATTGAAATAATATCTCCGAGAAAGGAATCACATATCTATGGAAGATGATAGCTCTACATTAGGGTCCTGTAGTGGTATTCAAACATCTGAAGTTCTGAATAATCATCGCTTAGTCATACCTACCTGGTTTTGAAAAAACCCTCCTGGCCTTATGAGCAACGACATTTTCCTTATTTAATTCAAATATTGGAGGGATTTCTGAGAGTGAATGACTTCGAAAATTAGCAGAGGTGATTCTTTTTCAAGAAATCCATGCGGCTACAGAAGAGTGTATCTGCAAGAGGGGATATTTGAAATGTTATGTATTATTTTTAGTCTGTTCGTTTTTCTCCTCTTGTCATTTCTTTTTACAAATGAATTTCGGGTACTTTGGAGAAACCTCTCTATTTTTTGATGAAGGAATCCATATTCAAGAAAGAAATGCCCATCAATATTTTGAATTTCAGCTAATCTTGTAAACAAATTGAATATTTACAAATCTCAACACTCACAGGGAGATAGGGATTTTTGCTGAGGTTTTTCCATAAGCTCTTGTATCATGGGTCGCATCGTATCGTACGCCATTACACTAACCTCAACTAACACTTATACTCGTAAAGCTCTCAATCCCAAGAATATATGTATATACATAAGCCTCCCCTGCTTAGTAACAGCCCCCTTAAGATGGCGCCCGAAAGCCAATTTTTAATTTTTATTTAAACAAGCCCTGTGGACAGGAGCTTTCTGGCGCTCTTGTTAAAACAGACAAATTATATCTCCGAAAGTATTGGTTTCTTAGAGTTGGGAATTATATCAATGGATTCTTATGAAAGAACTTCATCTTAGCAGAAATTGAATTTAAACATCATAGAAGAATTTAAATGCAACAAGAGAGCCAAAAATTATCAATCCAAAACCAATAGACAAATTCCACCCAACAACGAACTCATCCGCGATATTCATTCCTCAATTCTACGATGAACGATAATATATATTCATTCCTCAAATCCACTCCAGTACCCCAATATTCCAGTTGTGTTTTTACTAGAGATATTCTGAACACAATATTATTAACTTACCATTACCATTCCCACCATCTAATGAATTGACCATCGGCATGAAAATATCAACCAACAAAAAGTATGATATCGTATTATAATTCTCATAATTCTACGATTGCTGAAATGAATAAGACAAAAGTCAAATTTAAGCGAGTAACCGGAGCAGAGCGGTTAAGACCAGTCTCTTGCTAAACATAACCGATCGGTTATAATAGCAAGGGATTGGTCTTAACAGCTCTGTTCCGGTTAGTCGCTAAAATTTGACTGATGTCATGTATCAGGAAAATAAGTTGACATGATGACAATTCATACATAGAATAATTATATCATTCTGTGAAAACGTAGAAATACGATTTATTATTGAAATTTTGAAAAATCATATCTCCGAAAGTATTAACTTGTTAGAGTTAAAAATTATATCAATGGATTCTTGTGGTAAAACTGCTTATTGAACAGAAATTAATTTGGAATTTGTCATGCAAAAAAACTTTGTTTTTTGTTACTCCGAAACCATCTGTCCGATTTCGACCAATAACAAACTTAGGCGAGATATTTATCTCCAAAACCTACTCTGAAAATTTCAACTGTCCTTATTCCGTTCGAGAGTTATCATGCCTACGGCCGTCCGGACCGGCCGGATAATGAATTTCGACCACGGATTCTTGATCAGTGAGTCGCATCAAATCGTTTAAGACCATTTTCATCGAAAAATTCGAAAATTACAGACATTTGGGCAAATTGATAAGCACTCTGTTCCAAGGAACAAGAGCGCCAAAATGAGATAACTGACAAGAATGAAATCAGGCAGATATTTTATGCGGGCGAGATGACATTCAAAATAATTTTTGTGGTGTTGCTGTATGATTGAAAGGGGTAGAAAAAGGCACCCCTAAACCTTGTTTGGCAAGGAACTTTTTCCAATATTCATATTTTACAATACAAAAATTAATTTTCGATAGCTTGATCCATTCTTAACAAATAAGGTCTCGAGTATTTATCTGCTAAAATTCACGTTTTTTGAGAAAAAAAATTATCATCATGATAGAGTGAGTCGTAGAGGCTGGAATTTACCTAGTAAGCGGATATCATTATGTTGTGAACACTGACTAGTTTTGATTCAGTTGTAATTATTTTTTAATTTGGCTTATGATTCTGAGATTTTGGTCTGCAAGAAAAATTTTCTCTGAGTGTCTGGCTTGGATATGTTGGGGATCTGTTAATTGGTCCAAAATTCGATTGAATGTAAATTCATACGTTCAATTTCTACAAGAAGAACTTCCCGTACTTCTTGAAATTATTCCCTTCCATATCCGAAGGACACTGTGGTTTATGCATGATGGGACTCCGCACATTTCAGTATTGGTGCACGTCAGAATTTAAATCATAGTTATACACCATTCACTTTTATAAAGTCTCCTGGTTGGCCATGAAATTTTGACACATTTCCTGTCAGATAGCTACGCAACGTTGTTCTCTCTGCACAGAAGTCGTAGTAATTACGTATTTTTCACAATGTGAATTTTCTTGGGAAAAATAATGAATTTGAGAAGATATTATGTGAATTCAACAATTCCAAAGACCTGGCGACTGTTGAAGAAAGTTTTTCATATGTTGTTACTATGGAAATATTTCACCTATATAAACTGGTTGGAAGATTCAGTTATGCTATTTTCTTGTACGAAACTCAAGAATTCAGTGTTGGAATTTTATTGAAAAATAATGGATAGAGTAGTCCGTCATTTTGTGATAGTTCATTTGAAAAAAGAATAAAAGAACCTGAATAACCCGGCAGGAAGACTTATAAGCGAACAGACGTACCTTTGGAATCTCCACTTTTAGAAATTCTCCAGAAATAATCCTACAGAAGACATACCTTGTTGCACAACTTGAAATACACCAGTTTCAAAATGAAGTAACACTACGAAACCCGAGTCACTGTTAAACCTTAATAAAATATAGTGATAGGGTAGGAAGTATATTCATTCGAGAGTTCAATATGTCCTAAGTCAGAATGAAGTTTTTCTATTGCAGATTTCAGTTCTGTATAGCACTTCCTGATACTTGGTCTCTGCTTCTCCAAAACTGGTTTCGGCATTTTCAATTTCAAAGTGAAGAGTTCTTTATTATTCGAAGATAATGATCTGTGATAATATCTTGTCTAAGATGGATCATTATGTTCATTGTTGAGAGTAGAAATTGGCAACGTCTCCGAGAATTGTTTTGACATTGACTATATTTCAGGAGTACCAACCTGCCTTAGTTTTAGTTACGAAAAGGAGATAGACCTAAATCATGGCCAACCGGGAAACTTTATAAAAGTGAATGGTGTATACATATCCAAATGGATGGATAGGGCGAGGACCAGATTTAAATCCTCGGGCCATTTAAAAATATTGGTTCACAGGACTCCTGTCCAAGATATGGAAGGTGGTCACTTTGAACATTTAATATGTATATATATATATATATATATATATAATATATATAATATATATATTATATTCACAAATAGTAAAAAAGAAATATTATATATCGAAAGTACTTAAAAAATTTCTTGGTTATAATCGATGAATATTTATTTTTTGCTATCTGTGATGTATTGCATTTGGCCTTTTCGCGTGTACGTTCTACCTATTTAATATGATATTTAATTTGTTTAAAGTTTGTGTTATTATATTTATTCAATATTTGTTCCAGTTCTCAATAAAGATGTCAACTTGACATCTGCTTAAATGATGAATTTAAGGTACAGCCTCTACGGTATAATCTGTTGATAAATTATTTGTTTTCTCAAAAACCGTGAACTAGCAAGAAATTTCAAGAAACCTTTATTGTTAAGAATAGATCAGGCTATTCAAAATATTTTTTTTTATTTTAAATTATGAATATGGAAAAGAGTTGTTTGCGAAACAAGGTTCAGGGGTGGCCTTTTCTACCTCTTTCATTCATAGAGGAACACTGCCAAAATTTTTTTTCAATGCCTTCTCGCTCACATAAAATATCTGCTTGATTTCATTCTGATCAGTTTATTTTATTTTCAAGAAAAAATTCAAAAATTTCTTTTCGGGCTCCATCCTCGGGGGGCGGTAACTAAGCATGCGGAGCTAAGAGAAAAGTTTATATGGAAGACCCACCCTATTTTTTGACGAGGAATGACCCTCTAAATGTTTTCGCAACTATTCATATCCACCCTGTATATACATATATTCTTTTGATTGAGAGCTTTATAAATGTCAGTTGCGGTAAGTGTAAGGGCGTACGATACGATTCGACGTTTTTATTTAAGCAGCCATTATAACTCAAAATATAGAAATCTGATCCAATTAAAACTCGGTGTCAAATGCCATTGTATAGAGGGAAAATAAAGAAGAAAAACAATTTTTTTTGGTAATCTTCGGAAGGGAGTAACTTTTCAGCGGGAGGTTTTTAAATTTTTTTTTACCAAATACCCACTTTAATTTTCATCACAGAATCACCCCGCATATTTTTCCGGTGTTATTCAGCTACACCCTGTATATCACTATTGCACATTGAATACTATCAATTGAACAGTTGAGATTATATGAAATATAAATGAAAATTCCCCCAAAGAGGGCACTCGCCAATCTATAACCGCCGCTGCTGGATTCTGTATGTGTTGCAGTGTGAACATGAGCGGATGCAAGATAAATATCAGGAGATTGAAGCGGAATGAGGTGTTTCGATTTGTTGCCTAGATGGCCGTTTGTTATCGAGAGGTGGAGGTAATGAAATACAAATTAATTATTCTATCGATATTTTCTGGGCAACCGTTGTGTAGCATATTCTATAATAACTGTTCAGTCCTGATTTACAATGTATATCGATCATTCTAACCTTTCATCATTTCTTGTTAGGAAACGTTTTCTATACGAGATAGATACATGTAGTTTATGAATAATCCAGTACAAAATTTCAGTTAATTATTAAGGTGAATGTTATGGAAGAAAGAAGATAGAAATTTGGTTATGAAAGATAAAATTTTTAATTGTAAAGCTGTCCATAATATCCAAAAATTGGTACAATCACTGACGTGATGTCAGGAGATTTTGCGTGCATGTTCTATTGTCTACTCACCTCTTTTATACACTCTTAATCGGATGAATCATCGATATTTAAAGCTTTTATAATATATGAATACTTTGGATACAATTTTAATGACATACTTCAGTAACAAGAGAAACGTCTATGACCACAGAATTTTTAATTTTGACATTTGTATTCTATTGGAATTGAAAAACGAAAAAACTTACGTCTCAAGTAACTCCAGGATACGATATTCACGAAATTCCGCGTAAATTAGTGTATAGGCATTCCTCAAATAATCACTGAGTTTTAATGGTATCACATTTGCATATTTTCAGCTATAGAGGAAATAAAAACAAAATTAATTTCAGATGAGTATAACTCCAATATCATTCCGCCGATTATGTCTATTCATGGACTTAGTAGTCGCATTCGGATGTGCAACATACCCTGAAAATTCCAAGTTGCTATCTCTTTCCGTTCTCAAGTTATCGTGAGACATAATATTTTTTCTTAATTTTTTCAAATTTTACACACGTCTTTATGTCGATATTGTACAACTAGGTCGCAAGTTTCAATTCGTTCAGGTCTGCATTTTTTGAGTTATCAAGTAAATAATATTCCAGACGGGTATAACTTCAAAACAGTTGGGCAGATTATGCCGAACGACGACCCTAACTATCCCATTCCGATTCGCAACCTACCCTGAAATTTTCAAGTCTCTATCTCCTTTCGTTATCAAGCAACGGTCACCCATCCAAATACTGAACTCACGCAAGGCTGCTCGTTTCTCCAACAATATAGATCCGATCGTGTTCAAACTTGGAACTTTATAGTAATGTTAGGTTTTGAAGTCTCGCGCAATTTCAGCGATGCCGGATAAATAATTTCTGATGAATAAAATTTATTCCAATGATTCGCAATGATTTTTGAAATTTTTCTAGTGATACGATTCTCACAAAATTTCACAAACGTCATCATCAGTGAGTGAAACCTAAAGGTTTGATTACATTTTCGGCAGGAAATTCAGAAATAACAGATATTTGGGCAAAATGATAGTAATAGTAATAGTAATTTATTAATTCGTAAAAATTATACCAAAGTATAAAAATGGGTCAAGTCATCGAACAGAAATGAATTAAACACAGTGATTTCTACGAAATGTTCAAACCTATTCGATTCCTCAGCATATAAAAAAGTGTTACAAGCTGAATTTAGTTTGCTCTTTGGATATTCAATATGTGGCCCCCATTTGAGATGTTTATCAAGCCAAGAATTTTACACAACCTCCAATTTCAATATCATCATCATTATGTACACCTATACATTGCGAATAGTTTATTTTCGATTTGTCACTATAGAAGATGACACATTCTGTCTTTTGAACATTCAAAACTAAGTTGTGGTTCCCAAACCATTGTCTCACACATTTGAGTAAATTGCCAACATGGGCATGCTCATCTCTGATATGAAAGGTAACTTTACGAGAAAGTGTCATCTGCGAACATCACCAATTTACAATTTGATATAAATATATGTATGTATAGAGCACGAAGATAAAAAATGAATAGCAATGGTCCCAATATGCTTCCCTGCGGTAAGACGATGTTAGTGGCTTTTTTATTTGATGTGAAGATTTCACCCTTAATCTCTATAATGACCATTTGCTTTCTAGGCGTCCAATTACTCTGGATTAAATTCAACTGGTCATCCGTAATTTTGCAAATCTCTCATATTTTTCATTAATTTTTCACGTTCCACGCAATCAAACGCTTAGTAGAATAAATAAAAATAGATTTCATAGTTTAAATTAGTCAAAGTACACAAGAAAATGTATTGATCTGAACTAATGCCTAATTATTATTCTATTCGAATGATAGTAAATTAAGGTGAATACGGCCATGTCAAAATAATCGTAATTAGAAATTTTTTTTCACCATTATTCCATCTATATTTTTTCACAACTTTTTTATAAAAATTATAAACCCTTTGCGGGTAGCATTTAGAAAGAGCATAAAACAACAACAGCCCGAAAGGTACAGATTCACTAGAAAATTCGTTGCCAAGTAAATAGAAGTCATAGAAGAGGGGAACATGTTCAATGTGGTACGCTGCACTAACCACAAAGCAGAATCGTGAATGAATATAAGTAATCTTATTCATCTCACGATTACTTGGGAACGGAGAGACAATGTGACTCACAATTTTTAGGGTAGGGTTTGTTACGTTCTCATATTACAAAATGGGCTCGAGTCTGAATATCTTTTTTTTTACATCAACTGATTTCCCCAAGAAAATGAACAAATTGATATTTCCACAATTTATTCTCACCTATATTATTTCACAATCAAGATCTATCGGCAATTTCATAATAATTCCTATAAGTAAAGGTTCTTCGGGACTTCAAAATATGACAGTTGTCAAAAGCAAAAATGGCGTGGATGGGCGATAAAAACTGGAACAGGTGGTAGCCAATTATTTCTTCCTTCAGGAAAATTTCCTTGGGAGTAATCAATATTTTCCTCGATCACCGTGGAACAATCCTTCTGGATTCTGGCAATGAAAAAATTCAAAATAAGCAAGTTTGACATCGCCAACACACAACGCTTGAAAAATGTGACAAATATCTTACCTGGCAATGAATAACGATATTCTAATAAATATACGTATCTCTCTCCGCAAAATTGCGATATGACTTCCTCTCAGGAATCAAATTTAACTTCGTCCAGTATCCGATAAAATCGACCTCCAAATTAAATATTTCTGGATCTGAAGTTATATACGTATTTCTTTCAGCGAAGCCAGCGTTAAGAATGAAATTACTAAAAATGATATCAAACGCATGTGTATCGGCGCGGTCAACATGTTTTCATATGTGCCGATTCCATCGGGGAGACTCGATAAATGAACATTTGATATACAGGGATGTAACACACCACCCCTCCAAAAGGTGAAAATACAAAGTGTTTTCAATAAAATAATCCATGCAAAAGAATCACCCCGATGACCCGACTGAGCCATCTGCTCATCCAATGCCACAAAATGATAAAATATTAAGCAAATGAAAACAAATAGGGGGATTCCATTCAAAGCGCTCAGAATTATCTCCCAATACACAAAGTGAAAGAACAAACCGCGGAAAAATATTTTAATTTTATGTATTTACAATCTAAACATCCTAAACATCTATCTAAAACATCAGAGATAATCACAAAATTTCAATTTTTTAAATTTTAGGTTTTTCAGGTCCAGTATTATCTGGTTTCAGATCTTTGACATGGTATACACCTACAGACTTTCCATTTTCATCCTGTAGTTCATAAACATTGCAACCAAGCTTGTTCTTAATTTTATGAGGTCCTGTGAATTTCTTGTCTAACTTAGAAGAAAAGTGTTTTGACGCATCAGAAAGTGAAAAATTTCGTTTCCACACAAAATCACCAACGTTGAATGTAATCGGTCTTCTACGAAGGTCATATCTCTGTTTAGAAATATTTGCTGCCTTCTCAATATTTTGTTTTATTACTTTATGGAGAGACCGCAGGACATGACATTTCCAATCCAAACTGGTCCGATGCTCTCCACCTGGTTTTCTTCTGATTTCGGCATATTCTCCACCATTTACTACCATTTCACGACCAAAATTTGCAAAATAAGGGGAACATTTCGTGGTTTCATGTTTCGCCGTCCTTAAAGCACATGCTAAATGTTGCAAATTACGACTCCAATTTGAGTGATGCTCGTCTATGTAGGAGCTAATTAAAGTTTTTAACACCCTATTGACTCGCTCTGTGGGGTTATTCTGCGCATGATAATAGGCATTTAGTAGAGGTTTGACGCCGTATTTCTGCAAAAATTGTTTGAATTCGCTACTTCTTCCAAACTGAGTACCATTGTCCACGATAATATACTCTGGTACACCAAATGTCAAAAATACCTGTTGTTCAATATGTTTGATCACTATTTGTGCTGTAGCATTTCTCAAAGGAGTGAAAATGCTGAATTTACTAAAATAGTCAGTGGTTACCAAAATATATTTGTAACCATCGCTAGAAGGTATCGGACCAAAAATGTCGCTGGAAATCATTTGCCAACATGATTGAATATCTGGCCTTTTCCCCATTTCTCCTGCCGGTGCTTTTTGTAAAGGTTTCTGACTAGTACACGTAGAACATTTTTTTAAATATCTACAAACGTCAGCTTTCAGATGTGGCCAGAAATACTTCTGAATAAGACGATTATAGGTCTTGTAAACACCTAAATGCGCTCCGGTGTCAATATTGTCGTGATATTTCTTGAGAAGTGCAGGTCTTTCATATTTCGGTACAACTTCTTTCCACTCATCTGTTTCTAATGAAAGATGACTATATTTATTAGGAATGTGTATATAAATCTTATCTTCTATTATTCGATACTTTTGATAGCGTAGGGGATTTCTCAAGATATTATCGTATAATCTTCTATACCATAGGTCGTGATGATTATTTTCCTTCCTGATGGTTTCGTCATGCATATTTTCAGAATTGACTGAAGATACGGTATTTTCAGGTGCTCTAGATAAGCAATCGGGAACCACATTCAATTTGCCCTATCTATGAATAATGTCGAAATCATAGCCTTGTAATTTTACACACCACCTTCCCAGTCTGCCTTTTGGATCTTTCAGATCGTTTATCCACTTCAGGGCATAGTTATCAGTAACTACAGTGAACTTTTGTCCCTCAATGTAACTTCTCAACTTCTCTATCGCCCATATGACTGCTAGGATTTCTAATTGCGTCGAACCGAACTTGGATTCATTTTTGGTGAGTGACCTGGACAAATAACAAATAACATGGTCTCTATCTTCGTACGTTTGATATAGGACACATCCTAATCCCAATGTAGATGCGTCGGTTTGGAGTATGAATGGATATTTCCAATTCGGACAGGACAATATCGGAGGTGAAGCAAGTGTGTTTTTAATTTTTTTGAAAGCCTCTTCACATTCTGCTGACCAATTCCATTTGACATTTTTCTTCGTGAGAGTGGTAAGAGGCGACACAATAGATGAAAAGTCAGGAACAAATCTACGATAATATGAAAGCATACCTATAATCCTTTTTATATCTTTAGGACACTTAGATTTTGGCATTTCTAAAATTGCTGAAACCCGTTTGGGATTGACAGAAAGTCCACTTCTATTCACGATAAAGCCCAAGTATTCTAGTTCCTTCCTACAAAATACACATTTGTCTCTTTTGAGAGTCAAGTTATTTTGTTTTAATCGATTTAAGACCTCCTCTAAAATTCTGTTATGTGTTTCAAAATTAGGTGCTACTATAATAAGGTCGTCAAGGTAAACAAACACATATGGTTTCAAATCGCCAAACAACTTATCTACCAAACTCTGGAATGTTTGTGCTGAGCCATGTAAGCCCATTGCTAGTCGTTTGTACTGAAAATGACCTCTTCCAGGTACAGTAAAAGCAGTATATTGCCTCGACTTCTCCTCTAGTGGGACTTGCCAAAATGCATTCTGAATATCCAGAGAGGACAGATATTTTGCGTCCCCTAAAGAGTCTAAAATTTCGTGAACAAAAGGTAGAGGATAGTTTGGTTTCATAGACACTTTATTGAGTTGTCGAAAATCGGTCACAAATCTGTATGCTCCGTCTTTCTTTTTGACCATTAATATTGGTGAAGACCATTCTGATTTACTTGGTTCTATCACCCCAAGTTCTAGCATACGATCTAATTCCTCATTAATTTTCTGTTGTATTACCGGACTCACACGGTAATATCTTTCTTTAACCGGTTTCACGTCGTCTTTAACGTCAATAATATGCTCTATAGCACCGGTACAACCTAATTTGATGTCGGCGATATCATCGAAATATTTATCAATGATAGAATTAAGTTTTTTCAAATTTTCTGGTGGAAGATCTAGAGCAGTGTGTAAATGACAACTTGAAATAGAACTCGTTGCATCAACAGAATCTTTTTGAGAGAAAAACCATTCTTGTTTTCTCAGATCTGGAATTATGCCCATTTCAATCCAAAAATTAGTGCCCAGGACTAGAGTGTGACGTAATGCTGGTACAATATAAACGTCAAGAATAACTGTCTTGCACTGCAACGAAATCGGTACACAAACTTTGCCTATGCAATTAGAACTTCCATTGTTCGCTACTATACAATTACTGATCTTCGATTCTTCCAATTTCAAACCTAAGGAACTCAAAATTTGCCAGCCGTTACTATTCATAAAAATATTGTTTGCTCCACTATCCAATAATGCTTTAAATTTTTGTCCAAAAATTTCTACTGTAATGTAAGGACAGTGATCATCATTCATTTGAGAAAAGATGTAATTTAGTACCAGAGATATTCCTTCTCTGCTTGGATTTTTGATGTTGTTGACGCCCCCATCAGAAGAAATGGCCGGATTAATCTTGTGAATACTTAAATCACGACCAGGACTTAAGCTCTCTTGAAGTTTTTTGAACAATTAGGGCAAGTTTTCTTTGTATAACCTACTTTATTGCAATCGAAGCATTTGACAATTTTTGACGGACAGTTTCTTGCAAAATGTTTCAGTGAGTTGCATTTAAAACATCGTTTGTCACTATTGTGATGTTTATCATTGTTCTTTTTCGTATTGGTAATTCTTGGAGAAACGGATCGGTCACGAAAACCATATCTTGAGTGACAAGGAGATGAAAATCTGGACTTGACGTTAGTTTCACCATCAAAACGGCTATTGAGTCTATCATTACTACTATTTTTGGAGCTATTTCTTGAACTATTTCTTGAATTATGTACATTATTAGATCGATCAAAGTGTTTATCTTCTCGTGAACGTAATTCATCATTCCGAGTGATTGAGAAAACTTCATGGCTCAAAGATGGAGCCTTTTCTTTTATTTTGTATTCTGATTCAAAATTGGGTGAAACTACATCTCGAAAGGTAACATGTTCATTATAATAATTTGAGTTAGAATCAATCTTATTTATCAGTTTGATCAGCTGTTCTTCAGAGGAAATAGTTTCTAAAACTATCTTATCCTGATATCTTCTCAACAAATTCTCGCGAATAATTGATGTGCGTTTTTCAGTTGAATAATGTTGTGGTAAGAAATCCATAAGTTCACTGATTCGCGCTATATAGGTTCCAATGCCCTCCGAATCGTTTTGCTTGCAATTCTTTATCAATTCTTTTATGTGTTTTTCATAATGTAGGTGCAAAAATTAATCCCTCAATCTATCACATAGTTCCTGCCAAGATGAAATCTTTCTTTGAATATGCCTGAACCATACAGCAGCATTGTCTTCAACTAAACATTCAAAATTCTCCAAAAGTTTCTCCTCAGTGACTTTATGAGACTTGCAATATTGATTTACTTTTCTAATAAACATAAGAAATAAGAACATCCAAACTATTTCTATATGTACCCCTGAATTTTATATCCCATTTAGTAATTGGAACATAATCCATGTTATTGATTACGAAATTTTTTGGAATGATATCACTCTTACCGATATCGTTTTCACTAGACAAGGATTCATTTAATAAAATCGATTTCAGCTCATTAAACTCAAACATTGCTTTACCTGTTTCGCCTTTCAATTCTTCAATTTCTAATGATTCACCGTCAACACTCGTTTGTAAACGGTTTAATCTCCCTTCCAAATGCCAAAAAGAAACCTCCAAGTATGCAACTAATTTTTCAGTAAATATACATTTAAGTTTTTTTGATAATGTACTCATAATATCTCTGCAAGTTTGTATCTCACTAACTATATCCAAAATAAGTCCTTCAGGTAGTTCATCCACCTTCAAACCTCTACGAATTATACAGGCACTAAGATGTTTAGCCAGATCTGATTTATTTTCTTTCGACACAGTGAAACCTCTGATGTTTAATTCATAAACGAGCCAAGCCCGTTCCAATAATTCAAAATCGAAATTCGACATTTTCACAACTCAAAAATTTACATTCAGTTTAAAATTCACGGTAAATCTAAAGTTTTCTATCTAAGTATTCAATTCAAAATGTTCAGAAAAAAAAACAATCTGTGGCACAGAATGAAAAAATGTCTCACCTCTTTTTGCGCGTATGTTCTGGGGAACATCGCGTTATAGTTTTGCCCAAATGTCTGTAACTTTCGAATTTTTTGACGAAAATGGTCTCAAACGATTAAGTTCGACTCCCCAATGAAGAATTCGATGTCAAATTTGATTCTGTCCGTCCGGCCGTCCGGCCGTCCGGCCGTCCGGCCGTCCGGCCGTTGCCACGATAACTTGAGAACGAAAAGAGCTAGCGACTTGAAATTTTCAGGGTGGGTGGCGCATCCCAATACGACGGACAAGTTCGTTAATGGGCATAATCGGCCCAGTGGTTTCCGAGTAATAATTTTGTTTTCAACCAATATGAATCCGATCGAATTGAAACTTGGTGAGTAGTTGTAGAATATAAACCTAAGCACGTTTGTGGAATTCTGTGCGAATCGTATGGCTACACAATTATTAAAAAATTATTAAAAAATATTTTTGTTGTCACGATAACTTGAGAACTGAGAGAGATAGCGGCCTCAAGTTTTCAGGTTAGGATGTACACCACAACGCGACATTTCAGTTTGATTATGAGCCTAATCGGCCAAACGGTTTCAGAGTTATAGCCATCTGAAATTTTATGAAATTTTGTGGATTTTGTTCCTCATTAACTCGAAAAATACTAAACCGATTGAATTCAAACATGGTTATTAGTTGTAGAATGCCAATGCGGAAACGTTTGCAAAATTTGGTGAGGATAGCATTTGTAGAAAATTTTAAATAAATCTTTGAAAATAAAAAAAAAAAGTTCTATATATCAGTAACTAATCGTTCGAAATTGCTGAAATTTTGCAAGAACCTTCATAACCTAACTATACTGACAATTTTCAAGTTTTAATACGATCGGTTAAATATTGTTGGAGATTCGAGCATTCTTGTGTGAGTTCAGTAGATGGGTGACCGTTGCCTCGATAACTTTCGAACGAAAGGAGATAGGGACTTGCAAATTTCAGGGAAGGTTGCGTATCCGAAAGGGAGAGTTGAGTTCAATTTTGGGCATAATCGGTCTAACGGTTTCCGAGTTATACCCATCTGGAATATTGTTTCCTTGATAACTCAAAAAATAACAATTCGATCGAATTGAAGTTTGGTAACTAGTAGTAGAAAATCAACATAAAGACGTGTTTAAAATTTTGTGAGAACCGTACCCCTAGAAAATTTGAAAAAAACGACGAGAAAAAAATTTTTAAGAACCGTACCCCTAGAAAATTTCAAAAAAATCACGAAAAAAAAAATTGGTTCAAGCACTGACGTGAAGTCAGAAGCTTTTGCGCGTATGTTCTATTGTCCATTCTTCTGTATTGGACACCCTTAATCGAATTTACCATGGTAAATTCGATTAAGGGTGTCCAATACAGAAGAATGGACAATAGAACATACGCGCAAAAGCTTCTGACTTCACGTCAGTGCTTGAACCAATTTTTTTTTATGTTGACGTCCAGAAGGATTGCTGCAGGATGGTGGGTAAAAAGTGAACTCTACTCTAATGAATTGGCCAATCTTGATGTCCCTGAATAATCTTTTTCTCCAGTACAGTATTCGTCCAACCTCTATATTATTTCAAGAATTATGTTAATGAGTTGACAAGTAATTTAACAGTAAAAGGTTCTGTAATAAAACCTGTTTTAAAAGTATCTCCTTAAATATATGAATACATAAATACAATAGTAATCTCAACGAAAAATCCCTCAAATCATGAGAAAATCAGAGATGAACCGTATCGGAACCATTTGTTACGTTCTCATATTACAAAATGGGCTCGAGTCTGAATATCTTTTTTGCGCGTATGTTCTGGCGAACATACGCGTTATAGTTTTGCCCAAATGTCTGTAACTTTCGAATTTTTTGAAAAAAATGGTCTCAAACGATTAAGTTCGACTCCCCAATGAAGAATTCGAGGTCAAATTTGATTCTGTCCGGCCGTCCGGCCGGCCGTTGCCACGATAACTTGAGAACGAAAAGAGCTAGCAACTTGAAATTTTCAGGGTAGGTGGCGCATCCCAATACGACGGACAAGTTCGTTAATGGGCATAATCGGCCCAGTGGTTTCCGAGTAATAATTTTGTTTTCAAACAATATGAATCCGATCAAATTGAAACTTGGTGGGTAGTTGTAGAATATGACCCTTAGCACGTTCGTGATATTTTGTGCGAATCGTATGGCTAGAAAATTTTAAAAAAATTATTAAAAAATATTTTTGTTGTCACGATAACTTGCGAACGGAATGAGATAGCGGCTTTAAATTTTCAGGTTAGGATGTGCACCAGAACGCAACATTTCAGTTCAATTATGAGCATAATCGGCCAAACGGTTTTGGAGTTATAGCAATCTGAAATTTTCTGAAATTTGGTGGTTTTTTGTTCCTCATTAACTCGAAAAATACTGAACCGATGGAATTCAAACATTGTTATTAGTTGTAGAATGCCAACGCGAAAATGTTTGCAAAATTTGGTGAGGATAGCATTTGTAGAAAATTTTTAATAAATCATTAAAAATAAAAAAAAAAAATTCTATATATCAGTAACTATTCGTTTGAAATTCATGAAATTTTGCAAGAGCCTTCATAACCTAACTCTACTGCCAAGTTTCAAGTTTTAATATGATCGGTTAAATATTGTTGGAGATTCGAGCATTCTTGTGCGAGTTGAGTAGTACCGATTTGGTGTAGCGTAAGGCTCCAAAGAAACGATCCCTCGACCCGGACTTTTGCCGTCGAGTCGAAGAAGACGAATCGATTTGTGTTTTTCCCAAATTTCGTTCTTCTAGGTTGAGCCTAAATATACTAATTCAATACAAGTTTCGGAGGTTTTGAGTCCGACGATTTTCCGTTCAAAAAGTCAATCCGAGAAACGTCAGAATTAATTCGAGAGACGGGGTCGGAAATTTTCGAAAGCGAAACTGACGATTTAGGCCTTTTTTGGGCGTGAAACTTGAAGAAAATGATAGGTAGCTTTTGCGCGTATGTTCTATTTTCCATTCTTCTGTATTGGAAACCCTTAATCGAATTTACCATGGTAAATTATGTTGTCCATTCTCCTGTATTGGACACTTATTTTATATTTAAAACTGTAATTAGATCTTTGAAATACCATTGAATGAAGAAATTCTTGTAAGTTAACAAAATACCTATCTTTATTTGAACAATTAAAATGCATCATTTTATTAAAATGATAGTTAGACTATCCAATTGCTTCTTTTCTTTATAATATTTTAGCTGTAAGTCAGTATAGCTTAGAACTTTTAAAGTAACGTCCTACAATATTAATTTAAATGATATTATAAATAAAAATTGTCCATTCTGGACAATAGAATTCATCTTGGTAAATTCGATTAAGAAGAGTCTCCAATACAGGAGAATGGACAATAGAATTCATCATGGTGAATTCGATTGAGAAGAGTGTCCAATACAGGAGAATAGACAATAGAATTCATCATGGTAAATTCGATTAAGAAGAGTGTCCAATACAGGAGAATAGACAATAGAATTCATCATGGTAAATTCGATTAAGAAGAGTGTCCAATACAGGAGAATGGACAATAGAACATACGCGCAAAAGCTCCTGACTTCACGTCAGTGCTTGAACCAATTTTTTTACATCAACTGATTTCCCCAAGAAAATGAACAAATTGATATTTCCACAATTTATTCTCACCTATATTATTTCACAATCAAGATCTATCGGCAATTTCATAATAATTCCTATAAGTAAAGGTTCTTCGGGACTTCAAAATATGACAGTTGTCAAAAGCAAAAATGGCGTGGTTGGGCTATAAAAACTGGAACAGGTGGTAGCCAATTATTTCTTCCTTCAGGAAAATTTCCTTGGGAGTAATCAATATTTTCCTCGATCACCGTGGAACAATCCTTCTGGATTCTGGCAATGAAAAAATTCAAAATAAGCAAGTTTGACATCGCCAACACACAACGCTTGAAAAATGTGACAAATATCTTACCTGGCAATGAATAACGATATTCTAATAAATATACGTATCTCTCTCCGCAAAATTGCGATA
Source organism: Halyzia sedecimguttata (assembly GCA_937662695.2). Classification (NCBI taxonomy): domain Eukaryota; kingdom Metazoa; phylum Arthropoda; class Insecta; order Coleoptera; family Coccinellidae; genus Halyzia; species Halyzia sedecimguttata. The sequence continues at coordinate 73,689,649 of OW569411.2, forward strand.
TGACTTCCTCTCAGGAATCAAATTTAACTTCGTCCAGTATCCGATAAAATCGACCTCCAAATTAAATATTTCTGGATCTGAAGTTATATACGTATTTCTTTCAGCGAAGCCAGCGTTAAGAATGAAATTACTAAAAATGATATCAAACGCATGTGTATCGGCGCGGTCAACATGTTTTCATATGTGCCGATTCCATCGGGGAGACTCGATAAATGAACATTTGATATACAGGGATGTAACAGGTTTTGCATCCTAATGCGACAACTGAGTTCTTTAAAAGGCAAAATCGGCATAACGGTTTAGAAGTTATGCCAATCTGAAATTTGGTTGTTATTTCCTCAGTTACTCAAAAAATACGATGCCGATTCAATTCAAACATGGTAACTAGTTCAAGAATAAATTTTGTGAAATTTTGTGAAGATCAAATTACAGAAACTAAGCATTCGAAACGATTTAAACTCACACATTTTTCTAAAGACCCATGCCACTACAGCATAACAAAATTTCGGGCAATTCGACCAAGAGCCAATTTCTCATAGTTTCTCGAGCGGTGTTCTTTTTGAATTTTTCACGTTACATGACCTCCATTTCACCTCTTTATTTCAAATATATCAAATCTTGAAATGTATAGGCGTGATAAACATTCAGTAAGTCGAAAATGAGTATGTTAATTATACCCATAATTTGCAAGATACTGATCGAAGTAACCCATTAAATCTGTACTGGATACTTATCACTTCACATACTACTGATGAAGTCACACCTTTTCGTAGATAAATTACATTATTCGTATTGTTTGCGTGATAAGTCTACATCAATATGATAATTCAATAATTTGAATCATATAACTATCTAATCTAATAATAATCTATCTATCTAATTTCATTAACATATGAAAGGCAGATGCCTGAGTAGGTGCCCAAATATCCGTAGCATCTCGAGGCATAAGCTTATATTAAGTTTCGGATAGATTGGAAGACATTTGAATACCTTGTTGCACAACTTTAAATACACTAGTTTCAAAATGTAGTAGAACTACGAAACCCGAGTCACTGTTAAACCTTAATAAAATATGGTGATATGATAGGAAACAAAATAATTTAATTCGAGAGTTCTACATGTCTAGGGCTTCACGCGACAGCGAGATTTTTCTCGGCTCGTCTCGTTCTCGTCTCGGAAAAGCGGGACGAGAAGAGACGAGGCGAGACGAGACGTTTTGAAAAATCTTATAGGCAATACCGAGATCACATACAGCCCAACACAAAATTCTCGTTTTTGGTCTAGTTGAATTTTTTTATGAACTTTTCATTAAAAAAATTAGGAGAGGTCTACATAACGAACAATATATTTTACAAAATATCAACTCTTGTGGCTATCTGTGAAATATTTCTGTTATTATAGTAACGTATCTCTTATCATAAATATTTATTCTTGCAGATTTTTATATTTTAGGTCTGAATTAATTTTTTTTCAAGATTGATTACTCTCAGTTGAGTATACATATATGTCTATAAACTACTCAGTAATAAACGTGTTTACTATTGAAAGGGTTTCTTTGGCTCAACATTTTCTACCTGGAAGAGATCGTCTTATTTACTACACATAGATACAGTAACTTTTCATATTATATACGACTCGACCTTTTTCAACACCCACAGAAAACAATTGAATATGAAGAATTTCCACTATAATTACCAATATATTTTGTCTATATTATACATCAATCGTTCTAGACATACTCGATTTTTTAAAACATTTATTATTATGTTTGTTATGAACGTGTGATAATTGAGATTTTTTTTCAAGAAAAAATAGAATTCACAACCATAAACACTGATGTGATTATGAGTTCAATACTTAACAGACAACTTTTATTGTCCCTAAATCCCAATGCTTATAAAATTTCGTCTGTATTTGAACATTTATTGTTTTTTCTTGGGCTTCTTGTAGGGTCGGTTTCTGAGGAATATTACATGTGGTTTGTTTTCCGTTTATTTAATTCAATAGAATTCAGTAGATAAACTGCAGATAAACTCCATTCAAAAACCGTAGTGAAGAGGCGAACAATTATTGTATACATCTGTGGAAGTGCATATAATAAAACTGGTAAAGAAATGAAGCTATTCAATGTTTCGAAAAGTGTTATGAGGAATACGCCAAGAACACCCTCAATGATCTACCCACTGGGAAGGTATTCATTGAAAACTATACCAATTTGTCCAATTCTTTAAAAAAATGTATCGACATCGATAGCCTCTTTAACATCAACAGAACGTTCGAAACATTGGAAAGCTGAGTTTGGAAAATATTTACTGTTGGAGAGAGCAAATAGAAATAAAAATATTTTACAGTGGTGGAAAGTGATGAAGAAGGTCTTCCTACACTTTCCTAAATGGCCGGTGATTTATTAATGGCTACATCCGTACCTCTTGAAAGATTATTTTCTACAGCAGGTATGATCATGGCAAAAGCACGTACATAATTGAAAGATGATGTGATGCAAGCGTGATTATGTTTAAATACTTGGACATCCAGTAATTTAAAAGATGAAATTAACAGTATTTAAAATTAAAAACAATATGTACATGTACGAATATTTTCGTATAAGAGAAAAATAAATATAGCTTCACAAAATTATTCATTATTATATACCATTTCGTTTATATACATATTATAATATTTATTTTCTTTATTCAGAATTAAGCGATAGGAGAAGAGACAACTGATAACGAGACTTCAATGAGACTTCAACGAGACTTAATTTTGTGGGAATTGGCGAGAATGAGACGAGATTTTGTATGCTCTTTCCTACTCTCGTCTCGTGTGAAGCTCTGAACATATCCTAAGACAGAATGAAGTATTCCTATTGCCGATTTAAGTTCTGTATAGCACTTCCTGATACTTTGTCTCTGCTTCTTCGAAACAGATTTCGCAATTTTCAAATTCAAGTCGAAGAGTTCTTTGTTACTCGAAGATAATGATCTGTGATAATATTATCTTGTCTTAGATGGCGCATTATGTTGATTGTTGAGAGTAGAAATTGGCAACGTCTCAGAGAATTGTTTTGACATTGAGGATATTGCGGAAGTGCCAACCAGCCTTAATTTAGGTACGGAAACTTGATAGACCTAAATCATGGCCAACCGGGAGACTTTATAAAAGTGAATGGAGTATAGACGAATTTTCCGAGACATAAGTCCAACGAAGTGATTTGAGAGTTCCTGCTTACATTTCTTAAAATGCAGACATTTGGACGAAATGATAGTATCCTGGTACTGCCCTCATAAAACCACGTGCATAGTGTCAAATCAAAATTTGTACCTATTCGCAGAAACGGAAACCTTCCTCAAAATGTTCTTAATGTTTGGAAATATAATTACTTCCAGATAGAGCGTCGCTCCTACATAGATAGACAGAGCCCTCTTAGGTCAGTTCAAAATTCCAGAACAAAATTGAGTAGCTCCTTAGAAAAATTGGATATGTTTAGAACCTCTGGAACCACAGTTTAAAAACTTTCATAGAATTGAAACAAATCGGATTATTTCTACGCTATTAAAAACAAACTATCCAATACATTTGTCTGGGCATGACTAACCAGAAATAGCGCTACAATAATCTTATAATTGCAAAAAACAATAGCACGTCCATAACAAATTGCGTTAGTTACGTTGAGGTATCTGGATCGCGGGATATTACTCATAACTGCTTTGTCGCAACAGAGTTAACGGTCGTTTCGATTCAATGTGCTCACTCATACTAAAACAAAAAAATCTGCGTGCTCAATTAAAGTAAACATCGACTAACTATATTCAATAGGTATGAAAAAACTTGTATTCAGATTTGCATAAGTATTACATGTTTATTCAGTATGTATGAGCTTCTCGTTATTCAATGTGCAATGTGTATTTCCACAGTCGATTAATTTCATATCGTTGAATTAAGCGTTTCTCAACCATTCAGTAATCGCGGCCCAATTTTCAATCATAATTTTCATCGAGCCCCCTTAAAAGGGCACGCCCCAAAGGTTGAGGATCGCTGTCTTAATGAGAATGATTATTCTATATTTTCTATGGACGAAAAAATTATATGCATTAATTCATGCATGCACTCATCGGCAGATAATGTACGTATGAAAAGCGTAGAAGCTGTTTCTAAAGGTAGAATATAAATCACTTTGTATGTTTTAAAGACGATTCCTAGTTCATCATGCGGATGTTTCCTGGACCACCCTTGTTAAGAAGAAACATAAATACAGTGTACGATAAAAAATAAGTTTGCAGTATCGAGTACTTTGTGAACATGGGTAATCTTTCTATTTGCTATATTTACAGATAGGCATTTTATATACAGGCTAAGTCTTCAAGTTGTAAATCAATTTTAATCATAGACTATTCTCATGAAATAAAACACTGTCTTCATTTCCACATATTCCAGATTCGGCCCAGGTTCAGGTAAAATAAAAGATACCTAACCTATTAAAGATTTAACAATATGCTAATATACTCCTCCACTTTGTTTTGCACCTTCAACATACATAAATGTTAATGAAATGTATTTTGTGAATCAACAATTATCCGATGTTTGAAATAACTCGCCTAATTCGTATAATGTTATAGTGCAGTAACTAGAATATTCCAACATTATTTCGTCGCTATTGAAGCACATTCGATGTCCATAATTTTCTCCACTATAATATTGTACACCAGTGGTGGAATGTAAACCGTACGTTGACCAAAAATTCAAAGAAAATGCGAGGTGCTGCTTTTTCACTGAGACATTCAATTAAGAGTAGGTTCGTGGCATTTCTCAGTATATTATTCTATTGAGACTATAAACCTACAGATATTCTATTGACCCCAGTATATTTCCGAAATGAGAAAAGCGTTAAATTTGAAAATAAGGTACAAAATTAGTGCATCATTTCAGCGCTCATATTCTGGGAGGCAGCGTGCTATCAATTTGTCTGTAACTCGAATTTTGTGCCAAAAATTGTCTGAAATGATTAGGTTTGACTCACTGATGAAGAATTCGAGGTGAAATTTGTATCTGACTGGTCTGCCGTTGCCACGATAACTTGAGAATGGAAAGAGATAATGACTTGCAATTCTTAGGTTAGGTGGCGTGTCCAAATACTACGATAAGTTAGTTAATGAGCATAATCGGTCCAACGGTTTTGGAGTGATAATTTTGTCACCAACCAATACAGATCCGATCAAATTGAAACTTGGAAGCTAGTTGTGAACTGACACAAAGACATTTGTGGAATTTTGTGAGAATCGTATCGAAAGAAAAGTAAAAAAAAATATATATCTCACGATAACCTGAGAGCGGAAAGAGATAGCAACTTGCAATTTTTTGAGTATGTTGCAGCTCCAAATGCGACATTTGGTTTTGTTAATAGGTATAATTGGCTAAATGGTTTTGGAATTATACCCATCCGACATGTGGTCGTTATTTCCTGAATAACTCAAAAATAAGAATCCGATCCAATTAAAAAATCGCAATTATTTATAGAATACCAACGCGAAAATTATTTTGAAATGTCGTGAGGATCGTATCACTAGAAAATTAAAAAAAAATCATTGGAAAAAATCCTTCTAACAGAAACTATTCGTCCGACATCACTGGAACTCTACGAAAGCCTTCAAAACCTAACTCTACAGACAAGTTCCAAGTTTTTTTTTTTTTAATAGTAATAATTACAAGCAATCAGAATAAGTACATCCTATAAGCTTATTTACTGGCATCAGAGCTGAGTGCTCTCAAGTGTCGTGATGAAGCCCTGCCCAAAGGCAGTTCCTCTTCAAATCTTTTCAGATCTGCTGGCCATTTTCGTTTGAGTCGCCGATCGTTTTACACTTCCGTCAGTGGGTGAAGTAAAGTGCTCACATGGTCCTCTAGCTTCGTGTGATGTTTTTCGCTTTTTTCCTTGATGACGTCCTTCACGTATGGTATTTTCAGGTCTTCGTGTAGTGTTTGATTTGTAACGTACCATGGTGCATTCGTTATCATTCTAAGGATTTTGGACTGGCTTCTTTGAATTATTGACATGTTTGACTTACTGGTGCATCCCCAGAGCTCAATGCCATATGTCCATATGGGCTTTATGGTCATTTTATAGATAAGAAGTTTATTCTCCAATGTTAATTTTGATTTCCTACCAAGGAGCCAGTGCAATTCTTTTACTTTTAGGTCTATTTGTTTCCGCTTCTTTATGACATGTTCTTTCCATGTTAGTTTTTTGTCGATGTGTATGCCGAGGTATTTAGTTTTTGTAGCTACAGGTATTTGGACTTGGTTTATGTGTACTGGCGGACATTCTCCCTTTCGTTGTGTGAAGTTGACTTGTACAGATTTAGATTCGTTGATCTTGATTCTCCATTTTTGCAACCATGTTTGTTTTTGAATCAGGTGGTTTTGTAACAAGTGCGAAGCTTCTACTGGGTCCTCGTGGCTAGCTAAAATAGCGGTGTCGTCAGCAAATGTACCCATTACCGTGCGTGGATTGGAAGGAAGATCTGCTGTGTATAACAGATACAGTAGGGTGCCTAAAACACTTCCTTATGGTACTCCAGATGTTATTGAGATATGTTGACGGAATAATTTTTTTTATTTTAAAGAGTACTCCTGGGTGCCATACCTTATCGAAAGCCTGGCTTACGTCAAGAAATACGGACGTACAGTATTTTTTCTGTTCCAGTGCTTGATTAACCACGTGACTAATTCTATGGATTTGCTGTACAGTAGACTGAGCTGCTCGAAATCCAAACTGGTGCTGAGGTATCCATTGCTGCGTATTTGGGTCAGAGTTGATTCTTCGTTTGACGAGTCTTTCTAGGATTTTTGAGGTGATAGAGAGTAAGCTAATTGGCCGGTAGGACGTTGCACTATTTGGGTCTTTACCTGCTTTTGGAATGAGGATCACCTCTGCTATTTTGGACTGTTCTGGCCAGTAGTTAAGTTTCAGTATGGCGTTGTAAATGTACTTGAGTAAGGTTACCCCTATTTCTGGCAGCTCTTTAATCATTTTTCCCGTTATTCTGTCAATTCCTGCAGCTTTTCTTGTGTTGAGGCGATTTATTTCATCTTGGACTTCAGCTGTTTTGAAGGGTTTGATGGGTGCTGTGTTGACAGGTATATCCAGAAGATCTCTCTCTATTTCTAAGTCTGTGGCATTGTTGTTTGGCGTGAATACTGTAGCGAGATGTTCGGCAAATAGGTGGGGTTTTTCTTCGTCTGTTCTAGCCCATTGTGAGTTCAGTGTTGAGGTGTTACGTATAGCAGGTATATGGGTCATTGGCTTCCTAGAGTTCTTTATTGGTTTCCATATAGAATTGTCATATCTGTTGAGGTTTGAGACATAGTTGTTGAACGAGGTCTCTTTTGCCTCTTTGATTTCTGCTTTCAGTCGATTCGTTATTCTGTTCAGAATGTTTTTACCTTTTGGAGTGTGTTCGTTACCAGTTTGCTCTTGCTTTTCGCTTCTGTGCTATAAGCTCCTTCAATCTCGCCGGAATGTTGTAGCTTGTTGTTGTTTTATTTGTTGGTGGGGTTACTTCCTGCACAGCCTGTATGATTAGGTTGTTGAATGAGGACAACCCTTCCTCGATTTCATTTGGACTTTTAAGACTAATGTCTAGAGATGCCGTTTGTCACATAAAAGTCAAGAAGATCAGGAGTCTTGTTCGGGTCTGTCGACCAATAGGTTGGAGAACCGGTTGATAAGAAATTGTATCCATTCTGTTGTATTAGACTTACCAATTGCCTTCCCTTAGTGGTTGTGAGCCGTGATCCAAACAAGGTATTATTGCTGTTGAAATCTCCTCCTACTATAAATTTGTTACCCAGTGTTGAAAAGAAGTCGTTGAAGTCCTCTTTCTTGATGTTGTGGCGCGGTGGACAGTAAACTGCTGCAACTGCTACTTCGTATAGAGCCAACTGTACCTTCATTATTGTAGCTTGCAGTAGATCTTTTTCATATTTAAGTAGTTCTACGCGACTAATAGTATTTTTTACAATGATGGCGGTTCCAGCGTGGGCAGTGTTATCTGGGTGGTTGGTGTGGTACGTAGTGTAGTGCGGTAAGTGGAAATAAGACCTCTCTGTGAAATGTGTTTCGCTTATCAGTAAGATGTCTATTGCATTGTGTTGTAGAAAAACTTCTATTTCATTTTTATGTTGTAGAAGGCCATTGGCGTTCCATTCTGCAATTTTTAAGAAGTTAGCGAATTTTACTGATACGCGTGGTCAGCATGTTTAACATCATGGTGTTCTGTTGAATTAATTGCTGAAACATAGTCTTAAATTCTCCTAAAAATTCGTTCATAACATTGGTGATGTCATTAGGTTGCTCTGAGGTGTTTGAGTTGTGAACTGCTTCGGCGTAGCTTCTTCTTGGTTGCTGATGGTGTTGTGGGGGTTTTGTTCGTTCCTGGCGACATTGTAACCGTGGATATTGTTGGTTGTTTAGATAGGGGAGCTCGTACTGTGCTTGTTTTGTATTTTGATTATTGATAAGTGTATTATTCTTTTGGTGAATGTTTTGTCTATTGTTGGCGTTGTTGGTTTTCAATAGTTTGTGGTAGAATTCGCATCCCTTGTAGCTTGCTGGATGGGTGTATACGCGTATACTAAAAGGGAAATTAAGTCATCTGGAAAACATCACTTTTCAGAAAACAAGTACAAATAAACATCGTTCGCCGTTTACATTTCACCCGGGCATCAAGAATCTGTCACAGGTAGAATTCAATGAGGAGGAAAAAACAATCTTAAACAGAGGTTTAAAACATTCCATACCGAATCCTTCAAAACGAAACCTTGAAATCCTATCGGTGGAAATAGATGCAGTTTTGGAGAACTTCTCGCTGAAGATGGAGCAAAAAAATGAAATAAGGACCACATGCCAGAATATCGCTCGAAAGGAGAAGAGAAAGATGAGGAGTAGAATAAAAGAAACAAGATGTCAAAACTTGCAGGTTAGAAACTTGAGAAACAAAATAAGTGATAATAGCATTACAGTGGTGAAAGCAGACAAAGGTTCATGTATTGTGATATTAGAAACACAACTGTACGTTAATAAAGTACATGAATTAATTTAGAACAATGGTTTTCAAGAATTAAACAACAACCCACTAAATTCTCTCATAAACAAGGTAAAAAATGTAAAATTGAGCGATGAATTCAAGGAGTCATATGGCAGTTTCAAAAAACTTACCAATCCCAACCCAAAAACACCAAAACTTTATGGGCTTCCGAAACTGCACAAAGCAGACATACCCATAAGACCAGTTGTTAGCTCAATAGATACACCAACTTATAAAATAAGTAAATTTCCACTACTTTGAAGGTTCTAATGGAATTCCAGCCAACTTATTCAGTGAGGAATTCTTTTGAACTTGGCCGACTATTGAATGACCTAAAAATTCCAAAGGAAGCAAAACTAATCTCTTTGGACGCCAAAAATTTATATACATCGATACCACCCCAAGAAACCGTCAAATTGGTGGAAGATGAACTAACAAGAAGAAACATCGAACACAACCTGAAGGAGGATTTTCTGAAGTTGCTGAATTTGTCACAGAATTTTTGCCTGTTCCAGGAGAGGTTCTATAAATTGGAAAAGGGACTACCAATGGGATCACCCCTATCACCATTACTAGCGGAGATCTTCATGGACTATTTGGAACGGATAATATTCAAGACAGACATATAATAAAAAAATACATTTTTAAATACTTCAGATATGTCGATGACATTTTAATTATCTTCTTAGGACCTATAGACTTGGTTCACGTACTCTTAGATATATTTAATTCAATACACAATGAAATAGTTTTCACAATGGAGATAGGAAACAAGACAATAAATTTCTTGGACCTTTCTCTTAAAATCGAGGGCAATAGGATTTCAATGGATATCTATAGAAAAGAGACTCAAACGACTAACACCATTAATAAATTGTCCAATTACCCAGAAGCTCACAAAAATGCATCTTTCAACTCATACGTAAATAGATTGTTTGAGATTCCACTTAGCAAAGAAAATTTTGAAAAAGAGAAGAAAATTATTAAGTATATTGCACAAGAAAATGACTATAATCCGAACATAGTGGATAAATTGATTTACAAAATATTAACGAAAGAACATATAGATAAAAATAATCGAGATAAAAGGGACACAACACAGATTAGATTTTCTTTGCCTTTCTACAATGAAATCAGTTATAAAATTGCACGAGCATTCGAGAGAGAGAGAACTTGAAAGCTGCATTCAGAACCGAAAATAATCTGTATTCTCATATAATAAATTGCAAAGACAAAACTCCAATATTACAAAAAAACGGAGTGTATAAATTGAGTTGTAAAACATGTGATGCTTTTTACATTGGAAAAACATATAGGTCACTAGACACCAGAATAAAAGAACATGTAAGAGATTATAATCAGAAGAGTGCATTTGGGAACCATTTGAAGTCGACTAAACATGGATTTGACAAGAAAGAGAACACACAATTATGACATATCGTTGGGAGAGGAAATAATTTAGATTTACTTGAAATTTATGAAATAAAGAAAAACTTGAAGAAGAACGCAACCTTTTGTCTGCATAACCAAACTGAGACCAATCTTTCATACAAGCCGATTTTTGAAAACCTAAATTAACTCCAAGACTAAATTGAATGTAGGCAGATGATTCGCCTGTGTGGCTTAAATAGCACAGTGTTTGTTTTTCTGTGGTTGACTGTGTTTTTGAGAACATAACCCTAAATTTGATAATTAAGAATTCCAAAAGTTTTCAGTCGTCTTATTGTTTGTGAATGTCAGCTTTCCAAGTAAATGTTCATTGTAGATTACTTTTATTGACGAGTAAGCATAATTTTGTGTTTTCATTGTAAGAATTTTATTAAATACTGTAAAATAATCTTCTAGAGCTCCTGATGATGCCTAGCAGGCGAAACTAGTTGAGTAGATTGTAAAATAAAAAATCCAGTGAGTACGAACTTCCTTTTTTCTTTCAATTATGATTATACTGACACTCCCAAGTCTTTCCCAAGGAGAACCCTCAGAATCTTCTAGGAGCTTGTGGGACTAAGGAGAGTCAGTTGTGTTCTTTTTCAACTTTGTTACTCTATCCTAATGGCAGCTTAGATACAACACTGTTAATTTTTGAACCGACAGTGAATGGTGTCCACTATCCTCTGGGTAGACCTCCGGCTCTTTCTATCCACTGAGCTTGAAACACTCATCAATCAATTCAAATTAGCCAACGCGAACACGCGCGCCAAAGAGTACTGACTTCATGTCAGTGCTTTTTTTTTAATTTTTTTCATTATAGATTGATCTTCACGAAATTCTGCAAAGGTTTATGCGTCGGCATTCTGCAACTGTGTAAATTCGATTTACTATATTTTTTGAGTTACTGACGATATAACCACAACATTTCAGAGATGGATATTACTTCAATATAGTTTGGCTGATTATGCCCATTAACGAAGTCGCTATATTTTTCTCTTCGTAATATATCATAGCAATGGACAGCTGGCTGATCAGAATGGAACGTGACTTCGTATTCTACATCAGTGAGGTGAACCTAATCGGTTGATACCATTTTTGGCAAAAAATTCGAAAATTAAAATTATTTTGGCAAAATCATAGCATGCTCTAGAACATGCACGCAATACATAGAGCAGATGTAAATTTACATCCAAAAACGAGGTAATTAAGGATTTTATCATTTTGGTAATTTATGTTAATTATTGAAATCCGTTTCATTCAATTTCAAGCTGATTAGTATTAATATGGGTGAACTAATGAAGAGGAAAAATCAAGACAAAATATGGAAAGAAGTCCTAATACGAGAACACCTGCCACCTTGATTGCTTATAATTTGTACACACCTGGCGCCAAAACATTTTACGTAACGTCCAAATGAGGACATATGTTGCAAAAATTTAAATACTTGCCATAAATATTAGATATGGCTGAATAGTAGATAATTGCCTCTCTGTATACAAACGTTTATTAAATAGTCACCTTAGTTTGGAGTTTCACCAGTTTCCATATAAGGAAAGGTGAATTGATGCGATCTACCAACCAGCCTTGCGGAGTATTTTTTTGTTTCAAATTCAGCTAATCAAATCCGAAGAAACTGAATTTGATTTGTTGTAGCTTTCCAATTTGACACCCACGTATGGTTTCTCCGTCGGAGATAGACCTTGTTGGATCATTGTTACCAGATAACATTTGGTCTCAAGGAATTTCGTGATTTCATTATCGGAGGAGATTTATTCATATGAAATTATGACAGGAGTAATGTATTTTATTTCGAATTGAATGAAAAAAAATTGGCAATTTAAAATTTGATAATTAGAAAATTTTACAATTGAATTAAAGATCTATAACTGCTTAGTCAACACCTCCTACATTGATGGCCAGTCATCAAAATCAATATAACCTCAAAAGTAGCTCGAGAAAAGGTGGTAAATATTTTTCTCATACTCAAACAAATTGCAGAATTATAAATAGCATGCAATAATGTTATGATTTTATTTAATATCGCACCTCATTTTTCATAGTTCCTCTTCGGATGATTTTGAATCTTGAAAAAATAACATAATCTTTATGATACTCAAGTGATACCCTAGAACCAAGTTCCATAAGTACTACCACTGTGATTTGATTAGAAATCTTTACCACTAATTCCCCATTCTGCTTTTCAATTGATGTTGGATATAAGGATATGGTAGGTCTACCAGTTATTTCTTATATTTTTCAAAAGATGAACTGAGTTGACAGCATAAAAAATGGGTCTTTTATTATAAGAAGGATGTTTATATAGATTAATAAGGATGTTTATATAAAATAATGTAATTTCTCGGATCTCGCCTAGGCTCCTATTCAGCCAATCTCGGTCTTGCAAACCTCTTCTGTCCATCGCATCCTGAACTACTTCCTACCACGTTTTTCTGGGTCTTTCTGTTCTTTTTTGCGGAGGAAACTAATTGAGGACTTCAAATGGCCAAATCTGGTCACTCATTCTTGACACGTGTCCAAACTATTGAAGCATTTTTGCTACAACTGTGTCGCTAATATCTGCATCAACACCCACTCTACCTCTTATCTCCTCATTCCTGACTCGATCAAGTAGCGTTATTCTAGAGCAGCGCCTCCAATATCTCATCTCATCTCCATCGCTTTCATTTTATTCTTAAGTTGCGTTGTAGTTTCCCATACCTCGGCTCCATATTAGCCTTTCAGTTGTTAATTTGATCTTCCCTGAGCGATCCGTTTCTTTATTTCTCTTTTCCCTGGATAAGATTGTAGTGATGGTCACTCCGAATTGGGCATATTCATCTACTTCCTGAATTATTTCATGTCGCAGGATGAGATCACTCCTGTCATTATTCACAATAATATATTTAGTTTTTGAGCTGTTTTTAGGGTAATACCCCACTCTATATACCTATGCCTCATCTAATTTTCTCAACATATAATAAATATTTTCCTCATCTTTGACCATGATGACCAGGTCGTCAGAGTGAAGAGAATAATTATTTTTCTATTGGAATTCCCATATTTCGACATTTTCTTCGTCAATGTTTCAGAGTCGAGGCAAGCTAGACTTTAAATAGAGTCAGTGCTACCGGACAGCCCTGTAGGATATCTTTTGAGATACGAAACTCCTTAGACAGTTTGGTTCCCACCTTCACCTTGAATATCCTGTAGAGCTCCTTCACTGCCCTAATATATTTTTGGCTTACATAAATCAAGTTTCCCCCTTTTCTATTTTCCACAAGCTGCTTCAGGCAAAAAATGTTGTCAACGCATGATCTTCCTGCCTTGAAACTTTTCTATTTTTCTATTTTATGATATGTATTTTATCTTCTGTTCTACCTTTCTACTATATAATCTGGACAATGAGTTGGTAACACTGAGTCCTCGGTAATTTGGACATAAAAATAAGTACGAATCTCCACTTCAATTCAAATTTTGATTTAAAGATTCACTATTGCCAAACAAAATATCTGTCGATTGAACTTTCATCCACCTTCACCGCCATATTGTAAACAGTGATGGAGAGTTGATTGACCTTCCTTTTAGAAGGTGTTGGTTTATAGCGATTTCCATTGACACGCTCGAATCACTCGAAGAGAGTTTACCGACTCCGACAGAGATCTGTCAAAACCTCTCTCAGAGCAACCTCAATGGATAATGATTCTTCGGAACTTACGTCCCTTGGCATTGAAATATGTTGCCCTCTGTAATCAACTCCCTTTATACATGAATAACTATTTTTTCCCATAAAATTTTCTTTCGCATGTTCTAGGGAACAGCGCGTTATCATTTGCACAAATGTCTATAATTTTCGAATTATTTTCTGAAAATGGTCTCAACAGCTAGGGTCGACTCACTAATAAAGAATTTGAGGTCAAATTCTATTCTGTACCGCCTGTCGTCCGTTACCACATCAACTATCGAACGGAAAGCACTTGCAAATTTCATTAACATATTTAGTTTGAAATTTGAATTCAGTTGACGCCCAGAGAAATTTTCTAGGCACGGTAATTGCCACCATTCACTCTTGGGTAAAAAATTATCAGTGCGTAAGTACACAGTAAAAAATGGGTTCAAGCCCTGTGGACAGGAGCTTTGGCGCGCTGTCCAAATTTATACCCAGAGCTGTTAACCATCCAGATACCGAACTCGCCTAAAGCTGATTAGCTCCAGAAAAAATGCAGAATACTTTGTATGAGAATTTAACAAAATGAGAAAGTGATAGTATTTCTCATGAGAAAGACTTTTTTGCATAGCTAACTATTTTCCACTCATTGTTTGTAAATTGCGAGACTGGTTCCAGAATCAATATGTTCATTGTTTGATACTTGGTGATTAATATTTAAAGACATATACTTAATTTATGTTTATTAAATGTCTCTGTCATTCTTACATACCGTAATAATCTGATACAACAATGCTATGCGATATAGGTACAATAGGTATATGTCCATTGAGGTTAGACCATAGAATTATTATTATATTATTATGTTGAACACCTTCCCCTCAAAGGTTTAAACGCCCAGGAGTTTTAAAATTGTTCCACAACGGATTATATTGCTGTTTTATTTCTAGTCATTATCTCGGGTTCACTTAGAACATTACTAAAATTTGTCTTGTTCGAACTATTTCTACTCTTGTTTTCCTTACAATCATTTGGTGATAATTGGTTTGGGTCTAATTGAGTTTCTAATGTATATTCATTACTACGGGGTCTGGTATATGACAATTTTATCTGTTGAGTATTACGTCATAATAATTGACCATTTACTTGCTTTTTCACCCGATAAGAACTAGGTTCTTTTGCCTTTCCCAAGACAATAACTTTTTCTCAGAGTATATCACTTGATGTTTTTATTACAACTTGATCCTCTTTCTTAAACTAAAAATTTTTTTGAATTTGAGGTTGTTGCTTATTATTGGTGAAAGATCTCCGAGGTGTATACTTTTAAGATTTGTAGGTACTAGTGATTCTACTAATCAGAGCAGTGTTATTGTAATTCATTACAAGGTCTCTAAAATCTAAATTTCCCTCAATAAGTCCTGGGATTGTGATAAACCATAAGGTAATACCAAATATCTATAAATACCAAATGGTGTCACACAGAAGAATATGTAAGATGACCTGTGTAACTTCAAATCCTTAGATGAGTTAGATTTACGAACTAAAATCTGTGTTTATATTTCATTATATTTTCCTCTAGGAATTATGCTAATGTTCACACCTGTATCTAATTCAACATTGAAATTATTACGTTCATCATTGAATAAGTTCATCCCATGCTTTCCTACGCCTAATAATATATATAATAATATCTGGTACATCAGAACTACCTTCATCTTTCTCGACATTCTTAACATTTTTAACATTACAAGATATAGTAATATGATTTAACATACCGCACTTCCTACACTTTTTACGAAGTGCGGGGCATTCACGTGCACCATGTGTCGACTGAGATCGCCTTCATTTGAATTTTCCTTCTTCTGACCTTCTTGTCTACACTTGAAATTTTTCGTTTGTTTATTATACTTCCCTGCAGCTTTAATGTCCTCAATTCGCTCTGGAACTGCAAGTTCCGTTGCTTGCTCTGCTCGCTGGTTCTGCAAAATTCAATTGCTTTCTCCACTGTCAATTTTGGAACTCTCAGTAATGCCTCTCTGGTTACAGGATGATCTTATTATAACTATTTTGTCTTTCAGTGCTTTATCTTCTGCAGTTTGATTTGAGTCGGTTTCATTATAATTACATGTTCGTACTAGATACTTGCATTCAGTAAGGAAATGTTCACATTGTACCTTTTCTTTTTGCACCTTTTTCAAGTAATTATACCTTTCAAAGCACTCATTAACTCTTGGGTTGACATATTTCTCAATAGACTTCATAGTATATTCATCTTTGTTCAGTTCTATCTCTGGGATCACGAATGTGGACATAATTCTTGCAGCTTCTGTACCAATAATGTTTCTGAGTATGGACAACTTTATTGGATCCCGAACTTCGTGCTGTTCGATCGCTATTAAATAATAATCTATGAAGTGTGAAGGATGTTTTCAAAATTTTCCATTCCGTGGCAGCATATTGTCCCTATAAATCGAAATCTGGGGGTCGGCCCCGTGTATCCAGCCATGTTAGGTTATATATGAATATTTGAATCTTGAAATCGATATTTATTTCATACCAAGTTATGTTATATTTCATAATCTACAAAAAATCTACAAAACTGATTTGTTTATCAGGGCACATGTCAGACATGATGACATTAACTTGAACATATAGAAATATAGAATATAGACATACGATCACAGAACAGTAATAATAAAGATCTATGCAAACACGTTATGATTACATCCTTCTATAGCTTGTATCCTTTTTTTGACGTTTGTCAAAAATCAAACAAACTGTTGATTATTTGTTTGGTCGAATATAAAAACAGTGGACCAATACACTGAGATCGTAGGAATATTTCGATATTTCCGTGATATCTTCACCAATATAGATCCGATCGAATTCAAATTCAGAACTTTAATGAGAAATAAGGTTTCGAAGGCTCTCGCAGAATTTCAACGATATCTGACTGATAGTTCCTGAGATCCAGAATTTTTTTTAATATATTTTTTTTAATTTTCCAGTAGCGTGATCCTCACATAATTTTGCATATGTTTTAGTGTCAGTATTTTTCACCTAACTGTCGCATTTTAATTCGATCAGATCTGTATTCTTCGAGTAATTGGCAAAACAAAATTTCAGATGGCTATAACTCTGAAACCACACGGTGAATGTTACTCATTAACGATCTTAGCCCGCGCATTTGAACTCCAAACTTACTCTGAAAATTTCAACTCTCTAGCTTATTGCGTTCGAGCGTAATCGTGCCTACGGCAGAATGGATGCCTTTTTTCGCATTTGACATTTGGGCAAATTGATAAGCATTCTGTTCACAGAACAGCGCGCCAAAAAGCCTACACAGATCACAACTGATTATCCTTACTCGCTCAAGCTCTCAAGAGCTTATAAGGGGTCTCCTTGGGGAAGACCTAAGGATCAGTATAATAATATGAAGAGTTGACGCCCAATGCATCTTATCACGTTTTAACGCTAAAAATGGGTTCAAGCCCTGTGGACAGGAGCTTTCTGGCGCTCTAGTTCAAACAGACAAATTATATCTCCGAAAGTATTGGTTTCTCTGAGTTGGGAATAATATCAATGTATACATATGATAGAGCTGCATCATAAAAGAAATTCAATTCAAATAATAGTTTATTTATAAAGATTAAATGAGCAATCATGAGAATGAGAACTGCACCATGGAATAAATCGAATTAAATCTGGCCAATTTTGCCCAATAACGAACTTAACCGAGATATTCATCTCCCTAACCTACTCTGAAAATTTCAACTACCTAGCTCATTCCGTTCGAGAGATATTGTGGAAAAACTTTTTTTAAATTTTCAATTTTTTTTTTTACACTTTGCGGTAATCTGGTCAATACAAAACTTCACATGCGTATAAAGGTCATGATTCTACAATTTGATGCTAAATTTCAGATAGATCGAACGAACTTGTCAGAGATATTTACGCTCCAAAACCACCTTGCAATTTTCAATCCGCTAACTCCTTTCGTTCGAGAGTTATCGTGCCTACGGCCGGTGGGCCGGCCGGACAGAATCGATTTCGCACTCGGCTTCTTGATCAATGAGTCGAACCAAATCGTTTGAGACCATTTTCAGCCAAAAATTTGAAAATTACAGACACTTGGGCAAATTGATAAGCACACTGTTCCGAGGAACTAGAGCGCCAAAAAAACAAGTTTCGTATGACAATTGCCCAAAACAGGTTTAAAGTACCTACAAATAGTAGGTATTCCATAAAACAAATATGAAAGAAGATAAGTAATAATGAAAAATTACCTTGTAATCGATCAAAAATTTCCTGATCTACGTTCACCAAACTACAGAATTATGCTTTCAATATTTGCGTAATATTTTCAAACATTTTCGGGTGAGGTCCCCGTTGCATCGCTAAAATACGAGTATTTCAACCCCAATATTTTTGAAGTTACAATATTCCCTTCTGTCAAGTTGACATTATGAGAATTCATACATAGAATAACAATTATATCAATCTGTGAAATACGATTTACATTGAAATTTTAAAAAATCATATCTCCGAAAGTATTAGCTTGTTAGAGTTGAAAATGATATGAATGGATTGAACTGCTTATTAAAAAAAATTTGATTTGGAATTTGTTACGTAAAAAAAATTTTTTTGTTACTCCGAAACCATCTGTCCGATTTTGCCCAATAACTAACTTAGCCGAGATATTCATCCCCCAAACCTACTCTGAAAATTTCAACTCTCTAGCTCATTCCGTTCAAGAGTTATCGTGCTTACGGCCGGCCGGCCGGCCGGACAGAATGAATTTCGACCACAGATTCTTGATCAGTGAGTCGAACCAAATCGTTTAAGACCATTTTCATCGAAATATTCTAAAATTACAGACATTTGGGCAAATTGATAAGCACTCAGTTCCGAGGAACTAGTGCGCCAAAAAGACGACCTGAAAATACCAGGATTATTTCATGAGGTTGTCTGAGGTATGCATAGACAATATAACGTGCTCGCAAAAGCTCTAGGCTTTTCTCGAATTTTTTCTAAAGAGTTTAGTGCCTCTTTTCTGAATAAAGAATATTCAAGAAAAGCACTGACGAGCAGGCAGGAGCTTTTGCATACATGTTTTTAATATATTCACGCCTCATACAACGTCACGAAATACTGCATGAACCTTTGAGCTGTCTTTGAGGATAAAAATGGGTTCAACAAAATTATATCTCCGAAAGTATTGGTTTCTCAGAGTTGGGAATTATATCAATGTATTCTTATGATGGAACTGCATCACAAAGGAAATTCAATTCAAATTATAGTTTATTTATCAAGATTAAACGAGCAATCTGAGAATGAGAACTGCACCATGCAAGAAATCAAATTAAAATAGCTGAACTGAATTTGACTCTCTCTTATAGAACAGGATGAAATGTACGAGTATGAACACAGATCATATAATAGAGCTTAGATAGAATAATTATAGGATTCTGTGAAAACATAGATGTACGATTCATTATTGATATTTAGAAAAATCATATCTCCGAAAGTATTAGCTTGTTGGAGTGGAAAATGATACCGATGGATTTCAATGGTGAAACCTCATCTTAATTGAATATTGAATTTAAAATTTGTTGCTTAGAAATTTTTTTTTTTCGTTACTCCGAAACCATCTGGCCTATTTCGCCCAATAACGAACTTAACTGAGATATTCATCTCCCTAACCTACTCTGAAAATTTCAACTTCCTAGCTCATTCCGTTCGAGAGTTATTGTTGGAAATTTTCTTTTAAAATTTTGAAAATTTTTTTTGACACTTTGCGGTAACCTGAATACAAAACTTCACATGCGTATAAAGGTCATGATTCTACAATTTGATGCTAAATTTTAGATAGATCGAGTGATCGGTTTCGGAAATATTCATAAAAAATGTGTTTTACTAAAATCAGCCATAACTCCGAAACCGCTTGATGGATATCGCCCATTGACGAACTTGTCCGAGGTATTTACGCTCCAAACCCACCTTGCAAATATCAATCCTCTGACTCTTTTCGTTCGAGAGTTATCGTGCCTACGGCCGGCCGGCCAGACAGAATCGATTTCGACCTCGGATTCTTGATCAGTGAGTCGAACCAAATCGTTTGAGACCTTGTTCAGCCAAAAATTCGAAAATTACAGACATTTGGACAAATTGATAAGCACTCAGTTCCGAGGAACTAGAGCTCCAAAAAGCGTAATTCCCTTTCTGGGATTTGAGCCCGCCTTCTCTCGTTCCGAAACCGAAAACTCGACGGATTAGTGGCCTGGGCTATCGGGCTCCTCGTACAATCTTGTCGATCTCCGGTATAAGAATAAAACGTCGGTACTCACCTGGGGTATATATTCTTAATTTTCACTTTTCGACATAAAATCGCCACATGGGGGTTTATTTGACGGTTCCTTCACCCTTATCTTCGCTTTTAGTCAACTTTCAGGCCCGAAAACTGCCTAGAATGGCCGTTTTCAGACCCCGTCTCTCTAAGTCGATTTTGACGTTTCTCGAACCAACTATTAGCAAGGAATTAGACAATGTCATGTCTCAGGAAAATAGGTTGACATTCTGACAATTCATACATAGAATAATTATATAACTCTGTGAAAACGTAGAAATACGATTTATTATTGAAATTTTGAAAAATCATATCTCCGAAAGTATCAGCTTTTCAGAGTTAAAAATGATTTCATTGGATTCTTATGGTAAAACTGCTTATTGAAAAAAAATTTATTTGGAATTTGTTATGTAAAAAAATTTTTTTTTTTGTTACTCCGAAACCATCTGTCCGATTTTGCCCAATAACGAACTTAGCCGAGACTACTATCTCCCAAACCTAGTCTGAAAATTTCAACTGTCTAGCTGATTCCGTTCGAGAGGATAGCTCTCGAACGGAATGAGCTAGACAGTTGAAATTTTCAGACTAGGTTTGGGAGGCCTACGGCCGGACGGCCGGACCAGCCGGACAGAATGAATTTCGACCACATATTTTTGATCAGTGAGTCGAAATTACAGACATTTGGGCAAATTGATAAGCACTCAGTTCCGAGGAACTAGAGCGCCAAAAACAGTTCATCTAGATTTTCGGTAAAACTATAAGTTCTATGGACAAAAGTGATAGGCCAAAGTTGTAGGTAATGGAGAGATCTACAACTTTTGTATTCACACTTTTTTCACATAACCTCAAAATTTATGTGAAAAATTCAAACAACCAAGTTTTTTTTTATCTTTCACAAAAATACTTTTTTCATCAAATTTGTTGAAAGCTTACCTTTTTATGTCCCAAAAACACTGTAAGTTTTTTGATTCGAACTATTAAATTTTCACCTTATTTTGACTCAATATCGAAAAAGCACCCTAATTTTCATTCGGTAATTCTTACGTCAAAATATCTGCTTTTTCAATGAAGTCGTGGGCTTATTGTTCACTAAAACCTCTACTTTCTGATGGTGTGAAAAAAATATACTTTACTATGGTAAATTTTCTCAGAAAATACTACGAAATAACAGGAGTGCAGCCCATTCCCCACTTCTCCATGAAATATCTTTTGGTGGGTTAACATTTTCCGTAGGTCACTCAGATATAAGTTATCTCAAAATAGCATTAAATAAGCATATATGCATAATTTAGAGAAGATTCTACAACTTTCTCAAAATATTGTAGATATCTCATTAAATATTAATTTTATTAATTTAGCATTTTCTGAGAAAATTTACCAAAGTAATGCATATTTCTCTTGCACCATCAGATCACCCCTAAATTATTTTTAATTGATTTTTATTATATTCTTATATTCCATTACTTTTCCAATGGTTTACATTCTACTATTATTTTTTTTTTGTTTCAGAAATTATCGACCCTGATCTAATTGGGCATCAACTGAATAATAATAATAATAAATTAAACTATATAAATTAGTGAACTTACTCATCGAACCCGACTCTCCAGCGTGACAGGAGAGCGAGCTATCATCTCGGTCATCGAAGTGTTGTTTCAATTCTGAGATTCACATGGTTTGAAATTTCAGAAGATTTTATAACGTTTCTCCCTTTTATTATGTCTGCCTGACTAGCTGGTAGGTCAAACATTTAAGCTTCCTGGGATGGAAGGTAACAACTCATGAAGCTGGTTTGATAAGGTTTAATAAAACATTCATATGATCACAAAGAAAAACACGCTCTGAAAATTAATCTTCCTCGGTAAATTTGTCCAGGAAAAACAAAGGTATAATTCCAAGCAGGGGTGATTCATCCAAATGACCGCTCGGGATCCTTCCAGGTGAGGTATATGGATTCTTCTAACAGAATCTCTCCAGGGGATCTCTCCAGATTAGGTATATATCATGTAGGGATCATTCCCAGTACAAAAAATCCAAATATTCACAAGGACAGATTTGATTCCAAGCCCAAGAAATATCATATCTGCTCCAACTCAAGGTATGTTAGATAAGTATAGGAAAAGGTGGTATTGTGGCCCCTGTGTATTGTGGCCATCGATATTAATATATTCGAATAGCACCATCTAGTATATTTTTGGTGCAGTGGTATCGTACGACAACACTAATTTAGTACCCAACAAACTCCTCAGGGATGTAACGCTCGTTCGTCATTCGAAGCAATCGAAATACGTTACCAGCCAAACTTAACTACTGTGATTTTAACTAGAAAACTATCGAAAAGTAGTGAGACCTTACTTTTATATTGGGATATAGTAGTGCGGTTGGCTCAGTGGTAGAGTATGACTTGTGTGCGGAAGCCCCAAGTTCAATTCCGAGGCTATGAAAGAAATTTTAAGTCACGGTAATCGCCACCATTCACAGTTGGGTCAAAAATTAACAGTGCGGTGCCTAAGGCGGCGTAAGGACATAGTAACAAAGCCTACACAGAACACAACTGGTTCTCCTGACTCGCTCAAGCTCTTCGAGAGGTAAGGAGGGGTCTCCTTGGGGAAGACCTATGACGATCAGTATAATAATATACAACAATATATAATATATAATTGTATTAGTTGAACTGTCTTCTACGAGATTTGAAAGGTACTAATGAAATCAAGCATTTGAATAATATTTTTGCTATGTTTGTTTAAATGTTATCAATATTTGCAATTTGTCCCCCTCACACTGGTTGTATAATCGTTTGATCAGTGGTAAGATTCTCACGAACTTTTGGAAGAATTTGCGCGTCAGCATTCTAAAACCAATTACCAAGATTCAATTTGATCGGATCCGTATTTTTGGCGCTCTTGTTCCTCGGAACTGAGAGCTTATCAATTTGCCCAAATGTCTGTAATTTTCGAATTTTTCGATGAAAATGGTCTTATAAGCGATTTGGTTCGACTCACTGATCAAGAATCCGTGGTCGAAATTCATTCTGTCCTGCGGTCGTAGGCACGATAACTCTCGAACACAATCAGCTAGACGGTTGAAATTTTCAGAGTAGGTTTGGGAGATAAATATCTCGGCTAAGTTCGTTATTGGGCAAAATCGAACAGATAGTTTCGGAGTAACAAAATCAAAACAAATTCCAAATTAAATTTTACTCAATAAGCAGTTTCACCATAAGAATCCAATGATATCATTCTTAACTCTAACAAGCTAATACTTTCGGAGATATGATTTTTCAAAATTTCAATAATAAATCGTATTTCTACGTTTTCACAGAATGATATAATTATTCTATGTATGAATTGTCATAATGTCAACTTATTTTCCTGAGACATGACATTATCTAATCAATCGAAGAATTATGAGAATAAAGTGTATTCCGAAATGTGAACGAAGTGAGAAAAATCTCAGTAGTTTGCTCCGAAATTAGTTTTTCTCAGAAAAGTCTTACATTTCGGAACGGAACATGAAGTAAGAGATCTGAGAGAAGCGAGACTGCTTTTCATCCATAGACATAGAATGCTCAGTTCTCTCTCTTTACGACGGGACTGACGCAAGGGAATATTATAACTTCAAAAATATTTGGGTAGAAATACTCGTTATTTGGCGATGCAACGGGGACCTCACCCAAAAATGTTTGAAAATATTACGTAAATATTGAAAGCATAATTCTGTAGTTCGAGAGAGGAGAAAATTTGGTGAACGTAGAGCAGGAAATTTATGATCGATTACAAGGTAATTTTTCATTATTACTTCTCTTCTTTCATACATGTTTTATGGAATATCTACTATTTGTAGGTACTTTAAACTAGTTTTGGGCAATTGTCATACGAAACTTGTTTTTTTGGCACTCGAGTTCCTCGAAACAGAGTGCTTATCAATTGGCCCAGATGTCTGTAATTTTGGAATTTTTGGCTGAAAATGGTCTCAAACGATTTGGTTCGACTCACTGATCAAGATTCCGAGGTCGAAATCGATTTTGTCCGGCCGGCCGTAGGCATGATAACTCTCGAACGAAAAGAGTTAGAGGATTGAAATTTGCAAGGTGGGTTTGGAGCGTAAATATCTCCGACGAGTTCGCTAATGGGCGAAATCCATCAAGCGGTTCCAGAGTTATGGCCGATTTTAGTGAAAATATTTTTTATGAATATTTCCGAAACCAATCACTCGACCTATCTGAAACTTAGCATCCAATTGTAGAATCATGGCCTTTATACGCATGTGAAGTTTCGTATTGACCAGATTACCGCAAAGTGTCAAGAAAAAATTTTGAAAATTAAAAAAAAAATTTCTACAATAACTCTCGAACGGAATGAGCTACGTAGTTGAAATTTTCAGAGTAGGTTAGGGAGATAAATATCTCGGGTATATTCGTTATTGGGCAAAATTGGCCAGATTTAATTTGATTTCTTCCATGGTGCAGTTCTCATTCTCAGATTGCTAATTTAATCTTGATAAATAAACTATTAGTTGAATTGAATTTCCTTTGTGATGCAGTTCTATCATATGAATACATTGATATAATTCCCAACTCGGAGAAACCAATACTTTCGGAGTTATGGCCGATTTTAGTAAAAAAAAATGTATGAATATTTCCGAAACCGATCACTCGTACTATCTGAAATATAGAATCAAATTGTAGAATCATGACCTTTTTACGCATGTGAAGTTTGTATTGACCAGGTTATCGCAAAGTGTAAAAAAAAAATTTGAAAATTTAAAAAAAGTTTTTCTACAATGACACTCGAACGGAATGAGCTAGGTAGTTGAAATTTTCAGAGTAGGTTAGGGAGATGAATATCTCGGTTTAGTTCGTTATTGGGCAAAATTGGCCAGATTTAATTTGATTTCTTCCATGGTGCAGTTCTCATTCTCAGATTGCTCATTTAATTTTGATAAATAATCTATTATTTGAATTGAATTTTTTTTATGATGCAGTTCTATCATATGAATACATTTATATAATTCCCAACTCTGAGAAACCAATACTTTCGGAGATATAATTTGTCTGTTTGAACTAGAGCGCCAGAAAGCTCCTGTCCACAGGGCTTGAACCCATTTTTAACTCAAACAAGCTAATACTTTTGGAGATATGATATTTAAAAATTTATAAAATAAATCGTATTTCTATGTTTTCACAGAATGATATAATTATTCTATCTATGGATTGTTATAATGTCAACTGATTTTCCTGAGACATGACATTTTCTAATTCATTCCAGCAATCGAAGAATCATGAGAATACAGTGTATTCCGAAATGTGAGCGAAGAAAGAAAAATCTCAGTTGTTTGTTCCGAAATTACTTTTTGGCGCTTTAGTTCCTCGGAACTGAGTGCTTATCAATTTTCCCAAATGTCTGTCGAATTTTTGGCTGAAAATTATCTCAAACGATTTGGTTCGACTCACTGATCAAAAATCCGAGGTCGAAATCGATTCCGTCCGGTCCGTTAGGCACGATAGCTCTCGAACGAAAAGAGTAAGATGATTGACATTTGCAAGGTGGGTTTGGAGCGTAAATATCTCGGACGAGTTCGTTAATGGGCAAAATATATCTAGCGGTTTCGGAGTTATGACCGATTTTAATAAAAACATTTGTATGAACATTTCCGAAACCGATCACTTGATCTATCTGAAATTAAGCATCAAACTGTAGAATCATGATTTTTATACGGATGTGGAGTTTTGTATTGACCAAGTTATAGCAAAGTGTAGAAAAAAATTTTTAAATTTAAAAATAAAATTCTACAATAACTCTCGAACGGAATGAGCTAGGCAGTTGAAATTTTCAGAGTAGGTTAAGAAGATGAATATCTCGGTTATGCTCGTTATTGGGCAAATAGGCCAGATGGTTCCGGAGTAACGAAAAAAAAATTTAAATTTGTATTTAAGATGCAGTTTCACCATAAAAATCCATGGGTATCATTTTCAACTCCAACAAGCTAATACTTACGGAGATATGATTTTCTAAATTTCAATAATGAATCGTACTTCTATGTTTTCACAGAATGCTATAATTACACTATCTAAGCTTTATTATATGATCTGTGTTCATACTCGTACATGTCATCCTGTTCTTTAAGAGAGAGTCAAATTCATTTCAGCTATTTTAATTTGATTTCTTCCATGGTGCAGTTCTCATTCTCAGATTGCTCATTTAATCTTGATAAATAATTTATTATTTGAATTGAATTTCCTTTATGATGTAGTTCTTCATGATGCATAAGAATACATTGAAATAATTCAGAACTCTGAGAAACCAATACTTTCGGAGATATAATTCGTCTGTTTGAACAAGAGCGCCAGAAAGTTTCTGTTCACAGGGCTTGAACCCATTTTTTGAGTTATAGATGAAACAATATTTCAGAGAGGTAGATAACAGATCAAAATTTAATTTTCATAATGATCGCTGAAATACATATATCGAGCTAAAATCCGGTTCTCGATTAAAAAATTCCTGCTTGAAGCTTAATGCGGAGTTTCAAGGGAATCTGATAGATAATTTATGAAATATAAAATGTTTTTTCCAGGGGGCCACATAACGATCACTTAATCTCCAATTGGCAAATTTGATTACCTAAGAATAATTACTGTTATTGATCTTCCTTTGTGAGTTTCATTTCATCAATTCTGAAATTCTCGAATTTCAGAATAACTATCAACAAAATAATTCTGAAGATTTTCGCGTCTGATAAAGGAGTCTGATATAGCCTCCGAAACGTTACGATATAGTTGTTTCGTTTTTGTTTGTTAGGCACATTGTTCGATTGATTGCTTCTGATAAATATCTTGTGTTTCTTACGCAAATCACAAAATAATAATTCTTTCATTTTATAGATATTTTTCAGAGTTTGGGAGAGAAAACTCAGAATATAAACCTTTTAATAATGAGCATACCCCCCACAGTATCCTTTGATGATTAATTCATTTCTGAGTCCTGAATTTTTTACATAAAGCCTCAAAAACGAAGTTGGGTGGCCCATTACCACCTTTTCCTTCGAGATAGGGTTATTATTTCTGTATACGAATCTGGGGTTATAAGTTAACACCATACAAACTCTAGTCACTGGAATTTATCGAACACAAAAAAAGACATAATCTCTCGAAAATTGAAGAAACTATCCTCCGATTCGTTCAGAACAACATCTATATTAAGTTCACATATACCAGAACAATTAGTATGGAATCAAAATAATCCAAGATCAAATAATCTGCATGATTTTCTTACAAAAATGGCGTTCAAAACATTATCAACTAATATCAGTCTGAAACAATCACGTAAATCAATTTACAAAACTAATTTTAATAATCCAATAAAATCAATGCACGGAACAATACCATACCAAAAAACTTCCTATGATATGGAATATTAACTATAGAATATCAATTTGGATGCATTAGACGAAACATTTCTGGTTTCGATAGAAATAAATTGACGATTTCAAATTATACGGTGACCAGTAAATCAAATTCGTATTTTACTGGTTGTCAGACTACTAAATGCCTAAACAAGGGGTATGTGGAAGCACGAAGCTAGAGATAAGGAATGAAAGCTGAATATATTCTATCTTTATGATCAAAATCAAACAAATGCTAAGTTAGAAAGAGTAGAATCTGGCGTGACGAGATTTCAACAAGAAACCGAACATCCATAGTTTCTGAGATAAAAAGCTTCTTAAAGCAAGCCACTGGAAGAGTTAATAATTTTACTAAAATTGTTAGAAGAAGACTGCATGCACGTAATTTAAGACTGAGTAGATGTGATACTTACCCCCATTAAACGACGACGCAGCATGCATTCAGTTATCGATGAGCGATAAAACACACTCATGTCAAAGATCGGAACCACTGTCGTTTTTCAACCACATCATAATTTAATTTCTTCACGCTTGATGACCAAATTTTTATATATAGTAATTGACAAAGAAACTGCAACACCCAGAAGGAGCTGTTCAAATTTTAAATTTTCCTGGTAAAACATAGATAGTATAGCAAGGAGTAAATGATTGAAATTTGGGGAGAAAAAATCATGAAGGTTTTTTCATGTGAACATTTTTTGTTACTTACATATTGTAGTCGTATTTTGCAAATTCTTTAAATTTTACAACAAACCAGCTGTTCGAGCAGATCCAAAGTCGACATTTAGTTGTTGTTAAAATGCCTAGAGCACGTGTACACGGAATTTATCGCCAGCTAAGTGAATTTCAAAGAGGTCGAATTATTGGTCTACGTGAGGCGGGTTGTCATTCCGAAAAATCGCTAACCGTACGAACAGAAATTCAACTACTGTTATGAGATGTTGTGGTTTGATAATGCACAAAATCGAAGGAGAGTAGGCACCGGGCGTCGAAGGGGCACAAATGAAGTTCAAGATCGACGTTTAAGACTTATCGCTATTAGAGACAGATTTGCGACAACTCGATCTTTGGCTGATGAATGGTTAGGAGAGCAAGGCCATCCTGTAACTGTCCGAACGGTTAACCACCCGATAAGGTCTTTTGGACTGCAGCATTATTGACTCCATCTTGTGATACCTCTGATGGTTGAGCATCGCCGGCAACGATTACAGTGGTCAGAGAACGTCAATATTGGAATGTGGAATGGCATCAGGTCGTCTTTTTTGATGAATCTCGATTCTCCTTGGGTGCACATGATGGCCCAAGATGTTAGGTTAGGTTAGGTTATACGCCGTCGGGGAGAAAGACGTGAACCTCAGTTTGATATTGAGCGTCATGTACACCGGACAGTAGGCGTATGGTATGGGGTGCTATTGCACATGCAAGTAGGTCACCTTTAGTCTTTATTCGAGTTAACATGACTGCGCTGGGTTACCTTCAAGAAATAGTGGAGTCATATGTTCTCCCTTACCTTAACCGGCTCGAGAATACAATGCTCGACCTCATGTTGCCAGAGTTAGACCCATGTGAATATTTTGCCATGGCCACCTAGATCCCCCGATCTTTCGCCCATAGAGCATGTTTGGGACATCATGGATAGAACGCTTGAAAATTCACCCCAGCCCCCAAGGACTTTGGCGGTTCATATACATACTCTACAGGTAGCTTGAGATATTATCCCTCAAGAAGAAATAGACCATCTTATTGCATCAACGCCAGGACGTGTTGGGGAGTGTATAGATAATCACGGTGGACAAACACATATCAAACTATATTTTACCAAAAAAAGTAAACAAGCACTGACGTGAAATCAGGAGCTTATGCGCGTATGTTCTATTGCCCATTATCCTGTATTGGACACTCAATCGAATTTACCATGGTGAATTTTATTGTCCGTTCTCCTGTTTTGGAGACTCTCTCAATCGAAATTTACCATGGTAAATTCAGCCCTGTCGGATGAATAGTTTCTGATATATAGAATTATTTTCAAAGATTTTCAATGATTTTTAAAAATTTCCTACTGATACGATCCTCACGAAATTGGAAGAAAATTGCAACGACTTTCGCGTTGACATTCTACAACTACTTACCATGCTTGAATTGGATCGGTTCTTTATTTTTCGAGTTATTGGGAAAATAGCATTCACGTATCAGATGGGTGTAACTCCAAAACCGTTTGGTCGATTATTCTTTTAAACAAACTCAGATGTCACATTCAGATGCACAACCTAACCTGAAAATTTCAAATCGCTATCTCTTTCCGTCTTCAGGTTATCGTGACATAAAAAATATTTTTAATGATTCTTTAAAAAATTTCTAGGTATACGATTCCCACAAAATCTTACAAACATGCTCAGTTTTATATTCTACAACTACTCACCAAGTTTCAATTCGATCGGATGCATGTTAGTTCAAAACAAAACTATTACTTGGAAGCTATTAGGCTGATTATGCCCATTAACGAAATTGCCCGTCGCATTGAGATACGCCACGTAACCTGAAAATTTCAAGACGCTAGCTGTTTCCGTTCTCAAGTTATCGTAGCAACGACCAGACGGTCGGACGGCCGACCGGACAGATTCAAATCTGACCCCGAATTCTTCATTGGGGAATCGAATCAAATTGTTTGAAAAAATTTAATGCTTGTGGCTTTTACTTGATGCAAATCCATATTAACTCAATGAAAAATTATATACGATTTACACTTATTTATTCAATATTGTGACGCGTTTCGTCGACACAGCGACTTCATCAGACTACATCATACTAAATTCTTAACAAGTTATTATCTCCCTATACCTAGATGACATGGACACAGAATCATTTAAAACTAACTACATGCGAAACTTATTTAAAACAAATTACATAATAGACTTATTTAAAACTAATTACATGAGATTTCACTGCTGGTTTCTTTGTACACATTAACAATAATTCATTCCTAATGCTTTTATAAATTGGTTCTCTATTTGAATATATTGAGTAACGGTGAAAAATTTAGATCTAATTGTTCATTAACTAAATTACCCTATTTATTTCGACTATTTCGCAGTAATTGAGATGCGCACCTTTATTAAAATTGTGTAGAATTTTGAAATCCGGGTTAAACTTATGTCCTTCTGCTAATAAATGATTCGAATAATTTGAATTAATTTTGTTGTTTTTGTAGCTGTGATGATGTTCTTTTATTCTTATGCCAAAATTTCTACCAGTTTTTCCTATAGGTATATGATTTTTCACAACTCCCGCAATTTAATTGATAAACACCGGATTTATCTTCTTTATTCGTTTTCGATTTATTGTTCTTTATGAGTTTGGCAAGGTTATTATTTGTTCGGAATGAGATATTCACCTGTTGGTTTTGAAGAAACCTTTTAAGTTGGTAAGTAGGTTTCTTCAAAACCAACAGGTGAATATCTCATTCCGGACAAATAATAACCTTGCCAAACTCATAAAGACCAATAAATCGAAAAGGAATAAAGAAGATAAATCCGGTGTTTATCAATTAAATTGCAGGAGTTGTGACAAATCATATATAGGAAAAACTGGTAGAAATTTTGGCATAAGAATAAAGGAACATCATCACAGCTACAAAAAACAACAAAATTAATTCAAATTATTCGAATCATTTATTAGCAGAAGGACATAAGTTTAACCCGGATTTCAAAATTCTACACCAATTTTAATAAAGGTGCGCATCTCAATTACTGGGAAATAGTCGAAATAAATAGGGAAAAACATATGGGTAATTTAGTTAATGAACAATTAGATCTAAATTTTTCGTTACTCAATCTATTCAAATAGAGAACCAATTTATAAAAGAATTAGGAATTAATTATTGTTAATGTGTACAAAGAAACCAGCAGTGAAATCTCATGTAATTAGTTTTAAATAAGTCTATTATGTAATTTGTTTTAAATAAGTTTCTCATGTAATTAGTTTCAAATGATTCTGTGTCCATGTCATCTAGGTATAGGGAGATATTAACTTGTTAAGAATTTAGTATGATGTAGTCTGATTAAGTCACTGTGTCGACGAAACGCGTCACAATATTGAATAAATAAGTGTAAATCGTATATAATTTTTCATTGAGTCAAATTGTTTGAGACCATTTTCGTCAAAAAATTCGAAAGTTACAGACATTTGGGGAAAATGATATCGCGATGTTTCCCAGAATATACGCGCGAAAAATAAAATTTAAACAGCTCTTTCTGAGTGTTGCAGTTTCTTTTTCAGTCAGTATAGCATGCGGACTATCTGGTGCCAGCCATACTTATTGGTAGAGGATCAGTTTGTGTCTGGGGAGGGTATGTTTCAATTGTCTCTCTGACCTTCTGGTCCTAAGTAATCAATCTATGACGGCTGTAACATATCGCAACTTGGTTGTAGAGTCCATAATCATACTACTTTCTGCAGTTATTGGAGATAGTTTCATTTTGGCGCGTATATTCTGGGGATCATAGCGTTATCATTTGCACAAAAATAATTTTTGAATTTTTGCCGAAAATGGTCAAAAAGATTGGGTTCGACTCCCTGATGAAGAATTCGAGGTCAAATTGGATTTTATCCGGTCGGCTAGCCGTTGCCATGATAACTTGAGAACGGAAAGAGATAGCGGATTGGAATTTTCAGGGTAAGTGGCGCGTCCCAATACGACGGATGAGTTTGTTAATGAGCATAATCAGCCCAAAGGTTTCTTAGTAATAATTGGGTCATTAACCAATACAGATCTGATCGAATCAAAACTTTGTAGCTAGTTGTAGTATCAGGACACAAAGAAGTTTTTTGAAATTATGTAAGAATTTTATCATAATACTTTGAAAAAATAGTTAAAAATTATTATTGTCATGATAACCTGTGAGAACGGAAAGAAATAGCGACTGGCTTAGGATTGATTGTGCATCTGAACGCGACTTTTGATTTTGTTACAAAACATACCACTGCCAACCGAAATGGACCACTGGAGGAGACCAGCTGGAATATCACGGATGGAACCAATTACAAACACGAAGTTAAGAGAGATAATGGATATAGAACATTCAATCGTTGGCAATATTAAAACTTAACAACTAATATGTTTTGCGTATGTTCAACGAATGCCCGAAGGCCGAATTCCCAAAACAAATATTACTGTAGATACCACGAGGAAACAATAAAAGAAGGAGATCCGAAAGAAGCTGGAGGGAGGGAATGGACAGGAAATTCAATGAGAGAGAACTACCGGATGAAATATGGTTAAATAGAGAAGAGTGAAGTTTAGGCGTCGAAAAACGGCGTTGAACGTTCTAAACCGACAAATATGTATATAATAGGCATAATCGGCCAAAGTATTTTGGATTTATACCCATCTGAACTTTGCTCGTTATTCCCTCAATAATTCGAAAAATACGAAACTGATCCAATTAAAACATAGTTATTAGTTATAGAATGCCTAGGCGAAAATTTTGTGAGGATCGTATCACTAGAAATCATCAAGAATTGAGAATTAAAACAGATAGCTACTTGCAATTTTCATGGTGGGTTGCGCATCCGAATGCGACATTCAAGTTCGTTAATTAGCATAATCGACCAAACTGTTTTCGAGTTATACTCATCTGAAATTTTATTGTTATTTCCTTCATAACTCAAAATATACTAATCAGATTAAGTTAAAACTGGGTGATCACTTGTAGAATGCTGACCCTCTAATTTTTCCGGAATTTCGTTAATTTCGAATCCTGGAGTTACTTGAGGCGTAAGTTTTTTCGTATTTCAAATACAATAGAATATATATGTCCCAAGAATGTTATTAAAATGGTATGAAATGTATTCATATATTTTATAAAAGATGAGAAATCGTTATACATCGATGATAAAATAGTAGTAGAGTGTCAAATAGAGGTGAGTAGACCATAGAACATACACGCACATTCACGTCAGTGATTGCACCAATTTTTTATCGTAGAGGATACCAGCCCACACTGAGTAGCAGCATCCAGACGTAGCAGGAGCTACCCTACATGATGTTAAAAAATGGGTTCAAGCCCTGTGGACAGGAGCTCTATGGCGCTCTAGTTCAAACAGACAAATTATATCTCCGAAAGTATTGGTTTCTCAGAGTTGGGAATTATATCAATGTACACATATGATAGAGCTGCATCATAAAGGAAATTCAATTCAAATAATAGTTTATTTATCAAGATTAAATGAGCAATCTGAGAACTGCACCATGGAAGAAACCAAATTAAAATAGCTGAAATGAATAATGGACTCTCTCTTATAGAACAGGATGAAATGTACGAGTATGAACACAGATCATATAATAAAGCTTAGATAGAATAATTATAGCATTCTGTGAAAACAGAAGTACGATTCATTATTGAAATTTAGAACTTCATCTAAGCAGAAATTGAATTCAAACATCATAGAAGAATTTAAATTCAACAAGAGTGCCAAAAATTATCAATCCAAAACCAATAATAGACGAATTCTACCCAACAACGAACTCATCCGAGATATTCATTCCTCAATTCTAGTTTTGTTTTTAGTGAAGATATTCTGAACTCAATATTATTAACTTACCATTACCATTCCCATCATCATATGGATTGACCATCGGCATGAAAATATCAACCAACAAAAGTATGATAATATTCTAATTCTCATATTGATACCATTACTGGAATGAATTACAATGAGACAACGTCAAAGTTGACATTATAACAATTCATAGAATAGCCACAGAATAATTCTATCATTGAAATTTTGAAAAATCATATCTCCGAAAGTATTAGTTTGTTAGAGTTAAAAATGATATGAATGGATTCTTATGGTAAAACTGCTTATTGAAAAATATTTAATTTGGAATTTGTTCTGTAAAAAAAAAAAATTTTTTTTGTTACTCCGAAACCATCTGTCCGATTTTGCCCAATAACGAACTTAGCCGAGATATTTATCCCCCAAACATACTCTGAAAATTTCAACTGTCTAGCTCATTCCGTTCAAGAGTTATCGTGCCTACGGCCGGACCGGCCGGCCGGACCAGCCGGCCGGACCGGCCGGCCGGACGGCCGGACAGAATGAATTTCGACCACGGATTCTTGATCAGTGAGTCGAACCAAATCGTTTAAGACCATTTTCATCGAAAAATTCGAAAATTACAGACATTTGGGCAAATTGATAAGCACTCAGTTCCGAGGAACTAGAGCGCCAAAAAATAATTTGAAGTATTGTTAATATTGCAATAAAGATTAACGCTTAATTCTGCATAAGGAGCAGAGGACATGCATGATTTTGGTACTGGCAACACGTGTTGCTGCTATTTCTCTTCTTCTGGAAAGGCAACCAAGAAATTTGAGAAAAAAAAAGGATATTTAGACATTTTCACCTACTTGTGCTTTTTTTTTTACCTATTTGAATTTTTTACATTTCTTTTTGGCGCTCTTGTTCCTCGGAGCAGAGTGCTTATCCATTTTCCCAAATGGCCGGCCATTAACACGATAACTCACGAACGGAATGAGCTAGACAGTTGAAATTTCCAGAGTAGATTTGAGGGATAAATATCTCGGTTCAGTTCGTTATTGGGGAAAATCGTTCTAGTAGTTTCGGAGTAATGAAAAAAGAATTTATTTTTACATTACAACTTTTTTTACAAAGTATTTCAAGATGCAGTTTCATCATAAGAATCTATTGTTATCATTTTCAATTCTAACAAGCTAATACTTTCCAAGATATGATGCTTCAAAGTTTAAAAATTAGTTCAAGCACTGACATGAATTCAGGAGCTTTTGCGCGTATGTTCTATTGTCCATTCTCCTGTATTGAACACTCTTAATCGAATTTACCATGGTGAATTATATTGTCTGTTCTCCTGTATTGGACACTCTTAATCGAATATACCATGGTGAATTCGATTAAGAGTGTCCAATACAGGAGAATGAACAATAGAACATACGCGCAAAAGCTCCTGACTTCACGTCAGTGCTTGAACCAATTTTTTTTTCGTGAAGTCAGGATAGAAAGCAATGATGAAAAAATAAACACATTAGTGTCTACCTTCAATTCTTCTTTGGGAGAAGAATACATAATTATTCCAGAAAAATATTACTGGAATTAATGTCATATTTAAATAATCAAAGTAAAGAAAATTATAAGTTTAGTTACTAGTATATTGAGATAAATTCAATTGAATTCCAGTATCATTCAATTACTCATTCTTAAGCAATAAATGCCCATTGATAGATCTAAAGGTGTTGAGGTGAAATATAAAAATATATTCTCATTAGTGATAGAAAAACTGGTCTAAAATTCCTCTCTACCCATCACGAGATTTAATATCGACAAATGAGCCTCTCACCTTACAAGATCAGAAAGTGTGGTTACTTTAAACTTATGTTTTGAAGCCTTCAGCAAAATTTCAGCGATATCATATTAAAAATAATACGTAACCTTTCAAAAGTCCCCTCTCACAAATATACTCCTCTGCAGGATCTCTTGAAGAAGAATCGCCTTCTCTATTTCTCAAAGATATCCACTCTTGTTCATAGAAATCCCTTCAATATTTAGTTGCCTCCTCCTAAGGAGGATCTCTTTCAAAACCAGGTCTGACCGCTACAGGACCCTAATGTAGGGCTATCATCTCCCATAGATTTGTGATTAAATAACACGATTTTCCCAAGAACATACGCGCAGAAATATGTCATCATGACATTCATGGTTTTGAGGGTTCTCGCAAAAATACGACGATTCGCATCCAGCTACCGCCCTCACAAAAGGCTGCTCGGTTGTCCAACAATATGGATCCGATCGTGTTCAAACTTAGAATTCTGCAGTAGAGTTAGGTTCTGAAGGCTCTTTCAAAATTTCAGCCATGCCGGACGAATAGTATATGATATACCTATAGGAACTTTTTCAATAATTTTTTTGAAATTTTCTATTTATACCATCCTCACGAAATTCAGCAAGAATTTTTGCGTTGGCATTCTACAACCAATAACCATGTTTGAATTATATCGGTTCTGTATTTTTCGAGTTATTGAGGAAATGACAACCAAATTTCCGATGGGTATAATTCCAAAACCGTTTGGCCGATTATACCTATAGGAAATTCAAATGTCGCATTCAGATGCACAACCTAACCTGAAAATTTCAAGCCGCTATCTCCTTCCGTTCTCAGGGTATCGTGTCATAAATAATATTTTTTAATAATTTTTTTTTAATTTTCTACCTACGATTCTCACAAAATTTCACAAGCGTGCTAAGGTTTATATTCTATAACTATTCACCAAGTTTCGATTCGATCAGATCTATATTGGGTGAAAACAAAATTATTACTCGGGAACCATTGAGTTGATTATACCCATTAACGCACCTTTCCGTTGTATTGGGATGCGCCACCTACCCTGAAAATTTCAAGTCGCTAGCTCTTTTTGTTCTCAAGTTATCGTGGCAACGGCCGGCCGGCGATGTTCCCCAGAACATACGCGCAAAAATACATCGTAAGTTCTATGTATTCACAGAATGTGAACACAGAATCTGTCTGTGTTCACTGTTCATAAATGTCAACTTTTCTAGCTATTAGAGATATTCGTAGGTCGAAAATACTTTCTGTTTTGAAACCGAAAATAATATTGACCGATTACATATTGAATAATTTATGTATAAATATATTGGGGATGATATTTCAGAAGATTTAGAATTCGATCATTTTAATGATGTAGTTTATGGAGGCAATAGGAAAGAAGAACATAATGGAATCATCAAAAGAAATTACTGTTTGTTGCCCACAGGTTAATATTACCTTTTACTTCCTTGAGTAGTGAGACATGTTCCTATATACAGTATTTTCATAATGTTGCTAGCAAAAAAATACTAAAATATGGATCTACATTTGTGTATCAAACATTTTTTCTTGAGTTAATGTTCATAATACAGAAGAGAATGTGTTAGTGGTGTGAACTATTAAATTTCAAATTTTGAAATGAAAAGGGGATAGTACTTAATTAATATATTATGAACTAATAAGATAATTTGTGCGTAATCGACTACCTACTCAAATATCAGTTATAAATGGACAATCTGCTATGATTGTCTCCAGCCTTGCTCTAGACATTTCGATGATACTTTCCTTAGGTATTTCGTGTTGACTATGCACTAAGTGTAAGTTGCAACAACCCATTCCACGAGGTTGAATCATTGCAGATTGCTCATTTAATCTTGATAGATAAATTTTATGACAATTTATGAAGCATTAAAGCATTGTAGTTGCTCTTTTTTTTTAAAAGATAATTTTTGGAGCATTTTTTTTGAACGACACTTCTTTTAAATATAATTCCTTCCATGATGCAGTTCTATCATAGGAATCCATTGATATAATTCACAACTCTGAGAAACCAATACATTCGGAGATGTAAATTGTCTGTTTGAACAAGAGCGCCAAAAAGCTCCTGCCCACAGGGCTTGAACCAATCTTTTATCATATGATTTCTGTGGAGACATTGTGTGAATGCTTTGACCCTCCTTTTTTGGCAGTTTTTCAAATATACCAGACTGTCCAATACTTTCGGAGATGTAATTTGTCTGTTTGAACAAGAGCGCCAAAAAGCTCCTGTCCACAGGGCTTGAACCAATCTTTTATCATATGATTTTTGTAGAGACAGCGTGTGAATGCTATGACCCCCCTTTTTTGGCAGTTTTTCAAATATACCAGACTTTCTCCTTCATGTTGAAACATAATGAATAGAAAGATCGTAATCAATTTATAGGAAGACAAAAAGTACGGTTGTGAAATAATTCGAATAAGACTTTCTGCTGAATATCAATCTTAAATACTCACAGGTGATGAGTTCAAAAACGATTCTCATCCGGTTGAACACATAGCGTTGACATATCGAACAGTTATTGATTTCGAAGGTTCTGTTGTAGACCTTTCCTAAGTTGAATCATTCTCCGCATCCCCTGCAAACTATTTTCTTCGAATTTACACACTGGCGTGCGACAGAAAGATGATTTATTCATTTAACGGTGAGAGAAATTTCATAACTCGACTGTTCTGCATTCAAGTCCGCACTTTTCCATATATGTGATGGATGGAATTCGCCTGGCACATGTCTTGGAACTGGAAAGTTTTCTACTCGAATTCTTGATAGGTACTGATGATAAATTACGTTTCTGGAATATTGTTCCAATTTCCCTCATCTTCATCGAAATGTGATGAGAAATCGAAGTAATCGCGAAATATTGCTGATATGTTCTATGTGAAAAGAGTTACGTAAATAAGGTATGAAGAAGTGGAAAAGTCGTGTAGAAGAGCGTCAAAACTACTGTCAGCTTTGACGCTCTTCTTCAAACTTTGACAAATCATATCTCCGAAAGTATTAATTTCTCAGAGTTGGGAATGATATCAACTGATTCTTGTGATAGAACTACATCATTAAAGAAATTGAATTCAAAAAAATTTACAACACTGACGTGAAGTCAGGATCTTTTGCGCACCTTATAAAAAATCCCCAACTCTCAGTGGAACAGCTTGCGCTGAAGAGTTGCTTCTCGTTTGAAGTAGCCCTTTGGGGGAGAAGATGTCTCTTAGTAAACGGATTCCGGACACCGGACACTTGCTGACCTCCGGTTTTAATTATGGCTTACCTAGGTATGGAGCACTGTCCAGGCGAAATTATAGTTCTTCATATGCTGATGGGATCAATTCATGAACCATACGAATTAAGAAACCAAACCCGACGAGGCGGTTAATCTCGAGTCACTTTTAGAGGAACAAATTGAGGAGGGTGAAAGTCCCCCACTTCTAGACGAATAGCCATTGATGACGGCCTCGGAGGACGCGGAGCTCTCTGAAACTGCTGCAGAGAGTAAAAAGCTGCAAATGGTAGTTAGGTAGCATTAAAAATTACGTTTGCTAAAAACAGGGCGGGAATTTAATACCGCTCTGGAAAAGGCGCGAAATATCGACTCAACTTTAGGGTAAATCGGATAGGAAACTATTTCTCCCCAAGGTTCCTCTGACAAAGGCCCCTGAGCAGAAGCTGAGAAGGCACTGCCCAGACACGGAAAAATAATCCGATAAGGAGGCAAAGATGCTGTGGCTGCAACTAGGGTTGAAATAGTCCACTCTGACTTCCCGGCTGCACTGCTGATGTCCGAGCATATCAAACATCTACAAGATGCCATACTGGAGCAGCTGTATGAAGGGATAGAAGAGGGGGTGTAGGTCTTCTTTCTGGGATGGTCCCCTAGACCCGGCTGGCTGCAAATAAGCTGCAGGAACGTGACTATCTTCTCTTGGCTGAGGAGCAGAGTACGGACTATGACGCCCGAGGGATGGGAGCGGTAGTCAGTGTTTTCAGAATTGCTATGAGTGAATTCATCAGCCTGGGTAGTGTTGCGTCTTTCAAGAATAAATTTTCGCCATATATCACTGCGGGAAGCTCATACTTGAGAAAGGTTAAGTCCACTGATCAATAAAGATCCTATCGACAACCTGCCTTGTATGCCTTGATTTGATACAACTGCAAGTTCCTGCTTAGCAGGACTGCCGGACCACACTTGGTGATCTTGGAAAACACTGCATGCTGCAGCTCATATGGGTCCCGGGCTACTCGGGCATAAAGGGTAACTAGATGTCGGACTCACTGGTGGCATGGCAGTGCTTCCAGAGGTGTCATTGGACCTGAGGCGGCCTTTGGCATCTCTCGCAAGGCAGTAGGGTGGGGAATAACTGATGGTTGGACCAAAACGTCTAGGAAAACTGGAGCTGCGTACCTGGACACATACATGTGTGCTGAAAAGTTATTGGCCCATCAGCTGAAAGAGCCAGTGAAATTCTTGAATTTCACAAAATAACTATCAACAAAATAATTCTAAAGATTTTCATTAAGCATCTGACGAAGGAGTCTGATATAGACTCCGAAACGTTACGATATAGTTGTTTCTTCGTTGATGTTGTTTCGTTGTGTTTTGTTAGGCAACATTGTTCAATTGATTGCTTCTGACAAATATCTTGTGTTTTTTACGCAGAAGCAAATCACAAAAAAATTAATTTTTATTTTATCGATATTTTTCAGAGTTTGGGAGAAAAACCCAAAAAAAACCTTTCAATAATCTTTATCGAATTTACTGTCTCATTTTTTTATAATATATGAATACATTTCGTACCATTTTAATAACATACTTGAGTAATGAGAGGATCATCTGTATTGTATGTATTATATCTGAATTGAAATTCATTGAATATCCAGTAATAGGTAAACGAGAAAAATGATTTTCAATTAATTTTTTTTAATTTTCAAGTGAAATGATCCTCACGAAATTGTGTAGAAATTGCGCGTCAGAATTCTACCACTAATTACCATATTTGAGTTGGATGGGTTTCGTATTTTTAGAGTTATCGGGGAAATAACAGAAAAATTTCAGATAGGTTTAACTCCAAAACCATTTGGCCCTTTACGCCTATCAACAAACTAAAATGTCGCAATTGGGCGTGCAACCTACCCTAAAAATTTTAAGTCGCGATCTCTTTCAAGTTATCGTGAGATAAATAATGTTTTTTAATATTTTTTTTTAATTTTCTGGTGAAAATTCCTCACAAAATTTCACATACGTATTTATGGTGGTAGTCTACAAGTTGTTAACAAGTTTCAATTAGATCGGATCTGTATTGGTCGCAAACAAGATTTGTACTCAGAAACCGTTGGGCCGATTATCACCATTAACGAACTTGTGTACCCTGAAAATTTCAAGCCACTATTTCTTTCCGTTCTCGTCGCAATGACAGAATCAAATTTCATCTCGAATTCTTCATCGGTGAGTTAAAACTAATCGATTGAGATCATTCTGGGTGGAAAATTCGAAAAATACAGAGATTTGGGCAGAATGATAGCACGCTGTTTCGCAGAAAATGCGCGCAAAAATTAAACCCAGTAAATCATTTTTGGCGCTCTTGTTCCTCGAAACAGAGTGCTTATCAATTTGACAAAATGTCTGTAATTTTAGAATTTATGGCTGAAAATGGTCTTGAATGATTTGGTTCGACTCACTGATCAAGATTCCGTGGTCGAAATCGATTCTGTCCGGCCATCCGGCCAGCCGTTAACACGATAACTCTCAAGCGAAAGAAGATGAATGATTGAAATTTGCAGAGTAGGTTTGGAGCGTAAATGTTTCGGAATGTTAAAAATATTTCTTATGAATATTTCCGAAACTGATCACTCGATCTATGTGAAATTTAGCACCATATTGTAGAATTATGACCTTCATACGCATGTGAAGTTTTGTATTGATCGGGTTGCCATAAAGTGTAAAAAAAAATAAATTTTCAACTTTTGTTTTTACAATAACAGAACAGAATGAGCTAGGCAGTTGAAATTTTCATAGTAGGTTTGAGAGATAAATATCTCGGTTAAGTTCGTTATTGGGCAAAATAGGTTTCGGAGTAACGAAAAAAAAAATTTTTTAACACTACAAATTTCAAATTCAATTTTTTGCGCGTATGTTCTGGAGAACATCGCGTTATCATTTGCCCAAATGTCTGTAACTTTCGAATTTTTTTACGAAACTGGTCTCAAACGATTTGGTTCGACTCCCCAATGAAGAATTCGAGGTCAAATATGATTCTGTCCGGCCGGCCGTCCGGCCGATGTCACGATAACTTGAGAACGGAAATAGCTAGCGACTTGAAATTTTCAGGGTAGGTGGCGCATCAAAATACGGCGGACTGGTTCGTTGATGGGCATAATCGGCCCAATGGTTTCCGAGTATTGATTTTGTTTTTAACCAATATGAATCCGATCGAATTGAAACTTGGTGAGTAGTTTTAGAATATGAACCTAAGCACGTTTGTGAAATTTTGTGATAATCGTATCGCTAGAAAATTTTTAAAAAATTATTAAAATATATTTTTGTTGTCGATAACCTGAGAATGGAAAGAGATAGTTGCTTAAAGTTTTCAGGTTACGTTGTGCATCTGAACGCGACATTTGAGTTTGTTTATAAGCATAATCGGTCAAACGGTTTTAGAGTTATAGCCATCTGAAATTTGGTTGCTTTTTTCTCCTCAATAACTCGAAAAATACTGAACCGATTGAATTGAAACATGATTATTAGTTGTAGACTGGCAATGCGAAAATTCTTGCAAAATTTTGTGTGGATAGTATTTTTAGAAAATTTTTGAGGAATAATTGAAAATTTAAAAAAAAATCCATATATCAGTAACTATTCGTCTGAAAATCCTGAAATTTTGCAAGAGCCTTTACAACCTATCTCTACTGCCAAGTTTCAAGTTTTAACACGATCGGTTAAATATTGTTGGAGATTCGAGCAGCCTTGTGTGAGTTCAGTAGATGGGTGACCGTTGCCTCGATAACTTTCGAAGGAAAGGAGATAGGGACTTGCAACTTTCAGGGTAGATTGCGTATCCGAATTTGAGAGATAATTTCGTTTTTAGGCATAATCGTTCTAATGGTTTCCGAGTGATACCCACCTGGAATATTATTTCCTCGATAACTCAAAAAATAAAGATTAGATCGAATTGAAGCTTGGTAACTAGTAGTAGAAAATCAACATAAAGACGTGTTTAAAATTTTGTAAGAACCCTAGAAAATTTGAAAAAAATGACGAAAAAAAAATTTTTTGTAAAAACCGTATCTACCCCTAGAAAATTTAAAAAAAATTACGAAAAAAAAATTGGTTCAAGCACTGACGTGATTTCAGAAGCTTTTGCTTTTGCAGAAATCAAATTAAAATAGCTGCAATGAATTTGACCCATGTATGTAGATAGAATAATTATAGCATTCTGTGAAAACATAGAAGTACGATTCATTTTTGAAATTTCGGAAAATCATATCTCCGAAAGTATTAGCTTGCTAGAGTAGATAATTATATCTATGTATTTTGATTGTGAAACTGCATAATTAAAAAAATTGGTTCAAGCACTGACGTGAAGTCAAGAGCTTTTGCGCGTATGTTCTTTTGTCCATTCTCCTGTATTGGCCCCCCTAATCGAATTTACCATGGCAAATTATGTTGTCTATTCTCCTGTATTGGAAACTCTCAATTCGAATTTACCATGGTAAATTCGAATTAAGTATCCAATTTACCATGGTAAATTCTAATTAAGTGTCCAATACAATAGAATGGACAACACAATTTAACATGGTAAATTCGATTAAGGGTGTCCAATGCAGGAGAATGGACAATAGAACATACGCGCAAAAGCTCCTGACTTCACGTCAGTGCTTGAACCAATTTTTTTGATATGCAGTTTCACAATCAAAATACATAGATATAATTTTCTACTCTAGCAAGCTAATACTTTCGGAGATACGATCTTTCGAAATTTCAATAATGAATCGTACTTCTATGTTTTCACAGAATGTTATAATTATTCTATCTACATACATTGGTCAGATTCATTGCAGCTATTTTAATTCGATTTCTTTCATGGTGCAGTTCTATCATAAGAATACATGAGAAACCAATTCTTTCGGAGATATGATGTGTCAAAGCTTGAACAAGAGCGCCAAGGCCACAGGGCTTGAACCAATTTTTACTCTGATAAACGAATGAATGAATAAACGAATAAATAAACGAATGAATAAATGAATAAACGAATGAATGAATAAACAACAAATGGTATGCGATATACATGTCATTTACTTCTTGCAAATTTCATGAAATGCGATCAATCCGAATCA
The DNA here is from genome assembly GCA_937662695.2 of Halyzia sedecimguttata. Lineage (NCBI taxonomy): Eukaryota > Metazoa > Arthropoda > Insecta > Coleoptera > Coccinellidae > Halyzia > Halyzia sedecimguttata. Next base: position 73,734,295 of record OW569411.2, read on the forward strand.
TAATATGGTAAAACGCCAGATTGATGAAATATGAATAGAATATCATGTTAACAAACAGTAGGTTTAGATTGAAACATGTATTCTCCTGCATTCTATATTATGTAATGTAATAATGGACGTATATTTCAGTATCACCTACACAATTAGTCAATTATTATACTGTGAATCATCGAGTGAAAGCAAATGGATTCCCATCTGAATTAGTGCAGATATGCATTCATGGTGCAAATACGGCAGTCACGGTTATTTCTGTTGAAAGTGTGCGTCCAGCAAATTCGATTGTGAATATCCAATAGTGTTTATACTAGAAGAATAAGAGGACGAGATGAATTTGATTACAGTGATGGTATAATATTATCCTCTAGCTGTGATTATTTGGGATAGTAGCAATGGATTAGCAAATTAGGTTATTTGTTCTGAGTGGTTGGGTTTAGGAATACTCATAATGATTACATGGTTCCTATCTGGGGTTCTCTCAGAAAGCTCTGAAAAATATCTATAGAATAAAAACATTCCGTGAAGATCGTATCTCTAGAAAATTTAAAGGGAATCATTGAAAATTATTGAAAAACATTTCTATATGATATAGAGTGCGTTACAAATGGTACGCAAAAAGAGGAAATTTTCTCGCCTCTATAGTTTTTTTTTTAATTTAGATTTTCGGGAAAGTTGCTGCTCAAGAAACAATGCTTTTTGACATCTACGTCATGGAACGTGTTACTCTGCAAACCTGTCAAAATTAACAATATTTTTTAGAAATAGACCAAAGGACGTAGAAATCAGAACAATATCAAAAAGTTTCTCAAAGAAAAATTGCTCAGAATTTCATTTTATACCAAACTGCCAAATTTCATGGTCAAATTCCGAAATATTTTGATATTATTAATATTTTGATGACAAAACGCTAGAGGGAGCTTTGGCCTTTGCGGATATTTGAAATAATTATTCCGAATCTAATTCCATTGATAGAGACATTATCGTAATGCAAATAAAGTTTATATTAATTTAATGTTCCTCGTAAACTATTATTTCTATAGTGAAAACCTCACAATCTTGTTGCAAACCGAATTATACTTGAGAAATTAAATTCGTAAAGATCTAATATTTCGCTTATTATTCTTGGAACATCAAAAGAAATTAAATTCTTCGATATCACATCAGAAGAATAATTCTCCAACCCTCTAAAATCGCGTTTGAATGAATTTACTCAAATACCACTAAAAACGCAAGACAGACCTCATCTAAAACAAAGATACCTGTGAAAATAATAAAATGAATTCGATTTGAAAGGCGCATGAAATAATATACTTTCAATCTATTCATTTATTTACTGTGCCTGCCAATTCGATTTCATTTTCACAGGTAACTTTGTTTTAGATGAGGTCTGTATTGCGTTTTTAGTGGTATCTGAGTAAATATATTCAAAAGCGATTTTAGAGGGTTGGAGAATTATTCTTCTGATGTGATATCGGAGAATTTAATTTCTTATGATATTCCAAGAATTACAGCGAGATATTAGCTCTTTGCGCATTTAATTTCTCAAGTATAATTCGTTTTGCACCAAGATTGTGTGGTTTCCACCATTTCATAATTTATGAGGAACATTAAATTAATATAAACTTCATTTGAATTGTAATAATGTTTCTTTCAATGGAATTATATTCTGAATAATTTTTTAAATTTCCGCGATTCCTCAAGCTCCCTCTAGCGTGCTGTCATCAAAATATGAATATCAAAAAATGTCGGAATTTCACGAAGAAATTTGGCTGTTTGATATAAAATGAAATTCTGAGCAACATTTCTCTGCGGAACTTTTTGATATTGTTCAAATTTCTACGTCCTCTGGTAATTTTTTTCATAGAAATGTCAATTTTGACATGTTGCAGAGTAACACGACCAATGACATACATGTCAGAAATCATCGTTTCTTGTGCACCAACTTTTCCGAAAATCAAAATTTCAAAAAACTATACAGGCCTGAAAATTTCCTCTAGGTGCGTAGTTTTCGAAACGCACTGTATAATATGATATAAAAAAAATCGGTTCGAGCACTGACGTGAAGTAGTCAGGACCTTTTGCACGCATGTTCTATTGGCCATAATCCTGTATTGGACACTCTTAATCGAATTAAGCATGGTAAATTCGAGAGTGTCCAATACAGGAGTATGGACAATAGAACATGTGCGCAAAAGCTCCTGACTTAACGTCAGTGCTTGAACCAATTTTTTTTTATATATCGAATTTACCATGGTGAATTCGATTAAGAGTATCCAATACAGGATTATGGACAATAGAACATGCGCGCAAAAGCTCCTGACTTCGGCTCAGTGTTTGAAACATTTTTTTTTCGAAATATACCAAGAATTTTTTTCAATAAATTTCAATATTCTTTTGAAATTTGATACCATATTGAAGGAATTTGCGCGTCGGCATTCTTCAACTAATTACCATGTTTTTTTAGGATCGGTTCAGTATTTTTTGAGTAATCGACGGAATAAGAACAAAATTTTATATAAATATAACTCCTACACCGATTGGCCGATTGCAAGTCGCTATCTCTCTCCGTTCCCAGGTTATCGTGAGGTGAATACTATTATTCAATATATTTTTTTTAATTTCCTTGTGATTGGATGCTTCACATTCCATACACATCTTTATAGTGGTATTCTACTACTAGTTACCAGGTTTCAATTCGATCGGATCTGTAGTGGTTGAAGATAATATTAGTACTCGGAAACCGTTTGGCCGATTATGCCCATTGGCGCACTTTTCCGTGGTATTTATACGCACCATATACCCTGAAAATTTCTAGACGCTATCTCTTTCCATTCTCAAGTTATCGTGGCAGCGACCGGCTGGAGAGAATCAAATTTCACCTCGAGTTCTTCATCAGAGAGTCGAACGGTTAGGGTTTGAGACCACTTTCGAATGTTACAAATGATAGCACGCTGTTCCCCAGAACATGCACGCAAAAATAAAAAAAAAGTTACGGCTACGGGAAGTGATCCCGGTACATTAGTCAAACATATTGCGCTATATGTCCACGCCCATGCGCTATATCAGCTGTAAGTAGAATCTGCGATGAAAGGGGTATATGAATGAAATCTATTTTTTTACCCTTTTCTCAGATTTCTAATTTTTCAGCTTTCTAATTTCTCAAAAATATCATCATGTTACATATTATTCGGCCTAATTTCCCGTTCATATCGGCATATTTTGCGTGAAAAATTTAAAACCTCGCCCATTCTAATCCAACCTGACAGATGTCGAATTTTTTGATTGGTCTAAAGAAATAGAAATTCTTCCGATAAATACCAGCTTTCCCTACTTCGATTTCGTATATAAAAGTTGCGAAAAGGAAAACCTCACATATTTTATTGAGCGGATCGATCTTTCGACATAAACTCGCGAGCAAGTCCTACTTTTCAGCGTACATCCACATCACTCTAATTTTCGACTATCAATTCGAGGTCCAGACATGAACAAATTTTTTTTCGTAAATCCGTAAATAGTAATAGTTATTGAAATTTCGTCTTCAGCTTTCGCTTCTTACCATTTTTCCGGTTTCGGTCGCTTTGACCGCCGTCAAAATTACCCTTAAATTTTAAAATAATTTCCCAAAATTCCCGATTTACTTAGGAAAAATACGTCACTTTCGGAATTTCTTTAAAATTATATGGAATTTTTTCCCTCGGGGCGTCCCCTCTTTTACACAATGTTTCCCTAAGTAAAATTCTAAACGTCCTTTGTCAGAAACTGAACTCGCCCAACGATTTTCGGTTTCCAGTATTTCTTCTATAACTCCTACAATATAGATTCAATCGTATTCGAATTAGAAATTTAGCTTATGAATTAGGATTTGAAGGCTGATGCAAAATTTCAACAATATCGGATGGATAGTTTCTGAGACAGATAATATTTTTACACGCATATTCAATAATTTTTTTATAATTTTTTAGAATTACGATCCACACAAAATTCTGCACACATATTTCTGTCGGCATGGTGCAACTAACTACCAAGTTTGAACCCGAACGGTTTTATATTATTCGAAAACAAACTTTGCACTCGGAAACCCTTAGGCCGTTTACGTCCATTAAAGAATATTTCCGTCAAATTTGGATACGCAACCTACCCTGAAAGTTATCGTGGCAACGGCAGGCCGAACGGCCGGCCGGCGTTTGCGCAAAATGATAGCACGCCGTTCCCTAGCACATGTGCGCAAAAACTATGAAATTTCTATGTTCTCGTGTTTCTTTGTACTAAAGATTAAAACTGTAAGAAAGCTTTGTGCTCTGAGGCTTTGGCTCACTTGTCAAACTAAGTACTATCGAGTAATTATTCAAACTTTGAGGAATGATATATCTGCAATGGTTTCTCAGAGTTGGGAGTGATATCAATAATAATCAATAGTTAATATTAGTTATTTTAATTTTGAAGAATCATATTAGTTTGTTAGAGATGAGAATGATATCAATGGATTCTTATGATAAAACTGCATCTTGAAAAAAATTGAATTTGAAATTTGTACGTAATGTAAATTAATAATTTTTTCTCATTACTCCGAAACTACCGATTTTTTCCAATAACGAACTCAACCGGGATATTTATCTCCCAAACCCACTCTGAAAATTTGAACTGTCTTGATGATACCGTTCAGGAGTTATTGTGTTAAGAGCTGAACGGCCAGACTAAATCTGTGAGTCGAACCAAACCGTTTGAGACCATTTTCAGCTGAAAATTCAAAAATTGATAACTAAGAACTAAGAAGCCACTGGTGTAAGAAGGTATATTTGCGCATCAGGTAAAACATCCCTCGCCTCACTAGCTACGAAAATGCACGCTTGGGAATTATCTGAATATCTACCTGAAAGCGTTGCCATTTGGCAACGGTAGGCGCTAATGGGTTTGTACAACCGTAAAAGTCACCCTTTATATGCAAAAATATGTATACTGCATTCACTTTTATAAAGTCTTCTGGTTGGCCATGAATAAGGTCCATCACGTTTTTGTAACTAAAACAAAGGCAGGTTGGCACTCCAGAAATCATAAATGTCAAAACAATTCTCTGAGACGTTGCCAATTTCTACTCTCAACAATCAACATAATGTTCCATCTTAAACAAGATATTATCACAGATCATTATCTTCGAATAATAAAGGACCTTTCACTTTGAAATTGAAAAGGCCGAAAGCCGTTTTGAAGAAGCAGAGACAAAGTATCAGGAAGTGCTATACAGAACTGAAATTTGCAATAGGAAAACTTCATTCTGTCTTAGGACATGTTGAACTCTCGAATGAATTCACTTAGTTTCCTATCCTATCACTATATTTTATTAACGATTAATAGTGACTCGGGTTTCGTTGTACTACTACATTTTGACACTGGTGTATTTCAAGTTGTGAAACAACATATTTGAATGTCTTCTGTAGGCTTATTTTTTGAGAATTTCGAAAAGTGGGGAATTCCATATGTACGTCCGTTCCTATAGAAGTTTTCCTGCTGGGTTATTCAGGTACTTTCATTCTTATTTCAAATGAACTAGCACAAAGTAACGGACTACTGTAATCATTATTTTCCATTAACATTTCAACACTTGATTCATGATTTCCGTATAAGAAAATAGCATAACTTATTCTTTCAACCAGTTTATATACGTGAAATATTTCCATGGTGATAACAGAGTAAAAATTTTCTTCTATAGTCGCCAAGACTGTGAAATTATTGAATTCACATAATAACTTCTCAAATTCATTATTTTTCCGAACTATATTCACATTGTGAAAATAAGTAATCAGCACGACTGCTATGTAGAGAGGACAACGTTGCGTAGTTATATGACAGGAAAATGAGCATAACCTAACATTTTCAAACTATACACGGTGAAATGTGTCAAAATTTCATGGCCAACCGGGAGACTTTATAAAAGTGAATGGAGTTTAAGTCCTTTCATAAATATTTTCAGTCTATATCAGTAAGATGAGTGAGTTAGGTCATCATTTTCTGCTATCCGGGAATTTCACGAGTTGGTAAACCTCTCGAGGTATTTGATAACTATTACTACCAAGTATATAAATGACTCTTTAGGGATGCATTATATTCATAGACAGTACTTATAATCTGAGTGGATATTTCCTCTTCACTCTCCTACTCTCCCGGCCGCTAGCCAGGATAATATCTTCGTCTTTTTGTTGTACAGTATGAACACGACTAATTGGATACTCACAATCAAATTTGCTGGACGCTCAATAGAAATATCGGACCGCGTCTGCCGTATTTTCGCCATGAATAGCTGCACTAATTTGGATGGGAAGGCATTCTGGAAGTTTTTAATGGAATAATGAAATTGAAAGACAATCTGAGTTCTGGACCAGACGGGATTCCTTCGTATGTTCTGAAAAGGTGTGTTTATTCTTTGAGTAAACCATTAGTAATTTTATTCAATTTGTCACTGGAAAATCAAATATTTCACTACCTGGCGAAATAGTTTTGTCACGCCAGTTTTCAAGAACGGTTCTAAGGAAGAAATTGGAAACTATAGACCAATAAGCAAACTATCTGCTATACCAAAATTATTTGAACAACTCTTAGTGAGTCATATTTCTTTTTATTGGACTTAAAAACTTAATAATTGAACAACAACACGGTTTTATAGGTGGTAGATCAACAGTAACTAACTTATTACTATATCAAAACGATATTGTCTGTGCACTAGAACAACATAGCCAAATTGACTCGGTTTATACCGACTTCAGTAAAGCTTTTGATAAAGTGAACCACAACTTATTAATCAGCAAGTTGTCTGCCGCTGGCTTTCCGTCATGGTTAACAAACTGGTTAAATAGCTATCTTTACAATAGACATCAGTTAGTTAAAATTAAGAATTTTGTTTCCAATTCTGTCCTTGTCACATCAGGAGTTCCACAGGGATCACACTTGGGTCCCCTGTTGTTTAACATTTTTATCAATGACATAGGAACCGTTTTCAAAAATTGAAAATTTCTCCTTTTTGCTGATAATTTAAAATTATATACAAACACCTCAAAACCAACTGATTGTAACAAATTACAAGAAGATCTCAATTCCTTGCTAAAGTGGTCTGAATCAAATGGTATGTTGTTAAATCCTGATAAATGCCAATGTATTACTTTTAGTAGAGCAATTTCTATAATTCAAAATGACTATCATATTGATAATAAGATCATTAAAAGAGTATCGGTTGTTAAGGACCTAGGAGTATTATTTGATGAAAAACTTACATTTGTTCAGCATGTGAATTCGACTGTAAGCAATGGCTCTCGAAAACTAGGTTTTGTTCTTAGAAATACACAGAAATTGTCAATTCTTTCAACAAAGATATTATACATGTCACTCATATATTCCTGTCTGGAGTCCTCATTACCAAGTTCATATTCATCATCTTGAGCGTATACAAAACAGGTTTTTGAGATGTATTCCCTATAAAATGGGCTTATACCAGGGTACATACAATTATTCCCAAATCTTGGAGCATATTTCGGTTAATACTTTAGAAACTAGCCGAAATCGATCAGATTTAGTTTTATTATAAAAATTAATTTATGGCATAACATCATGTCCAGAATTGTTGGCACAAATCAGTTTTAGATTCCCTAAAATACCAACACGTAATTGTGAACTTTTCAGCATTCCCTTTCACCATGCTAATTATGGCTACAATAGCAGCATATCACGTATTTTGAGACTGAGTAATCTAGTAAATTCAAATGGTGTATGTGTGACAATATAATAATAATAATAATAACAGAACTTAATGTTTGAACTTGGGATCCTGTATCCAAGGTATAAGGTTAGGATGGTCATACTGATAATAGGATGCCTAGGCGGAATGAGAGCGAACTACGTGATCGAATTGAAGATTATTCCGACCTGCAAATCTCTGGAAGAGGATTTAGCTCACAGAATGCAGAAAGCGGTGTTGCTCGGATCACTTCGAGTCATCAGGTCCCATCAACTATGAAGGCCGCTTGCAGCTCATCTCTTCTGTTAAGAGACGCTGTAAGGACAGGACGAAGAACTACTCCAAGGAACGTGCGAGAGGTTTTTTAGTGAGTAACCATCAACATCTGGAGTCTCACACTCCTGAGAGGAGCGGACCCTCCCAGGGTGGGCCTATAAAAGTTAAGTTAAAAAGAACATCATGAAAGTGGACACCCCCACAACGTGCAGAGCATGCCACAACCAGCAAGAAACTATTATGCACATTCTGTCTGCTTGCAGAGTCCATGCTCCAGATCAGGAGTCCATCAGGATATGTGGAAAGACACATTGTGGCACTCCAAATTCTCTACTTCCATCTGAGAGAGGTTTATGGTATAGACAAGGAACCAGTGCTACCATATGTGCCTCTGGAGCCAAGGATTTAATGTTTAAACTTGGGATCCTGTATCCAAAGCATAAGGTTAGGATGGTCATACTAATAATAATAGGATGCCTAGGCGGCATGAGAGCGAACTACGTGACCGAATTGAAGATTATTCCGGCCTGCAAATATATATATATATATATATCTGTCCAATATATTTGAATAAACCTGACTGAGATCTTGTGTGTCGGTTATATAATTGACAGTATTATTTAATTTTATAAATATCATTTCGCTGATGTTCCTTTTTCTACCATTCGACTCGTAATCCATGATTTCCGTATTATCGAAGTCGAACGTATGACCCTCTGAAAAATGATGTACTGCGAGGGCGGTAGTATTTTCCTTGTCCCGGAATCTCATGTCACAATCGTGTTTGTGCTGCTTTATTCGTGCTTTCAGCAACTGTCTTGATTGTCCTATATAGCACCTCTGACATCCCGAGCATGGTATCTTGTACACCAAGTTGGATCTGTTGTCTTGGGGCGTTGGATCCTTTAAGCGGGAATACAGTGACCGTGTCGTCTTGAGGTTGTAAAAGACTAGTTTTGTGCTAGTGGACTTTTCTTTAAAGGCACGAGCAACCTTATTGCTAAGGGATGGAATATAAGGGAACCGGAAGTATCTATGTTCCAGGTCCTCTGAACCGTTACCAACGTTAGAAGCGGTCGGTTTATATTCATTAATAATTTTATTCACGAATGACTTAGGATAGTTGTTCATTTTCAATATAGTTTTAATTCTGATCAAATTTTCTTCGTGAAATTGGCTGGAGCTGAGGTTTACTGATTAGTATATTAAGTTTTTTACAGTGCTCACCTTATATGACTTTGAAGTGTCCGATTTAAAATTCATCAAACGTCCAGAATTTGAGGGTTTCATGTACCAACTCGTCAGCAGAGAGCCACCATCCTCTCTAACGACCTTCACGTCTAGAAAGGCCAATGCCTTATCTTTCTCCTCCTCTATGGTGAACTGAATACGTGGATGAAAACCATTGAAACTGGACACAAGTTCATCAATTTTGTTAGGTGCAATTGCCAGTATCGTGTCATCCACATATAGTTTGATGAAGGCAACTGTGAATGAGAGTTTCTTCAAACATTGGTGGATGAGCTCTGTCATTATGAACTGTGCCAGCGATGGACTGGCGGGATTGCCCATGGCTGAACCGCCCAGCTGAAGATAAACATCACCCTCAAACTGGAAATAACTTGATTCATATATAAAAGATATAATTTCTAAGAATAATGTTTTAGCCATGTCTGTATAGGCTGATATGAAACTCCACTTTTTCTTTATGAGCTGTACTACAAGGTCCCTTGGTATATTGGTGAATAATGACACCACATCCAAAGAGAACAAACGGTAGTCCTCCGGAAGAAGGATATTTTTGCTAAATGATACGAACTCATATGAGTTTTTGATAGAGCAGTCTGATGTTGAGTTGACCATAGACAGAATATTATGTACAAATACAGATAAGTTGTAGGATGGTGCATTTAGACATCTCACTATTGGTCTGATACTGAGATTCTGCCTATGGAAAAAAACATAAAAAAACTCAAAAATCTACTGTCGGCTTCTCAATGCTTCTCTAATAGACCATGTGGCAACAAGGATTTTCTGTACAACTATACCAACGTTCAAATACCGAAAAAAGTAGAAGAAATTGTATCATTGGGTCCTAATTTCAGTATTCCTTTCCATTATAAGAAAGAAATTCCATTACAAGCAATTCTGAAGGATCTAGAGGGTTGTATTCAGGTAATGGAGTTGACAGAGGAGGAGAAGAACACATTCAGAGCTAGAAACATAAATATTCTAACGAACTTTTGGTACAGCTTTCAGCAGAGAAACTGCCGCTCGCCAGTCAATGAGTGTTACATTGAGGCTAAGATGTTTCTGAAGGACAACCCAGACCTCCTGGTTATGAGATCAGACAAGGGAAATGCTACTGTGGTCATGTCTAGATCTGAATATCAACAACATATGAGTGAATTATTGGCGGATACAAGTGTTTTTATAAATAATTAAGAACGATCCTACTTCCAAATTTGAAAAACAGGCGAATAAACTAATCACAAAGCTAATAGTGGACCTTGTAGTAGACGAAAGAACCGGTAGATGTTTGAAGCGACATAACTCAGTGTCACCAAAATTTTATGGACTGAGAAAAACTCATAAGCAGAATCTCAGTATCAGACCAATAGTGAGTTGTCTAAATGGACCATCCTACAACTAATCTGTATTTGTACATAATATTATGTCTATGGTCAACTCAATATCAGACTCCTCTATCAAAAACTCATATGAGTTCGTATCATTTAGCAAAAATGTCCTTCTTCCGGAGGACTACCGTTTGTTCTCTTTGGATGTGGTGTCATTATTCACCAATATACCAAGGGACCTTGTAGTACAGCTCATAAAGAAAAAGTGGAGTTTCATATCAGCTTATACAGACATGGCTAATACATTATTCTTAGAAATTATATCTGTTATATATGAATCAAGTTATTTCCAGTTTGAGGGTGATTTTTATCTTCAGCTGGACGGTTCAGCCATAGGCAATCCCTCCAGTCCATCGCTGGCACAGTTCATAATGACAGAGCTCATCCACCAATGTTTGAAGAAACTCTCATTCACAGTTGCCTTCATCAAACTATATGTGGATGACACGATACTGGCAATTCCACCTAACAAAATTGATGAACTTGTGTCCAGTTTCAATGGTTTTCATTCACGCATTCAGTTCACCATAGAGAAGGAGAAAGATAAGGCATTGGCCTTTCTAGAAGTGAAGGTCGTTAGAGAGGATGATGGCTCTCTGCTGACGAGTTGGTACATGAAACCCTCAAATTCTGGACGTTTGATGAATTTTAAATCGGACACTTCAAAGTCATATAAGGTGAGCACTGTGAAAAACTTAATATACCGATCAGTAAACCTCAGCTCCAGCCAATTTCACGAAGAAAATTTTATCACAATTAAAACTATATTGAAAATGAACAACTATCCTAAGTCATTCGTGAATAAAATTATTAATGAATATAACCCGACCGCTTCTAACGTTGGTAACGGTTCAGAGGACCTGGAACATAGATACTTCCGGGTCCCTTATATTCCATCCCTTAGCAATAAGGTTGCTCGTGCCTTTAAAGGAAAGTCAACTAGCACAAAACTAGTCTTTTACAACCTCAAGACGACACGGTCACTGTATTCCCGCTTAAAGGATCCAACGCCCCAAGACAACAGATCCAACTTGGTGTACAAGATACCATGCTCGGGATGTCAGAGGTGCTATATAGGTCAATCAAGACAGTTGCTGAAAGCACGAATAAAGCAGCAAAAACACGATTGTGACATGAGATTCCGGGACAAGGAAAATACTACCGCCCTCGCAGTACATCATTTTTCAGAGGGTCATACGTTCGACTTCGATAATACGCAAATCATGCATTACGAGTCGAATGGTAGAAAAAGGAACATCAGCAAAATGATATTTATAAAATTAAATAATACTGTTAATTATATAACCGACACACAAGATCTCAGTCAGGTTTATTCAAATATATTGGACAGATATCGGGAATTCCACGGTGCGTGATAAGAGGGCACATGTGGGTGAATTAAAAATATCGGAGTGTAATTCATGTGTCAGTTTGTTCAGATCAGATTTCTATTTTATCATAATAACACCTTTCGATTGTTTTGTTGTTTCTTTGTCCAATTTTGTTGACAAAGTGTTAATTACTGCCTATGAACACCTTTTGTTTTCGACTTAATGAACTTGGTAAGATTATAAAGAACTGTCCACCATTTCATTTATACATATATATTTTTTTGTGCTGTTAACTAATACCTGGTTTGTATTATTTTCTCTGCAGCCTTGATAAAGTCTGAATATATGGACGAAACGTTGGCTTAGCTCAAATTAGTCTTTTATTGCTACTGTCCTACTCCTGTGAAACTATCATAATGTTTACCCAAGGACGTGAGCCTATCGATTTCATTTATTCAAATATTTCCTTCTTAAACGGATTATTGTTTTCCATAACTCATAGCACATAAAGGTAAAAGTGACCAATTTTTTTCGTAATTTTTGAGAACAGTGCTTATTCTAGACATTTACGGGAACCATGTAGTTACATAATTCGTATTTTGACATAACTTGAAAAGTTGCTACTCACCATCACTACAGAGTATAAAACAAAGTCGCTTTCCGCTGTCTGTCTGTCCCTATGTATGCTTAGATCTTTAAAACTACGCAAAGGATTTTGATGGGGTTTATTTAGTAGATAGAGTTATTCAATAGGAAGGTTTAAATGTATAATAAATGCCTAATATATTGAAGAAAAACTGATATTTTAGAGGTTTCTAATGTGATGTCGTAAATAAACACATTTTTGGCGCTCTTGTTCCTCGGAAAGAGAGGACAGAGCTTATCAATTTGCTCAATTCTCTGCAATTTTCGAATTTTTGGCTGAAAATGGACTTAAACGATTTGGTTCGACTCACTGATCAAGAATCCGAAGTCGGAATCGATTCTGTCCGGCCGGCCGTTAACAAGATCACTCTCGATCGGAATGAGCTAGGCAGTTGAAAATTTCAGAGTAGGTTTGAGGAATAAATATCGTTGAGTTCTTTATTGGGCAGAATCGGTCTGATAGTTTCGGAGTAACGAGAAAAAAAAAATTTTTTTTACAATACAACTTTTGAATTCAATTTTTTTTGAGATGCAGTTTCATTATAAGTATCCATTGTTATCATTTTCAACTCTAACAAACTAATACTTTCGGAGATATGATGTTTCAAAGTTTCAATGATACATCGTAAGTTCTATGTATTCACAGAATGTGAAAACAGAATCTGTCAGTGTGACCATTCATAAATGTCATCTTTTCTAGCTATTAGAGATTGTCAATTCGTATATTTTCGATCATATTCAATCCTTGAATTTGTGAATATATACAAGACTGCTTATATGTAGTTTATGGAGGCAATAGGAAAGAAGAACATAATGGAATCATCAAAAGAAATTACAGTTCGATGACCACTGAGGTTGATATTACCTTTTACTTCCTTAAGTAGTGGTAGTAAGACATGTTTCTATATACAATATTTTCATAATGTTGCTAGCAAAAAAATACTGAAATATGGATCTATATTTGTGCATCAATAATTTTTTCTTGAGTAAAGGTTCATAACACAGAAAAGAATGTGTTAGTGGTATGAACTATTAAATTTCAAAATATTAAAAGAGGATAGTATTTTATTAATATATTTCGAACTATTGAAATAATTTGTTCGTAATTCACTACCTCCTCAAATATCAGGAATAAATGGACAATCTGCTATGACTGTTTCCAGCCTTGCTCTAGACATTTCGATAATACTTTCCTTAGGTAGTTCGAGTTGTGGAAACTATGCACCTAGTGTGAGTTGCAACAACCCATTCCACGATGTTGAATCATTGCAGATTACTCCTTTATTCTTGATAAATAAATTTAATGACAATTTTTAAAGCATTGAAGCATTGTAGATTGCTCTTTGTTTTTGAAAGATAATTTTTTAAGCATTTTTTCAAACGACACTTTTTTAAATTTAATTTATTTCATGATGCAGTTCTATCATAGGAATCCATTGATATAATTCACAACTCTGAGAAGCCAATACTTCCGGAGATATAATTTGTCTGTTTGAACAAGAGCGCCAAAAAGCTCCTGTCCACAGGGCTTGAACTGGTGGTACTGACCGGGGAGGGCAGCGGCATGCACTTTAAATAGCGCAACTGAGTGAATTTTGTACAGAACTTACAAAGTTATGTTTGGAAGACGTCGTTGTCCGAACATAGGTCGTATTACAGTGAATGCCAGAAGAGCACGTTCAGCAAGAGACCAAGAATCGTCAAGTCAACGTGAGGCTCGCCTCAGCCAGCTGCGGGATAGATATAGAGCTGCGAGAGGAATAGAATCCTCAGTAAAGCGTGAGGCTCACTGGAGCTAGATTCAGGATAGACATAGAGTTCAGAGAGCCAGAGAATCGTCTGTAAATCTTGAGGCTCGCCACAGCCAGGATAGGGATAGAAATCGAATACAGAAAGCCAGAGAATCATCTGTAGAGCATGAGGCTCGTCTCAGCCAGGATAGATGTATGGATTCCCCGAATTCCTCTGGTACCATCGGATTTACTGATCCAATTTAAACGCCTATAATTTCCGGTTAACATATATTTTGCAATGACCATTAATAAATCGCAGGTTCCAACTTTCAACGCTACAGGCTTATATTTGAACGTTGAGTGTTTTTCACATGGCCAATTATATATCGCTCTTTCAAGAGTGAGTTCTAAAGAAAACGTGTTCGTATTTTTTAACGACAAAATTCTGTGAACGTTGTATGTAAAGAAATTCTGTAGTATATTTAGTATCAGCATTTCAACCGTGCGAAGCCGAGGCAGGCAGCTAGTTTTTCTATAAACCTCAATGTATCACAGAATTCTGGGACAATCAAAATAGCAAAACTATTAAAAATTGACAGTTTGGAACGACATATGTCATAATTCCCAAAGGCGTTTAAAAGTATCAATTAAAGGAGATGAATAAACTTACGGTTGGACCATGCCAAAACGGCAGAATTACATGAAATCGGACAATCCGGATGACTGTCACCGATATTATTTATTTTGTAGCCGAACACCAAGGACGTTTAGCGTACGTCTTGATGTCAGTGTATATTTCGTTACAAGAAAGATTCCAAGACCACTTCCGTTATGACCTGAAGACCCTACTTTTCGGAAATATGATTTGTGGAATATGTATCATGATATTTGGAAGACCTTCCATGGCTGTGCTGAAATCATTCTACAGGTTAACATTTAGTGTTGGTGGAGCGCTCATGTTTAATCATGCTAGTATGATTTACTTCGAGTGGATTCATCGGGCCTTTTCTGATAGTCTCATAATGGATGTAGTGCTAGGATATTTTGGAGGCAGAGTATTCATGGTACATTTGCTGGCTTTCTTCTACCACGTGGACACGAGAACATTCTTTTTGGGATATTCCAGACAAAAACGAGATCCTGACTACGAATATATGTATAAACTTTGATGTAAAATATTAAAGTATCATGAGAAGTATTGAATTGCTTAAATTCTAAACTATTTTTGGTCCGCTTGTTCCCTTGAACGGAGCGCATACCAATTTGCGCAAATGTCTGTAATTTTTGTATATTTAGCCGTGTATGATAAATCATACACAAAATACGTTCCCTTTCTAGGTTATGTTGATATTGTTATTCGCCACGTGCCACAGCTGGTTGTGTATGATTTCGTGAAAAATGTTCATATTCGTGTAATAAATAGTGCGATTTCAGTTTATCTGCTGTAACTTGAGTGTGATATCATTTCTAAATTGGAGCTGTTATCAGAATTCTAGAAAATGAGTTTGCGGTAAGTTTGAGGTTACAAAACTTCATCCTAATTACCAAAACTAGCATCAAAATATATTGTAATTATTTTTTGGATTATATTCTCGTTTATTGAATAATATTTTGCTTAAAAATTCGACTTACCACAAAGAAACATGATTTTGAATGTTACTTATGATTATCATACGCTGGGATGATGGATGTATGATATTATATATTCTTTGCAGCAAACAATTCTACAATCCGGAGGATCCAAAGGACGCTGAAGAGTTGTTGAACTATTTGGATGAGCTAGAATCTGATGATCCGTGTTATGATCAGGTAATGGAAGCTGAATCCCTGGAATAGTGACCAAGATGATGCAAATAGCGATAATGAGATTGCCCCAAGTATGAGGGGTCTTGGAATAGGATTGCTCTCTCAGACTGTTGAAATATTTTCAGTCAATAAACTAAAGTAGAAAAACCCAATCATAATACATACCAATACTCGACTTGATGATGAAACTAGTGACGACAGCGATAATGAAACATTAACAAGTATTCAGAAAAGTTTGAAGGTGGAAAAAATGAAACCAAATGTAAAGATAAAAAAAGATGAATTGGAAGGAAGTAGATTTATTGGCACGAAGGGAAAAAATTGAAATAGAAGAAAATGTCGCTCGACTATCATAACCGAAATCTTATCTTATACAGGGTGTCCCAAAAATACCAACGAAAGTGACACTGGAGATAGATTGGCATTAGGTCAATCAGATAGCATCAACATGACCTCAGTAAAAGTCCGGTGGTTTTCGAGATATCACACTTTTGTGTATTTTTCAAAAATCTCCAGTTTTCGGTCTTTTATCGCCTAGCATTGCTAGAAATTACTTCAAACTGATGTTTTTTTTTTACCTAGGCTATCCTGAATAGTTTCTTTAAACAATGAAGTAATAACTTCACCGACATCTAGAACAAAATGCTTCAAAAAATGTCTAACTTGTTGTATTTTATGCCGAAGTTAAAACGTTAACTTAAGTTTGACAGACTGCTGTGAAAAAAAATTATATCGGACTGAATTGACAAATAATCGCAAAAACTGGTCCATTTCATGCCCTTTTCAAAATGATACAACACTACCAATTTTTTTAAATCAGAACCAGAATTGCTACTTATTAAAAAAACCAAAACCCATGAAATGGACCAGTTTTTGCGATCATTTGTCAGTCTGATATAATTTTTTTTCACAGCAGTCTGTCAAACTTAAGTTAACGTTCTAACTTCGGCCTGAAATACAACAAGTTAGACATTTTTTGAAGCATTTTGTTCTAGTTGTCGGTGAAGTTATTACTTCATTGTTTAAAGCAACTATTCAGGATAGCCTAGGTAAAAAGAAAACATGAGTTTGAAGTAATTTCTAGCAATGCTAGGCGATAAAAGACCGAAAACTGGAGATTTTCGAAAAATACACAAAAGTGGTGATATCTCGAAAACCAGCGGACTTTTACTGAGGTCATGTTGATGCTATCTGATAGACCTAATGCCAATCGATCTCCAGTGTCACTTTCGCGTGGTATTTTTGGGACACCCTGTATATGAAAATGAATCGCAAAATGTGTTGGTAAGCGCATAACTCAACAGTGCCTGGACCAATTTTGCTAATTCTTTTTTTTAAATGTTCGTTGAAGTCCAAGGATGGTTTTTACGGGGAGAATATTTCGAATAATTGCCAGGAAAACCCTAAAAACAGCCTTTCCTTTTTTCCATACAAACGTTTTCTAACTAAAATGTAGAGTCAATTTGAACTTTATGGCTATTTAATAAAGTTGACGTTGGGGTTGGAGTTGTAGTTGGATTGGAGTTGGAGGTGGAGTTGGAGGTGGAGGTGGAGTTGGAGTTTGAGTTGGCGTTGAAGTTGACCTTGTGGTTGGCGTTAGGATTGGAGTTGGCGTTGTAGTTGGGGTAAGAGTTGGTGTTGGAGTTGGCGTTGGGGTTGGAGTTGAAGTTGAAGTTGGAGTAGGCATTGTGGTTGGCGTTGGTTATGGAGTTGGCGTTGTAGTTGGAGTTGTAGTTGGATTGGAGTTGGAGGTGGAGATGGAGATGGAGCTGGAAATGGAGATGGAGTTTGAGTTGGCGTTAGGATTGGAGTTGGCGTTGTATTTGGGGTAAGAGTTGGTGTTGGAGTTGGCGTTGGGGTTGGAGTTGAAGTTGAAGTTGGAATAGGCATTGCGGTTGGCGTTGGTTATGGAGTTGACGTTGTAGTTGGAGTTGTAGTTGGATTGGAGTTGGAGGTG
Source organism: Halyzia sedecimguttata (assembly GCA_937662695.2). Taxonomy (NCBI): domain Eukaryota; kingdom Metazoa; phylum Arthropoda; class Insecta; order Coleoptera; family Coccinellidae; genus Halyzia; species Halyzia sedecimguttata. Next base: position 73,752,402 of record OW569411.2, read on the forward strand.
GAGATGGAGGTGGAAATGGAGTTGGAGTTTGAGTTGGCGTTGAAGTTGGCGTTGGGGTTGGAGTTGGAGTTGGAGTTGGAGTTGGAGTTGGAGTAGTAAATAAGCAGTAAATAATAATTTAGCACCAATCGATTTATTCAAAATGATTTTAGACGAAAATTTTATAAATAAAATTTGTCTTGAAACTAACAATTATGCCGATCAAAAAGGATTTTATAACTTTCATGTTACGACTGAAGAAATGTATAAATACTTGGCGATAGTTCTCTTATTGGGAAACTCGACCTGACACTAATAAGCCATTAGTGAGCAATTCAATGCCGAGAAATAAGTTTGAAAATATCCACCGCTTCTTCCACTTGAACAGTAATTCAAATATTGATAAAAATGATAAAATTTATAAAAGCGTCGGAAGCATCGTCTTCTTTATCAGAGTCCTTCATCAGAGTCCTTTTCAGAAAAAAAAACTACGCTTTGTCGGAACAGTAAGATCCGATCGAACGGAAAAGGCCCCTCTGAAAGATTTGATGAAGGAAAAAAGAGGGAGTCATTATACCATTCCCGAGGAAAGCAGCAATATAATATAGACCAGATGTCATGACGACAGCCAAGTTACTGTCATTTCAAATTTGCAAGAAGAAAATATTAAAAAAAAAAAAGGTTTATGTAAACGTAAACGCTGGTCTAAAAAGAAGAAACTACAGTACATGTTGATCAACCTTCTATTATACATCTATATAACAGGGAATAAGAGGTGTAGATAGGTTCGATCAAATGAGGGGTCTGTAGAGATCTCATATCTCATATCTCATATCAGATCTAAAAAATGGTATGGGCCCTTGTTTCGCTTTTGCCTTTTGTATCGGCGAGCACTCCAAACCAAGAATGAATCCATTTCACTATATGACTTTCGTAGAAGAATAGTGTGAGCAATTCTGACTTCGCCACCTTCTTCATCAATCCCTGGGCCTAAACCTGAATTATTGTCGAATGTGCTACCAGAAATCAGATTTGACGGAAAAGAACATTGGATTGATTTGAAACAAACTCAACGCCGATGTGGCGAATGTGCAAAGTGTACTGAATTTATTTGTCGTAAATGTAATTTCGGACTGCATCCTGCAGCATGTTTTCGCCAATATCATAAAACAAATATTTCTTTGTGACAATTCGTGTGTCTTATTTTGTTTTTTTGAAATATTATTAGAACTTCATTTGTTGTCTACATTTATTTCCCTATTGCCCAGCGTATGATTTATCATACACGAAAAAAACAATACTTTTGCAATGTTTTTTTTTAAATAATTGATTTTTATTGAATTAATATGTTGAAATAAACATCATATCCAAAAATAAGGACGAAATTTAAAAAAAAATAATTCTGGGCACTAAAGGGTTAACGTTAATATTCTACCCACTGATGAAAAATCCGAGGTCTGCTAAGATAATTCTGTTCATCCAGCCGTCCATCCGTAGGCACGCTAACACTGGAAAGAAATCTGCAATGAAGGTTTGGGGTCTAAATGCGCTGCTTGCGTTCATTAATGGGTAAATTCTGCCCAGTTATATCGGAGTTTTAGATATCGCAGTTCTAGATTTGAAATTACTCTTATCTACCTATATTGTTGGAAAAAATTGGGTAAATATTATTTATATACCTGCCAGTTAAACGGCATGCGGCGAGTTAAGTGACTGGATTGGTATTATCATAAGAACGGGGTAGTGTGGCTTGGCTCAGCCCTTCATAACTACGAACGTAACGCTTTTTTGTTCCATTATCCTACTTTTTCAACCATAAGGACCTTGTCGATGGTGTAAACATACGTGATAACTTCCTTAGGAGCCTTGGCTATAACGTCGTTAGGATTTGGGCTCACCAATGTGTGGAATTCTTAGGACAGCTAGCACTGGACATCTGCAAACTATATTATTATTTTTTTTTAATCCGCTCGAGAGGAAAAACCTTTTATAGGCCCGCCCTGAGAGAGTCCGCTTCACTCAGGAGTGTGAGACTCCAGATGTTGATTGGTTACTCTCTAAAAAATCTCTCGCACGTTCCTTGGAGTAGTTCTTCGTCCTGCCCTTACAGCGTCCCTTAAAAAAAGAGATGAGCTGCAAGCGGCCTTAATAGTTGATGGGACCTGATGACTCGAAGTGATCCGAGCAACACCGCTTTCTGCATTCTGTGCGCTAAATCCTCGGCCAGAAATTTGCAGGCCGGAATAATCTTCAATTCGGTCACGTAGTTCGCTCTCATTCCGCCTAGGCATCCTATGATTAGTACGACCATTCTAACCTTATGCCCTGGATACAGGATCCCCAGTTCCAACATTGAATCCTTGTATTTATCCCTCTTCTGATCTTCTTTTATCACCACTTTATTTTCTGCGGCGGAGCTTCTTTGTTGAGCAAGAGTATATCTGGCTTTATGCCGAGTTGTTGAAATCGCATAGTTCCAGTAGATGCGAGCTTTGTCATGTTCAACAACTGCTTCAATCTCGAGAGGCACATATGGTACCATTGGTTGGTTGTCTATACCATACGCCTCTCTCAGATGGAAGTAGAGAATTCGAAGTGCTGCATTGTGTCTTTCCACATATCCTGTTGGACCAAGGACTCTGCAAGCAGACAGAATGTGCATAAAAGTTTCCTGCTGGCTGTGCCATGCTCTGCACGTTGTTGGGGTGTCCACTTTCATGAGGTTCTTTTTATACCATCTTGTGTTTACACCCCATCTTGACAAGCCATAACGAATCCCTCCGTTTCCGACTCTACTTATTATTATTATTTTTATTACAAGAATAAAAGATGAGGTACAAAAACTCATTAACTCAAAATGAAAAATAATACAATTGATACACATGAAACATTGGTGAGAAATCTCAGAGAGAGAAAAAAAGAAAGACAAAAAAAGCATGTGAGAAAGGAAAAACAAATCATAATCACTGTAACGGGCACTGAAATGTTGAAGCTATTGGATGAATATTAGTGACTTCCTTACTGAGCTGACTTTCATCCGTCGTATCTGACGCTGAGTTGTCCTGAAGTTTTCTCGCCTCAGTTTTTGTGTGTGACCCCTAAGATTGTTGATGTTTAGGGTGAAAATGTCTCTGACCTTGTCCCCCAGAAATCCGCGTATAGCTCGGTATGAAAATATCAAGTCCCCACGACCCCTCCTCTCCAGGAATGAAGGCAGTCCCATGGATTCTAGTAGATGTTGGTATGTAGGTCGAATGGGTCCACAAGTTGTGAAATTGTTAATCTTTTAAGACCCTTTACCTGGTGCCCTAGCAGGCACAGGTCCATGAACCCACTGGCAGGTTTAAAGGAGGATCACCCGAGAAGGGTGTTCAGTAACATTTTAGGATAGTTACCGTTTGTAACCCAAACAGGTCTCCTCAAAATGAAATTATCTTTTCATCTTCGTGTTTCAGTGATTCCCGTGAACGTAGCACCTCATATATGTTAAATAAATATGCGTATCTGTACACTATAAATTAAAAAATGTAATCTTGGCAGAATTGACTAACTATATGAGAATATTATTCTAGTATTAGACTAATAACTTCACTCTTATCCACTACAAATTTTGTCGTCTGACATATGTTTTGGAAACTATGTTTCCATGCTTGGAGACGAAGTGTTACTAAAGCATGCTACCAATGGAAAAGGCTACCTGTACACGTAAAACGGCAACCTCATATTTACTCGTCGACCGGTTATTCAATATTGCGATAAGCAATGTAAACTTCAAGAAAATAGAAAAATGGTTTTCCAAATGACGAAAATAAACGGGTATAATCATTGACTAGTTCAGAAAATGATAATAAAAAAGATAAAAATATATCTTCAGTTTATTTATTTAGCGTATGGCATACATGGATTTAGTTATAATTAGTTAAAATTGTACACATTCACATTACGTCATAACACATATAAGTGTACATCTAAAAGTAAAATAACGAAACATTCTCACATTGTATACAGAGCATAGATATTCAGAACAACAATATATATAAATCTGCTCTTGCAAATCACGTGTTAACCCATTTAATCCCAAGGTATTGGAAATGCAGAAAAAAGTCTTTGAATTTTATTACTGATTAGTGTTTATATAGTATATTTACGATACGTAATAATTGAAAAGTGAAGAGTTTTTCATGAAAAATGCTGGTTCGAAAACGATCCATTGGGATCAGGCATTAGGAATACGGCACATAATACAAACAAAAATATATTTTTTCTACTGAAAACTACAATAAACATTTCTCAAATTGAATCTCAATTATGATTAGACTTAATGAAACAAATTTTCAAGAGAAAGGATGCCGTAACATGCTTTTTCAGAATGGTGCGAAAACGAGCCATTGGTAAAATTGGGATAGCATTCTTCTTACTTTCTGTGGTACTCTGCAAAGGAAGAAACGTGTACATGCACTTTACACTTTCTACATAGGTGCACTGTGTGGCTGTGGCATATTTGACATCGTCTCCTAACTTCTTGTTCGTTAGAAATTATAGTATGGTCGAAATGATCAAATCGCATTTCTGTCGTAGGTTGATGGGGATTCCTTTCGACATAAACATTCTCAGACTCTATGAGTCGCAAAGCAATATATGACTTGAAATCAACCTGCCACATTTTTGGTTTATTTGCCAAATTGTAAATTTTCCATGCATTCACAACTGTACTGTCCAACGAGTTAGAGAAAAGTGGCCACCACCATTTCTTGCCCAACACTCTTGAACGGTAATTAGCGACCCCATTGTCATGCAGGTCCAACCCACCCATATATTTATTATACTGGCTAATAATATTCGGTTGATTAACTTGAATTTCCTTTTTCTCTTTTCTATTTTAACGCTTCACTTTTGTTATGGGCTGAATATTATAAGCATTGCTACAAACAGTAACCGTTGCATTATCATGCCAACGCACCAGTGACATTTTTGTATCCCTATCAAATGCAGAATCATATGAGCCTCTATGTTTTTTTGTTATAGATTTAACATTTTCTAATGGGCAATGACTCGTTATATTATCCCTTATGGTTCCAGTAGCAAAGAAACCCTTATTTTTCAAATGAACAAATAGTTTGAAAGATGAAAAGAAGTTATCGAAAAATATGATGAGAAAACGGTTTATCTACCACGGAAAGTAATGCCATGACAACATCTCCCCCAAGACCTAATTCTGATTTTTTATTATCACCAGCCCCTGCATACGGTAGAGAATAGTACAAATAACCTTCTGAAAAACAGGGACACCAAAGCTTGAAGCCAAAGCGGACCGGCTTTCCTTTCAGAAACAATTTACACGAGTGTCTGCCAAAGTGAGGGATCATTTGCTCATCAATAGAGAGATTGAAAGCAAATATTCCCCACTGTAAATTTTTTTTATTGATGACTCAAAGTATGGTCTAATTTTAGCAAATTTGTCTTTCGTATTCAATTCCGTGTTGTCTGAAAAATGTATATTTCTTTTGATATCCTGAAACCTATTTCTGCTCATACATTTTTTCACTATTTCTACACCCTTGTCTTTGTCAGTTGACCAATACATTGAAATTCGTGGTAATGTATGGTAACCGGTAAGTATTATGATTCCCAAAAATTTTAAAAGATCCTCCTTTGCAATCTTGAAACTGGGACGGTTATTTTGTTGAGTATATTCTTGGGAACAATCTAATACATAATGGATCACCTCATGGTCAAAAAATAGAAAAAAATATGTCCAAAGGCGTTTTACCAGCCAACTGATCAATTATATGTTGTTGATCTGAGGCCTCGCAAGATACCGGACAATGTGTATATTCACTTTCCCCCTTTGTCCATGACGGTTTCGATGTAACTGGAACTGATACTGTAGGATCCGATCTAGATTTCTTTGCAGCAAGAGTTTCCTCATCAGATGAGTCGTATTCTTCCCAGATATCAACAGCTTGACAGTTTGTTCTTGGCCCATGAATTTCGAAAGTTACCGCGATTTCCCGAAAATCACTGTTTGTTTCCGCACAGACTTCATCGTCGAAATGTTCTTCATCTGTGAGAGTGTCTACTTGAGGGGGAATGTAAACGGCATCAATCATACCTAAAATATCAACTCCTTACCAACTTGTTTATTATTGCCAAAATTATTGAAACATACCTTGATCGCTCTCCAATTCATTTACTACCTCCTCTATAGCTGCCTCTAATTCTTTTTGAGTTAGAAACTTTCGAAATGACATCTTGAATACCAAACACAAACGTTATATTCACAAATCTATCATCAAAGCTATACTGAAATGTTTCAATGCTCTTCAGCACTCGGCTATCTCACTTGTCGCGCCTGCGCAAACTAATGTAAACACAAAAATTGTTCATTCCAAATACCAGTGGTGTGAAAACGAACCAAGGGAACCAACTAAAGGGTCGAATTGCCTTAGAGTGGTTTAGAGAATAGTATCATGATACATTTGTAAAATAAAATGGGTTCAAGCCCTGTGGACAGGAGCTTTCTGGCGCTCTAGTTCAAACAGACAAATTATATCTCCGAAAGTATCGGTTTCTCTGAGTTGGGAATAATATCAATGTATACATATGATAGAGCTGCATCATAAAGGAAATTCAAATAATAGTTTATTTATCAAGATCAAATGAGCAATCATGAGAATGAGAACTGCACCATGGAAGAAATCGAATTAAATCAGGCCAATTTTGCCCAATAACGAAATTAACCGAGATATTCATCTCCCTAACCTACTCTGAAAATTTCAACTACCTAGCTCATTCCGTTCGAGAGTTTTTGTGGAAAAACTTTTTTTAAATTTTCAAAATTTTTTTTTTACACTTTTCGGTAATCTGGTCAATACAAAACTTCACATGCGTATAAAGGTCATGATTCTACAATTTGATGCTAAATTTCAGATAGATCGAACGAACTTGTCCGAGATATTTACGCTCCAAAACCACCTTGCAATTTTCAATCCGCTAACTCCTTTCGTTCGAGAGTTATCGTGCCTACGGCCGGTCAGCCGGCCGGACAGAATCGATTTCGCACTCGGATTCTTGATCAGTGAGTCGAACCAAATCGTTTGAGACCATTTTCAGCCAAAAATTCCAAAATTACAGACACTTGGGCAAATTGATAAGCACTCTGTTCCGAGGAAATAGAGCGCCAAAAAAACAAGTTTCGTATGACAATTGCCCAAAACAGGTTTGAAGTACCTACAAATAGTAGGTATTCCATAAAACATGTATGAAAGAAGATGAGTAATAATATGAAAGAAGATGAGTAATAAATAAAAAATTACCTTGTAATCGATCAACAATTTCCTGATCTACGTTCACCAAATTTTCTCCTCTCTCGAACTACAGAATTATGCTTTCAATATTTTCGTAATATTTTCAAACATTTTCGGGTGAGGTCTCCGTTGCATCGCTAAAATACGAGTATTTCAACCCCAATATTTTTGAAGTTACAATATTCCCTTCTGTCAAGTTGACATTATGACAATTCATACATAGAATAATTATATCAATGTGTGAAATATGATTTACATTGAAATTTTGAAGAATCATATCTCCGAAAGTATTAGCTTGTTAGAGTTAAAAATGATATGAATGGATTCTTATGATAAAACTTCTTATTAAAAAAAAAATTATTTGGAATTTGTTCCGTAAAAACAAAATTTTTTTTTTGTTACTCCGACACCATCTGTCCGATTTTGCCCAATAACAAACTTAGCCGAGATATTTATCCCCCATACCTACTCTGAAAATTTCAACTTTCTAGCTCATTCCGTTCGAGAGTTATCGTGCCTACGGCTGGCCGGCCGGCCGGACCGGCCGGACAGAATGAATTTCGACCACGGATTCTTGATCAGTGAGTCGAACCAAATCGTTTAAGACCATTTTCATCGAAATATTTGAAAATTACAGACATTTGGGCAAATTGATAAGCACTCAGTTCCGAGGAACTAGAGCGCCAAAAAATGCAATCCTTATTGAAAGCAGATTTTTTACATGTAAATTGTATAATGAGTGCGAATTGAAAATGATGTAAAATTTTCCTTGTTTTTAAAAACCAAAAAAGAGTGAAAGAACCAAAAAAAATTTTATATTTATTTCTAAAACAAACAACAGTTCATGCTAAACACACTGACGATAAGATTTGAAAAAATATGAGATGTGTCCCATGTTCAAAAAATAAACAAATAAGTGGTTCAAAAAGCACCATTGGGCTTAAATGGGCAACCAGCTACTCAATTTTAGAAAATTCCGTAAAATTGTCAAATTTCAATAAATTGTACCTAAGAATACTTGAAGGTATCGAAATGTATAAGAGTTGTTCTACTCAATACGGGTGATCTAATCCGTATTAATAGCTCACTGTTCTCACTAATCGGTTTATTACTGCGGGTATGATGTCAACCCTTAAGGCCTGCCTTATACAGCCGGAATGTCTCTCCTAATTCATTCTCTTAATTCATATTATTAATTAAGAAAACACGGAATTGCGTACTAATTTACTTTTATCCTCACACATTGTGATTTCTTCAGTATCAGTATTCAGTCTATTAGCCAGCTATAACAAAGCATCTCCAGCATATGAAGTGTCCACAAAAAGACTATCAACATGACGAATTTCAAATCGATTTATCGTAGTTTTTTCAAATCCAATGCATATAATTTTTAACAAATATTTCGAAAACTGTCTAACAAGAATATGTGAAAAGTATACAAGAGCATGCAAGAAGTTCCAGAGAATTGAAAAACACTACTGAATATAGTATGTCCCATTTGAAAAGTCAAAGTCACCCTCTATTCCTCTTTTGTGGGACACCCGATATATTCAAAATATTTTTAGGTTGTGCCATTCTTGGAGTAATTCAAGTTTGCATCAAAAAATGTTGCCAAACTTTGATCGTTATGCAGCCCATACACGCTCAATATTAATGTACAATATTTTATATTTGTGCAATATTATCGTGTGTGGGCGATATTGAAAGATTGCACAATAGCGCAATATATTGCACAACCATCAATATCGCCTCCATACTATAGAAATGTTTGACCAACCAACATATTGTGCAATAGTATTGACCGTCTAGGGGCCACCGTCAATATATTGTGCAACCCACATTGCACAATAATATTGAGCATGTATGGGCCGCTTAACGCTTAAATCGTCCACTGCGGCACTAGTGGGACAGCTTGTAGAGTATTTGAAGTTGGATTGATGCGATTACGTACTATTTTTCCTGGAAGATTTGAGTGTAATATTCATGTTGTTCGGAACGAATCAGGGAACGTTTTCATCAATTTTGGCAGGTTTGTGTGCCTCGTATATTTTTAGGCTTCGTTGAATAAAGATTGTATGCTGTTAACTTATATGCCCAGATTCGCACAGAGAAATAATGTAGTTAGAAAAGTGATATTAGTAACACTGATTTCATTATTCGTAGTTTTTGGCTTGGAGCGAAGCTCTGCCTCACATAATATGTTGAGTTGAAGCTATTTTTGCTTTGGAACTATTTTTAGGCTTGGGCTCAAGCTGAACCCTATTAATAGTATTTGGCTTAAAGCGAAATTGAACATTTCGACTCTTGGAACTGCGATTGATCCCTGCGTTTTCTATACCTTATCCTGGGAGATCCTGAGCATATATTTGGAAAATCCAAATAATTTATCTCGAGAGATCCTGAGCTTCTACCTGAAGAATCTATATCTCTTACCTGGAAAGATCCTGAGTGGTCATTTGGAAGAGTTGCCTGTGCCTGGTATAATTGGAACAGTACCTTAGTTTTCCCTGAAAGAATTCCCCGAGGAAGATTGATTTTCAGAGCTAAGTGTTTTTTTTTCGTGATCGAAGGAATTTATTTTATTAAACCTTTACAAACGAGTTTATCAGTCGGGCGATAAACTCAAAAGGGGGTTCAGTAACCTGTTTTATCTAATTCAAAGAAAAATTTCCTCCACGTTAATCCCATATATAAATTTTTCTTATAAGATTCTACGATCAAGTCCGTTGATTCGTCCTTTCTGTCTTTGTTTATCCAGTGGCTGCGCTGGTCTCTCAGCATTGAAAAGAATGGGGGAGCAATTGTTTCGCCTAAAGGTTAACGAGAAAACTTCATGATGCATGCATTTATTTCCATTAAAATTGGAACTCGTTCCTCCGAGTTCTCTAACTTTTCGTATCTCAGCACACCGGGGCAAGGGACCTACATGGACCTAACCCTCTAATAATTGATATTCTGTTTTATCTTCCAACGTTTGCCGGGAGCTTGCGATTTAACCGTGTAGAAGTACACCTAGTTTCATTAGCATTTTCTTCTTTCGATTCGAGTCCCTTCTGCAGCCGATTTATTGATAAAACTTTTGTATCTTTCCTTCATTGTACTATTTTGTACTTATGGAATGGACTGGATTTTCATACTTGTCTCATGCTGCGTTTATGTTACTGCATATTTTTCTAAACAATGTTGCCATATTTTATAATGTTTCAAACAAATTATGTAAGCACTGACGTTGCATCATTTCATTTGATAATAGATAAGATAGTCTAACCTCACATTACACTAGAGGTCAAACAGGACGAGAGCTAAAATTCAACGATATGTTTGAAGGAATTAGGTAAGAACTTGAGTATATTTTGATTAAAATTGAGTATTTTTCGATTGAATCAACAAGTTTGATCGTCTTGACAAATGCTCGTCGTGGAATGGGTTCGTGAAATCTATAAATAGGTATGCATAAAGTTCACAAGTCAAATTAATGAACAGGATATTTCATTGATCTGCCAAAAGAAAGAATACTGATGGAAACAAAGAAGTCGCATTACGGATAGAAACAAAGAAGTCACGTTACTGATGGAAACAAAGAAGTCACGTCTGTTCTTGCTCTCGGAAAATCAATGGAATGTTGTCTTTGTTAATTCGAGATTTGAACTCTATGCATATGTATAGATTTTACGAACCCATTCCACGAGACTCTATTAGCACAATATTTTTTTCGTTTTGAAGTTTAAAAAGTGGGAAAGCCCTTTGGACAGAAGCTTTGGCGTTCTTGTTCAAAATTTGGCAATTTATCTCCGAAACTATTGGTTTTTCAGAGTTGGGAATGATATCAATGGATTCTTATAATAGAACTGCATCATAAAAGAAGGAAGGATATGAAGTCTAATAGTCTTCAATCCTAACTGCATGCAGATAATATACACTCCATGAACGCAGGGAAGCAGGGGTTTACAAAGGCCTGCTACGGAATATGCAAACTCATCATTGAATCGTGAATAAAGGAGCCTCCGTATTTATGGCTGGACTGAGAGCCTTAGAGGAGCTCAGTATAACTGGCATATCAATCGACAATGAGCTATCAAGACCACCGATCACGTATTCGGAACAAAGAAGAATATGCGGATATATAAGACAGGCACAACTGGAAGATAACATGAGTAAGAATCTGCACTTCATATGTTTCAGGAATTTGAAAGACCAGGCCCTGTCGAAAGAATTATCCCTTGTCCTTTTGAAGTCAGTGGGCTCAAGTCAGAAACGGAGGGATTTGTTGTGGCTCGTCAAGAATGTGTGATAAATACATGGAGCTATAAAAAGAACATGATAAAACAGGACACTCAACCACTTGCAGAGCATGCCATATCCTGCAGTTAACATTTATGCACATCATGTCTGCTTGCAATGTCAATGCTCCATCAGGGTATAAAGCAAGAAGAAAACTAAATGATTCGTCATCATTTCTTGGTAAACGTATCGATTTCGAGATATTCTTCATTGAATGTTATGAGTTCCGAAATTTCACTTCTTCTTAGGATCCGCCCCTGAGTGTTGAATACCGAATCAAGCTGTAGAGCATATTAGCGTACCTTTTTCTCGTTCACCATCAATGTCATAAATAATTTATATGCAAGATTGTATTAGGACATTGTGAAATCTTTAAACTCTTGCAACTTTTTACCTTAGCCATATCTGGAAAAATGGTTAATGAAAAAAAAAATATTTGAAGTGTTTATTTTCAGAATTTGGGAAAGGCAACCCAGGAAGAAACCATTTAGGAAAGAGAAGACCTGGAACCAACCTTAGTTCATTGCTTGACAAGGATAGAAGACATTATTGCTTCATTAGAATTTCTCTGAGGGGTTAGCATCGGAAATATGCTTTGAACAGGTGTGGATGTGTGTCTCAATGCTTCTAGTCCGTCATATTTATTATTATTATTTATTTATTTGATTTAAAATCATAGCTAAGTGTTGTGACACCCTTCATTCCTTCCGTCTGAGTTCTTATCTTATCTGACCTATGTTATTACCAACCGAACAAATATACTGCTTCTAACTTCTCGTGGACTATAAATGAGTGTATATCTTCGAATCGATTCAAATTGGGTATTATATCTCTTTAAAACGTTTATACCGTGAATATAATTCACCCTGAATAATTATGGAACAGTACAGTTGGGAAAATATACTATATTGTGCACACAATAAATTAATTCACTGTTTCGATTATGAATAAAACTGAAATATTGATTGTGATCGATATCTTTTATTGGTTTCGGCTATGCGGGAGTTATTTATGAATTTATTCTTGTAGGAATTGAATGTTATCTATTCAATTTAGCCGTCCAACATGCCAATTAATTATAAAAATGAATAACTGGAACAGTATAACTGGAATATTATGAACCATTCATTTTCCAATCGGATATTGTTACGGTTATATTTCGAATCTATTAAATTTTTGATGAATCGGTATTTCACGTATTTACTCTTTATGGTTTACCATTCGCGAATTTTATTGGTTCATTCACTTTTTGCGACGGAAATTCATAGGAATATGCCATATTATGCAGGGAATAGTGGCTGAATCCTCTAATCCTAATAATATTAGGCTCTCTTTCGATTGCAAAACCTAGGTAACTGTTTGCGTCTGTTTGACACCTAAGACAAGGTTTATCTGTCGAACTACATCAAACGACAGCTAACACTAACAGCTACTTAGTTCCAAGTGAGGCTGTAGTTACTTATCTATAGCTGCCATTGACATTGCGTCAAATCAGTCGGAACTGGACCACTACATCTCACATTACGCAAAGGTAGCTACGCAAAGGTAGCACTAAATAAAACAGAACAAATTTCCGTTGATGAGATTACCACCAAACCTTACAGAACCACCTGGTCTAATTTGAAGAAAGCCCGAAAATTTCATCCGGATGGGACTAGCAGTTTGGAAATCCATAAAGAACTCACATACACGAATCGACTTTTATATGCATAGATTAATGACGACTGTAACATACAGGGTGTCTCACGGTAGATGGTAGGTTAGGTTAGGTTAGATGTATATGGAGAACTACTGATAGGATCGATCTGAAAATTTTGTTGAAAACATAAGCAAGTATAGACTCTATTTATCTGAAATATTTTGAAACACGCATTGTCGCCGCTTCTACTAGAATCTCGGCAACATTCTTATTTTGAATGGATCACCCTGTATATTATATTTTTTTCGAAATCCTTGTTTTACCTTGCTTAATTTGAACACTTCTCCATGTGACATTCCTGTATCTATCACTAAAGGCTCTCTAGTTATTAATTAATTTTCATATTTTTGGGGAAAAATACCTCCATCATTTCACCTCATGTGTCTCTACTAGATGAAGAGCTGAAAATTTGGGAAAAGTACATTTCTCCAACTGTAAAAGTGAAATTGAACCGATATTATACAGGGCGATTTGAAATTAGTACTATTTCAGCTACATACAAAAATGCTATTTTGGCGCGCGTGTTCCGCAAGGAACAGCGTGCTATCATTTTGCCACAATGTATTGTTCGATATTTTTTGCGAAAATAGTCCCAAACTATTATTGAGCTCGACTTACTAATGAATAATGCGAGGTAAATTCAATTCTGTCCGTCCGGTCCAGCTGGGCGGTCCGGCTGGAAGTTAGCACGATAACTCTCAAACGGAAGGGGTTACAGGATTTAAATTTGCAGTGTAGGTTTGGAGCGCAAATATCTCGGACGAGGATCACAGGATATGGAAAAATTCAAATAATTACTACTTTATTGCGGAATATTTTGCTTGAAATTCCGGAACCTATTTTTTTTAATTCATGCAGCTCCTTCCAGGCATTTTTCGTTATGCGCATGCGCAGATGAGAAGTGATTTAACTGCAGGAGTTTTCGTCTGAGAGGATTGGGGTCTTGTGGTGGAGGATACTATTCTTCCTTATAATCCCCTGGAGAGAGTCTGTGCATGCGTGGACTCAAGATTCTTCATCTCTTGTGTTGGAGAATCGAAATTTTGTGAGGTGTGTGAATTTGAGAGGACTTTCAGTCGCGAGGAGAGGTTACTGGTTTTGGGTTGTATACCTATGTTATGTTGGGAGTGGTTTAGGACTATCCATGGGTCTGATGCTGAGCCAGTATTGTGAGGTTTTATAAGAATATTCATGGTAATTCTGTGCAAGAACAAGTCAGTTTAGGGGAAATAGCGTTGTTTTCGAGTTGAAGTGACCGTACCGTGGCACTAGAGCTAATTTTAAAATTCATGCGTGGATTGAAATAGCAATATCTCCTGAACCAATGGTGTTGAAGAAGCAGAGTTTTGTAGAGGTGTGTGATTTTGGGAAGCCTTTTATCCACGAGTATATTGCGCATGCGCAGAGGAGAAGTTGTTTTTCTTTTGGGTTGTATGGCTCATATTGGGAGGGGTTTGCGTCTAGCGGTCATGGATTTGGTGCTGAACCGATATTGTGTGGTTTTAAGATAAATCTCATGGCAATTATGTGCACCCACAAGTCAGTTTCGAGGAAATAGCGTTGTTTCCGAGTTGAGTTGTCTGTATCGAAGCCCTGGGGCCAATTTATGAATAACTATATTTGGAGGATCCATATTAAATTACGTTCGGATTTCGAGAATAGGCGTAAGCAATTTCGTTCCCAACGGGGGTCCAATAAACACAGTTTTTCTTTATTTTGATCTACGTTAAAACTAATAGCCAGACTGTATCGATAGCCAGATTTGTTTAAGGACTTTGAAAAAATATCAAAAAGAACTGACGTGAAGTCAGTACTCTTTGGCGCGCGTATTCGCGTTGGCAAATTTGAATTGAATGATAAGGGTTTCAAGCTCAGTGGATAGAATGAGCCGGAGATCTACCCAGAGGGTAGTGGACACCATTCACTGTCGGATCATAAATTAACAGTGCTGTGTCTAAGCTGGCATAAGGACAGAATAACTAAGTTGATAAAGAACACAACTGACTCTCCCTATTTACACAAGCTCTGAGGGATCTCCATTGGGAAGAATTGGGAGGGTCAGTATAATCATAATCATTTTTATAGCACGCAGAATGCAGTTAAAAAAAAGGCTGAAAGTGCTTTTACGTAGGGTCAATCTGCTTCTGCGCACGTGCTATAAACACGATTATGATTACACGTACCCTTCCAAGTCTTCCCCATGGAGATCCCTGAGAAGCTCCTTAGAGCTTGTGTAACTAAGGAGAGTCAGTTGTGTTCTTTGTCAACTTTGTTACTTTATTCTTATGCCAGCTTAGACACAGCACTGTTAATTTATGACCCGGCAGTGAATGGTGTCCACTACCCTCTTGGTAAATCTCCAGCTCGTTCTATCCGCTGAGCTTGAATCCCTCATCATTCAGTTCAAATTAGCTAACGTGAACACGTGCGTCAAAGAGTACTGACTTCATGTCAGTGCTTTCTTATATTTTATAATTTGATAATGCGAAGTCTTGTTCTTCTGCAGTGGATTGACTTGCAATATTTTGGAGTCTAATCGCATTAGGGCTCCGTTGTGACAGACAAGATCTTCTGGCTCATAGCGTTGTAAATAACACTGGAAAATTAATCACACAATTCAAAATTTCATATTGAAGTAATTGTCGATGCGTGCAAATACACATGTGATCTTCGGAGGCGACTTCCTGTTTTAAAATCAAGATCAAATATAGAATCAAGCAGATGTACGGAGAAAACCGCCTGGAAATTCAAACTTATTATAAAAAATCACCGATTGTCGATGATCGCCTAATGACAAACGATATAGCATTTCACAAAGTGCACTGCATCAAACTAACTAGCATAAAACGTCATGTTCGTGTTTGTCCTTGTTTAGTTTCTTTATTTCAGATGTGACGTTGGATACGGATCTGAATATCCTTTATATCATTTTTTGGCGCTCTAGTTCCTCGGAACTGAGTGCTTAACAATTTGCCCAAATGTCTGTAATTTTCAAATATTTCGATGAAAATGGTCTTAAACGATTTGGTTCGACTCATGGATCAAGCATTCATGGTCGAAATTCATCCTGTCCGGCCGGTCCGGCCGCCCGTAGGCACGATAACTCTCGAACGGAATGAGCTAGAGAGTTGAAATTTTCAGAGTAGGTTTGGGGCATAAATATCTCGGCTAAGTTCGTTATTGGGCAAAATCGAGCAGATGGTTTCGGAGTAACAAAAAAAAAATTTTTTTTTTACGAAACAAATTCCAAATAAATTTTTTTTTAATAAGAAGTTTGTTCATAGGAATCCATTCATATGATTTTTAACTCTAACAAGCTAATACTTTCGGAGATATGATTCTTCAAAATTTCAATGTAAATCATATTTCACACATTGATATAATTATTCTATGTATGAATTGTCATAATGTCAACTTGACAGAAGGGAATATTGTAACTTCAAAAATATTGGGGTTGAAATACTCGTATTTCAGCGATGCAACGGGGACCTCACCCGAAAATGTTTGAAAATATTACGTAAATATTGAAAGCATAATTCTGTAGTTCGAGAGAGGAGAAAATTTGGTGAACGTAGATCAGGAAATTTTTGATCGATTACAAGGTAATTTTTTATTTATTACTCATCTCCTTTCATATTATTACTCATCTTCTTTCATACATGTTTTATGGAATACCTACTATTTGTAGGTACTTTAAACCTGTTTTGGGCAATTGTCATACGAAACTTGTTTTTTTGGCGCTCTAGTTCCTCGGAACAGAGTGCTTATCAATTTGCCCAAGTGTCTGTAATTTTGGAATTTTTGGCTGAAAATGGTCTCAAACGATTTGGTTCGACTCACTGATCAAGAATCCGAGTGCGAAATCGATTCTGTCCGGCCGGCCGACCGGCCGTAGGCACGATAACTCTCGAACGAAAGGAGTTAGCGGATTGAAAATTGCAAGGTGGTATTGGAGCGTAAATATCTCGGACAAGTTCGTTCGATCTATCTGAAATTTAGCATCAAATTGTAGAATCATGACCTTTATACGCATGTGAAATTTGTATTGACCAGATTACCGCAAAGTGTAAAAAAAAAAAAATTTGAAAATTTAAAAAAAGTTTTTCCACAATAACTCTCGAACGGAATGAGCTAGGTAGTTGAAATTATCAGAGTAGGGAGATGAATATCTCGGTTAAGTTCGTTATTGGGCAAAATTGGCCAGATTTAATTCGATTTCTTCCATGGTGCAGTTCTCATTCTCATGATTGCTCATTTAATCTTGATAAATAAACTATTATTTGAATTGTTTTTCCTTTATGATGCAGCTCTATCATATGTATACATTGATATAATTCCCAACTCAGAGAAACCAATACTTTCGGAGATATAATTTGTCTGTTTGAACTAGAGCGCCAGAAAGCTCCTGTCCACAGGGCTTGAACCCATTTTATTCCTCATACGACCATTCGGGGCGGAGAAAAAATCCAAAAAATAAATCATGCTATAAATCGATCTGGGCGTTCTGAGTCATAAGGGGTGTAAATAACCCAATTTTGTAATATATATGTTGTTAGATACTTCATGGAAATGCACTTTTGTAATTTCAGAACACTACTGAGCAAATTAAAACTTTATTCTGGTTGAACCTTGATAACATATAAATATTTCCGTTGGTATTGGTAATATCCTAATTATGATTCATTTAATAGACTTACCGCCGTATTCACAAAGCATTCAATCTCCGTTAAGTCCTAGCTGAGGCCCTCAGTTAAGGATAAATAAGAATCGCAACCTCAGTTAACGTGAAAATTAACGTGATACAGGCCTGTTTCAGAACCGTTACATACGTTAAATGTGGTTGCGTTCCTTATTTATCCTTAACTGAGGACCTCAGTTAGGACTTAACGGAGATTTACCGCCGTATTCAAAAAGTATTCTATCTCCGTTAAGTCCTAACTGAGCTCTTCAGTCAAGGATAAATAAGAATCGCAATCTCAGTTTAAGTGAAAATTAACGTGAAACAGGCCTGTTTTAGCACCGTTACATGCGTTAACTGAGGTTGCTATTCTTATTTATCCTTAACTGAGGACCTCAGTTAGGAATTAACGGAGATTGAATGCTTTGTGAATACGGCGGATAAATATTTAAAAGCGCTTTGTGAATACGGCGGTTAATCTTTTTTCCATTCTATTGTTCGACTTTAATGAAATAAACACTTAATGTTACTCAGATAAAGACAGTGCAACTTCTGTAGTTCGCACAGTCGCTAGCCCGACACTCCTGTAATCCATATACTCCAGTAAACCGTACACTGCTATTATTCGGGTATTTTGATATTTTTATCTCTGAAATCCTGGCGCGAAAATATTCATATGCAAAGCTATATGCAATCACATATTTTCACATGAAGATGAAGACATACTTACCTTTTTGAAGCACTATAATTTAAAATAGGTATGCAGTGAACAATTTTGGAGCATAACTATAAAAAATATAAGAAGAAGTTGAACATCATTATGGTCTGAGAGTTCGTAAGTAGAAGAAACAGTTGACGAGAATATTCCACCGGCAAAGCATCGATAGAAACTTCTTCCAATAAGTCAGGAAGATTTGGAACAAATCACAGGGTCCTTAAGTGTCATTGATCGAGAGAAAAACTTGAACAGTGAATAAATCACAAAGAGGGCTGTGGGAGAAGATGAGTTTGTCATCGATTTAACTGAAGAAGAGCTTATCCAGGATTAATTAGAAAATTGAAAAAATGGGTTCAAGCCCTGTGGACAGGAGCTTTCTGGCGCTCTAGTTCAAACAGACAAATTACTAGTTCAAACAGACAAATTATATCTCCGAAAGTATTGGTTTCTCTGAAGTGGGAATTATATCAATGTATACATATGATACAGCTGCATCATAAAGGAAATTCAATTCAAATAATAGTTTATTTATCAAGATTAAATGAGCAATCATGAGAATGAGAACTGCACCATGCAAGAAATCGAATTAAATCTGGCCAATTTTGCCCAATAACGAACTCAACCGAGATATTCATCTCCCTAACCTACTCTGAATATTTCAACTACCTAGCTCATTCCGTTCGAGAGTTATTGTGGAAAAACTTTTTTTAAATTTTCAAATTTTTGCGCGTATGTTCTGGAGAACATCGCGTTATAGTTTTGCCCAAATGTCTGTAACTTTCGAATTTTTTGAAAAAAATGGTCTCAAACGATTAAGTTCGACTCCCCAATGAAGAATTCGAGGTCAAATTTGATTCTGTCCGGCCGGCCGTCCGGCCGTTGCCACGATAACTTGAGAACGAAAAGAGCTAGCGACTTGAAATTTTCAGGGTAGGTGGCGCATCCCAATACGACGGACAAGTTCGTTAATGGGCATAATCGACCCAGCGGTTTCCGAGTAATAATTTCGTTTTAAACCAATATGAATCCGATCGAATTGAAACTTGGTGAGTAGTTGTAGAATATGAGACTAAGCACGTTTGTGAAATTTTGTGCGAATCATATGGCTAGAAAATTTTAAAAAAATTATTAAACAATATTTTTGTTGTCACGATAACTTGATAACGGAATGAGATAGCGGCTTGAAATTTTGAGGTTAGGATGAGCACCAGATCGCGACATTTCAGTTTGTTTATGAGCATAATCGGCCAAACGGTTTCAGAGTTATGGCCATCTGAAATTTTCTGAAATTTCATGGTTTTTGTTCCTCATTAACTCGAAAAGTACTGAACCGATTGAATTCAAACATGGTTATTCGTAGTAGAATGCCAACGCGGAAATGTTTGCAAAATTTGGTGAGGATGGCATTTGTAGAAAATTTTTAATAAATCATTGAAAATAAAAAAAAAAAAAATTCTATATATCAGTAACTAATCGTTAGAAATTGATGAAATTTTGCAAGAGCCTTCATAACCTAACTCTACCGCTAAGTTTCAAGTTTTAATACGATCGGTTGAATATTGTTGGAGATTGGAGCATTCTTGTATGAATTCAGTAGATGGGTGACCGTTGCTTCGATAACTTTCGAACGAAAGGAGATAGGGACTTGCAATTTTCAGGGTAGGTTGCGTATCCTAAAGGGAGAGTTGAGTTCGTTTTTGGGCATAATCGGTCTAACGGTTTCTGAGTTATACCCACCTGGAATATTATTTTCTTGATAACTGATAAAATAAATATTCGATCGAATTGAAGCTTGGTAACTAGTAGTAGAAAATCAACATAAAGACGTGTTCAAAATTTCGTAAGAACCGTACCACTAGAAAATTCGAAAAAAATGACGAACAAAAAAATTTTAATAACCGTACCCCGAGCCGTACCCCTAGAAAATTTCAAAAAAAATCACGAAAAAAAAATGGTTCAAGCACTGACGTGAAGTCAGAAGCTTTTGCGCGTATGTTCTATTGTCCATTCTTCTGTATTGGACACCCTTAATCGAATTTACCATGGTAAATTATGTTGTCCATTCTCCCGTATTGGACACTTAATTCGAATTTACCATGGTAAATTCGAATTAAGAGTGTCCAAAACAGGAGAATGGACAACATAATTTACCATGGTAAATTCGATTAAGGGTGTCCAATACAGAAGAATGGACAATAGAACATAAGCGCAAAAGCTTCTGACTTCACGTCAGTGCTTGAACCAATTTTTTTTTTACACTTTGCGGTAATCTGATCAATACAAAACTTCACATGCGTATAAAGGTCATGATTCTACAATTTGATGCTAAATTTCAGATAGATCGAACGAACTTGTCCGAGATATTTACGCTCCAAAACCACCTTGCAATTTTCAATCCGCTAACTCCCTTCGTTCGAGAGTTATCGTACCTACGGCCGGTCAGCCGGCCGGACAGAATCGATTTCGCACTCGGATTCTTGATCAGTGAGTCGAACCAAATCGTTTGAGACCATTTTCAGCCAAAAATTCCAAAATTACAGACAATTGTGCAAATTGATAAGCACTCTGTTCCGAGGAACTAGAGCGCCAAAAAAACAAGTTTCGTATGACAATTGCCCAAAATAGGTTTAAAGTACCTACAAATAGCAGGTATTCCATAAAACATGTATGAAAGAAGATGAGTAATAATATGAAAGAAGCCGGCTCAGGTGGTGCAGTTGGTATAAAGACCTGCTGTGGTGCCGGGGTCGCGGGTTCGAATCCCGCTCAGGGCATGGATGTTTATTGTGATTGTCCGGTATGAATGTGATTACACTTTATTTCTGCTGGTTAATGACGAAAGTCAAGACCATATTTAGGGACTAGGTCCACCATGATTTAAAAAAAAAAAAAAAATATGAAAGAAGATGAGTAATAAATAAAAAATTACCTTGTAATCGATCAAAAATTTCCTGATCTACGTTCACCAAATTTTCTCCTCTCTCGAACTACAGAATTATGCTTTCAATATTTACGTAATATTTTCAAACATATTCGAGTGAGGTCCCCGTTGCATCGCTAAAATACGAGTATTTCAACCCCAATATTTTTGAAGTTACAATATTCCCTTCTGTCAAGTTGACATTATGACAATTCATACATAGAATAATTATATCAATGTGTGAAATACGATTTACATTGAAATTTTGAAGAATCATATCTCCGAAAGTATTAGCTTGTTAGAGTTAAAAATGATATGAATGGATTCATATGATAAAACTTCTTATTAAAAAAAATTTAATTTGGAATTTGTATCGTAAAAAAAATTTTTTTTTTGTTACTCCGAAACCATCTGTCCGATTTCGCCCAATAACGAACTAAGCCGAGATATTTATCCCCCAAACCTACTCTGAAAATATCAACTCTCTAGCTCATTCCGTTCGAGAGTTATCGTGCCTACGGCCGGACAGAATGAATTTCGACCACGGATTCTTGATCAGTGAGTCGAACCTAATCGTTTAAGACCATTTTCATCGAAATATTCGAAAATTACAGACATTTGGGCAAATTGATAAGCACTCACTTCCGAGGAACTAGAGCGCCAAAAATGTGGGAAAGCTCTATAGACAGGGGCTGTTGTGAAACTGTTTGCGAGTAATTATTCAAATGTTGACAAATCATATCTCCGAACGTATTGGTTTCTCAAAGTTAGAAATAATATCAATGGATTCTTATAATAGAACTGCAGCATAAAAGAGTCAAAACGTAGGTCTATGACTCACCTCATATGTTGCAAATTGTCAGCAAATTATAATTAGACCATTCTATAGTGGAGGTTACTTGGTCAATCTGTTATGAATCTGGAATCAATCTGATATCAATCTTGCCATCAATCCGGACCATCAATATACCAGTCTACGCGTTTAGAATCGGTTTCTCGTCAACCTGACATCAGTCCATGTTTGATGTCATAGGATTAATTATAGAAATTTTTAAAAATCATATCTGCGAATTTATTGTTTTGTTGGAGTTAAGAATGATATCAATGGACTCTTATGATGAAACAGCATCTCAAAAAAATTGAATTTGAAATTTGTAATTCACATTTAAATTTGAAGGAACTTTCTAGCTCATTCCGGTCGAGAGATATCGTGTTAACGGCTGGACGGCTGGACGGCTGGAAAGAATCGACTTTGACCACGGATTCTTGATCAGTGAGTCGAACCAAAACGGTTATGACCAGTTTAACTAAAAATTCTAAAATTAAAGACATTTTGTCGAATAGATAAGCAGTCTGAGGAAGAAGAGCACCAAAAATCAGAATCAGAAGGTGATGCAGATACGGAAAAAGTGAAACATGCAGATACTGTCAAAGCGTTTTCACTATCAGGTGGACTCAGAAACAAAGCAACTGATATATGTACATCGAAAAGTGTCTAAACTAAATTATTTTTTTATATTATTTGGCTTTATTTATTAGCAATAATTTCAATGCTTCGTCAAAGAAAGTTTACATCCAATCATTTAAACATTCTTCAAAAGTACATTATATTGTATCGAGAAGGAGAATGTTTCCTCAGTTGTTTCATGGCATTGGGAAACCTATTGTAGACTTTAGGTCCCCAGTAGTTTACTCCTTGTTGCGCATACTTCCGTTCATGGTATGGGATGGTATGTTTGTTTCCTGTTGATTGGAAAGATGTCTAAGTTCTTATGGACATATGTGGAGCACTTCAATATATACACTGCTGGTATGGTGAGTATTATTGAGTCCCCGAAACGAATCCCTACAGCTATCTATCTGTTTTAGCCCTACTATGGTTCCCACCGCTTTCTTCTGAAGAATTAGGATGTCGATGGCATGAACCGATGTGGGAGGACTCCGCATGTTACCAACGAATGGAAGTTGGCGAAACAGGAGATCACTGCCGCCTTCCTAGAGGAAATTCTTTTTACAATCGAGATGTTATAAATAGCCACTGCAAGTTTCCTTTTTAAAGATTCGATGATCGGCTTCCATGAAAGTGCCCCATCTAATGTAACTCGAAGCAATTCGATAGTCTCAATTTTGTGGCTCTTTATTTTCAAGTTTAGTGTGTTTCGATTCATTTATGGCAAGACAGTTACAGCTCAACCAGTGCTTAGATGTTGAAAGTACATGTCTCTCCAATATCTTCAGGTTACACTCATCCAAGGCCTTCAGGAAAAAAGAGATATCATATGCGAACAAGAGGGTTTTTAGATATACAGTCAACTAATCCTTCGTCAGATTCAAGTCATTTGCGAATATAAGGAAAATCAAGGGCCACGGCATCGATCCTTGTGGAACTCCAGTCGTTATGTTCCTGCTCCCAGATAGTAAGTTTTCCATAGTACATGTTGTTGCCTATTCTACAGGAACGAGCAGATAATATCAAGAACAGTACCTCCTAATCCATAATATCGTGGTTTACTGCGCAGGATATCGTGGTCTACAATATCGAAAGCTTCTGATAAATCCTGTGAAACCATTTCTGATGGCCCTTTTTCATCCAGGGACTCGACTATTTCGTTCATGATCTCCATAAGCAGTGTTGTTGTTGATTTGTTGTTCCTGAGTCCATGTTGTTGATTGCTGGGCAATTCATTGGCTTCAAAATATGCTAGAAACCTAGATTTGATTATTTCTTCTAGAATCTTTGACATGGCTGGTAGGATGTATGTCGATCCATAGTTTGACATGCCATTTTCATCTCCTTTTTGTGGATTGGCAATACTTTTGCTCTCTTAAGTGCTGTTGGGAATACACCCTCGAAGAGACATTTGTTAAACAAAATCGTGAGTGGCTAGGCAATTTCGATAGACAGGGCTGTGTTCATTGCAGTTGACATGCCATATATATCTTGTGTTTCCTTTCCCTTTGATGATGGTTATGACTTCGAATTCGGTAGTTGGCTGGTTTCGACTAATTCAGACTAGTTGGAATTAATCTGTTTCAGCAGCTTCAGGGCTTCACCTATGTTGTTTGGCATATTCCCACTCATTCGCTGAGCTACCGATGAAAAATAATTATTGTATATATTTACAAAGTTTCTGAATTCCCATTATTTGTTGTTAAGATTTTCTTCGTCACAGTTTCCTTTTTGATTAAGGACCATATAGTTTTTGTCTTCTTTCCTGAATTATTTATAAGTGTTTCATTAATTTCTATTTTTGTTTCTTCAATGCATTTTATCAGTTTTTTCTTGCATCATCTTTCTTTTCCTCGTGTACGCTACAGGATTTTGTGACTTTAAAAATGGTGTCTAATATTTCTAGTCTGTTCTTAATCTCTCTTATATCAACATTATAATGCATTCCGGTTTTTTTAGAGTTTTGCATTATTCGTTTTGTTTTTTCGGGAAATAATAGTTCAAACCAACGTCTCAACTTATCAAAGAACTATAGCACTCATCTGCTGACATTGACGTAAGTAAAAGATTTCATTTATTTGAATTTAGTTTTTCTTTGATATATTTATTCCTGATTTTGTAATTCTTCTATACCTACGATTGGTATTATTCATCAAAATATTTTCTTTTTCATTGATATGTATTTTGAAATAAATTTCAAAAGCATTGGAATTAAAGGGCAATAGAAGTTGTCCGTTAAGTATTGATTTCATAATGGGATCAGTTCTTAGGGTTGTGAATTCTATTTTTTCTTTTATAATAATCTCAATTATGGCAAGGTCTTTAAAAAACCGTGTATGTCTAGAACGATTGATGTATAATTTAGACAAAATATATTGGTAATTATAGTGGGAACTCTTCATATTCAACTGTTTTCTGTGGGTGTTGAAAAAGGTTGAGTGTTAGGCTGGCTCCACACGTTGGGCCAACGTTGGATCCATGCATCCTACATGCAATTCGCGTTTTCGCTGCAATGTGGCCGGATACTTCGTGGAATCGCGATGTGTTCCGGCGGAGTTTCGGTAAACTGGCACGATTCAAAGGGTTTTTTATGATGCAATATTTGACTTCGGTGTTCAGATCAGTAGCGCTCCAGATTTTGAGTGCATGTTTGATATCGCAGGAAATTTACGACTTGGATAATTATTCAATAACGTTTAATAGAACGCCACTGCTTCCTCCATTTTAATTCTCAAGAATAATCTTCACGTCTTCTTCTTCTTCTTCCGCGGTGCCGTCTCAGGCTGAACTGAGGCCTTCTGGCCCATTGTTCTTCCGCTTGACAGACTCGTGAGACTCATTCCAAAAAACACGCTGACAGGAATGCCGCGAGCTTAAAAGGAGAAGTCCCTCTCACCATAGGAATCGTAGGTGTTGGGTTGCCCAGGTGTACGACCCTCAATTCTTTAAGGTTGTCACAGTCGAACAGAATATGTTCAGCTGTTTCCTCCATGCCCCTGCACCAGCGACACAGAGCGCTATCGGCCAATCCCGTCCTATTCAGATGTTTGTTGAACTGGTGACCAGTTAGTAATCCAGTCACCAGGCTCAGTTCTCTTCTTTCGAGTGAAAGAAGTTTCTTTACTTCAGACTTTGACGATGGTTTCTTAATGAGAAGCCTTGACTGCCTGAGTCCTACTCCCATGTTCCATAGACTGGAGAAATTCTTGTCCAAACGATTCTTGAAGAATGTTTTAACATAGGTACGACATACTGGAAGTGAAGGCTCAGGACCTATATATGGTATCCGAGCCCCCTGCTTCGCCAGCTTATCTGCCTTAACATTACCTGAAATCTCCGAGTGAGCCGGACACCAGATGAGTTTTACAACGTTACCAGCGCCCAGCCTTCGCAGAGCCTTCCTGCATTCGCCTACTAAGTAGGAGTTTATCTTCACATCAGATAGGGATTTTAACGTTCCTTGACTGTCACAACATATATATATGTACTTGCCAGAGTATCCTAGTCGGATGTTTTCCAGCGCGCAGACAAGAACAGCGTATAGTTCTGCCTGTATTATCGAGCAGTTCTTCCCGAGAGGGATGGACATGCTCACTCGAGGTCCCACAATGCCTGCACCTGTCCCTGTAGTCGTTACAGAGCCATCTGTGAACCATGTGGGCCCCTCTGGTTTAAGGAGATCACTCCTTGTATCCCATTGGTCTCTATCAGGAACAATCACCCTATAGGGTTCGTTAAAGCAGAATAAGGAGCCCGCACGGTCACTCCTCCGGAGGAGAGATGCATCATCATCCTCCACCTTCTTGAGTGCCCACGCGTGTCCCCTGAACATTCCGCTGTCACGCCACTGTCCCTGTTCCCAGATTCTTAAAGCTGTCTTCATAGCCCCCTCCTCAACTACAAGATGCAGGGGAGGTAGCCCCAGCAGGCACTCCATAGCTGTTGTTGGAGTAGATCTCAGAGCACCTGTGATGCTTAAACAAGCTTTTCTCTGAGTTCTTGTCAATTTGTTGCGGATATATGACTTCTTCACGTCACGTTGCATGTAGAGAAGAACATCGCGACGAAAACTTCACGATATTTTTATAGCGATGAAGTCGTCGCGATTGTTGGCGCTATTTTCCTTTGATAAAATCGACACGCGACAGCCAACAACCAACGTTGGCGCCAACGTTGGAGCCAGGACCAATTACCCCATCCACACGTTGGGACAACAGTGTTGGGGCCAACGTTAGCCCAACGTGTGGAGCTGGGGTTATATAAGATAAGTTTACTGTATGTATCTGTTGTGAATAAGACGATCTTCCAGGTAGAAATTTTCGAGCCAAACAAACCCTTTCAATAGTATACACGTTCATTACTCAGTAGCTTAGAGACACATATACTCAACCGAGAGTAAAAAATCGATCTTAGAAAAAATACATTGGAACCAAAAATATAATATCTGCAAGGAAAGATATTTATGATAAGAGATAAATTATTATAAGAAGTTATAAGAACAGTTAACAAGTTGAAATAAAAATTTAAAAAAATTATTCCAATTTGCAATCAAATATTTCACAGATAGTCACAATACTCGATATTTTGTAAAATATATTGATCTCTATTTAGACATTTTCTAATTTTTCGAATAAAAACTTCATACACAAATTTAACGAGACTCTGGGGTTCCGCTGTATGTGGTCTCGTCTCGGTTTTCCGAGACGACAACGAGACGAGTCGAGACAAATCTCGCTCTCGTGTGAAGCCCTAGATTTTTTAACGTTCAGAATATCACGAAAACGGTGCTTTTAATGGTAAATAATGAGAAAAAATTAAATTTTCTAATATGATTGAGCATTCTCGACATGGCTCAGGATGAAATACTTTCTTTTTGATATAATCGTAGTTTCATTTGTTTTAATGAATCCGCGAGTCTATAACTGGGAAACTAATTGAAGTAAAGGAAAATTAATATTTGGAGAATATAGGTACGTCATAGTTATAGGAAACCTCGAACCAAAATTTTTTTTTTTAGTTCAACAATCTTTTTACTTGACCTGAATTTGAAAAAATGGTTAATGGTGAAAGTGTTTCAGTTTATGAAAAAAATATTAAAACTAAAATTAATGGACATCTTAAAGACTGACCCTGTATTTGAATTTTATATGCCATGAATTAATTTTCAGTGAGTACAATACTCACTCCGAAATTCAAATGGCGTATACGATTTTATAGAATGCATTATATTGCCATTTCGAACTTCCGACATTACTGCTTGTTTAACGACTATTGCTTATGTCTGATTCCTTGTAATGTCTCTGAATCCAAATTATGCCATTTCGACTGAACGATATTCAATTATATGCATCTGAAAATTAAATCTGCAGCAGGCGAAATATCTACTTGATGATATTTGATGGATATTACCACTCGGACGATATAATGTTCATTCCGACACAACGGTATCTCCGTATTAACGAATTAATTTCATGAACCTTGTGGTGGTCCTGGATAAGGAAATGAAGGTTTATCAAATCTTTGGCCGTAAATACCGACAAGTTGAAGCGAGAGTTGAAGACTGCACGGAATAAGATCACAAATAAGTTGAAAAAGCACTGTGGCCAGGAGCTTTGGCGCGCTGTTCGAATTTATGGCCAGAGCTGCCACCCATCCAGGTACTGAACTCACTCAAGGTTGAAGCCCTGTGAACAGGAGCCTTGGCGCTCTTGTTCGCACTTTGACAAATCATATCTCCGAAATTATTGGTCTCTGGGAATTATATAAATGGATTCTTACGATAGATCGGCATCATGAAAGAAATTAAATTCGAACAGACTGATTCTCCCCAATAACGAACTTATCCGAGATATTCATTCCCCAAATCTACTCTGAAAATTATATTATATCAATTAAAACTTACATGATATTGCAGTTCTGTTTTTACTGGAGATATTCTGAACCCAATTTGATTGTTTATCTAACCAAAGTACCTATATATTTTCATCATCATATGGATTATCTATGGGCATTATATTATCACCTTAAAAGTATAAGATTATATCATCCTCATAATTCTACGATAGCTGCGGTTATTTCATTGGTCATTTTGCATTCAGTCATATTCTGATTTCTAGAACAGGAGAGGTGTATTTTATATCAAGAATAATGAATCAGAAATAATTCTGACATTTATCTAAGAAAATAAGATGACATGTAAGAACATAGATCATAATATATAATAATGAATAGATAGAATAATTAAGTACAGGATTCTGTGGATACGATTTATTATTGAAATTTTGAAAATGCATATCTCTGTAATTCTTAGCTTCCTAGAGTCAAAAATGATATCAATAGATTTTTATGGTGAAATTGCATATTACAAAAAATTTATTTTGAAATTAAAAAAAAAATTTTTTTTTTTCTTTCCACCGAAACCATTAAGCCGGTTTCGCCCAATAACGAACTCAACCAAGATATTCATCTTCCAAACCTACCCTGAAAATTTTAACTGCCTAGCTCATTCTCTTCGAGAGTCGATTTTTTTTAAACTTTAGGGCAACCCGATCAATACAAAACTTCGCACGCATATAAAGATCATCATTCTACAAAATGGTGCTAAAATTCAGATAGATCGATGGATCGGTTTCGGATGTATTCATAAAAAATGTTTTTACTAACAACGGCCATAACTCTGAAACCGCTCGATGGATTTCGCCCGTTAACTTGTCCGCGATATTTACGCTGCAAACCTATCCTGTAAATTTCAATCCTGTAACTCCTTTCTTTCGAGAGTTATCGTGTTAACGGTCGGACGGACGGCCGGACGGATTTCGACCACGGATTCTTGATCAGTGAATGGAACCAAATCGTTTAAGACCATTTTCAGCCAAAAATTTGAAAATTACAGACATTTGGGAAAATTGATAAGCAATCTGTTCCGAGGAACAAGAGCGCCAAAAATATTACCAATATTTCCAAGAATATAAAACAAACTGAGAATGGTCACAAACGATTAGTTTCGATTCAAATACAAACATTCACTGGTGTGTCGAAAACAAACAGTGCTGTGCCTGTGGTAGCGTAAGGACCCATTCAAATACATACATTCACTGTTGGTTCGAAAATGAAAAGTGTTGTGTCTCAGGTAGCGTAAGGTCCCATTCGAATAAATACATTCACTGTTAGTTCGATAATCAAGAGTGCTGTGTTTGTGGGAGCGTAAGGAATCTGTTCAAATAAATACATTGGCTGTTGGGTTGATAATAAAAAGTTCTGTGTTTGTGATGTGGTGGCGTAAGAACCATTCAAATATATACATTTACTGTTGGGTCGAAAATAAACAGCTTTGTTTGTGGCGGTGTAAGGACGCAAATCAGTTCAATGGCACCATTTTACCATAAGATAAAGAATTAATTCTAAGTCACAAATTAGTCAAATTGTACGTTTGTGCCATACGGAATAAAGAATTGAAATCTTATCAAAAACGCCCTGTAAAGCATTAATTTTTTTGATAAATAATAATACGAAAATACACACGTAATTTTATGAAAATATCGACTTAATAAGTGGAAAGGTTTAACGTGTAATTCCGCAACAAGAGCAGAGAAAAATCATTCTGCTGAAACCTGCTGACACGTGTTTCTGCTAGTTGGCATCTTCAGGGCAGGGCAACCAAGAAACCATGGAAATATGGAAATAAAAGTGAAAATAGGCGACACCACACCAGGAGCGAACAACCAATTGTGCCTTCAGCTCTAGGACCTCCATTTCGGAGGTAAACTTAATGTAGATAGACTTACCGCCGTATTCACAAAGCATTAAATCTCCGTTAAGTCCTAACTGAGGTCCTCAGTTAAGGATAAATAAGAATCGTAACCTCAGTTTAATTGAAAATTAACGTGAACCAGGCCTGTTTCAGCACCGTTTCATACGTTAACTGAGGTTGCGATTTTTATTTATCCTTAAAACTGAAGACCTTAGTTAGGACTTAACGGAGATTGGATGCTTTGCGAATATGGCGGTTAATGTCGTCCATAAACCATTTCTCGAAGTTATTGTTTCGATAAAATTGGAAAAAAAAATTAAAAAGATCTATAATTTCAGCCATGGGAATTGATCTCGGTACCTGCCTGCTAGAGAGCCATATCTTTACCACAAGGCTAGAGAAGCAGTAAATAATTACGATGAAACCCTGTACTTTATCAATTGTTATTACTGGCCTTCGATGCATTCTTTTAAATTTTTTTTAATTCAAGAAAACTTTCTTCATGTTACATATACTGACCGACAAAGAAACTGCAACATCCAGAAGTAGCTGTTTAAAATTTAATTTTTATTTTGAAAAAAATTGGTTCAAGCCCTGTGGACAGGAGCTTTCTGGCGCTCTAGTTCAAACAGACAAATTATATCTCCGAAAGTATTGGTTTCTCAGAGTTGAGAATTATATCAATTTATTCTTATGATAGAACTGCATCATAAAGGAAATTCAATTCAAATAATAGTTCATTTATCTAGATTAAATGAGCAATCTGAGAATGAGAACTGCACCATGGAAGAAACCAAATTAAAATAGCTGAAATGAATTTGACTCTCTCATATAAAACAGGATGAAATGTACGAGTACACAGATCATATAATAAAGCTTAGATAGAATAATTATAGCATTCAGTGAAAACATAGAAGTACGATTCATTATTGAAATTTAGAACAGAAATTGAATTCAAACATCATAGAAGAATTTAAATTCAACAAGAGTGCCAAAAATTATCAATCCAAAACCAATAGACGAATTCTACCCAACAACGAACTCATCCGAGTTATTCATTCCTCAATTATATGATCAACGATAATATATATCTTTCCTCAAATTTACAATATTCCAGTTTTGTTTTTAGTGGAGATATTCTGAACTCCATATTATTAACTTACTATTACCATTCCCATCATCATATGGATTGACCATCGGCATGAAAATATCAACCAACAAAAAGTATGATATTATATTATCATTCTCATATTTATACGATTGCTCGAATGAAACAACGTCATGTCTCAAGAGAATAAGTTGACATTATAACAATTCATAGAATACCCACATAATAATTCTATCATTCTGTGAAAACGTAGAAATACGATTTACATTGAAATTTTGAAAAATCATATCTCCGAAAGTATTAGCTTGTTAGAGTTAAAAATGATATGAATGGATTCTTATGATAAAACTGCTTATTAAAAAAAATTTAATTTGGAATTTGTATTGTAAAAAAAAATTTTTTTTTTGTTACTCCGAAACCATTTGTCCGATTTTGCCCAATAACAAACTTAGCCGAGATATTTATCCCCCAAACCCACTCTGAAAATTTCGACTCTCTAGCTCATTCCGTTCGATAGTTATCGTGCCTACGGCCGGACGGACCGGCCGGCCGGACGGCCGGACAGAATGAATTTCGACCACGGATTCTTGATCAGTGAGTCGAACCAAATCGTTTAAGACCATTTTCATCGAAAAATTCGAAAGTTACAGACATTTGGGCAAATTGATAAGCACTCAGTTCCGAGGAACTAGAGCGCTAAAAACATATGTAGATAGTATAGCAAGTAGTAAATGATTGAAATTTGAAGAAAAAAACGAAGGGTTTACATTTTTTTCAGTGAATTTGTTAATAATGTGTTTGTCCACCAACACGTATTGGCATTGATGCAATTAGATGGTCTATTTCTTCTTGAAGGAGACTATCCCAAGCTATCTGTAGTTCATGTCTCAGAGCCGCCAAAGTCCGTGGGGGCTGGGGTAAATTTCCAAGCCTTAGACCCATGATGTCCCAAACATTCTGTATGGGCGAAATATCGGGGGATCTGGGCGCCCATGGTAAAATATTCACATGGGTCGCTTCAAAAATACTTAAACTAACTCTGGCAACATGAGGTCGAGCATTATCTTGCTGAAATATTGGATTCTCGAGCCGGTTAAGGTAAGGGAGAACATATGGCTTCACTATTTCTTGAAGGTAGCGCAGCGCCGTCACGTTACCTCGAATATAGACTACGGGTGGACTACTTGCATGTGCAGTAGCACCCCAAACCAAAACGCCTACTGTCCGGTATACATGACGCTCAATGTCAAACTGAGGTTCACGTCTTCCTCCCCGACGTCGTTTAAACCTTCTTCGGAAATCATGTGCACCTAAGGAAAATCGAGATCAATAAGAAAAGACGACCTGATGCCATTCCACATTCCAATATTGACGTTCTCTGCACCACTGTAATCGTTGCCGGCGATGCTCAACCACCAGGGGTAACACAAGATGGGTTCGATAATGCTGCAGTCCAAAAGACCTTATCCGGCGGTAAACCGTTCGGACAGTTACAGGATGCCTTGTTCTCATTGTTAATCATTTACTCCTTGCTATACTATCTATGTTTTACCAAAAAAAAAAAAATTTAAACAGCTCCTCCTGGGTGTTGCAGTTCCTTTGTCAGTTAGTATAATATAATTTTCAGAGTAGATTTGAGGAATGATTGTCTCGGTTAAGTTCGTTATTGGGTAGAATCGATCTGGTTGTTTCGGATTAATAATATTTGGCAATCTCGTTTTTTTTTAATTACACTTATCTTAATTTTATTTCTTTCATGATGAAGTTCTATCATAAGAATTCATTGATATCATTGCCAACTCTGAGAAACCATTACAATAAATATGATATATATTTGCGAAACGTTGGCATTAGCTAAAGTTTGTTATATCTACCAGGAAACTCCTAATTCCTGTAATCACATTTGATTATGATATCTCAAGGAGGTGAACCATCAAGTATTAATAATTAATAACGTAACTTTACTTGACACGTCAAGATGATTGAACTGAATCCCTCTTCCAAGAACAAGTGTAATACGATGGCAATCGGTGTTTAACAGCATCCAACGGTGATAACATCCTACGCGATTTCATATCAGCAAAGATCCTTTACTTTCAGGGTCACGGAAACCCACGCTTCGAGAGGAACTGGTGCCGAATTCCTAAGTTTTGCGGTAAGTGGATCATGCGGTGTTTACAAATCCGGTGCTGGCAGGCTGACGACATTGACCGATGGCGGCCTAAGTAGTGAAGATAAAGGCCTACACACAATTCACGATCTCGGGTGTATTATGACACTATATATTTCGGCGTTGCGGGTAGAAGAGAAGACGTTTGGGTATCTGTATAATAAATACGCAAAGAAAAAACTTTGAACTGCTTTAACCGCTGTAACTGCTTTAACAACTAAACATCGACTTTGGATCTCCTCGAACAGTTGGTTTGCTGTAAAATTTAAAAATTGCAAAAAACGACTATAATATGTAAGTACAGTCGAATCTAGTTAATTTGAATCTCTCGATAATTTGAAATTTTCTTCCAGTATCTTGAAAAATACTCGATAAATTGAAAAAAAATCAATATTGATTGGTCCCCTCGGTAATTTAAAGTTGAAGAAATGGTATCTTGCCCAGCAACATTCAATAATTTAAAGTCCGGGCTACCCCACTCTTTATAATTTGAATTTTTATCATGCTCAGACCTGTCGTTTGTTTACATAAATGCAGTTCGCTATTCTCATTTCAGTTTACATTCAAAGTTCAAAAGTTAATTTTTGATTTGTGTTATTGAAATGATTTCAAGAAAGAACAAGTGTCTTTCCATTAGTGAAAAAAAGCGTGTGATTGAAGCTGTGGAGGATGGACAAATATTTGAAATAATACATAAATCACGGATTTAGATCGAACTCTTGATTATTCAAATTTCATCAGAACACCCTCTTGATTATTTGAACACTTATTATTTAGAACTCTCGATAATTTGAATTTTTTTGCTGGTCCCTATAGTTTCAAGTTATCGAGAGTCCACTGTAACAAAAATTATTTACATGAAAAAACCTTCACATTTTTTTTTCCCAATTTTAATCATTTACTCCTTGCTGTACTATCTATGTTTTATCAAAAAAAAAATAAAATTTAAACAGCTCCTTCTGGGTGTTGCAGTTCCTTTGTCATTTATTACAATATAATTTTCAGAGGTGATTTGAGGAATGAATATCTCTGATAAGTTCGTAAGGCTGACGACATTGACCGATGGCGGCATAAATAGTGAAGATAAAGGCCTACACACAATTCACGATCTCGGGTGTATTATGGCACTATATATTTCGGTGTTGCGGGTAGAAGAGAAGAAGTTTGGGTATCTGTATAATAAATACGCAAAGAAAAAACTTTGAACTGCTTTAACCGAATTGCATGCAAGGAGAAGTTAGATTTTTGATAGATTAATGATGGGTTCCACGAAGCTTCGATTAGCTTAATTGTGGATTTAATTCGAAGGTTGCATCAAAATTGAACTGGGAATTGACATAGACTCGTACTAATTTGGCAATTAAGTGCTGTCAAAGCTGTGTGGAACCCATCGTTAAAGTTTATATGGGTAAGTAGGTAGAGCTGAAATTTCTATACAGGGTTGGGATAAAGTATAGATCGAACTAAATATCTTTGAAACGAAAACGACGGTATACAGAGATGAAACTGACAAAACTCATATATGGGGACTACCAATATGATTCCAAAATGCCATATAGAAATGTCTAAAATGCTTTGTTACTGACATACAGAGAGATTTGTGAATTTCAACAATAAATTCAATCCGCCATATTTAAACATGAATTCGCCGATTTGGTTTAAATTACCTTAATAAGTAGCTGAACAAAATCAATATCAGGACCGTAATATTATTTTTCTTCGATGTCAAGTTCAGGTAAGAATAACCCACTGTATAATAATAATAAAAAATCTAAGGTCAGGTTCAAAACCTACGGAAAAAATTCTAACGGAATTTGTTCAAAAAGTTTCTGGTACCACCTCAGTTAATCCGTTATAAATTATTTTTTTCAGTCTATTAATTCAAAGAATTGATTATCGTATACAATACCGTCAAGAATGGATTGATATAATGAATATTCACGAAACCAAAAACAAGAATATTGATATTCTCTTTAATTAGTTCGTTGTAAAATTTTATAAATTACTCCCGCAACCCAAACAAAAACTAAAGAATAAATTCACATCAGGACTGGAATTAGTCTTTTTTATGGTTATAAGGTTTTTGTAAGAATAACTGAGATAGAATAACAATTATCAATAAACTGATCGCATGGAAGTTGTTAAAAATGGACTGAAGTGAATTTTTCTTAAATTATATTTTCTTGCTAATACATTTTTTGTAATAAACATTAGATACAAAAATGAATTCTTGAAAAACCTTTAGCTGATATTAAAATAGATTTCCAAATCGAAGCCCTCAATATAGGTTTATATTTTTGAGACCCTGCTAGATGTGTCACTAACTTCTAATTTCTTCATTAGGTATACGCTTCTGATTTTTATTAGTCTAGTTGCTAGAA
Organism: Halyzia sedecimguttata; assembly: GCA_937662695.2. Classification (NCBI taxonomy): domain Eukaryota; kingdom Metazoa; phylum Arthropoda; class Insecta; order Coleoptera; family Coccinellidae; genus Halyzia; species Halyzia sedecimguttata. The sequence continues at coordinate 73,788,843 of OW569411.2, forward strand.
CAATGAATGAATAAGATTGGGTAAAGAGTCGGAAGGCAGAGCCCATGTTGAAATTGCCCCAAAAATGGGGCTCCTATTCGGGGTAGAGATTGTTCGAGAACGAATGAATTAATACAAAAGAATGACACAACTATTAGCATTTTTTTAACCATAAATTATTTTGATTACTCACACTATATTTGTCTGTGTTAAAATTTTTCGTTCATTTTTCTTTCATGTTTGTACATTGTAGATAATTATCGTCATTTTTTCTTTAGAAAATACAATTTTTGGCGACTAATCTTTTTATTAATGTTTGAAATTACATTTTTTTTTGAAATGTCGATACTCTTAAAGGAAATTGAACAATTTAATCTTGATATACTAATCCGTTTATTCTATTCAGACACAGGAATACACATGAATAAATTCACATTACTTGGCTTTCACAAATTCTGAGTATCAATTCAATGATTGAATATTTATGTTACATTATTTTTTCAACAATTCGCATGAATATCTATTTATTCGAAAATAAAATTTATTCATCATCCTATATGATAGTGCCAAGCAATATGTTTGGATGTTTTCGTTGAATTGACTTCTACTCGCATAAAGGTGAAATACATTTTCAGTGTTCTCTGTACGTGATACCAAAACTTCAGTATTCACGTCCAGGGTGAACTAATATTAATAAAGATTGAGTTGGTAGTTGCTTTTTGGCTTCAGGACTGAGCAAATAATACGAACAATTCCAGGAAGTCGACGTTTCGATCTTGTTTAAGATCTTCCTCAAGTTTTCTCTTTATTGTATAAAATAGAACACAAACATATTTTGACACAGTAAAATTCAAACAACAAATTATCCAAAATTGTATATACTACATGACACATTATGAATATACATTTGAGTCGATCAGAGGAAAAGTGCTATAGCTCACAAATTTCGATTTTTTGAGTTATACCGATATTTTGGTACTTAAGATTGTATTTCATCCTGTGAATGGATGGTATAAGTCGAAACAATTTTGTGACCGAGTAAGAGCCTGTTGATGTTTTACCTCTCAACGAAACATGCATGCTATTTTAAATACGTTGAAAGGTACAACCTTAATTCACCAACAAATCACTTAAATGGAGTTATACCACTGTTCCTCTGAGCGGCTCATTTATGAAAGGGCTAAGCTCAAATGGATTTTTTTTCCTTTTAATAATAAAATCATATAATTTTTCAAAACTGAGTAATTCCATTTAAATTACATCCAAAATTATTGTCATTAGAAAATTGTAATTAATTCGGTTTTATTTATCTCTTAAAATATCAAATACGCAGTTAAGAATCAGTATGGGTATGAATGATAAACAACAACATCTGTAAACCGAAATGCGCTGGAGTCTTGGGAATTATTAGGCGCGACATTTGATTTTTCTATTTTATAATTTGTTTCAATAAATTGCTGTAAATTACACTTGAAGATAGTACGTTAGTTCTAATATTGACAGTGTCATTTATCGACATGTGTATCATCTCGCTAATGCACCTCTTATGATAATTTTGTTTTATCCAAAATTGTTACCTCAAGTTAAACTCATGATTTTTCTCAAAATGATGTGAAGCTAGAGCAGTTTCCCGTTTGTTTGTTTATTGATTTTTTCACAGTCGTATGTGTGTGGGTAAATTCTGCTTTTTAAACATTATTTAAAGGTTTTTTCTGGGTTTTCTCTCCCAAACTCTGAAAAATATCTATAAAATAAAAATTCATTATTTTGTGATTTGCTTCTGCGTAAGAAACACAAGATATTTTTCAGAAGCAATCAATTGAACAATGTTGCCTAACGAACAAAAAAAACTGTGTATATAATATTCCTTGTATTTGGGGTAAATCATACACAGGAGAAACATCAAGACCACTAGAAGTAAGAAAGTCAGAGCATAAGAATAACTTGAGAAATAGAGACATACAGAAATCAAAAATAGCGGAACAATATGTACAATCCAAGGAGATCACATCATGGATTGGAGAAATACAAAGATTCTAATGACAGAACCTGATTAAATTAAAAGGAACCTTGAGGATTAAGGAGTCAACTTGTATTATATTGAACAGAGAATGCAATTTTGCAAATTGCTCAATTGGTATTGACCATATTTGGCTAAATTCATTGAAAAAGGAGTTGGAACTTGGAGATTTCTATGCAAAGTAAAACTATGTTAGCTATGATTTTCAAATACTGTCAATGTGACAATTCATGAATTTCACAATAACTATCAACAAAATAATTCTAAAGATTTTCATTGAGCGTCTGACGAAGGAGTCTGATATAGACTCCGAAACGTTACGATATAGTTGTTTCTTCGTTGATGTTGTTTCGTTGTTGTTTGTTAGGCAACATTGTTCAATTGATTGCTTCTGACAAATATCTTGTGTTTCTTACGGAGAAGCAAATCCTAAAATAATTAATTTTCATTTTATAGATAACCCAGAAAAAAACCTTTCAATAATGAGTATACCTCCCACAGTATCCTTTAATGATTATTTTTAAATATTGTTTAGTCCCGCGAAGAAAAACTATTGTAAATAAAAATATTATTATTCTTTCTCAATATATTTACCTGCAAAGTTAATACGCTTCTCAAATCTATCAATAAATTTGTTTGCACCTTCATAAAAAAATGTTGGCTCCTGCTGTGAAAACTACTCTGAAATTGCTTATTTAACTTCTTCATCGCTTGTAAATTTCTTTCCACGGTATTGTTTTTTCTTTTTTGGGACATGTTATCATCGCTTGGGGCCAGGCCTGGACTATAGGGTAGGTGATTTATCATAACAAGTCCCACTTTGTGCAGGGCAGCCAACGCTGTACGATTGTTGTGAACTGGATCATTGTCATGCAGGAGCAAGACACCTTTCGTCAAGTTTTTAATTGATCTAGTAATGAAGATTAATATTCTCCGGCCACAGAGACACCTTCATATTTATAATCGATCAATAAATTTCCTTCTTAATACCAAAAGATCGTCGCCATGAGTTTTCCAGCTGATTGTGTCACCTTAAACATCTAGGGCGGTGGTGTGCCTTTTCATACCCCCACATAGAGCCTTGTTTAGATAAGGATTCATACTGATGGAATCTAGTTTCATCTCCAAGAACAATTTGGGCCAAAAAACCATCCTTGTTTATTCTTCAGCCGAGCACCTTTCAGCATAACATTTTCTACTTTTTCAATAGGCCAATCCTGTCGTGGGTCGCATTCAAGAGGCTCTCTGCCTTTCTTAAAAAGTAGGGCTTCACAAGAGACGAGAGTAGGCGAGAATATAAAAAATCTTGTCTCGCTCTCTCCAATTCCCAAAGAATAGGTCTCGTTTAAGTCTCGTTCTCGTCTCGTTATCAGTTGTCTCGTATCGTCTCGCTTAATTCTGAATAACGATAATAAATATTATAATATATAAACGGAATAGTATTCAATAATGAATAATTTTGTTAAGCTATATTATTACACTCTTATAGAACAATATTTGTACATGTACATATTATTTTTAATCTTAAACACTGATAATTTCAACTTTCAAATTACTCGATGACCAAGAATTCAAACATAATCACGCTTGCATCACATCAATTTTCAATGATGTACGTGTTTTTGCCAAGATCATACCTGCTGTGGAAAATAATCTTTCAACAGGTACGGCTGTAGCCATTAATAAATCATCGGCCATCTTGGAAAGTGTAGGAAGAACTTTTTCATCAGTCTCCACCACAGTAGAATATTTTGATTCCTATTTGCTCTTACTAACAGCAAATATTCTTCCAACTCAGCTTTCCAATATTGCGAAAGTTTTGTTGATGTTTTAAATAGGCTTTCGATATCGATACATTTTTTAATAGAATTGAACAATTTGGTATAGTTTTCAAAGAATACCTTCCCAGTGGGTAGATCATTGAGGGTGTTCTCGGCGTATTCCTCATAACACTTTTCGAAACATTGAATAGCTTCATTTCTTTACCAGTTTTATGAAACGTAGCTCCACAGATGATCACATCTCCACTACAAGGAGCACAAGAGAATACATTTCTCGAGATGTTCAGATAGAGATGAAATTTCCAAAGCATTGGGATTTAGGGACAATAAAAGTTGCCCGTTGAGTATTGAATTCATCATGGCATCCGTTTTTATGGTTGTCAATTCTATTTCTTCTTGAAAAATAATCTCAATTATCGCAAGGTCATAGCGAATTAATAATCTTCTAAAATATCATGTATTTCTAGAACTAGCGATGCATAATATAGACAAAATTAATTGGCAATTATAGTGGAAACTCTTCATATTCAATTGTTTTCTGTGGGTGTTGAAAAAAGTCGAGTCATATATAAAACTTCATTTAAAAAATTTAACGAGACCAAAAACGAGACTTTCGTGTTGCGTTGTATGTGGTCTCGTTATCGCCTATAATATTTCTGAAAACGTCTCATCTCGTCTCGTCTCGCTTTTACGAGACGAGAACGAGAAGAGACGAGAAAAATCTCGCTCTCGCGTGAAGCCCTATTAAAAAGCCCATGCCACTTGTAAATAATTGATTTTCCAGGGCAAGATTCCTCTGAACCAATGACATCTCTTCCATAATATTTTGAACAGACTTTCTTCTTTTAATCATGCACTTGACAACGGCGTGGTGTTCGAATTTTCTCCATGTTTCCATTTTGCTTTCCGATGCTTGATTTTCGATAGTTCAAAGAATGATGATTAATTAAAATAAAACTTGGTGTTTGTACTAATAATGAGTTATAGAACATGTCAGGACTAAAAATACTCCCACTGCTGACTTCCATACCCTCCATTCGGAGGATTTAAAAACGCACCATATAGTATTGAATTCGGACGAAATTGATTTCGAATCTTGGACATGACTTGACCACGGAAATCTATTCGATCACACAGAAAAAAGTACACTGCGAGCAAAACTAGTAGTCTTGATTGGAAGCTATGGTAGACTCATATATCCGCAATGATAACTCGACTCAATGCAATATGCACATTATTCTTATACCTATCAGTTCAGCTTACTTCCGATAAAGAATAACAAACTTGAAAATAGTATAGTAACACTAATTTTAACGTATAGCATAACTTCAACTAAGAATATGCCTACTTGAAATGAATATAGAACTGTCTTTTAGCAAAACTTTCTCAGTTTCCGAATAAGTATAGTTATTTTCTGAGCAACTATTTCCTTTATGCAGAGTAACAAGTAATAAACTTGAAATGAAAATATTTCTAATCATATCAATATTATTCTTAAAATTGTTTGAAAATCATCTATACTATCCCTCCGAGTATAGTGAAACTCGTATCAATTTTGAAGTATTCTTAATTTAATTCCCTTTGAAATGAGAGACAGTCGAATAATATTTAGTGTCAAGTGGTACATCATAGAAAATAATTCTTTTTGTTGTCCTTCCAACTATCTGAATTTTTTGACGACGTGATGCTTGACCTCCCATATTTGAAAATTTGAAGTTAATTTTCTCTCCAGCGTCATCTACTTAGTATCAAAATGTTATTTATTTCAAAAAATAGCATTGGGTATTTATTCAAACTAGTCCCATATCTAAGCGTCGCAGTAAATTGAATCAATGATAGCTTAGTATTTAAAGCTATCATTGTTGGAACCTTTGGCTAAGTTTGCGACGCACATATATGGGACTAGTTTGAATAAATACCCACTACTAATGTTTGAAAAAAATATCATTATGATACTAAGTTGATGACGCTGGAGTGAAAATTAACTTCAAATTTTCAAATATAGGAGATCAAATATCACGTTATCAAAAAAAATTCAGACAGTTGGAAGGACATTAACAAAAAGAATTATAATCAATGATGTACCTACCACTTGACAATCCTACCATTTGAATGTCATTCATTCCGAAAAATAGAATCGGTACAAAAGTAAGTAAGGAATGCACAAAATAACTATTTTTCACTTTGCAGAATTTGTAAGGGGATATGTCATTTATTCATGTGCACAATATTTTGCTCAGCATTTTGGTGAAACGGATTGTTATTTTTCTTGCTGCGATGTGCCAAGTTCCAAGTAAAAAGTTGCATAACAGTTTGGTGCAATCAGGTTCCTGAAAATGAAATTATGGGTTTCAATGAAATTATATAAAGTATATTATAAGTACTCACTGTTAAATACTTAAATTAACTCGGCCAATTCTCATTCGTTTAAAATGTTCTTCATATTCATTACTACATATAAACTTATAAAATCACTAGTTGTTGCCGATCGTGATCATGCTCTCTTTGGATCCGCGTCCAAAATGTCCGCCGCCAACCTTTCCACCCGGTGCAGATATGTGGATTTGCTCAATCGATACTCGATAGTTGAGTGTATTGAGACTTGACTGCGCATATAATATTATTTCGAATAAGAATAGCCTGTTCTTGGGTGAAGTTGTACCTGAATTCATATGAGATCTCTTAGATTTCAACCATGAGAGCTATTCTCAATATAATTATTGAAACACTTCCATCAGTAGAATATTTCCTACAATTAAGAATTAATATTCTAGCTATAAAATAGTGTTGCTTTTTATTCAATGTCAAAATTAGGCTACGATCAACTTTAAATAATTTTGGCTCAAGTCTTGCATTTTCTTTAGAGAATACTAAATGATTTTCAATAGAACTCAATAGCGGTTCTTGCTTTCATTGTAGTGATCTTGTTGCATTAAGAATATAACATGTTCAATAAAATGTATCGTAATCTTGGTGAATAAGTATATGTGTCTTCTCAGAACAAAAACAGTATTTTCTACTTTCAAGATAAATAGTTTCAACTCAGGTATGAAAAAACTTGCTTTTAGGATATTTCATCAAGACTATGTGTATACTTGAATGTAAATTATGATTTTTTTCCGTGCATGAAGATCGATAATATCTGATTATTTTCACGACTGATTCACGGGATCCGCGGTGAATGTGCGTGAATCGATATACATATATAATACATGTATAATAAGTTGAAAGAATTGGATTACCATGAGTCAGAGACGGTCAGGAGCTTTTGCGCGTATTCTATTGTCCATTATTCTGTATTGGGCACCCTTACTCGAATTCACCATGGTAAATTCGATTGAGGATCGTCTAAATATCGATATTCTACAACAAGTTACCAAGCTTTAATTTGATCGAGTCTATATTTTTTGAGTTATCGAGGTTATAATATTCCAGGTGGGTATAACTCTGGAACCGTTGGACCGATTATACCCGTAAACGATCTTAACTCTCCCATTTGATTCGCAACATATGAAAATTGCAAGTCCCTATCTCTGTCTGTTCGAAAGTTATCGAGGCAACGGTCACCCATTCATCTACTGAACTCATACAAGGCTGCTCGATTCTCCAACAATAATTATCCGATTGTGTTCATATTGGAACTTTGCAGTAGAGTGAGGTGAAGGCTCTCGCAAAATTTCAGCGATGTCGGACGAATAGTTACTGATATATAGAATTTTTTTAAATAATAATCAATGATTTTTCAAGAATCTTCTAGTGATACGATCCTCACGAAGTTTTGCGAGAATTTTCACGTTGGCATTCTACAACTAATAACCTTGCTTGAAATCAATCAGTTCTTTATTTTTCGAGTTATTGAGGAAATAACAACCAAATTTCAGATGGGCATAACTATAACATTTGGCCGATTTTGCCTATAAACGAACTCAATTCTCGCTCTGAGATCTTCAAGATTTCAAGTCGCTGTCTCTTTCCGTTATCAGGTTATCGTGACATAAAAAATATATTTTAATAATTTTTTTTCAATTTTCTAGCGATACGATTCTCACAAAATTTCACAAAAGTGCTTAGGTTTATATTCTACAACTATTCACCAAGTTTCAATTCGATTGGATTTGTATTGGTTGAAAACAGAATGTTCACTCGGAAACCGTTTGGCCGATTATGCCCATTAACAAACATGTCCTTCATATTGAGATGCGCCCTAGTATGCGCAACTTAACCTGAAAATTTCAAGTCGCTAGCTCTTTCCGTTCTCAAGTTATCGTGGCAATGGTGGGACGGCCGGACAGCCGGCCGGACAGAATCAAATTTGACTTCGAATTTTTCATCGGGGAGTAAAACCCAATCTTTTGAGACCATTTTCGGCAAAACATTCGAAAATTGCAGACATTTGGGCAAAATGATAACGCGATGTTCCCCAGAACATACGCGCAAAAATATCCTTCAGAACTTATGTTCGTAATATTAATATAAGGCACAAAAACACAATCACTGTACCACGCCATAAATGATTTCAAAGATTGTTTTCCGACAATGTTCTGAAGATATCACCTTAGTGATGCAGCAAATTTGATTTTCCAGTATTTAATATCTAGAGTTGAATGGAAACTGTGTTTATGGTGGAAGATTTAACAATTTTTATAATTTTTCCTCTATATTTTCTCTTGTTTTTCATGTTGAGTGTTTATTCGAATATCATATATATTAGTGATTTTTTTATGAAAGTTCTTTCCGGACACCTGGGGTGTTGTTGGTGAGCAGTCTGCAAACCGGCTGTAATTAAACTCGCCTAGATGATCAAGAAACACGCACTGGGAGTAATGGTTCCCTTGCTGACGTTTTCCCCTAAGTTGTGGTATCATACGTTGAATTGTATAGTACCCCGTTATACTAACCTCTGCTTATACTCATAAAGCTCTCAATGGAAAGAATATATATATATATAAATATTATTATATAATGATTAATGTATAGTGATACCTATATTTTTCTCTGAAAATTTCCTGAAAAATATTGAACATCTGTCCAAAATAGTCCGATTGTTATATAATGAGTTACAAATATTAAAAAATACCCAACCAGGTAGGTAATGAACTTGCCCAAACCAGCTTGGCATCCAGGAAAAAATAAATATTTTCACAACACTTCCAACAATATGAATATAATCGAGTTCACATCTAGAACATGGATTCAAAATATGGTTCAAAAGGCAAAATTTCAGCGATATCTGAACTGCGATATAAGTAAAAAATATTAGGACATTCTACATTAAATAATTGTAACCTTTTATGAATAGTACGGGTTTTTATTCAAATCAATATACCGAATTTCGAAAATAATATTTCCAATTCATTATAGAATACGTCCAATACACCCAATTTTATGAATTTCTAGCACTATTGCATCTAGATAAAACCTTCAATCAGTAGAAACCAACAAAATCTACTTCGGAATCGCTGATCTGATTCTTTTTCAACACCGAATGTTTTCAAATATCTATGTAAGTGTATCTACATAACGTAATAATTATGTTTCCCAACCTCCTCGTAAATTGATATTTGAGAATTTAACAGTTCGTTTTTGGGTTTTTGTCTCCCAACCTCTGAAAAATATTTATTTAGTTCCGTTATTCTAAGACTATTTTCGAATTAGGGAATAGCTGTCAACAAAAAATAATTCTCAAGATTTTCGCTTGGTGAGTCTGGTCTAGTCTAGTCGAAACGTTACGAACTAGTTGTTTTATCGATGTTGTTTCATTATTGTTTGTTAAGCAACATTGTTTTAAACATTGCTTCTGACAAATCTTGTGTTTCTAACGCAGAAGCAATCTACAAAATAATACATATTTTATTTTATAGATAATTTTAAGAGATTGTCAGAGAAAACCCAGAAAGGAACCATTTATACCTCCCAAAGTCCCCTCAATGATTTGATTATATTTGAAAATTTTCAGAATGAAGCTTTTCGTAAAAAATTACAATAATCTGGGAACATAATAACATATTATGTTACTTACTTGTTTTCATCGTTTCTTCTTATATATTATATAGAAGATTTCCGATTCCGACTAATATACAGTGCATCCCAGCAATTTTGCACCATAATGAAACGGCCTTTGAGCGAAAATTAGAACAATTATCGAAAAAAATAAGTTCCAACGAAATTTTCTAGTTACAATTATATGCATCCTGATACTAAAGCGGCCCATACCTACACGCTCAATATTATTATGCGATGTGGGTTGCACATCATATTGAAGGTGGCTGCTAGACGGTCAATATTATTGTACAATATGTTGGTTAGTGCAAATGATTGTATCGTATGGAGGCGATTTTGATGGTTATGCAATATATTGCGCAACCTTTCAATATCACCCACACAAGATCAGTTGCACAAAGAACATTATTTCATTGATTTCCGATCTCAATTTTTGTACATTGATCTTAAATATATAATTTCAAACGAGTGTACTTACATCATTACACACAAAAAGTTCGAATTTTTCGAGATAATAGACATATATGCTCGAAAATGGTTGCTGCAGTTGGCTGAGGTTTATATCATTATTTACAATTTTTGATACACCAACTTTTTGTAAAAAACCAAATTCAGAAATATTAATAGAAAAGAAAAGTCCCTCTTGGTGCAGAGCTGCTAGGACGCACTGTATATGGACAAAAATATCGTTTCACTTTGAATCATACCTAAATATGAAAAAATTTATTATTATTCTTCAAAATAAGTTCATAAGTACCATGTTTAACCTGTCTCAACCCGCGATAGGTATCAAATATCGATTTAAAATCATTTTTTAAACAAATTGCTCTTCCATTATAAAAACCAAAACCAAAAACCGTTAACAGGTTTGTTGTTCCAGTGTAATACAGTGGACCAGACCACTATGATCATTGTAAGTTTCTGATATTTTGCCAATATCTCCAGCAATATTAGGTTTTGAAGGCTCTAGCAAAATTTCAACGATATCCGACGGATAGTTTCTGGGATTCAGAATTTTTTATACATTTTTTTTTAAATTTTCTAGGCATGGGATCCTCACGAAGACACCAGGCGGGTTTTGCCCATTAACGAACCCAATGGCACATTTGGACTCCTAAAATACCCTGAAAATTTCAACTCTCTACGCATTGCGTTTGAAAGTAATCGAACTGAAGGACAAACGCACCGAATTAAGTTAGACCTCGGATTCTACATCTTGGCCAAAAATTCGAAAATTACGGACAATCGGGTAAATGGATAGGCACTCTGTTCCTTCGAACAAACGCGCCAATAATCTCTCAAATAAACAAATCATACAAAATGAGTCAGAATATCAAATTGCAGTTGAATTATAGTCAATCCACCGAAAACAATCAGAATGTTAGCAGCGGATAAAGGTATATTTCTCAATCGATGTTCCATAACGATAGCATTTATTTGCTCCTAATATTTATGGATTCACGGAATGAATAGTGTGAACAAGCACAATTATTGCGGCTAAATTTTTTTTTTTACTGGAGTCGGTATGGAACGCAGATGAGAAGTAGAGTGAGAATCAATCTCAAATCGGCGTTGAAATACCTGCAGTGCAACGAATCTTAGGAGTGAACATATCTTGTAATGATCCAATTCGTACATGATTACCTTTATAACTTGTTTTATACCAACGCAGTGTAACCGGCAGCGGCGCTGGACCAGCAGGAGGTTGACAGGCCATCGGACGAAGTGGCTTCGGCAAAAACATGTGCCGGATGCGGTTAAGCCGCAGGCTCCTTGCGCCGAGCTCCTGAAGACCGTTCTTCGGACTCGGAATAAACTTGGACTCGTTGAAGATCACGCAACGCACAGTTGAACCCATTCCGAAGAACCATGACAAATGACTGTAATAGTGCGGCCAATTGCTGTGATTTCTCGAATATCTCAAATTTGCGGTTGATTGTCCAGAATTCGATGCATCACTCCCCTTGGAATTCATCTGAAGAACACTTCTAATCGTCTGGGGGTTATTTGAATCTATAATTGAACCAATTCATTTCTTCAATTGAGATGTATCACGATTTCATTGCATAATGATACGTGTTCTTCTTGAATTACCCTCAAGTGAAGTGTTAGTTACAGTGCACTAAGTCGTGATAATTGTAAGGGAAAAATAACTGCACGTAATGAATACTCCATCCTAATCTGTTATTGAGATGTCAATATTTTTCTACGCGCTCTTTGCGCGTATGTTCTGGGGAACATCGCGTCATTTTGTCCAAATGTCTGTAATTTTCGAATTTTTCGCCGAAAATGGTCTCAAACGATTGGGTTCGACTTCCTGATCAAGAATTCGAGGTCAAATTTGATTCTGTCCGGCCGGCCGTCCGTTACCACGATAACTTGGAAAGAGATAGCGACTTGAAATTTTCAGGGTAGGTGGCGCATACCCATACGTCAGACAAGTTCGTTAATGGGCATAATGGGCCTAATAGTGTCTGAGTGATCATTTTGTTTACAACCAATACTAATCCGATCGAATTGAAATTTAGTGAGTAATTGTAGAATATAAACTCAGGGACGTTTTTAAAATTTTGTGAGAATCGTATCGCTTAAAAATTTTTAAAAAATTATCAGAAAATATTATTTACGTCACGGTTACCTAAGAACAGAAGAAGATAGCAACTTGAAATTTTCAGGTTAGGTTGAAAATCTGAATGCGCCATTTCAGTTAGTTTATAGGCATAATCGGCGAAACGGTGTTGGAGTTATACACATCTGAAATTTGGTTGTTATTTCCTCAGTAACTCGAAGAATACAGAAGCGATCCAATTCAAACATGGTTATTAGTTGTAGAATGGCAACGCAAAGATTCTTGCAAAATTTCATGAGGATCGTATATCTAATAAATTTTTAAAAAATCTATATTCTATTCTATATATCAGAAACTATTCGTCCGATATCGCCGAAATTTTGCGAGAATCTTCAGAACCTAGCTCTACTGCCAAGTTCTGAGTTTGAACACGACCGGATCTATATTGTTGGAGATCCAAGCAGCCTTGTGTGAATTCAGTAACTGGATGAGTGACCGTTGCCGCGATAACTCTTTAACGAAAAGAGATTGGGACTTTTCAGTGTAGGTTGCGCATCTGAGTGGGAGATTTAAGTTCACTGTTGGCTATAATCGGCCCAACGGTTTCGGAGTTATACCCATCTAGAATACTATTTCCTCGATAACGATAAATATAGACTCGATCGAATGGAAGCTTGCTAACTACTTGTAGAATATGGACATGAGGACGTGTGTAAAATGTTATGAGGACCGCACCCCTAGCAAATTTTAAAAAAATCACGAAAAAATTGGACACTTAAGAGTGTCCAATACAGGAGGATGGACAATAGAATTCACCATGTTAAATTCGATTAAGAGTGTCCAATACAGGAGAATGGAAAATAGAACATACGCGCAAAAGCTCCTGACTTCACGTCAGTGCTTGAACCAATTTTTTTCCATATAAGTCTTCTTATAACTGAATAAATACATAAACGAATTTTTTTGATGCCTTGACAATATTAGTGAATATGCTTGCAACTGGAAACTTTCGTTTGAACTTGGTTTTTCGACATTTGTTAGAATTTTCACAAATCTGTGATCATAGAAAATGCTTAACTGGTGTTCCCTGAAACATGCGCGCAAAAATTGGGTGTATTTCAGGATAATCTGAAAAAACTATTAATCACTAGGGAAGTAGAGCTTCATTCTATTTGAATTCTATATAAGTAATATTTTTTCAAGTTTCGGTTGTTATCGATCGACCTGAAATTAATTGAATCATGCCCATCAACAGAACGGCTCATTGTAAGGCACCGTTCAAGAAGAACAATCAGTCATCCATTAAATCCTCGATAATAGATAATGAATGTCCATGTTAACCTGCCCTGCTTGTGTTCCTCGAGGTGAGCAGGTTGAATTAATTTCATTTCTTGCAGTTATTGTGCGATTAGAGTGATGCTGAAGCTATACCGTGTCGAATGAGAATGACCAGAACTGATTAAGCTCGGCAGATTTCCGGTCGCTGAATAAGGAATTTTCATTGGTTGTGATGTTTGACAATGTTTACCCGTTGTAACAGTCCCATGATATGAGAGTTTCACAGAACTTATCGAATTCGTAGTATCAATTTCTAATATTTAATTTTACAGAAAATGATAATCAGAATGGTTATTTTCCTAACAAGTGCACGAAACTACCGTTCGAGAGTTATCGTGTTAACAGAGGGCCGGCAGGACAGAACTGATTTTGACCACAGATTCTTGATCAGTCAGTTAAACCAAATAGTTCAAGACTATTTTCATTAAAAAAAATTTCAAAATTACAGACATTTGGGCAAATTGGTGAGCGCTCTGTTTCGAGGAACAAGAGCGCCAAACATGGCCTTGAACGATTTGGTTCTACTCACTGATCAAGAATTCGTGGTCAAAATCGATTCTGTCCGTCCGGCCCTCCGTTTACACGATAACTCTCGAACGGAATGAGCTAGGCAGTTGAAATTTTCTGAGTAGGTTAAGGAGATGAATATCTCGGCTAAGTTCGTTATTGGGCAGAATCGGTCTGATAGTTTTGGAGTAACGAAGAAAAAATTTTATTTTTACCTTATATATTCCAAACTAATTTTTTTACAAGATGCAGTTCTATCTTAAGAATCTATCGATATCATTTTCAACTCTAACAAGCTTATGCTTTCGGAGATATGATTTCTCAAAATTTCAATAATAAATCGTACTTCTATATGTTTTCACAGAATGCTCTAATTATTTTATCTATGAATCATCGTATGATTGATTTCTGTTCGGACATGTCATCTTGTACTTGCGTCCAACTTTTACGTATTAGTTGTGTTGGAATATTAACTCCACGGAGTAGAGTTTTTGAAGGTTTGACAGATTTACTCTGGAGTTTACTGTGACAGTGACAGAAGGTGCCAATATTGGGATATAGGTTATTTTCGTTTAAGAAAGGACCTATTATTATTGTTTTCGTCACATATATTTAGCTCTAATCATGAATACATATTGGGAGCAGTATTAAAAGTATTAAATTACCTCACAGAATATTCATAAAACAGTGAGACAAAGATACGAGATTTTCCGTCCCTCTAGTTATGTCAATTTTGACTGGAGTAAATATATATTGTCAGCAGTATCAAAACTATTAAATTACCTCACAGAATATTCATAAAACAGTGAGACAAAAGTCGAATTTAAGCGATGGACCGAACGGTTTTGGTCCAACCTGCGGTTATCGTACTGGTTATAAGACAAATGACAATCTGAAGTCACATTTTATAACCGACATCTCTGTCGCTTGAATGCATTGGTTTTAACCGCAATCTTTCAGTGCGAAAACTAACCTATTTTATTTTCTTTCCTCCAGAGACAGGTTTACTCCTTCTATAAATATATCTTTTCAAGTTCAATTTTGGGAAAAGTAAAACCAATTTCAGAAAAAGTAAAAGTAATTTCGGAAGAAGTAAATTCCGAGGAAAGCACTCTTGCATATTATTGTATCAGTAGTAGATATGCTTGTATATATTTGGACATATTTGAATATATTCGGATATATATTTTCTGTTGTTTCTTCATACGTACATGCTTCATCACTTTTTGAGTTTATTCAAAATAATATATATCACACAATTGGTCTAATACTGGTGAAATACGCGTTTATATTAATGAGGAAGTACCTGAAGAAGGGGAGCTAGCTGATCGGGAACTGTTGTCTAAGGAATTAAATTTGAGTAACAGTTCACATTTAAAAGATGATGCCAATAAAAATCTGAACCAAAATAATTCCGAAAGAAACAAGAATCGGCATAAGTCTAGATCTGTATGCATGTTTTTCAATGCCAATTATGAATTAATTATATAGGAGTTGTCTTCCATTCCTTGGAAAAACATTTTGAATGATAATGATGTAAACAAATGTGTAAATGCCTTTCATGTAGTTTTGAATAAAAAAAGCAAATTGGCTGTCTCAATATTCTCCACTTGCACATTATAATCGGTGCCCTCATAATTGATAGAAATACAATAAATTTTATCGTTTTCCGCCATTTTATATTTCCCGCTCATTCGATGGACCGTTCGTAAAACTACTCCAGAGCTGGGTTAAAACCGCAAAATTTTTGTTATTCTCGTGATCTGTTCACAACTGATTCATGACGTCTGCGGACCTAAACCCATCGAATAACCGTTTTCGCTTAAATGAATTGGTTAAGACCGGAAGGGATTGGTTTTAACCGCTCTGCTTTGGTTATTCGCTTAAATTCGACTAAAGATACGAGATTTTACGTCCCATGAGTTATGTCAATTTTGATAGGAGTAAATGAACTCGGAGTCGAATACTCTGACATTTCGAACGACCGTCATGGAGTAAATTTTACCCAACCTTTCTGTTTTCGAACGCAATTTAGTAAATATTGCTCTACGGAGTTAATGTTCGAACACAACCCAGCATACTGTTTAAAACGTAACATACCAATATGAACTTTGTCACATTAAAGAGAACTACATACATTCTGAAAAAATATTTTCTAGGTATTCAGGAAGACATATTCGAAAAATCGGTAAAGAAAATATTTCAAGAAAATGATACATGACTTGTGCAAATATTGATGGCAGCGTATGCCTATGAGTAAGATATTATTTGAATTTTTCTGCAAAAAGCTGTTCCCTTATTTTTGAACTCTGTAAAATAAGTCCATTTTTTCAATTAGAAAATAACTTAAGGTTCAAAAAGGATTTCTCTATTTCATTTAACATTGTAATAGTTAACTACAAGAATCAAAGACGTGTTTTGAGAGTGATATTTGGAATATACAATATGACTTAATAGTGTTGATTTTGAGAAAAATGTATTCTTCATATTACGAAATAATATATTCTAATGAACTATCTTGAAAAGCCTTTCTTTATTAGCAATTATAAAATATACATGTCCAAAGGACCAACTATAAAAGGGTGAATATTTTTGACCTCCGCAGTGATTCAAGCACTGACGTGAAATCAGGAGCTTTTGCAGGCACGTTCTATTGTCTGTACACCTCTATTAGATACCCTTAGTCGGATTTTCTATCGATATAGACCGTTTTCTCAGCTTCTATAAGATATGAATACACACGAAACTGTTTGGCCAATTATGCAAACTCAAATGTCGCATTCGGATGCGCAACCTACTCTAAACATTGCGAGTCGTTGTCTTCTCCCATTCTCATGTTATCGTGCGATAAATAAAATGTAATGTATTCTTTATAGTTTCTAGTGATATGATTCTCACAAAATTTCACGAACGCTTTTGTGTTAGTATTCTACAACTAACTAACAATCTCCAATTTGATCGGATATGTATTGGTTGGAGACAAAATAAGTACTCGGACACCATGGGGCCGATTATGCCCATTAATGAACTTGTCTATCGTATTTGATCCCTGACAGTTTCAAGTCGTTTTGTTTTCCCTTTCAAAAGTTATCGTGGCAACGGCCGGCCGAAGAGAATCAAATTTGACCCCCACTTCTTCTTCAGTGAGTCGAACCTAATCATTTGAGGCAAAAATTCGAAAGTTATAGACATTTGGGCAAAATGATAGCACACTATTCCCCAGAACATACGCGTAAAAATCTACAAGATTTTTCGAGAACTTATGTCTAATCAATCCTCAAGGTTGGCCTCTTCCAACAAATATTGAGCTAATTTTCAACATTGTTAACACTATTAGGGATAGGGAAACCAAGTCAAAGGCATTTGCTACTGTACAAACATGTAAAAATGTTAAAGGGAGCATATAAATCGAGGGAGAACTCCACAAAAGTCTTGCAGGCACATCCATCTTCCTAAATACAATCACGGTCATTCAGACACATCCACTCGCATCCACGCATATCCGTATACATTCACGCATATCCGGACACCACCGCGCACATCCATCTACATTCGATATTATTTTTTTCTAGAGATCGACGTTAGTTTTGTCGACAGGACTGTCGTATTACCTATCAGGAAAAACTTCGAAACATTAATAATTATTTTAAATATTATATTAAAAATCCATTTGTTATTATAATTGAATGGATACGTCAAGTATTTCGAATTCTATGAACATAGAAAATATCGTAAGTCAATAATTTTTATTCCGTCATTTGAATTATAGTTATTGAATTCTTACGATTTCACAAATATATTCAATTTGCAAATATGTAATCGAAGGAAAACAGATTCTTGTAAAAGTGCAGTCTTCTTCTTTCAATATTTGGCATTAAATGATTAACTGAGTCGAAATATAAACAATAACTGTAGGTATTATAAATAATAAATTATTACACATTACTCTAATTGCAGATATCATTCATATTTTTTCTAAAATGTTTACAATGAAACCTAATATTCTATGGATAGGTGACCATAATACGTTTGAAAAAAGTATACATATTTCACAGAGAATTTACCTACTGCCCATCAATAAAAACCTTTCAAAATTACACATATATCATAAGTTCTCGCAATCATAGGACCAAAATCGTTAAATTACTTCAATATATTGAAGAATGTTGAACAATAGAATCGAATAGAATACGGTTAATTCTGCAATTCATATTCTGTAACCTGGAAGTTAGCTAAACTTCGCCTCACCCCTTTTTTCTTGTACTGTATTATAAGTACAAAATAAAGGCAATTTATTATTATTATTATTATTATATTTATAAAAGAAAGTCGTGTTAGTTACTTCACTTATAACTCAAGAACGGCTATTCCGATTTGGCTCAAAATTGGTGGGGAGGTAGCTTAGAACCAGGAGACGGACATAGGATACTTTTTTGTGTTATACAGGGTGTTTTTCTTTTAAAGTCAATTAAAACTTGCTGTTTTTCCTGCCATAATCGTACAATTTTAGTCATGTGTGTTTAAAAATGAACTTTCGAGGCATACACCATTGAAAATAAAGCATTACTATACAGGGTGTCCTTTTTCTCATGGCACAATTGTCCGTGATTGAAGTGATTTGTGTCACAAACAAAGCATTAACTAAATAGGTACCTTGGATGGATTCTCATAATGTATTCGTCCGAAATCTCCATACAGGGTGTTCTTCTTTTAACGTCAATTGCAACTTGCTGTTTTCCATGCCACAATCGTACAATTTCATTCATTTGTGTTAAAAAATGAACTTTAGAGGGATACATCATTTAAAATAAATCATTACTGTACAGGGTGTTTTTTTTTCTAATTGCACAATTGTACGCGATTGAAGTGATTTGTACCACAAACAAAACATTAACTTAATAGGTACCTCAGATAGATTCACATAATGTATTTGAATACATATTCCGCCTCTAAGGCGGAACAGAGTTCGCTGGGTCAGCTAGTAATATAATATAATAATAAGGTTTTTAAGCTGCATGAAGCGTTTCAATGGTTGTTGTCTATAGTTTGACAGTTGAGAATGTCAAACTGTGTTGACATTTCTGTTCAGTAAAGTTTGTCAACTCATCATGAATCATTTAACGCCAGAACAATGCTTACAAAAAGTGGAAATTTAGTTTGAAAAAAATAAATCTGTTCGGGAAATTCATATGGCACTTTACGGTCCATTTTACGGTCTACGGACATAATTAGCCTAGATAGCAAGCAATTCGTTAAGTTAAGTTATTGATTGTTTTTTCATTAATTTTACTTCTCTCGACTCAAAACCATCAACAAGATAAAGAAATGTGCGTACCGAAGATAATATTGCTGCTGTAGTGTTTTAGAAGACGCCGTAATGTCGATATTTCGCCTTTCTCAACTTGTTGGCCTTGTACAGCAAGAATTAAAGCCAAATGACCATCGTTTACCTCGCATTTTTGCTGATTGGACTAATTTTAAACTGGCCGAGGATGAGAATTTTACCGAAGAATTGTGTTTAGTGATGAAGTTTCTGGTTAAATGGCTTCGTCAATAAGCAAAATTGCCGTATATGGAGGAAAGAAAATCCTCAGGCCATTAACGAATCACCATTACATCCATTGAAAATGATAGTTTGGAGCGATTTACACGCTGGAGGCATCATCCGCCCTTATTCATTTCGAAATGAGGTAGGAACTTCGGTTACGGTGAATGGCCAGCGCTGCCGAACCATACTGATCAATTTTTTGTTCCCAATTAATCACCTAAACATCGGCGACATGTCATTTTAACTTGCCATATAGCGCGCTTATCCATCAATTTATTGCAAGATCAATTTCTTGTTATGGGGCTATGTTTAATCATTGGTTTATGCCGACAAACCAGCAACTCTTGAAGCGTTGTGTGCCAATATTTAATCCACCATTAATGCCATATATTATCACCCAAAAATTATAATATCCTATAATCCTCATAATTATACGATAGCTGAGCTTATTTGATTAGTCACTTTGCATTCAATCGTAGTTTGTTTTCTAGAACAGGAGGTATTTTATATCATGAGTAGGTACCGAATTTTGAATAGAACTAGTAATAAATATGACATGTCTCTTATCGATAGATTAGATCACATCTAGAGCACATATCATGAAATTCATAGATACAAATACGGACGTTAATTTTATAGATTGCAGCATTCTGTAAAATCATAGAATTACGCAAGTATTAGTTTGTTTGAAATGAAAATGACATAAATGGATTCTTATAATGAAATTGCATCCCAAAAAATTTAATTTTAAATTTGTAATGTAAAGAAACACTTTTTTTCGTTAATCTAAAAATTTCAACTCGCTAGCTCATTACGATCGAGAGTTATCGTGTTATCGACCGGACAGTATAGAATTTCACCACGGACTCTTGATTAGTGAGTCGAATCGAATCGTTTAAGATCATTTTCATCTGAAATTTAAAAATTTCAGACATTTGAGAAAATTGTAAGCACTCGGTTCCATGGAACAAGAGCGCCAAAAATAAATGGCATGAAATTATCTACCAGATTAAAACAATAAAAAATTTATTCCAACAATATTTCTGTCTAATTTTATTATGAGTTCCCAAGCTCTTAAAAAGACAACCTATACAAGGATATCCAGAACAGTGAGTAGTTACACTGAGAGAACAGTTTATGTATAAATAATAAAGTTTATTCATATTAAATGAACCCCTTATGGCGTAATAAATATTTATTTGTTCTAAATAATGGATTTGTTTGAGTTTTAAAAATAAATATATATTGGTGAAAAATTAATACAGGGTGGTCCAGATCTTAACCAAGAAATTTTAACCACGTATTCTACATCAAAAATAAGCCATAGTTTGTCATATAAACATATGTCGAGAAATGTTTCCTCTCTGAGATACAGGGTGTTAAAATTGTTAGAAAAAAAAACGTCTTTTTTTCCTTTACTTCGAACATCTTCTTTAAATTCGTACTAGAGTGTGGATATTGACGCTTATTTTTTCGTAATTAGATATCTTTTACGAAGATAGTCTTATTATTACGAGTTTTATTATTATGTACCATATCAAATTTTAGCGATTTGCTCATGCATGAGAGTGTTTAATTTTTTACTCGGAAACGATGCCTCGTACGTCAAAAAGTCAGGAGAATGATTTTGCTTCGAATCAAATAAGAATTTCAAGAATAAATTTTATTGTTGGAAAAACCAGTGGCGTATCATTTTTTTGTCCACAACTATTCAGTCTCCATGCAGTACGGAAACCACTGGTGAATTAAAAAAAAATTATTTAATTCAAAAAGTGCTTCTTGATCCTTTAAACCTCTGTCCCAAATTTCATAAAAATATTTCGAGAAGTGTAAAAGTTATTAATAAAAAACATTTTTTTTCTATAATTTTAACACCCTGTATCTCGGAGAGAAAGCATTTCTCGACATATATTGATATGACAAACTAGGGCGTATTTTTGACGTAGAATACGTGGTTAAAGTTTCTTGGTTACGATCTGGACCACCCTGTATATATTAATTATTAATATACGATTTATTCATAGATAATGAAGTTAATCACTACATCAAAAAGGTTTATTTTCATCCAATAACGAATTATTTATAAGAAATAGATGTTATTTGTGAGAAAATAATATTTATTTTCAATGAATATCAATATTCTCATAATAGACAAAGATATATTACAGAAAAAAAATTATTTCAGAAATTAATATTTACTATGAATAAAGAAAAATTCACAATGAAAATATTGTATATTTATATTAAATAATTAGTTATGTACAATAAATGAATGTTTTTTCGAGAAAGAAATTAATATTTCAAATAAATATGATTAGTTGAATGGAAACTGAGGTATACATATATTTCAAAAAGAATTACTCTCTAAAATTTATATAATAACAATTCCCATATGATATTTTGTGGTAGTTTTCTATGACGTCTTCCATCTTGATCTCTATGGGTGCAGAATTCAGCCAAAATCTCGATGGTATGTAACTACAGGATCCAGTTCGAAGAATTGCGAAGAGAGTTTCTATAGGGTGTCTCATGTTGTCACTATCACTATAGGGGTGGTGCATTTACTGGAAAATAATAAGAAAAAAAATCATTTAACCTTCAAAAATTTTTCCAAGTTTCAATATTAATAAATAATATCGAAACTGTTTTTCTGATTCATATCACATTCATATTCGTATTCAGGTTTTTTGAAATTTCAATATGAAAAACTAATAGCATTGAAATAACGAACTGATTTTCTGGAAATTATAAATATTCAAAAATAAATTTCACCACATTTTCGAGAATTGTATCAAATGTATTTATATTTTTGTCTGATAAACACATATTAACAACTTTGATTAATCGTAAAGAAACATTTACATTCACGAGTGAATTTGACCGAAAACTCCAGCAAATAGAAATCCATTATCAAGAATTCCTCATTATCAATAACCTGACTTTGTTGCAGCAAGTTTTTCATTTTCTCATATTTGAAGTGTTCTTAAGACTTACTTCATATTTTGGAAAAGAAAATATTTTTTTCTTCGATCGTGGGAAAAGTGACACTTTTTTGATCTATTGTCTATGCGCAAAGCAGAACATTCCAGAATAGTGGGCAGTTGCTAAGCAATTAAAAAATAACAGTGCGGTAATATTCTTACCGCACAGCTGTAGCGTGCGGTAATGTTACAAATGGATTATTGCAATAAAATGAAACAAAGTATGGTTTTAATTCTTATATTGATAAAGTTGTTATAAAAGAAATAAAAGGAACATCTTATTCATAACGATATTCTTGAACGCAAATTAATTGTTGTTAATATTTACATTTATTGTACAGTTTGTAAATTGTACTGGAGGGCAACGAGAATTTATAGACGTTGAAGGTGCATGGCTAATTGTTAGGTTTATCTCGTTTCGATCATTTTCATTTGAAGTAGAGGCAGGGGTGTTGAATATTTTATTAGCCACTTCTACTTTATTATTAAGTAATTTGTCAATATATTCTTCCGCCACAGTGGAAGATTTCCATCCTCCGTGGCGCTTTAAAGGAAGAATATCAGCTCCAGCATCTACCAAATGTGTTGCCGATGATCTTCGGAAACAATGTCCTGTATATTCTGTCGGATTTGGCAACTGTAAATAACTTGCAACAATTTGCGACATTTTTCCAAATTGATTTATTCCAATGACTGTCTCCCATCCTTTTCCCTTGTTGAATTTAAAAAAAATCTAGGATTTTCAAAATCATTAGGCCTAAATGATACGTACTTTCTATAAACATTTAAATAGGTTTCATTAATGATCTAGGTTTATTTGTTTTTGTTTCTGGTATCTTTACCAGTATTTTTGAACCGAAATCTTCTATATCCTGAACTTTCATTCGGACAAGCTCATCTCGTCGACAGGCTCCTGCTATTCCAAATATTAGAGCTACCTAAAAGGTAATCAAAAATTGTATATTTCGTATTTTATGTATTTTGAGTAATACTATTTTATCTATATCTACTTACTTTGGTCGATAAAAATATGTCATCTGGGGCCTCTAAAGTGAATTCCTGAACTTGTTCCTGGGTTAAAATTTTGGATTTTTTCGGTTTGTATCCTGCAGCTTGTCGTTTTGAAAATGCTCGCAGTTTCTGGTACTGGGCAATATTAATATTATTTTTAACAGATAAAGTTGATCGAAGCATGGAATAATGTGCCCACAACGTCGAAGATTTCATTGTTTTAGCCAAGTTAGCAACATACGCCATCAGTACATTCTCAGAAAAGGATACACTGTTGTTTTTTCTGCAAAAATCCATGAAGCGTTGGTACGCAAGTACATACTTCTCTCTGGATTTCGCCGGAAGTAAATTAAGTGAAGCTGCGTTCGCGGCTTCCACTAGTTCAGGAGGCGTGCAGGGTAACCAAAAATCACTATCAGTGTTCATGTTTATTAATTCTTTTTTAATTCCTTATAAAATATAACGAATCAAACAAAACCAGCTTGACAATTATTCTACTTTTGTCATAACAAAGTAATTTCCAGGTTTACCACTTCTATATTTCAATATGAACACAGAGAAACCTATTTGACCTTACTTGATTACATCTTGAATGAAATATTTTTTAATAAATTTTTTAAATGTAAATCAACGATCGAAGAAAAAATAGTGGTTATAATTCGTGGGAAAAGCATATTCCCAAACTCCTGTGTTACCAGACTCGTCGCTACGCTCCTCGTCTGGTAATTATCACAGTCGTTTGGAAATATAATGCTTTTCCCACTAATTATACAATATACTATTACGTAGTATATATATCATGCAGTATCATTGAGCAAAATATTTTGAGAATCAGTGTCAGTGATTAAGCTAATCTAAATTAAAAATTTTATATGAAAACTAAGCCTTACCTTCGAATGTACTTTTTGAATGACTCAAACCATTTTGAAACAAAAATGTCTCGAATTCAACCATTCTGTCCTCTCACCTATATATCACGCACTATCCTAACAGACCAATTAAAGACTACTGAATGTGACTGATCACACAAAGTTTTCAGATTCGCATTTCGACATAATGGCCATTGGGGTGGGGTACGTCGACCTACACGGTCAGGATGCGAGCTATAATAAACACTTATTCAAGTATAATCAAGATTTATTATTAATTAATAAATCTTGCTTGAATAATAATTCAATAATAATGTTTTATTCTGTCCAACTCCCTGTGAAAATTTACTAGTTTAGTTGAAACATGGACGTGAACACTATAGAGAATTCAATAAATGTTTGTTTGACAGAAATAGGGGAAGTTTTTACTTCAAATAAGATTTGTTTGGTGGAAATGAATTATTTGTGTATAGTTAATAATATTTCTGAACATGACATTTCTGGATTACATTTATTAACTGATAATAAACCAGTTTGCTTATTAATAAATCTTGCCCAAATAAATGGAATATTTATGAGAAATAAGGTTTATATCAAGTTGTTCTAACTATTAATAATATTTATTAATAATTAATAAAATTTTTTATGACAAATAAAACTGTCTCTTGGTTCAAGCCCTGTGGACAGGAGCTTTCTGGCGCTCTAGTTCAAACAGACAAATTATATCTCCGAAAGTATTGGTTTCTCAGAGTTGGGAATTATATCAATGTATTCATATGATAGAACTGCATCATCAAGGAAATTCAATTCAAATAATAGTTCATTTATCAAGATTAAATGAGCAATCATGAGAATGAAAACTGTACCATGGAAGAAATCAAATTAAATCTGGACAATTTTGCCCAATAACGAACTTAACCGAGATATTTATCTCCCTAACCTACTCTGAAAATTTCAACTACCTACCTCATTCCGTTTGAGAGTTATATATATGTCTATGGATGAAAAGCAGTCTCACTACTCTCAGATCTCTTACTTCATGCCCCGTTCCGAAATGTAAGACTTTTCTGAGAAAAACTAATTTCGGAGCAAACAACTGAGATTTTTCTCAATTCACTCACAATTCTTCGATTGATTAGATAATGTCATGTCTCAGGAAAATAAGTTGACATTATGACAATTCATACATAGAATATCATTCTGTGACAACGTTGAAATACGATTTATTATTGAAATTTTGAAAAATCATATCTCCGAAAGTATTAGCTTGTTAGAGTTAAAAATGATATCATTGGATTCTTATGGTAAAACTGCTCATTGAAAAAAAAATAATGTGGAATTTGCTCCGTAAAAAAATTTTTTTTTTGTTACTCCGAAACAATCTGTCTGATGTTGACCAATAACGAACTCAGCTGAGATATTTATCTCCCAAACCTACTCTGAAAATTTCAACTGTCTAGCTCATTCCGTTCGAGAGTTATCGTGCCTACGGCCGGCCGGCCGGACCGGCCGGACAGAATGAATTTCGACCACGGATTCTTGATCAGTGAGTCGAACCAAATCGTTTAAGACCATTTTCATCGAAAAATTCGAAAATTACAGACATTTGGGCAAATTGATGAACAATTGAAGTTTCAATTTGTACGTTTTTATTTCCTTTTTTGTGCTTATAATACAAGTATTTATGATTTGAATATGCACCAATAAAAAAAAGTAGAGTGAAGTATTCGTGGATTAATATCCCATTTCGGGCGCTAAGGTTGCGCTGTCTTGCTCGAAAAATCACGCTTGTTTTGAAGACCATTTTATACACTTATACATTAAGTTGAGTGGAAGTCATCTCTGATCAGTTGATAATTAATTCTCCAGGTAATTGGGGTTTTTCAGAGTTCAAACAAAGGTCCTCAGTTCAGTGTACCATTTATTAAATTGTTGAGCTTTCGCAGAATATCACCTGCATCATCAGAACATCTACAAAATACAAAAGTCACTAACATTCAAACATGGCCGCCAACGACACAACAGAAAAAATGTCTTTATTATCCAAACTATGAAGCTACACATTACAAATCCAAAAATAAAACAACCATCTGTACCTACTCAAATACAGATTCATTGGTTGATCTTTCACTGAGCTGTCCACTCAAGAAAACAAAATTACACATATTTTTTCCACATATACTCACATCAATGTTGGTTTGTCAAAAAAAAGTTGTAAAAAAGGGTCAAATAACAGTTTCCCACGGTATCCTCTCATCGATGTTGAATAGACTCAAGACTGGAATCCCTCCAAGAGAAATATCTACACGTTTATATTTCCTACAGTCTTATTTTCCACGATTTTATCTAGATTATTCTGTACTGCCAATAAATGTCGGCATTCTTGTATTAAATTCTCTGTCAACGACCCGATCTACCAGTCATAGCGGAAGTGATAACTGGAACCTTCCTTGATAGTTTGACAGATCATATAGGTTATGTCGCACCTCTGTGTTCCATTAAACGAGATCACAGAACGGCGACATTTCCCCCGTCAGTCACGGCCGACCGTGCCAAAGTCACAGAAACGGCCTCATGAATTCGAGCTGGGTGACCCGCTCCCAACTAACATAACACAAACATGAAAAATCCCATTCGTTCGACCTCACCACTAAGTTTCCGTTACTTCCATATTGTTGAAAAAAGCAAGAGTATTGATGTCATGATCAGTTTTGATGAGGTATGAATAGATGTTGCTCAAGTGGTTGATGTCTGACCTTCTGTTGACATATATACATATACATATATACATTAATATACTATTATAGAGATCCCCAGATTACAATATCGAAGTAAAATTATTAAATGATTATTCTGCTCAATCCCTTTTAAAAATATTGCTCCTAACCGGTTAGAAACTAGCAAAAATCTGCGATTGTCATGTAGATCTCCTCGCGTTCTTCTTTACTCCGTATGCTCTATAATTCTATATCAAGAATTGCACGGTATTTTCTGGTTTCGACCCTCGTTATGAAAATATTTATTTCCTCATCAGTCAATGATCTATAGACAAATAGAACAAAGTATTTTGGTCACATGTGTAATGATTATTAAAGAAAAATAACTCCTTTTAAGTGCACAAGACGTATATTCGATCTGATATGGATGTGTGCAGATTGCAGTCGAACAAGACAAAAATGAGTTATAATTAAATTGCAGTCAAACCTGTTCCAGGAATCCTAATCCGGTGTGTTCGCAGGTAAGATATAATTATAAATAGGTTTCGCAATTCAAGTCCGTCGATAAACATTCTCGCTCGTCCCCCTCATGAATATGAATCTGAAATGAAGTTGATCTAACAAGAATATTAATGCGAGTGAATTGAACAAAATAATAGTGATAACAATAATTCGTTGCCATATCTATGCCATAAGACCAGATATGGTCCTACTGGACAAAGAAACCAAGGAGTTGTTTGTCATCGAATTTTCCTCCCCCACTAAAAATAATGTGGTGATTAAAGAAGAGCAGAAGGGGTAAACTTACAAGGATTGAGCGTTCGCACTGGGGAGCCTATATCCAAGATATAAAGTTAAAAATGGTCTTTCAGATCATAGGATGTCTAGGCGGAATGAGAGCGGACTACGTGACAGAACTGAAGATAATTCCGGCCTGTATATACCTGACCGAGGCTTTGGCACACATAATGCAGAAAGCAGTGTTACTCGGATCACTCCGAGTCATCAGGTCTCATCAAGTGCGAAGGCCAATTGCAGCTCATCTCTTTTGTTAAGAGACGCTGTTAGGGTGGGACGAAGAACTACTCCACGGAAAGTCTTAAACTCCTGAGAGAACGGACCTTATCAGGGTTAGCATATAAAAGCTTTTTCCTATGACGTAAAATAAGAACTCGATGCCGAATAGACCTCAGCAATAGAAATGTCATTCGGTTTAGACAATGTGCTGTTTTTCATCTGTTCAAAAATCTAGGTGGTGAGATAATTGGCAATTACTTTTTAGTGGACTGTTACCAAATGATTGAGTTGAAGATGTTTAATAAAATGTTTATTGTATTAGTTCACATTCACATTATAAACAGGTACTCGCATGGAGTTAAAATTATATACAAAATTTAACAACATCTAAACAGAGTTGACCTATTTA
Source organism: Halyzia sedecimguttata (assembly GCA_937662695.2). Classification (NCBI taxonomy): domain Eukaryota; kingdom Metazoa; phylum Arthropoda; class Insecta; order Coleoptera; family Coccinellidae; genus Halyzia; species Halyzia sedecimguttata. The sequence continues at coordinate 73,817,589 of OW569411.2, forward strand.
CATTTATTGAGAGACAATTGAGTGTAATATTTCACAATAGAGAAAGTCTGAACGTTGTGCTTGAATTGAGAGAATGCTTTGAGATCGATAATTGAGATGTATTGAGTATTATGTGTTGCCTGTAACAATTCTAAATCACTAACGTTGATCTGAGTAGCATTATTTGTCAATAGAAACGCAACGTTTACAGGAATAGAGCTGGCATGTATTAGAATGTCCCCTATTAGAAAAACAGAAGGTTCATTGACAAACAGAGATGGTTGAGGGTAAGTGTAATTGACAGGAGATGAGAGAAATGTATAATCAATAATTATGGTTAACGACGTTTACAGTGATAAGCCTGTCCTTATCAGAAAAACAGAAGTAATACAACATAACTATGGTAATGGAGGTGATAATTGAGAGTCATATGAGGTGTATATAAAGGCAGAGCAGTTAAATTTTAGTTAGCGAAATGAATCAATTGACAACACATTTACTTGAGAGGATAGTTGGTCATAGGTTGAGGAGAGTATAGAGTGCAGGCAATGTAAGTTGCAAGTTATGATAAAGTATAAGAAAATACAAATACAAATTATACTTATGTGAGGTGACATGGGTCTGGAACCATCAAGCGATACATCCAACCAGGTCCTTTAGAGTTGTGAGAGCATTTGCATGAGTAGAACAATTCTGAATACTTATCAGTTGAGACCAGGCCTGGTTGTACGATCCATGTGATGACTCCAGCTGGAACGGAGAGGTACCTGAAACTTACAAAAGCCTGAGAAGTCTAATCGTAGAGGTGTTTTTGAGTATGAGAGATTGTGAAATACTATGAGTGAAAATAATGAGAAGTAAGTGCCTGAGATGTAGGTGAAATGTGAACCTGGTGCTCGAGAGAATACGAGGAGTAACTAGGTACGAAGAGTTTACGAGGGGGGGTCGTTTGGAGATTATAAAATTGGAGAGTTCGTACAAAGGGTTAGGTACAGTACACACGTGGTTCGAGAAATAAATATGAAAATACCAAAAATATACCTTACTGAGGGAGGTACAGGTGACGAGGAGGCTATATAAAATACACTTCAACGATATATACTCAAGATGCATGAGATATTTCGTGGAAACGTGAGAGTGCATGATATTTTATAGGAAGCATGTTAGGAACAATTCATATAGTTAAGAAAAATGTACTGTACCTGTATTTGAGGAGATCTAAATAATCACTTAAAGCAATATAATTGTCTTTTAAGGTTTGATTGGTAAGCACCAAGTTCACAATTCGTAGAGCACAAATTAATCGACTAGCGAGAAAATGGCGGAGGAGAAGCAAAAAAGGCACAAGAGCGTAGAAAATTCGTAACACGAGCGGAAAAGCGAAGTGACAAGAAAAGTCGTAAAAGAGAAAAGAGAGGTTAGGAGAGTTCTTGCCGGTGTTTTATGTTAGAGATCACAGATGAACGCGCATGTCAGATCTCGAGTATGTCAGAAATCACAATACTCTGTGACCAAATAGCGTTGGGCGAGGAGGGCAACCAGGAGCGTAGAGTAGACTGCATCACAGGGTTAAAAACTCATTTAATTTTTAACATTCCGGCCGCCATAATTAACGGAGTTGATTATAGATGAGAAGAGCTTCGTGGAACTTCCCTGGTGAGGAGGGTGAGAGAAACCTGCTCTCCAGTGTCTGAGCTACTCAATCGACCCATCAACTGGAGGAAACAGGCCCCTCGTTGTCCTCAGAGTCCACCAGGATTGGCAAAACGCATAACTTTGCAATTGGCCTCGTGAGAGTGAGTGGTCCGGCGTAATCGACACCGGTGTGGAGGAATGGACGAGATGGCTGTACTCGAGGTGCTGGTAGTTGTCCCATGAGCTGTTGTGCCCGAATGCCACGGTGCCTGGCGCAGGTTACACATCGAAGGATATGGGATTTGACTGGGGCTCTTCCTCCAAGAATCCAATACCTTTGACGTATGCGGGCTAGAGTGAGTTGAGTGCCTCCATGGAGAGTTGATCAATGTGCTTCATCGATAGCTAGAGAAGTGAATTGAGAGAATCGAGGAAGAATTATAGGATGTTTGCTATCTGGGTCTAGAGTTGACTGGGTGATTCGTCCGCCTACACGAATTACACCATCGTGGTCGAGGAAGGCTGTGAGTCTACTGAATGCATTTGAGGAGTGGATTGGAGTCCGAGTGCGAAGAGCCTTGAGTTCGAGTGAGAAGTAGACTTCTTGAGTTGCTTTTATCCAGAAAATTCTGGATTTTTCCAAGTCAGACGAGGTGAGGCTTGTGAGAGGTGCTGGATCCAGCTTGCGTTGGAGTCGTGCGAGAAGCTTTGAACAAAGAGAGGTGATTCTCAACAATTTATTCATAGAAGAATACCTGTAGATAAGGTCCCACTCGTAGTCCTTCGAGGTGGAAGTGAGAATGGAGGTGACAGGTTTTGCTTCGGATTCATGTTCAGTTGTCGATGCCGGCTGACGACTGGGCCATGAGTCTTCTGACTTGGAAAGCCATGGTGGTCCCGTCCACCATAGCGAGTGGTTGCGAAGTTGAGCGGAAGTTAAGCCTCGAGATGCACATTCAGCAGGATTGTCTTTGCCGGAAATATATCTCCATTGGGCCCTAGGAGTTAGTTCTTGGATTGTTGCCACGCGGTTCCGAACAAAGTCCTTCCAACGTGAGGGATGAGTTGTGATCCAGGATAGAGTGACTGAGGAGTCCGTCCATAGAGTTGTGGAGAGGCTGTTGAGCTGTAAAATATTATGCGCATAATTTACGAGACGAGAGAGGAGAAGTGCAGCTGACAATTCGAGGCGCGGGATTGTGAGAGGCTTCAAAGGCGTTACTTTTGTTTTGGAGCAGAGCATTGAAACTTTGCGTTCCTTGGACGGAGTTTGAACGAGGAGGTAGAGGACTGCAGAAATGGCAAATTGAGATGCATCGGAGAAGCCATGGAGTTGTACGGAACAACCATCCTGGTAGTTGATCCATCGAGGAATTTTTATGCTGGCCAGCTTGTAGAGGTCGTCGCTGATGTCATGCCATTTCTGTTGAAGTAGTTGAGGTAGAGGTTCGTCCCATGATAACTTTTGGAGCCATAATTCTTGCAACAACATCTTGGCCCTAATCGTAACAGGGGAGACTAAACCTAATGGATCAAATATTTGAGCGATATGAGAAAGAACTGAGCGTTTTGTTAGTATAGACCCAGATAGGATGGAGCTGACCTTAAATGTGAAGTAATCTTCTTGAGGGTACCACAGGAGTCCTAATACTTTGGTTGAGGTGGGATTTTCATCGAAGGAGAGTGGAGATGAAGTATGTTCGTCCTCTTGTACATACTGGAGTAGTTGTGGTACATTTGACTGCCACTTTGCGAGGGGGAGGCCGGCCGCCATGCAGAGGTGCTGGAGTTGTTTGGCAATTTCGAGGAGTTGGTCTTCAGTATCTGATCCGCCACAGATGTCATCGACATAACGACCTTTCGTCAATGGGGGAATGGCTAACGGAAACTTGTGACCTTCATCGTTGATGAGCTGGAGAAGAATTCTAATTGCCAAGAATGGAGCGGACCTGGTTCCATATGTGACTGTGGTGAGGTGGTACGTTTGGACTTTGTTTTGTTGGAGTCGAGCCATAGGATACATTGAAGATCCCAATCGTCAGGATGGACCAGGATCTGTCTGTACATCTTTGTAATGTCTGTGGAGAAGACAAATTTGTACTTACGCACCCACATAAGGACATCTATCACGTCGAGTTGTAGTGTGGCTCCTGTGTGCATGATATCGTTGAGTGAAATACCAGTTGAGGTGGGGCTGGAGCCGTTGAAGACCACTCGTAGTTTCTTTGAGGTGTTGTCTGTTTTGAGAACCCCATGATGAGGCAGGAAGTATCTTGAGATGGCTGTCTCTGATGAAACAGGTTGCATGTGATGGAGAAGTTCATATTCATCGATGAATTGATGATAGAGGTCGGAGTACTCTGGGTCCTTTTCGAATTTACGGAGCAGGCCTTGGAGACATCGAAAAGCACGTTGTCTTGAGGAACCCAAGACGTCGACAGACGATTTCAGCGGTAGTCTTACCATGTATTTGCCTGAATCTAGTCTTCGGTGAGTAGAGACGATGTGGTTTTCGCATTCTTGCTCATCAGGGGTGAGGTGTGACTGAGAAGTTGATTGGATATCTTCCTGTTCCCAAAACTTGGTGAGGAGTTGATGGAGATCATCTTGAGTAGTATGAAACATCGGAGAGTGATGTGGAATGTCTACTGGTTGTTGACACACAGGACCAAGGATGAGCCATCCGAAGATAGAGAGCTGTGCTGTTGGAGATGATGGAGGACCTCTTTTCATTTGAGGGAGAATGATTGAGCCGTAGACATCAGCGCCCAAAATGATGTCGATTGGTCGTGAGATGTGGTAGTCTGGATCAGCCAGCTTGAGATTCTGGAGGTGTGGAGATGGCTGGAAGCAGGTGTGAAAAGAAGGCAGGTTAGAGAAGGATAATGAGAGAACATGAGCATCAACATGTATGGATTGATGGTCATATAGCGACGTGAGCGTGATAGAAAGGCATCCCTTTGCCTTCGAGGTGGTACCATGGATGCGGACAATTACAACGTGTGACTTCCTTCGAGGAAAACTCAGCTTGTTGGCCTGAGGTGGAGAGATGAAGCTCAACTCAGATCCTGAGTCGATGAGAAGTCGAACCTTGTGTGAGGCTGTTGAGGTGACGAGGTTGGCAGTGGCGGTGGCGAGCAGAACATTGAGACGACTTGGAGGTTCCTGTTGAGCTGACTGTTAACGCCTCTTCGTTGAGGTGCTAGGACTCACCTCCTTTTGAGGTGACTGATGAGAAGTAGAGGAGCTGGTGACCAGTCGAGGAGGCACGATTGGTATCCTTGAGAAAGGTTTGCTGCTGAGGGGGACGTCGTGGAGCAGGGTGTGGTGCTGACTTCCACAGCTCTTGCATCTTTTGGAGGTCTTACATGAGCGGCGATTGTGCCTACCCAGACAATTGGTGCACAGCACTCTGTGCAGCACCACATCAGCCTTCTGTTGAGGAGACCTGTTGGCAAACCGTGGACAATTGGAAATAAAATGCTCTTGTCCACAATCATCGCAATTGAACGATGGCAGCGAACTGGACCTGATCGGCGTCGGTGAGCTTGAGGAGACTTGTTCGGTTGAGGAGACTGCTAAAGGAGTTCGGACTGAGATGTTCTTCTTAGAGGGGTCTGGGACTCCTGAGTGAGGCTTGGAGACGGCTTGAGGCGGCTGTCGTTGTGTGGATTCCACCCAATCCAAAGATCTGGACCTTGATTCAAGGAAATCCATGACTTGTGGTAAGGTAGGGAATTCCATGTGGGTGGAAATAAGACTCTCCCACTGAGTCCTAGAGGCGTGATCGAGGCGGTTGATAATATGGAATACCAGAAGATTATTGTTTTGCTGGAGGTTTTCACCAAGAGCAGAGAGGCACTGAAGGGGATTGGTAATGCTATCGCAGAACTGTCGTATGGTTGAGGCGTTGGCAGCCTTTTGGTCTGCGAGTGAGAACGAGAGAAGACGGGAGTATTGAGAAGAAAGGAGCAGTCTTCGATTTTCGTATTTTTGCGCAAGCTTTTGCCACGCAATTGAGAATGAGGAGGCTGTGAGTGGCAGACTTGAGATGGTTTCGAGGGGTTCATGAGACAGGCATGTTCTCAGGTAGTGGAGGCGTTCGATATCAGCGAGCTGTTCAGCGTCGATGACTAGAGACTTAAAAAGATCTCTAAATGCAGGCCACTGCGAGTAATCTCCCGCAAACGTGGGAATGGCGATGTCTGGGAGGCGTGGACGTGATTGAGTAGACTGAGTGAGTGAGGAGACTGACTGAGGGTCGACAATTGTGGCGAGGCTCCCAAGCTTTGTGGTGATTGACTGATAGAGGCAATGCTCTTCGAGAAAGACGGAATCGGAGAAATAGGGATGGTCCAGACAGGCTTCTGGCCAGGCTGCTTCGAAGTGGGTGTGTGTCTTTGAGAAGGCTTGATGGATTTCTTGAACATGTTCAAGAATGCGGGCAAGCTCTGGAGCGGTCCAGTCCTTAGTGACTGCGAGATCTGTGAGAGTAGTCATGAGGAGTCTGACACGCTGGCGTTGAGTAGACACCTTGATTTTTAGAGGGGTTGGCAACCCCATGGAGCGGGTTTGAGGCGATTCCTTGGCAGAGGAGGTGGACGCTGAGCGTGTCCTTGAGGCGACTGGGAGGTGGCTGGCATCCTCTTGAGGTGGAGGAGAAGTCTTCGAGACGTCAGTCACAGCAGACTTAGTGGATGATGCCTTAGTGGACATAGCTGTAACTGTATTTGAGGAGAATGTGATGTGAACGATTAATATAACAACTCAATCATCCGGCCCGAAGGACCAAATGTTCAAAAATCTAGGTGGTGAGATAATTGGCAATTACTTTTTAGTGGACTGTTACCAAATGATTGAGTTGAAGATGTTTAATAAAATGTTTATTGTATTAGTTCACATTCACATTATAAACAGGTACTCGCATGGAGTTAAAATTATATACAAAATTTAACAACATCTAAACAGAGTTGACCTATTTACATTTATTGAGAGACAATTGAGTGTAATATTTCACAATAGAGAAAGTCTGAACGTTGTGCTTGAATTGAGAGAATGCTTTGAGATCGATAATTGAGATGTATTGAGTATTATGTGTTGCCTGTAACAATTCTAAATCACTAACGTTGATCTGAGAAGCATTATTTGTCAATAGAAACGCAACGTTTACAGGAATAGAGCTGGCATGTATTAGAATGTCCCCTATTAGAAAAACAGAAGGTTCATTGACAAACAGAGATGGTTGAGGGTAAGTGTAATTGACAGGAGATGAGAGAAATGTATAATCAATAATTATGGTTAACGACGTTTACAGTGATAAGCCTGTCCTTATCAGAAAAACAGAAGTAATACAACATAACTATGGTAATGGAGGTGATAATTGAGAGTCATATGAGGTGTATATAAAGGCAGAGCAGTTAAATTTTAGTTAGCGAAATGAATCAATTGACAACACATTTACTTGAGAGGATAGTTGGTCATAGGTTGAGGAGAGTATAGAGTGCAGGCAATGTAAGTTGCAAGTTATGATAAAGTATAAGAAAATACAAATACAAATTATACTTATGTGAGGTGACATGGGTCTGGAACCATCAAGCGATACATCCAACCAGGTCCTTTAGAGTTTTGAGAGCATTTGCATGAGTAGAACAATTCTGAATACTTATCAGTTGAGACCAGGCCTGGTTGTACGATCCATGTGATGACTCCAGCTGGAACGGAGAGGTACCTGAAACTTACAAAAGCCTGAGAAGTCTAATCGTAGAGGTGTTTTTGAGTATGAGAGATTGTGAAATACTATGAGTGAAAATAATGAGAAGTAAGTGCCTGAGATGTAGGTGAAATGTGAACCTGGTGCTCGAGAGAATACGAGGAGTAACTAGGTACGAAGAGTTTACGAGGGGGGGTCGTTTGGAGATTATAAAATTGGAGAGTTCGTACAAAGGGTTAGGTACAGTACACACGTGGTTCGAGAAATAAATATGAAAATACCAAAAATATACCTTACTGAGGGAGGTACAGGTGACGAGGAGGCTATATAAAATACACTTCAACGATATATACTCAAGATGCATGAGATATTTCGTGGAAACGTGAGAGTGCATGATATTTTATAGGACGCATGTTAGGAACAATTCATATAGTTAAGAAAAATGTACTGTACCTGTATTTGAGGAGATCTAAATAATCACTTAAAGCAATATAATTGTCTTTTAAGGTTTGATTGGTAAGCACCAAGTTCACAATTCGTAGAGCACAAATTAATCGACTAGCGAGAAAATGGCGTAGGAGAAGCAAAAAAGGCACAAGAGCGTAGAAAATTCGTAACACGAGCGGAAAAGCGAAGTGACAAGAAAAGTCGTAAAAGAGAAAAGAGAGGTTAGGAGAGTTCTTGCCGGTGTTTTATGTTAGAGATCACAGATGAACGCGCATGTCAGATCTCGAGTATGTCAGAAATCACAATACTCTGTGACCAAATAGCGTTGGGCGAGGAGGGCAACCAGGAGCGTAGAGTAGACTGCATCACAGGGTTAAAAACTCATTTAATTTTTAACATCATCTAAGCATAGAAAGAACTGAAGAAGCAGGAGGAGAAATCGAACTAGAAGAGGAAAGTGTTGTTCGGTACCTTCAAATATAAGAAACTTAGAAATTTCTTGGAATGAAACAGAGAGGCGCACTGAAGACAACCAAATCAATGATGCTGCTTCAACAGCTCTCAGAGAAATATGGAAATCACAGCTGTCAGGTAGAAATAAAGTGTCTGCGACGAACAACTTGGCAATTCCGATAGTCACTCTTTCTTGCGGGGTAGATAATTGGACGGTAAATAAAATTCTCGTGCTCGACAGATCCACAAGAAAGATGATTAACATGAATCGCAGCCTGCACCCCAACTGCTCGATACAAAGAATATACCTCCCACGATCGAAGGGAGACAGGGGTTCGCAAATTATCGAATACCAACACCTTCAACAAAATTTGGAAATGGTAATAAGGATATTGAGAAGTAAATACCCCCTTCTTGAATTGGTAGCTCATCATGAAATCAAAAATCAAGGAGCTTCTCTATTTAGGACTGGACGGAGAGCCTTGGAGAAGCTCAGTATAACGGGAATATTAATCGATCCTGGGCTAGCAGGAACACCTATCACACCAAGAGTCCAAATAAGAGTAGGCAAACAGATAAGACAGGCACAACTGAAGACACTTCTCGAAAGTCACTAGTCATGAGTAAAAATCTGCCATCCATATATTTCAGAAGTTTGAATGACCAGGGCCTGTCGGAAGAATTATCCTTCACCTTCTTGAGGTCTGCTCGGCTCATGCTGGAAACATAGGTATTTGTTGTGGCTTGTCAGGATGGAGTGATAAATTCAAGAATGTATAAAAATAACATCGTGAAAGTGGACACTTCAACAACCGCAGAGAGCATGCCGCAGTCCGCAGGATACTGTTATGCATATCCAGTCTGCTTGCAGAGTTCATACTCCATCGGAATATATAGACAGACACAATGTGGCACTCTGAATTCACTAATTCCATCCAAGAGAAATTTATGGTACCTATATACAACGAACACCTACTGCTATACGTATCTCTGGAAATTGAAGCAGTTGTTGAAAATGATAGAGCTTAAAACTACTGCAATAATGCTGCCAAAAACTCGGCAGATCTACGCCATAAATCCAGATATAGTCCTGCTGAAGAAAGAGTTCAAGTAATTGTTTGTTGAGGAATATTTCTCTACCACATAAAATAATGTGGCGATGAAAGAAGAACAAAATAGGCAAGAATATAAGGATTTAGGATTCGAACTGGGGACTATATATCCTTGGCATAAAGTTAGGATGTTGGTACTAATCATAGCATGCCTAGGAGGAATGAGAGAGAACTAAGTGACAGAATTGAAGATTATTCCGGCCTGAATATCACTGGCCTGGCACACAGAATGCAGAAAGCCTTTGAAGTCCCTCAAACGATGAAGCTTCAACCGGCACTGAAACATCTTCAGCGAACAAACTTATTGAAAACTATGTTATCGGTGATGGAACACCCACACGGGTTAAATAATTGGCGAATATCTTCCACAGATCAACAGGAAGGTCGCTAATGAAGAGCCAAAACAGAAGTGGCACAAGGATTGAACCCTGTGGTACTCTCGAGTTTACATCGTACTCAACAGATAATGAATTTTTAACTTTGACATATATGGATCTACCCTTTTGTGAGAGTCATATCTCTAGAAGATTTTAAAAAAAGTATTAAAAAATATTATTTATCTCACGATAACTTGAGAACGGCAGGAGATAGTGTTGCGGTAACTCTGAATTTGGAGAGAGTAATGGACTGTTTTTATATGAAACTGAATTAGGTGATCAAAATAAGAAAGGAAAAAAAACAAGATGCACTAGAAAACTCACCGGGAGGCCTAGTTCCACACACCTGAGAGCTCTCGTGTCGGTGGGAGTCTTCCTGCAGCGGAATCTTCTTTCTTCTATTATCAGAAGTCTTTTCTTCGTCAAAATAAGACGAGATGAAAATCGGCGTTTTCGAAATAACTCAAAATTAATAAGCGAAAGTAGCGTTTTTTTGCGTGTTCACAATATTCCACAAATATTTCAACTCACTAGAAGTCACACTCACAATGTGTTCACTTGACATCTTGAATATGCCTTGTAACTGGCGATCTTCGGAGTAGTCTAGTGCACATGACATGAGAACTTGAAAATTACTTAAAATTAAAATATATCTAACGTTACGGCAACATTTCCTGCCCCCCAAAAATGCCAAAGCATTTTTCATAAATTTTGTTACAAAACACAAAAAAAAACTATGAAATTGTGCAACTATAATGCAGAAGAATATTTATGTATTTTAACTCCTATTTATACATAATTTTATAACCAATATAGCGGGAGAGAGAAAAAAAAAATAATATGTAGGTTAAGAGAGCTAGGGTTCATCGCACACTGGCAAGGGACACAATTTAACCAAGGGGCGAGTAAGGACCCCGTCACGTGTTTTAACTTGAGCAACCCGGGAAATACCGTCACTACCCTGAAATAGAACCGTTATACGACCAAGACGCCATTGATTAGGGGGTGCGTTATCCGCCTTAATTAGAACTAGCTGCCCTATGACTGCAGAAGTAGAGTTATCGCACCATTTGACCCGCTGTTGCAATGTATGAAGGTACTCGTTCCTCCATCGGAACCAAAAATGTTGATGAAGGTTTTGTAAAAGCTGCCAGCGCGATAACCGATTCAGTGGTTGATCAGTCATATCTGGTATAGGTATCGCAGTTAGCGGTTCCAGCGTCAAGAAATGACCGGGAGTAAGACAATTCAAATCGTCGGGATCTGAACTTAGGGCGCATAAAGGCCTTGAATTCAAGACGGATTCAATCAAAGTAAGCAGCGTATAGAATTCCTCATACGTAAGAATCTGCTCACCGATCACTCTGAAAAAATGTGTTTTAACCGATTTCACCGCAGCCTCGAATAAACCTCCGAAATGGCTCCCGGACGGTGGGTTGAAATGGAATTTTATAACTTCTTTCTCAGCAGCAGTTTTCATCAAAGTTATCAATTCGCGATTGGCTCCAACAAAATTAGTGCCATTATCACAATATAAATCTGTACAACGTCCTCTTCGAGCGATAAATCTCTGAAGAGCGGCTAAAAAGGATTCAGAGGACAGATCGTTCGCCAATTCCAAATGAATGGCTTTCGTTGAATGACAAACAAAAAGGCAAATGTAAGCTTTCGAAGTCTTCTGTCCTCGATATTTTCTCATTGGCGCAATAGTAAATGGGCCAGCGTAGTCACACCCGCAATGTAAAAATGCTTTTATGGTTGAAAATCTTGATTTCGGTAGATTTCCCATGCGGGGTTGATAAGCTACCGGCTTCATTTTGAAACATTTAACACACTTCGATAACACCGAATTTATCGCACGTCTTGGTGACAATATCCAAAACTGCTGAAGAAGTAAGAAATGCAATTGACGCGGCCCAACATGAAAATACTTTTTATGATAGTATTCAACAAGATGTCTCGTCAATAAACTGTTTCTGGGTACAAGAATAGGGTGTTTGGCACGATAATTTATATCCGCGTATTTCAAGCGACCACCTACTCGTAGGAGGTCATCGATATCCTTGAAAACATTGAGTTTTCTCAAGGGTCTCGAAAACTTCTTTCCAGAAATTTCATCGCCGAAACATACATTTTGTGTATATTTGGATAAACTTATCAATGCAGAGTGAAGCTCTTTCGTAGTTAAAGAGCCATATCGTTTCTCTCGCGGATTGCATGTATTATGAACGAATCGTAAAACATACGCACAAATACGCAGCACAGTCGAAAAATTAGAATTTGCTTTCAAAAGATATTCACAGAAATGTTCAACTTGAGGGGCAACCAACAATGAAACATTTCTTTCTTCGCTCGTAACATCATCTGAAATGAAAACTTCAGAAGATTTTCCAGGCATCGAAGGAACATGTACTTCGGAGTTTCTTAAAAATTTTGGACCCTTCAACCAAAATTCATTATCGACGATTTCTGATGGAAAAAGACCGCGGCTTCCGAGATCAGCAGGATTGTTTTCCGAACTAACGTAATTCCACTGCACCGATGGAATTATTTCTTGTATATATGCAACCCTATTAGCTACAAAATTTTTCCACCGATAAGAAGGTGACCGAAGCCATGCTAAAACTACTTGCGAATCACTCCACGCAAAAACATTTGAAAAGATTAATTTATGAGACAAAAGGTGAAGTACAAAATTACTTAGCTTGGCCAATAAAACCGCACCACACAACTCCAGACGCGGTATACAAATTTTCTTCAGAGGTGCTATTTTACTTTTGGACATAACGAAGCTCGTGGATATATTTCCATCGCTATTTATTGTCTTAAGATACAAAACCGCGCAATAACCCTTTTCTGAACTGTCACAAAATCCGTGAAGTTCCAGGCCCACGAAATCTGAAGAAAACAGGTGTCTCTCGATTTGAAATTTAGAAAGACATTCTATCTGGGACCTAAAACGCTTCCAAACGCGCAAAATTTCATCTGGGGGTTCGTCATCCCATGTGAGACCGATCATCCAAAACCGTTGAATAAGATATTTCACTAGAAAAGTTACCGGCGCTAAAAACCCTAAAGGATCGTAAATCCGAGCTAATTGAGATAGAAGTTGTCGCTTGGTACAAGTTTTGTCAGTTTGAGGGACAACAGAAAATGAGAATTTGTCTTCATGTGGATTCCACAATAAACCTAAAATTTTGAATGACGTGAAATTATCGTCAGAGTTAAAATCAAGTGGATCTAGACTACGCATAGAGGCTGGAAGAGCCTCCAACAATCCAGGATTGTTACTTGACCACTTTCTTAAGAGGAAACCCCCCTTTGCAAACAAATTAATTAACTGATTCTGAAGAATCTTGGCTTCCTCAAGTGAAGAGGCACCAGTGACAACGTCGTCAATATACGTATCTTCCGCTAATACCTTTGCCGCCAACGGATATTCATTTCCTTCGTCCTGCGCCAACTGTTTTAAACAACGCAACGCCAAAAATGGAGCAGACGAAACTCCGTATGTGACCGTTTTCAAGCGATAAGTTCTCAGAGGGTCGTCAGGAGAAAATCTCCAAAAAATTCTTTGATAATCTAGCTGATCGGAATTGACCAAAATCATTCTATACATTTGTTTTATATCGGAACATAACACGTAAGAATGTAAACGAAACTTCAAAAGAATTGAGACTATATCAGCTTGCAATTTTGGACCGGTAAGAAGACTGTCATTTAGAGAAAATCCCGAGGGAGCCTTTGCGCTCGCGTTGAATACTACTCGCAATTTCGTGTGAACACTAGAAGGCTTCAAAACACAATGATGTATGAGATAATACGGGTTTTCGCTCATAGAATTCTCAGGTACAACTTCCATGTGGCCACTGTCTAAATATTCGCGCATAAAAGCAGAGTACTCTTCATAAAGACTAGGATTTCCCATGAGTCGGCGTTCTAATGAAAAGAATCTTTTAGACGCGATTTCTTCCATACCGCTAAAGCTGGGTATGTCATTTGCGAAAGGTAAAGAAACTATATATTTGCCAGAAAAGTCGCGTTTATGCGTGTTGACGAATATTTTCTCACATAAATCGTCAGCTGGAGCATTGATATTCACCGATGGTACAGATTCAACCTCCCAAAACCCTTTTAAAATTTGCGGAAGCGAGTCGTCAATTGCTTGACAATCTATGTCACAAAAAAAAGATTTCACATTTCTCGATGAAATGTCGGCTCCCCCTCCGATCAGGATGAACCCAAATATAGTATTGAAAGCGTTTATACCATTTGAACCAGAAATGTGGCCGTTAAGAAGAATTTTAGCGAACATATCGGCTCCAAACAAAATATCAATATTTCCCGGAACATGAAAAGTGGGATCGGCTAACTTTAAATTTCTGAACTCATCAATTACGACACATGGTACAGGCGTAGTGGGCAATTTTTCTGTTATCTGGTTGATGACAGAAGCGCTAGTATACAATAGTGGAGATTCCCGACCTACTGGTCGTATCGTGATAGCAACTAGACCTTTACTAGTGCAAGATTTAGAAGAGTTCAAGCCCGTTACTTCGAGATAAATGTTCTCAGATCTCAAACCCAGTCGCGAAGTTGCATGCTTAGTTATGAAGGATGTCATGCTGCCAGAATCTATTAAACATCTTAGTTTGTGAAAAGTACCGTTTGAATCAGCAACTTCCACTAAAGCCGTGGCCAAAACAACATATGATGTTCGATCAGAATTTAGAACACCAGCACCCGAAAAATTAACAACTGATTTTGTTTCAGGATTACAGATAGCACTAGTGGTAACAGGTGCTACATTATTTTCAGATCTGACTTCTTCCTTCAATTTAAAATGCAATAACGTATGATGCATCAATGAACAATGCCGGCAAGTGGATTTGGACTTACAAGAACGAATATCATGCAAACTCGATAAACAATTGAAACATAAATGAAGTTTTTTAGTGAGAGTGTAGCGTTCAAAAGGTTTCATATTGAGAAACGAAGGACACTTGAAGATAGAGTGGCTGGCTTGACAAATAACGCATTCAGAATGGGAATTCCTCGATGAACCGGCTGCGTTTTCAACGAAAAAATTTTTCATTTTATTTGTCTTGAAGGGTTTTTTATCGACATTGCTAGACTGAACATCGCTAACTGATGGCTTCATATCCCAAATCATCTCGGAAGCTATACATTCGCGTTCTAAAAATGAAGTGAGATCGCTATACTTAGGAACATCTGATGAACCGTAAGCATGTTCGAATCGAGAAACTATTTCGTCGTCTAAACGATCATACAACATCATCAATAATATAAAGTCCCATTCCTTCGTTGGAAAATTCAAGTTCTTCAAGGCACGTAAATTTTCCTGAAAAGTATCCAATAAATTCCTCAAAGCATTCGGAACCCGAGACTTAACCTTTCCGGTACCCTCAATGCGACGCCAATGACATTTTGCAAGCCAGCGCTTATTGTGATAACGTTGAAGTAAGGCATCATAAGCGGATTGATAATTTCTACCACTAAATTCATAATGTTGAACTAACTTGAGCGGTTGTCCTTCAAGGGCTGAAACTAAGTAATTAAATTTTTCATCATTGCTCAATGAATCATTGCTATGCACCAGTGAATTAAACAATCCAATGAATGTTGAAAATTGGGTTACATCGCCAGAGAATCGCTTCAATTCCAATTTCGGTAGTTTAATATTCGTAATAGTTTTCGGTTTGAGATTCAAATTCCCAACACTTTTCGAATTGTCAGCCGTCAAAACATCATAAATAGATTTGATTTCATAAAAACAAGCGAAGAATTGTTCTCGAATGGCTTCCTCCCCATTCAAATCAACATTTTCCTCCTGAAGCAAAGTATCGACAACTGTTTTGTGCTCTAAAAGAAATTCATTTCGTATTCTGTCAAGGTCGGAAAACCTAGCCTTGAACAAATTCAAAAGATTGTCATCCAATCTTGTCTTTTCTGCGAAATTTAAAAGTGCCTCAATCTCACCGATTGCCGTAGCACGATATGCCCTAGCTCGTTTAATTTTCGACATGGTTTCAGAATTGGTTTCCTTCTCGAATGGAATCCGAAACAATCAAATGCTGAAGATCGTCCGTTACAGAGCGCGCTTCCAATACTCCTACAATGTATTGAAACGTTGAACGTATGTTCAAAATAATTATCGGAGCGGACAAAAAACTGTCGAAGATAAGGAATATTATGTTTCTGAAATACTGGCTGAAACGAAACAATGAAAGAATTTCGCTTCTCAAATATTCTTCTGCACAAATCCGCAAAACTTCAAAAGCAAAGTAAAGAAATTTCAAACAGAGAAATTTGATCCAAAAATCCGGCGTTACCGAATGACCAAAAAATGTTGCGGTAACTCTGAATTTGGAGAGAGTAATGGACTGTTTTTATATGAAACTGAATTAGGTGATCAAAATAAGAAAGGAAAAAAAACAAGATGCACTAGAAAACTCACCGGGAGGCCTAGTTCCACACACCTGAGAGCTCTCGTGTCGGTGGGAGTCTTCCTGCAGCGGAATCTTCTTTCTTCTATTATCAGAAGTCTTTTCTTCGTCAAAATAAGACGAGATGAAAATCGGCGTTTTCGAAATAACTCAAAATTAATAAGCGAAAGTAGCGTTTTTTTGCGTGTTCACAATATTCCACAAATATTTCAACTCACTAGAAGTCACACTCACAATGTGTTCACTTGACATCTTGAATATGCCTTGTAACTGGCGATCTTCGGAGTAGTCTAGTGCACATGACATGAGAACTTGAAAATTACTTAAAATTAAAATATATCTAACGTTACGGCAACAGATAGCAACTTGCAATTTCGAGGATAGGTTGCGTATTCGAATGTAACATATGAGTTCGTTAATAGGCATAATTAGTCAAACATTTTTGGAGTTAAACCCATCTGAAATTTTGTTGTTAACACCTCCGTTAGGTACTCGAAAAATACGAATCCGATCCAATTAAAACATGGTAATTAGTTTGTAGAATGCGACGTGCAAATTTTTGTGAGAATTGTATCACTAGAAAATAAAATTAAAATCATTGAAGAAAATAAATCTCGGACATGATACACTGTTTGTGCATGTTCAGTAGCTGGAAGGGTGACTCTCTACGATAACTTTCGATACAATAGAGATACCGCAATTTTCCGAGATGTTGTGCATGGAACAGAAGTTCGTTGTTGGGCATAATTGGTTTCGGAGTTATACTCACATGAATTATTCTTCTCTCGATTAACAAAAAATAGATTATCTAATCGAATTGAAACTTGGTAACTATTTTCAGGATATCATATTAACGCAAAGACTTAGGTATGTGAAATTTTGTGAGGATGGTGTCACTAGAAAATTTTATAAAATATGAAAAACTATTATGTATCTCAGGATAACTTGAGAAGAGAAAGCAATTTTGTCCTGCAATTTTCAGGTTAGGTTGCGCATTCAAATGCAACATTTTAGTTCGTTAATTGACATAATTATACCTATCTAGATATTTGTTGTTATATCCTATATAACTCAAAATATACAAATTCGGTTCAATTCAAACTCAGTAAATACTTAATGCGTAATTTCGTGAATATCGTATTATTAGAAAAATATTTTTTTTTAAATTTCATATTTCAGAAAATATGCGTAGTTTTCCAAAATATATATTGATTATTTTTTTGAAATCCTCAGCAGGACTCCAAGGTTAAACCTCCCTTATGGTAGATGCAGCAAAATTTTTTGTACGGAAAATGAGTGTATATCGGCATTAATACCGAAAATTTTCGTGTCGAGGGTACTATTATATGACGAAAATATCCGAGTATTATGTTGAAAACTATGTGTTTCGTGATGAGGTTGTTTGGGGAAAGAAATTATATGGAACTTTCCGTGAAAGTGATTACATATTATTTTCCCTAGCATACTCAAACACACAAAATAGCTCGCAATATCCTCGCATTGTCATACAATTGTCCGAACCTGTTGCTAGTAGGTGTCTTTAGAATATATGAGTTCAACATCAGTGATGAATATACGAATGTTAAATATTTTAAAAGTATTTACAATAAGTGATTGTCTGAACCATATACTGCAAACACTAAGTCATGACGGGCTCAAACATATTGTCACAATAGATTTTCATTTTAACATGATTCATCCAGTTACTATTTTGAACTCAACGTCAGGAATTCTTCCAGTTTTTAACATGGATAAAAGTCCGGATGTTTACGTATCGAATATTACCCCACCAAATTTGGAACACCTTTTAGATGTTAGGGGATCCTTCAGCAGTTACAATCCAGGAGCAACATATATATTCATTTCAGAATACAGTAATTACACTTTTGATGTATTCCGATCGCGTCATGTTGCGAAAATAATACGTGTTACTAAGGAAATAATAGCTACAAACTCTACCATCATTACCTGTCCAAGTTCAAATGTGGAAATGAATGCTCCAATGCATGGAGAACTGATGAGAACCAGATCTAGATTCCCCATCAAGCCTCATATCAGAATATGTATAACAACATCACGACCCCCATACATTAATAGTGTAAATTCAACTATAAATAATAGAGGCTTACAAATTGATTTCTATGACATACTTGCCTACGCGTTGAATGTCTCATATAGCAGCGTTGTTAAAGTTAGAGGTGTGCGGACAACTTTTTTTCAATCAATGTTTGAGCTGAAATGTGATTTATCTACTGACATCCTGATTCACAAAACTATGACCGAAAACTTCATTCTTCCTTTTGACGATGATTTCGACTATTGGTTCATTCCCAAAGGAGATGAGATATCAACATGGATGTACATTTTTGTTGCACTGCCCCTGCATGTATGGAGTTTGGGTATAATAAGCTCAATACTTTTATCGCTATTCTATTCTATCGAGAAGGCCATGAGACATAGACTTCAAGGTAAAAGAACGAAGTCCAGTTTAGGGTTGATAACTACTGATTTTCTCAATTTTATCACAACAATATTCAAATGGTTCTTGGATAGAAACTCATCGACAGCTTCAGAGTGTCCACATGGACTTGTATTTTTTTCTATTATTTTTCTTTCCGTCACAGTGCTGAATACTTTATACAAAACAAGATATGCTTATCTCTTATTGGGACGAAATTATTTTATCACAGACATCAATTCCCTTGAAGATATAGTGAAGAAAGGATATTTTGTAACTTATTCCGGCCATATGACATCATCTTTGGAATCAATATATCCAGAGTTGGGGACGTATTTTGCTACAAATTATATTCCGTCATCCGAAACCAACTGGACAAGAATGGTAGCACATCAAAAAAATACTGTGGCAATAAAAACTTTTCTTTCAGCAAAATATCTCAGAAAATTTTATTTGGATGAAAATGGCCAGAGTTTGATATACAGCTATGGTATGCCTGTTCAGAAATCATTAGTAGGGTTTGCTTACTTAAGAGGAAATCTTGCTCTGAAAAATATTAGACAACTTGTTATTCGTTTGGCTGATCATGGATTCCTGAGTAAAATCATGGCTAAATATGTACCCGAAGACTCTAAATCACTCGCAACTGGAGAATACCATAAAATCGACATGAATGACGTGAAGGGCATGTTTTTCATTTGGTTTTTCGGTAATCTATTCGGTATCATAACTTTACCATTCGAAACATTTCACAGAAGAAAAATCAATTACTAGTGAAAAATGAAATAGAATCATAATAATTGCTTCAAGCACTGACGTGAAGTCATTAGTTTTTGCGCGCATGTTCTAGTGTCCATTCTCCGGTATTGGACACTCGTACGCGAACGCTCCTGACTTCACGTCAGTGCTTGAATTTTTTAAAAATTTTCAAGGAGTACGGTGCTCACAAAATTGTACATACGTCTTCATGTCGATATTTAACAAGTAGTTACCAAGCTAGTAATCAAATTGTTGTTTCTCAGAACTATGGCTTTTGTTATGGGATTATGTAACGATATCTGAATATACAGTGTGGACAAAATTTGAAACGTCAATGAAATCCATTACCCTCCTCCTAATATTGCAATGAATTCCTATAGAATAATTGTTTTTAAAAAGTACTAACTTGGCGTAAGAAGTTACATTATCAAGCAACCCCTATACTACATGAGAATATTCTGGAGATTGTTTCAGATAATATGCTTTCTAATATGTAACGTTCCTTTTTGATCCAGGCAGAGGTTTGTTTATGTTTTGCTTGCGACAAAGTTGTCGATTGTGCTGACGTTGAATTTGAGGTTGGGTCTCAGTAATGCCAATCGATGCATATTGAATTGAGTTCAAGGGTCCGGATGAATTAGCAATATTGTTTCGTTGTGACGGTCTGAAATTTTGTCAGAGTCGGCGTCGGTGAGATAAGATCGTCCATTTTGTGGAGATTCAACGAAGGAAGCAATTGGTTATGCGCATTTTCGAAACTTTGTAAGAATCATTAGAATCTTCTTAGTTGGATATAGTTCCAAAAATCGAATTAAGTTAGTGAGGGTTATATTGGTTTGTTTTTGGTAACCTTCACTCATCTCGAAAGTGGATTTAAAGAACTTCTGCAAATCCAAGTTGACCACGTGAATGATCTTGGTGACTTTGACAGGTATGTGTTCAATGTTCTATACTCGTCATTTCTAGTAGAAACAATTCAGGTTGTAATTATTTTTCTGTATCCAGAACATTGCCGTATATTTGAAGAATTATTTGGTGGAGGCACGGCTAGATTTAGTTTTGATGCAAACTTATACAGGACAACCCCGACTATAAGGATATGTACGGAGTATATAAATATTAAATAACAACGAATAACTTGTCTGTTTGATATTCTGATAACCGAAATTATTATGTATTGGGGAGACTCATTCATTTCTTATCTGAGAGGAGTCACTGATGATTTCTCTTCTGTCATCAGGGTTTTTATGTTAGGAAGAGTAGAACTGAGGCATTCGAGTATAAACAAGGTGGTCCATAAGTAACGCTGTGAGGCTGCCACGCAGGGTTGCAGATTATGAGCACCGAGGTAACGAGGACAGTATTGCGAGACCATCGACGTAATACTACGTTCAGGAATAAGCATAGAGGAGAATACCAGGATACCTGGGAGGATTGACGGAATAGGAATAATCAGCATGCAAGAAATTGGAAATAAATCTCGAAATATATATACCTATTTACAACCTGAACATAATACCCTCAGGATATATAAATTATTGTTGTTGTAAAGCGGAAATTGGAGAAAGATTGGTGTTAGTCGTATATGATCATAGATAAAAACGTGGATGCGCCTGACCTTAAGAGACGCGTATTCGGATCATGGAAGAATATCTATGTACGATTTCCGCCGCACCCTGTTCGGGGTTTCACTGTGGTTTATTTTGTGAAATCTAAATATCTGGGTTGTAAGCTACTGGAATAAACTGTTTTTAGCTTGAATATTTTTTTGGTAAATTTAGGAATTATTACATTACGCTGGGGTATCTGGGAGAATTAAATTTGCCTGGCGCCCATTTACTAGGTTCCTTTCTGAAATCCACTCTCATCTCCACTGAAGCTAGACCGCGGATCCCCGAGTTCTAGTGGCTCCGAGTTTAACCGCTGCGACTTGGGAACAGTCGAAGTGGTTATAAATAGTTATCAAAATCGAGGCAAATTTATGAATTTTCAATTCAGTGCAGTGAGCATGCCAAAGTAAAGTCGTCTGCTAATATTTTTTATAGGCTCAAGTTAGATACTATTATTATTATGGTGGACAAAATATATGAGGCCACCACCTGCAGTCGATTGCAGAAATTGCAGAGCCTTGCCTGTGTTGGTGTCACAGGAGCTTCTGAAGTCATACTTAATTAGCCTTAATGTAGATTGTTGTATGTAATAAAAATTTCTCAGTGGGAAAGTCCTACCTGGTAACTGGGTAGGAAATGAGGTAACTGGACCAACTGGATTAAAACCCTCTTGGCAAAACTCTTAGATTCAATGCCAACAATATTCGATTTCAGAACACCCTGTGCAACACTTATAAGATACGGTCTGAGTTCAGTGCCCTTCGTTATTCTGTTGGACAAAAGTCATCCATTTGGTATACGGATGGATTAAAATCTGATAAAGGTGCAGGTATTGAGGTAAATGGTCCGGAACTAAGGATATCTGTGCCCCTGGGACTTGAGTCCACTATCTTGCAGAGAGGGACACTAGTCGTCTAAATTTGCGTTCAAGTGTGTCTGAAAACGAACCTGGAATCACCCATCCAAGTTTCCCTACAGAATAGGAAATGTCGGAATACCATGAATCAACTGGCTAGAAGTAATAAGGTGACACTTATACGGGTACCAGGGCACTGTGGTATCGAAGGAAATTAGGAGTCCGATGAACTTGTGAATAAGGCCTCCAGGGTAATACCTGCTTGACCAGAACACTTCTTTCGGCTTGGAAAAGACCACTATAGGGCACTTGTCCAACAATGTGAGCTAATAACACAATAGCTCTTTGGAGAAATTCACCAGAACTTGCACAGGCAAAAGTTGTGGTGGATTTCTGACATTTCCCTTCAAGGAAGCTCCTGCAGCTACCACGAGCTAAGCACATTGCTGGCCAGCCTAAGAAATTTACAAATGAGTGAGCCAGTACTAAAACCTCACGACGTCATAGCTAATGCTCCTAAGGACCTAATCAGGTATATTAACACCACTAACAATGTTTTTAGGATTGAATAAGTAGGGTCATAGCACAAAACATCGAATTGGTCGTAGTTCAGGAATGCTGGACCAGGCTTCACGACGTTCTAATAATAATACCTACTATTGATAGCATATTTTATAGCAACGAATACGATCTTTCTTGTTGTAAAAAAGAAGCTATAAAGCTTACTATTTATCACAATGAAAACTTATATACGATTTACACTAATTTATTAAACATTGCGTCCGAACACCACGTACTCATCGCCATCTTTCTCCGAAATGATCCAACGTATAAAAAATTGCTACACACATAGTTTGTGGAGAATCTTATGTTTCACGATTTTTATACTGAATGCACAATCGATTCAAGTTGTTGGAAGCGAGATATTCCAAAGAGACTGATTTGTATGAACTTTGACGGATATCGGAGGACATTCACACATGACCTAATTGAACTTTATATACAACATTAACATTGCTAAAATAAGGATTCTTTCAAAAATTTATTTTATTCCATTTTATTACCCAGGCTGACTACTTTTGTCAATTTAAATGACTGAACTAATATGTGGTACCCCTACTAGTCTCGAAATCTTCCATTTTAACGATAGTATCTACGTCAGACGCTTTCACCGGTGTGCCGCGGCACATCAGTATGCCACGTATATTTCCAGGTGTGCCAAGAGTTCCCCGAAGTGTATGCTGCATTGATATCATGAATAGCTTTTTGCGCGTATGTTCTGGGGAACATCGCGTTATCATTTTGCCCTAATGTCTGTAATTTTCGAATTTTTTGCCGAAAATGGTGTCAAACGATCCGTCCGGCCGTTGCTACGATAACTTCAGAACGGAAACAGATAGTGATTTAAAATTTTCAGGGTAGGTGGCGCGTTCCAATACGAGAGACAAGTTCATTAATTGGCATAAACGACCCAGCGGTTTTCGAGTGATAGTTTTATTTTGAACCGATACAAATCCAATGGTATTGAAACTTAATGAGTAGTTGTAGAATGTAAGCCTAAGGACGTCCGCAAAATTTTGTGAGAATCTTATCAAGAGAAAATTTTTAAAAAATTATTTATGTTACGATAACCTTAGAATGAAAAGAGATAGCCGCTAGAAATTTTCAGGTTGGGTTGTGCATCTGAATGCCACATTTGAATTTGTCTATAGGTATAATCCAACAATATGTTGGAGATCCGAGCAGTCTTGTGTGAGTTCAGTAGCTGGATGGGTTAATCGCTAAAAATTAGCGAGAACCTTCAAAACCATGAATGTCATGATGAAATTTTAAATTTTAACACACATTTTCGGGCCGATTTTTTCGTCACAAATCTATAGGAGATGATAGCTCTACATTATGTTCCTGTAGCGGTCTTTGAACATCTGTAGTTCTGAATAACCATCGTTTGGATTGGCCAGACCTGGGTTTGAAAGAGATCCTCTTTAGGAGCTACAACATTTTTCTTTTTGAGATCAAATATTGAAAGGATTTCTATGAACAAGAGTGAATACCTCTGAAAACTAATGGAGGCGATTCTTTTTCAAGAGATCCATGCGGCTACACAGGAGTATATTTGTGAGAGGGGACTTTTGAAAGGTTATGTATTATTTTTAATTTGTTCGTTTTCCTCTCTTCATTTTTGCACGTCCTGGAAACATCGCGTTATCATTTTGCCCTAGTGTCTGAAATTTTCGAATTTTTCGCCGAAAATGGTCACTGACGATTGGGTTCGACTGATGAAGGATTCGAGGTCAAATTTGATTCTGTCCAGCCGGCCGCCCGTGCC
Organism: Halyzia sedecimguttata; assembly: GCA_937662695.2. Classification (NCBI taxonomy): domain Eukaryota; kingdom Metazoa; phylum Arthropoda; class Insecta; order Coleoptera; family Coccinellidae; genus Halyzia; species Halyzia sedecimguttata. Next base: position 73,841,781 of record OW569411.2, read on the forward strand.
ACGATATTTTGAGAACGGAAAGGGATAGCGATTTGAAATTTCCAGGGTAGGTGGCGCATCCCAATACGACGGACAAGTTCGTTAATAGGCATAATCGGTCCAATTGTTTCCGAGTAATAATTTTGTTTTCTACCATTACAAATCCGTTCGAATTGAAACATGGTGCTTAGTTGTAGAATACAAACCTAAGGACGTTTGTGAAATTTTGTGAGAGTAGTTTCAATAGAAAATATTAAAAAAATTGGTTCAAGCACTAACGTGAAGTTTATTGTCCATTCTCCTGTTTTGGACACTCTCAAGCGAATTTCCCTTGGTAAATTTGATTAAGAGTGTCCAATGCAGGAGAACAGACAATATAATATACAGCTATGGTAAATTTGATGATACTATGGACTATTGTCCATATGTATGTATGCGCGTATGTTCTATTGAACATACGCGCAAAAGCTCCTGACTTCACGTCAGTGCTTGAACCAATTTTTAATGAGAAAATAGTAGGAAAACTATTTACGTTGTTTTTTGGGGCTTCGTAGCTAAAGGTGTCAACGAGACCCAATTAATAAGCATCTTGGCTATTTTTGCTGGTGTGCCGTGAGCATTTGATGAGCGAAAAGTGTGCCGTTAAAACCAAAAGGTTGGAAACACCTGAACTACATGAAAAGCGTATCTAAATCAGATCCTCAACACTCAAATTCAAATTACCACCCATAAAATTTACCGTACAATTCACAACAGTCGATTAATCTTTTCAACTTCACGAGGTGTGATAAAATTTTCAATCACTTTATAGTTTAATGTCACGAATTTCATTTCTCCATTGCAATTACTTATAATATAAACAACTTAAGCAATTTATAGACAGTGTGTGCTTCCTACAAATATGGTTAGAATTCAACGCGTGATGCCTATAGGATGTTTCGAGACTATTCGTGTTGAAATCTTTAAATTTTGTGCTCTGCATGACCTTGTTACACCGAATCCGAGCTCAGAATTTCAAAATTTGATAGAGAAGTGTACCTACCCTACTGGAGGTTCAAGGGTAAAAATATCTCTATTTTTGGGCATATTGTAGGGAACAGCCAGATCTCATTTTACCCAAATGTCTGCAGCTTTCGAAGTTTTTTCCGAAAAACCAAATATCGAGTCTACTCAAACTATTCACAATTTTGAGGAGCATGGTATAGTGAAAGGCTTGTCCACAATCGGTTTTACAAGGTGCGCTAAACCATAATCAAATATTGGATATTGCTTTATTCCCGAAGGAAAATTACCAGTTGTCAATGGTATCATTGGCCCAAAATTATAATGTGTCTATACGTTCCATTGGGGGGTTTCTGAAAACAGTATATTACCACCCATATAATCTATGTCTTGACCAGGAGCTTTTAAAAGATGATTATGACAGGGGTTTGAAATTAATTGAGAACATGATGAGATGGTGTGACGAGTATAATGGGTTTCCCGTGAACCTACTCTTTTCTGATTAAGCTACCTGTTATGTAAACAGAGGGGCTAACAAGCATCATTACAGATTCTGGAGTAGGGAAAATACACACTGGACGTGTGAAGCTCACCAAAGAAACAATGTGTGGGCAGGTATAATATACAATCGAATTTTATTCCCTTTCTTCTTAGAAGAAAACCTTACAGTTGAACGTTATTTAGACTTCTTAGGATTTGAATAACTGCCAGTTCTCGCAATAATTTTTTCGAATGAAAATGATCCAGTACCCTATGGAACAATTTGGTTTCAATAAGATGGCGCCTCAACACATTTCGGGTATCCGGGTCAATGGATTTGCCGTCAAGGTACTATTGAGTGACCACCTAGATCCCCAGACTTAACGCCACTAGATTATTTTCTTTGGGAATATTGTCACAACCTTTTCCGGGGCTTAGTGTAACCTGCCTTTCCACTACTTGCTCGGCGCCATTAGCAATTTGTTGTTGCAACTCCTTGATAGAGTCGGTCACTACTTGTAGTACCTGGATAACCTTGACACAGTTGGAGAAAGATTAAATTTAATCTGAGATTTTAGCTATTAATGCATATTGGTCTTTTTCAGAGAACAGACTCTGACACTGCAGAGCGTAATCAGTAAAACTCACAGAAATGATATACAGGTGACAATATTTACACAGTCAAAATCAGCAGTAATCTATAGTGCCAGAATATTCGGGTAGCAGTAAGACTTCAAATAAACAATGTAAAACAATATAAATGTCCAGCCTGTATATCAAAAGGAATACAATGTTCAGTGACGTATTGAATATAGCTTATCAGTACATACCAGCCAAAACAAAATAATGTTAAGTGAACTAAACTACTGGACGTGCAAAATTATATCTAAGCCGGTGAATCAAAAGATGTCCGAGTAATTCACAGACTTTCAATTTGCACTACTAGTGAATGCAGGGGAATGCGAAGGTGCTGTTTATGGAGCTGATTATATCCGACTATGGTCTCATAGTCGGATATTAACCGCACAGCATTTACCAGTAAATGAAAATAAGAATAAGTTGTGTTGGCACGTCCATCCGGATCCACACGGTAATTCCAATCAGAAATAGCATAACCGAAAAGACAACAATCAGGGCCCGTTAATCGGAAATGGCACCCTGGTAACGAAGTCAGATAACAACCAGTCGGGATCCGAAAGGATGGTCACCCCGACTCAATTCCCTGAAAGGCACTCAGCGTACAGTGCAGATGTGGTACCGGCCAGTCGGACACGGCAAACTTACTTACTTGGTTTACACCACTTCACTAATTTCAATTATTCGAGTCTTTTTTCGGAACGGGATGAAAATAAAAGCAAAATTGCCCTAAACTAATGAAACTATGTATGTATGTTCTGAACTAAATAATATCGCACTCGGAATACGGGTCCTTGATTTAAACTCAAAACTAGGGACTCAAAAATCTACACCATGAAAACTACGTGGAAAATCAGAACTAGGTCTGCGAAGACTATCGGAAGTTCGAAATTTGAACACGATTGGATATACATTGTCAGAGATCCGAGCAGCCTTGTGTGTGTTCAGTAGCTGGGTAAGTGACCGTTGCCACGATGACTTAAGAACGGAAAAAAGTAGTGACTTGCACTAAGCGTAGGTTGCGCTTCCGAGTGAGATAGTTCATTTCGTTGTAATGCATAATCGACCCACTGGAATATTATTTTCTCGATAACTCAAAATGAACAGATGATCGAATTGAAACTTGGAAAACTAGTTGTGGAATACCGACTTAAGGGCGCCTGTGAAATGGTGAATTCGATTAAGAGTGTCCGATAGATGTGAATGAAACATTACAACAATTTTCTTTGATTAAGGTTGAATATTTTGAAAAATTTAATATTTAAGAAACTATGCTCGATCAATTTCCTATGAGGCGTGAATTTGCAATGGAACATGCGAACAATAGCCCCCGACTTCACGTCAGTGTTTGAATTAATTTGAATATACTTTTTTTCCATATTCGTCTCAGGAAAAAAGATAATGACTGTCGAAATTGCAGATATTTTTTTCTTTTGTAGTTTTGATATCTTTATTTGAAATGAAATGAATTTTGGTGTGTGAAGTCTTCTATAAATATGACTCATATTCTACAGTTAACAGTTTCCTCCTACTTCCTCTGGTTTCCCAGCTATAAACTCGCGGATTCATAAAACTGAAAACCTGAATGTAATTAGCTTAAACAAGCAGATTTATCATAATATGAATCTTCAATCATTTTAGAAAATTAAATTAGTCCTCATTATATCTCCTAAAATTTATCGTTTTTGAGATGATAATCGTTGAATGTTCTGATAATAAATACTGAGTATCCGCCTTATTTCGGTTGATCCGCTCCTTGTCTAGGATTGGTCTTGAATCGATGTGTATCCACTTTGCTGCACTTTTTTTTCTCTCACAAGATGAAGAAAATTCATTCTCCTCGATTGCCTCAATATAGCCTGGTACATAGTTTGACAATGTCGCATGAAAACGCCGAATGGCAGCAGAGGCATAAAGTCTATGATCCACATATAGTATCTGTGAATGTACTATATGTACTAATTAACATGATTATTCTGTCAGTTGGAATCACATCTCAACTATTTGTTCTGTGATTTCATTGGAAATAAAGATATTTATGTTTCAATATGAGAATGAGCGATGTTCAAATTATATATTATAATAATAAAGTAGAAACAATTGATGGTTATTGAAAGAAATTATGTGCAAGTTCAGTGTTATGATAGTGAAGAATAAATAGTGGATTATTTTTGGTAAACAAATTCCGCGTTATCAGAATCAATAAACAGTTTCTGCAAACAATATTAAGCTTTTCCGTTGTTCTCTGAAAAACATTTCAGTAATAAAGTTTTTATATTGAACCGGTAAGCAGAGTGTAGGAGTATATTAGCACATTGTGAAATCTTTGAGCACTTGTAACATTTTACCTGAGTCGAATCTAGAAAAATGGGCAATGGAAAAAGTGGTTAATTTAATGAGAGGAAGCTATGGTTGAAATTAATGTTCAACAAATTTATAATCTACCGCCTCCAATCCTGGAGAAGCCTCAGATTATACACTCATTAGAAATCCGTTGTCAACTAGCTGTTCATTGATGCTCAACGTCAATTCAATCATTTTTCGTTTTGAAAGGGGGGTAGCAGAGTATTTTTGTGGAGTTTATCAGTATTATTGTTCATTTTATTAACTTTTTTGTGTATACACAGACACCCTGGACACGCACAGGTTCTATAAGAACCTTTGTGGTGTATCGAGTTATTTGATCAAATATGGCTTACTATGTAAAACTTTTCTTATTAGAACTTAACATTATTGGTACTAACTAAAACATTCATTGAGGTGAAAATGTGTTGGAAAAGTAATTTCTCAATAATTATAATAAATTATGTTATTTTACTGTTAATAATAATAATATATGGTATGGTCATGTTAAACATTTATAAATAAGTAAATGAAACTTAAAGACTCACCTGAATATTTCGAGTTGAATGCATTTCATGAAGCAGAAGTTTCTCCATGTTTGGGTGATGCCACAAATACACGATTTTGTACAAAATGTGAGAAAGCTCTGTGGACAGGGGCTTTGGCGCTCTTGTCGAACTACTGACGAGAAATTATTCAAACTTTGACAAATCATATCTCCGAATGTATTGGTTTCTCAGAGTTGGGAATGATATCAATGGATTCTTATGATAGAACTGCATCATAATTCAATTCAAAACGTAAAGCTATGACTCATAATTAGGATTACATACATCAGCAAATTCTAATTAGAGCATTCTATGAAGTCATAATATTACAACTAATTGAACTAATTTAACAAAAATGAAACTTTTCCATTGTTTTTTTCGTTATTTCGAAACCTCCAAGCCGATTTTGCGCAATATTGAACTCAATCGAGATATTTTTCTCCCAGACCTACTGCGAAAATTTCAACTCTCTAGCTCATTCTGTTCGAGATTTATCGTGTTAACGGCCAGACCGAATCGATTTTGACCACGGATTCTCCAAACAGACCGTTCGTGACCATTTTCAGCCTAAAATTCGAAAATTACAGACATTTGAGCTAATTGATTAGCACTCTGTTCCGAGGAAGTTGACTGCCAAATGCTGGTGAATTATCGTAATATTTCAGTACAAGAATTTACAAGAATAGTTCAATGTTGTAGTGAAACCACGGGAGTTTTTCAAATTTGAAGCTTGTATACTGACTGACAAAGAAACTGCAACACCCAGAAGGAGCTGTTTAAATTTTTATTTTATTTTCGTAAAACATAGGTAGTATAGCAAGAAGTAAATTATTGAAATTTGAAGAAACAAAACGATGGGTTTACAATTTTTTTAAATAAATTTATTAATAATGTGTTTGTCCACCGCGATTATCTATACACTCCCAAACAAGTCCTGGCATTGTTGCATTAAGATGATATTTTTCTTCTTGAGGGATACTATCCCAAGCTACCTGAAGTTCATGTATCAGAGGCGACAAAGTCCATGGGGGCTGGGGTAAATTTCCAAGCTTTCTACCCATGATGTCCCAGACATGTTCAATGGGGGAAAGGTCGGGGGATCAGGGCGGCCATGGCAAAAAATTCAGATGGGTCGCTTCAAAAGAGTTCAACTAACTCTGGCAACATGAGGTCTAGCATTATCTTGCTGAAATATTGGATTTTCGAGCCGGTTAAGGTAAGGGAGAACATATGGCTCCATACTATTTCTTGAAGGTAACATGTCATGTTACCTCGAATAAATACTAAAGGTTATCTACTTGCATGTGCAATAGCACCCCATACCATAACGTCTACTATCCGGTGTACATGACGCTCAATATCAAACTGAGGTTCAAGTCTTTCTCCCCGACGTCGCCGTCTAACCCTTCTTTGGCCATCATGTGCACCCAAGGAGAATCGAGATTCATCAGCAAAAACGACCTGATACCATTCCACATTCCAATGTTGAAGTTCTCTGCACCACTGTAATCGCTGCCGGCGATGCTCAACCGTGAGAGGTAACACATGATGGGGTCGATAATGCTGCAGTCGAAAAGACGTTATCCGGCGGTAAACCGTTCGGACAGTTACAGGATGGACTTTTTCTCCTAACCACTCATCAGTCAAAGACCAAGTTGTCGCAAATCGTCTCTAATAGTCATAAGACTTAGACGTCGATCTTGAACTTCATTTGTGTCCCTTCGACGTCCGGTACCTACTCTTCTTCGATTTTGGGCATTATCAAACCACGCTTAACAACATCTCATAACAGAAGTTGGATTTCTGTTCGTACGGTTAGTGATTTCTCGAAATGACAAATCTCGCCTCCCGTAGACCAATAATTCGACCTCTTTCAAATTTACTTAGCTGGCGATGAATTCCACGTACTATTTTAACAACAACTAAACATCGTATTTGGATCTCCTCGACCAGCTGGTCTGTTGTAAAATTTAAAAAAATTGCAAAAATGACTACAATATCTAAGTAACGAAAAATGTTTACATAAATCAACCTTTTTTTCTTAAAATTTTATTAATTTACTCCTTGCTATACTATCTATGTTTCACGAAAAAAATTTAAATATTAACAGCTCCTTCTGGGTGTTGCAGTGCCTTTGTCAGTTAATATATAATCGTAGTAGTTTATAGCCACTATTATATTGATGTCCAAAAGGGAGAAACGGAGAGTAATATGAAAGCTACTAATTCAACAATTTAGAAATTTGTAGGACGCTCGACATATTTTCGAAGTTAACATTAAATTTTCAAATTGAAAAGGTTACACATTTCCTGCGTATATTCAAGTTACCCTACCAAAGTTTAATTTTCCATTGGCCATGCATCGAAAACCCCTCAAATGCTACCATTGAAGCGTTGAAGCCTCATATACGATTTACTATCGGTCTCATTGCAGATTAGGCGATCATAGACGATGATTGAAGATCAACTTCAATTAGCACACAGAATTATTTGTGTTAAACATTCGAGTTTCCCAATGTGGATCCCTCTGATCTCAGCTAATTGCGGACAACAATCTGGAGTTTCGATTATGGCTTCTCCGGGGATTGCTGATTGATTCGAGTATGCATATTTTACATCCACTCCGGGTCGGACGAGATGTTTCAGGCAATATCAAACCACCAGATTCTGGATTCCAATTAGACCCAAAGCCGTAATGTGCCACTGACAACGATGGAAACCACATCATAAGGACAAAGGGGATCAAAACAACACTATGTTCTTGAGTCGAGGGCCGTTCGAGTAGAAGGAACTCCCTACTCCGAGGAATTCTCATCAAATCATTTGATCTATTATAGCTGTCGGAATTTGCTAATTGTTGAAATATACTATCTCGAATTAGGTTCACGTGACTGAAATTTGGTTCGAGTGATACTGCAGCCTCTACCTAATCGTCAAGGGCTTATGAAGCACTTGGTATCAGACGCGTTCTTCAGGTGGACAGAGTATCAATGCCTACCATGCCTATCAATTCGTCCAAATACCTGTAATTTTCGAGTTTTTGGCGAAGAATGGACTCAAACGATCAGTTTCGATTCACTGATGAAGAATCCGAGGTCAAACTTGATTCTATCCGGCTGGCCTTCTGCACGATTACGCTCGAACGCCATGAGAGAGTTGAAATTATCTGATTGAGTTTGAAGTTCATAGGCGCTTTTAAAATACATTCAAACAAATTTCTGTATGTTGGAAACTATCCGTCCGATATTGTTGAAATTTTGCAAGAGCATTCAAAACATTATTTAACAGTTGAGTTCTAGATATGAACTTGATCAGATATATATATATATATATATATATATATATATATCGTAACAAAAAATTGCCGGAAATATTATATTGAGAAAATTTATTGGGAAACTCAGCAAATAAGGCTTGAAATCATACAACCATTGGTCGATACATCTATATTTCGATCCTTGTTGGGATCTTCATCAGGATGCTACATAGGACATATACATAGGACAGACATCACAGAGTTTGAGGCGTCGTGTGGCTGTCCATAAGAGTGATGTGAGACTCCACCCGGAGAGATGTGCTTTGGCTGCACATGCATCTACAACAGGACATAATTTTGATTTTGAACATCCCAAGGTCCTTACTCTGAGTAGAAACTATTACAAGCGGCTGTTCTTGGAGATGTGTTTCATAAATGAGGATAATGAATGTGTCAATAAGAGGACGGACATCAAGGGCCTCAGCAACATCTACAACTATCTGCTTACCTTCGAGAACAATTTGAGATCTAGTCACCATGATATGCATCGTTGAGAATTTTGTGTTGCATATTACACCGACGTGTAGTCCTTTCAGCTGGTCGTTTGAGGAGTGTTGACGAGTCCGCCTTTGATCTGTTTTTCGTATCTGTGTTGTATTTCGGTGGTTTGCAATGTCATATTTATTGTTATATATTCATTTCTGATAATTGTTTACTTTTAATGACCGAAAGATTTTTCTGAATTATTTCATAGTCCGTTGTTTTCTTTATAAATGAGCGTGATACCTTTACCTGACATACTGGATCATTGTTTGATGTTTCTCTGTTGGCTGTGTTGCCTTCCTTTGTACAACTAGTCCTAAGTAAGTTATTCATTTTTTTATTTTTTACAAGATTTTACAGTACTAGGGTTTTGCAGTTTCTTAATTGTCCCTATGTAATTTTAGCATCCTGATGAAGATCCCAACAAGGATCGAAATATAGATGTATCGACCAATGGTTGTATGATTTCAAGCCTTATTTGCTGAGTTTCCCAATAAATTTTCTCTCTCTATATATATATATATATATATATATATATATATATATATATATATATATATATATATATATATATATATATATATATATATATATATATATATGTATATATTGTAGAAGACATAAGGAGATACAGAAAAATAACCTAACCTAACCTAACCTTACCTAATCGTCAAGGGCACTTGGTATTGGGTGCACTGTTCAGGTCAACAGAGTGCCTATCAATTCGTCCAAATACCTGTAATTTTCGAGTTTTTGGCGAATAATAGTCTCAAGCGATCAGTTTTGACTCACTGATAAAGAATCCGAGGCCAAACTTGAAAATAACCTAACCTAATCTAACCTAACATAACCTAACCTACTCGTCAAGGGCTTATGAGGCACTTGGTATTGGGTGCACTGTTCAGGTGAAAAGAGTGCCTATCAATTCGTCCAAATACCTGTAATTTTCGAGTGTTTCGCGAAGAATGGTTTCAAGCGATCAGTTTCGACTCACTGATAAAGAATCCGAGGTCAAACTTCCATCCGGCCGGCCTTCTGCACGATTACGACCAAACGCAATGAGTTACAGAGTTGAAATTTTCAGATTGGGTTTGAAGTTCATAAACACCGGCAGATTTCATTAATGGACATAATCCGTCGAGTAGTTTCGGAATTATAGCCATCTGAAATTTTATTTTCCCCATAACTCGAAAAATACTGATTTGGTGAATATGAACACGAAGACTTATGCAGAATTTCGTGAGGATCACATATCTAGAAAATTCAAAAAAAAACATCTAAGAAAATTTTGTTTCTCAGAAACTAGCCGTCCGATATTGTTGAAATTTTGCAAGAGCGTACAAAACTTTATTTTACAGTCAAGTTATAGATATTGACTTGCTCAGGTATATATTGTAGAAGACATAAGGAAATGCAGAAAAATAACAAAAACTGAAATTAGAAATTTAAAACTCGTTCATATTCCACCTTTCACCGCAGATCCATGGTCATAGACAAGAATGCTCAGGATCGATTCCCTGAGCTGAAATAATTTTTTTTCACTTTCTGTCCATTTCTATTGAAATGATAACTCCGAAGAATCGGTTATCGAATGAATTTAGGTCGATTTTTTCTTCTGAATTACTGCTACACAGATTGTTTTTTGTGAATTGTTTCTTAAGACACAACCGTACGATTGGTCCGATTTGTTCTGATCATACAAATTACGCTCGGAATACACTATTGGAAATAAACCACTGCTAAACAGGATGTTTTTATCTATATCTCACAATTGTATGAGTGAACTGATTTGTCACCACAAATAAGGCACTGTTTATTTTCGACCCAAGAGTGAATGTTTGTATTCGAATGGATCCTTACGCCACCACGAACACAACACTGGTCATTTTTGAACCACTAGGGAATGTATGTATTTGAATGGGTCCTTACGACATCACAGACCCAACAGTGAATGTATGTATTTGAGTCGAAACTAATCGTTTGATGCCTTTCTGAGTCGAAAAGTGGATCAGTTTTTATTGGACGCTAGTTTTTACAGTCAGTTTTACGTTTTTGAAAATATTCTAGATATTTTTTTTTTCCTAGGGCTAAACAGCCTAGGGCGAGTTTAGTTTCTGGATGGGTGACCGCTCTGGCTATAAATTTTAACAAGCGCACAAAAGCTTCTGGCCATAGTGCTTTTCCAACTGTTTCCTTCTGAATGTGCCTGACTAGAGAAGGTGGTGCAGGGACACAGTATCGAGGCTCTAAGAGACTCTAAGAAACCGAGTTTGTCATCCCACGACTCAGATAAATGATACCTGCACATTGTAACAATGGCATTCCGGGACCATCAGCTTTCTCTAGCAGCAGAAAATTCCCGGTATCGGAACCAGGGTGAATAACTTTCCTCTTCAGGTAGAAACCTTAGCAGCCGCAGGTCTATGGACCCATTGGGCAGGTTTAAAGCAGGATCATCTGAGAAGGGTGGTCAGTAAAAATTTGACAAGTTGCCGTTGGTAACTTAAACAGGTCTCCGAAATTTGCCGAATCGTTCTGTAATGTTCCGTTAAATAAATGGTTGAGTTGAGTAAGCCAAATGCCCTTTCACTGTGCTCATCCTTTTTCTTCCATTCGTCGTAGATGTACGAGTAACCAAAGTGTGCCCATTAATTGTATGGCGTAAAAAAAAATAAAGGCCCTACCCTAATGTACAATGATATTGAGGAACAAGTAAGTGATAAGATAAAGTACAGTCATCATTTTGATCTGTAATGTGATGAATCCACCGATGTTTCACAGTGGTGCCAATTACTTATATTTGTTCGACTTCTCAAGGTGTTGATGTTATGGATGAATTAAGTGGATTTTTTGAGGAGCTTGGTCTTCAGTGAAAATTTGCGGGGATTTGGACGGATGGTGGTTCTTCTACGCTTGGTTACCGCTCTTAATTGATAAAAACGAAAGTTCTATCTGCAATATATCAACACATTCATCCTCAAGTATTTGCTGCTCCCTTCCAGAATGCATGAATATTGCGCTGAAAACAGCAATAGAAGATTTTAACATCATCGAAAAATTACCAAATGTCTCTTGAAATAATTGAGTTCTGATATGTACTCTGAACACGTGAGCCTGCTATTCCACGCAAGGTGCGTTGGATTTCCAAAGGAAATATTCTTTCAAGTTTGTTTGATCTGAGATAAAGAGTAACAATATCTTCAATACTTAAGGAAAACAAAGAATTGCTGAATTGGCTCTGCTAGTCCAACTTTCAAATGACCTTTCTTTATTAAGTTTTTTGCTCAAATAAACGAATTGAACCTTCAACTACAAGAGTCAGGAAATTTAAAGTTTCACGATATGAGCAACATATTTCCATACGGAGGGAATAGCAATGCTTTTATCGCTAAAATTGAGTTATGGATGTGTAAGATCAAAAGTATTTCATAATTTGAATCAAATAATTGTGAACCGATTCCGGACTGTGAAAGCAAAGTTATTCTGAACCTAGTTTGCAATCCTTTATTTCTCAAAGTTTCTGAGGTACCTTGATGAAATTGAAAAAAAATAGACAACTTGAAAGATATATTCGAGGCAGGAATAAATCTTGAAAATTTTTGTAGCCAGAAGCAATTTCTTTCCCAATGATTCGGGATATTGCTATACGTTATTCAACTAAGTTTTCATCGACATATTTATGTGAACAATTATCTCAATATTATATACCAGAAAGCACTGCAGCTGCCACGAGCTCAGTTCCAAGCAATGGTCGGACTGCTGACTTGTCCATGCGTACTACTGTCAGGTCACTGTCGGTACGAATACCAATTGTACTGCATGGTGGACAAGTCAGCAGACGAAACATGCTGGATCGAAAGAGTAAGCTGCCGAACAAATAAACTGCTCCACAAGAGTTAGGGATATCATATTAAGTTGTTCTGAGGGGCGTAAAATTTTAAAGACAATATCAAAAACATGATCAACTGCCAATAAAAACTTATTAGTTCGATTTGAATGCACATTTTCACCATCTGGCCGTCTTTTTTCTTGAGTTTGGCAGTTTTTCACATTATTCGTAAGATTAAGCATTTCAATATGCAGTTAAATTATTGTCAGTCTCTTAGCGATATCGAACTTAGTAAATTTCACGAGCTTCTTGAGATGCCAAGACGTAAATTAACAAATGCCAAGGCTAATAGGACTATCGGTATGCTACAGGGTGGCCTCACTCAAGTCGCTGTGGCAGAAACATTTCAAGTATCGCAAAGTGTAATATCGCTACTCTGGAATAGGTTCAATGAGACAGGTTTGGTGTAGGAAAGACATAGGGTTGGCGGAACAAGAAAAACAACACCCGCACAAGTCCGTTTTGTCACCATTTCGGCGAGGAGTTATCCTCTTTCTTCTTGTAGGATGCTGAGAAATCGACTCTTAAATGCCAATGGTCCTGAAATTTCCATTGAAACCATCCGACGTTCTTTGGGGGAGATTAACCTGGCTTCTAGACGTCCATGGAGGGGATTTCCGTTAACACGTGAGCATAAACGACAAAGAATAGAACGGGCCAGGCAGCATGTTAATCTTTACGTCCAATGGCGTAGTGTACATTTCACAGATGAATCCAGATACGGTCGTTTTTCAGATTTTCGAAGAATAAGGGTATGGACTATGCCACGTATACCCCCGAAATAGCCGTCATGTGCAAGAGGTTCACTCATTTCGAGGAGGCTCTGTTATGGTATGGGCTGGGATATGTTACAACGGGCGCACAGACCTTCACAATTGTCCTGGCAATATGACCGCTATACATTATAGGGAATATGTAATTGGCAACGTAGTGCCAAATTTTCATGCTGCCATTGGTGAAGCTTTTTAATTTCTTGACGATAGCGCAAGACCACATCGTGCAGCAATAGTAGAAAATGCGCGAGACGAGCATGGTATTCCACATTTTCCAATACCTCCGCATTCGCCAAACTTAAACTGCATAGAACATGCATGGGATATGCTACAAAGAAGACTAGATGATCACCAACCTCCACCAGAAACATTGAATTACCTCAAAGCACTACTGCCTCGTTTATGGAATGAAATTCCTCAAGATATGCTCGTTGACAGTCTGCAACGAAGATGTCAGGTGGTCACTCATGCCCGTGGTGGCCATACCTTGTATTGGAGGCATAAAAAGACAAAAAAACAATAAAATGTCTGGAAATAAAAGTCGTTAAATTTGACCCTATTCTGTTAGTCACCCTGTATATGTTGCAGACCAAAAAACTTACGTGCATTTATAGTTTTGAACCTAAAACTATATTAAATTACGTTTTTTGACAACCGTCCGGGAAGTGCCCACTTCCCGGACGCTTTTTCTTTGAGAAAGAAGCATTTCCCGGCCTAGTCCGGGAAGTACGTACTTCCCGGACTAGGCCGGAAGAATCACGTCGTTATGGTCATTGTAAATATGAAAATCTTGGTAGGTATATTTTTGATAAATGAAGTTACCATAGCACTGAGAAAATGGCTGACAGTTCATATAAAATAGTTAACATGTTATATTTTCTGTTCTGTTTAATTTGAATAAGAATGAAAATATATAAAAAAGAAATGTGTCGTCTCATTGATTTGTTATTCTACACGGTTGCCGAAAAAATATTGTACGCAACACGTCCGAAAAAGGTTTTTTTGGACTCATAGACTTCTAAGACTCGCTTACGCTCGTCCGAGAATTTTGTCTATTCGTCCAAAAAAAACCCTATTTTCCGGACTTGTTACGTAAATTACTATTTCAGCGGAAACAAAGGTTTCAGAATGTCAGTTATTTTAGTTGAAACGATTATCCCTAACTCTTGTGGAGCAGTTTCGTTTGCAAATACCCAGAGCTAGCCAGCCTAAGAATTTTACATATGGGTGAGCCAGTTCTGAAACCTTACGACGTGATAGCCAAGGGCTCCTAAGCATCCTGAGGACGTAATCACGTGTGTTAATTCCATTGAAAATGTCCATAGGATTGAATAAGTAGGATAATAGAACAAAAGGTCGTATCGGTCGCAGTTTTGAAGGGCTGGACCAAGCCTCACGACACCTTCCTAATAATAATAATAATGAAAATATGTGATCACGAGATCTCAGTGCTTTTGATAATGAAAAACTAACAACAATATCGGCTGGATTCCTGTGCAGACTTGCATTTAGTTTTAAGTGGCACTGAGCCAAGTATTCGAAAGTTGCTTAAGACTATGTAGCCCCAAATATCTCATTGAAATATTACATTCATCTCTGTAATATATAATTTACTTTGAAACAATTTAAATAAAATATTATCAATGTTTCATCCTTATCCTTGCATAGTATAAAACATAGTCGCTTCCCGCTGTATGTCTGTCCATATGTATGCTTAGATCTTTAAAACTACGTGAAGGATTCTGATGAGGGTTTTTAAGTAGATAGATTGATTCAATAGGAAGGTTCATATGTATAATACATGCATTATACAGGGTGTAACTAAACAAGTGTAAAATATTTAAGGGGGTGATTTCTCATCGAAAAAAAGATAGGATCTTTCATATAAAGAAACTTCATTGGAGCATCCCTTGTTAAGATACAGCCCCTTAAAGGGGGTAAAGAAAATTTGTTTAATAATTTTTTTCACAAGCACTAAAAAAGTCACAATATTGAAATCAACCTGATATTTTCTAATACCAAAATGACACTTAGCCAGTAATTTATTTCCTTTATCCCATGGTTGTAAGGGGTGGAAAAGGCAACCCCTAAAATTTATTTCCGATTTAACTTTTTGTCTTATTATTTCTTTACCATTTTAAAATTTATTTCCGATAACCTGTCTTATTCTAAACAAAAAATGTTTCTTGAATTTTTTGCCCAAAATAAACCAGATCAAAGCAAAACATTATTTTACGAACAACTACAGAGATACATCGTCATAAATGCGATCTGGATTTATTGTTATTTTGTAGTTACTACCTGCATTAAATTATTGAAGAGGAATAAACAAAACTAATTTATTAATAACACTCATAGTAATTACTCACAGTAATTAATAATAATCATATTAAATGTTCAATATGTCTACCTTCAGACATTACGCATGCGTCTAGACATCGGTGTATTGAGCCACGTATTCGCTCAAATATTCCTGGAGTCTCTCTAATTACCCTGCACGCATCGATGATGCGGTTTCTTAAGTCCTCTACATCGCGAACAGGAGTAGGATAAACCAAATGCTCTAAATGGCCCCAAATAGAGAAATCGAGAGGATTGAGATCCGGGGATCGAGCGTAAAATAATGTTTTGCTGCGATCTGGTTTATTTTGGGCAAAAAATTCAAGAAACATTTTTTGTTTGAAATGAAACAGGTTATCGGAAATAAATTTTAAAATGGTAAACAAATGATAAGACAAAAAGTTACATTGGAAATAAATTTTAGGGGTTGCGTTTTCCACCCCTTACAACTTGGGATAAACCAAATAAATTACTTGCTAAGTGTCTTTTCGGTATTAGAAAATATCAGGTTAATTTCAATATTGTGACTTTTTTAGTGCTTGTGAAAAAAATTATTGAACAAATTTTCTGTAACCCATTTAAGGGGCTGTATTTTAACAAGGGATGCTCCAATGAAGTTTCTTTATATGAAAGATCCTATCTTTTTTTCGATGAGGAATCACCCCCTTAAATATTTTACACTTATTTAGTTACACCCTGTATATTAGAGAAACACTGATAATTTTAGAGGTTTCTAATGCGATGTCGTAAATAAACACATTTTTTGCGCTTACATTGCAAACGCTGGCTGAACCCTAAGGGATAGATCAAAATAATGTTGAACAGTATGGTACACCTTAAAAAGGTCTACAAAAAATTCTGAGATGGTATATGTCTAACTCTTAAGGATAATCCACAATAACCATTTTTTATCGTTTACATTCTAGGAGAAATCATGGCTTGATTACGAAGCGATTTCAAGCAATACAGCATTGATGCTTATCCAATGAAGTACCTTTAATGCATTGAGCATTTAATATTGATCAATATGGCCCTTTACAGCATGTAATTTAATTGAATATTTTCGAAGATATTGCAGTTTTGAAATGCAGGGACATAGCGGTTGCGGTGGTACCGACCGCAGAGGAGCCGGTGGAGAGAACCAGAGAATCATCTGTACAGCGTGAGGCTCGCCTCAGCCAGGATAGATGTATTGATTCCCCGAATTCCTCTGATTTACTGATCCCATTTAAACGCCAACAATTTCCAGTAAAGATATATTTTGCAATGACCATTAATAAATCGCAGGGTCCAACTTTCAACGCTACAGGCTTATATTGAGTGTTTTTTACTTGGCCAATTATGAGTCGCTCTTTCAAGAGTAACCTCTAAAGAAAACATGTTTGTAATATCTAACGACAAAAATGCTGTGAACGTTGTATATAAAGAAATTATGTAGTATATTTAGTATCGTTATTTCAACCGTGCGAAGCCGGGGCGAGCAGCTAGTATATTAATAAATAGAACCACCTTTTATTTATTTAGATTTACTGAATAGGTATATATTTATCGACTTTTTGAAGATGATATTAACTTCAAACAGTTGCAGGTCCGTGACAAGACAGACATTTTGTAAAATGGTCCCTCATTATGAAAAGCTTAAGAACCACTGCGTTAAATCTATAGTTACAACCCCATATATTGTAATACCGTAAACTTCATAAATGCATACCATATAAATACAAGACAGTGTTGACGAAACGAATTAATCAGGCACTTGTTGAGATATCCAATAAAAGTAGGTACTCTGAATTATCTAAAGAAAAAATGTAACGCAGCCTGTATATTAATGATCGGTTGAATGAAAAAATTGAATTAATCAGGAACTTCCTGGGTCAAATTTTTTTTAAGCAGTAAAGCCATTTGTAAAATAAAAGTTCTCGATTTTTGGCGCTCTTGTTCCTTGGAACAGAGTGATTATCAATTGGTCCAAATGTCTGTAATTTTCGGATTTTTGGATGAAAATATTTCGATTTATAGATCAAAAATTCGCGGTCATAGTCGATTATGTCCGGCCGGTCTGGCTGGCCGCTCTATCCGTTAACACGATAACTCTCGAACGGAATGAGCTAGATAGTTGAAATTTTCAGAGTAGGTTAGGGAAATATATATCTCGGCTTTGTTCATTATTGGACAAAATCGTCTGGAAGGTTTCGGAGAAACGAAATAAAATTTTTTCTTTACCTAACAATTTCAAATTTAATATTTTCTAAGATGCAGCTTCACAATAAGAATCCATTGATATCAGTTTCAAATCCTACAAGTTAATACTTTCGGATATAAGATTCTTCAAAATTTCAATAATAGGTACATTGTGCTTCTACTATGTTGTCACTGAATGCTCTAATTATTCTATCTATGAATTAGCATATGATCTGTGTTCACACATGTCATCTTATTTTCCTATAATAAACATGCAAATTTATTTCTGACTCGTTACTCATAAGCCTTAATTTCGTTCAACTAACTGGTTACTGAGTAACATAACTGGTTACTATTAGCGGTAGCTATCATTTGGTCCAGTTTGAAAAATAAACGTCATTAATGTCAAATCAAATTGAAAAAGTATTTCTGTACAGTTTGGAAGATCTACGCACGTAAAAAATTCGAAATTCGGATTCGCTAAGTTCATAGGCAGGGTTGTTTGATTGGGGCGTCGAAAATGAATAGTGCAAGGAACTCGAGCATAACTTGTCGTTCTCTAATTATGGAAGATTTAGAACGGAATTTCCAATTAATGTACCTCCAGGTAGTTATTCCTTAGTAACACTATTTAAGATTTCCTACATAAGTATTCTGGTTTGAGTTCTCCCTGGACTAATTACATTAGATTTGTTTCATAAATAAAACTGGCTAATACATTTACTCAAATTTCCAGAATGACTCCTGATAGTTTTGAAACCCTTGTAGCTAAAATTTAACCGTCATATTAAGATAAGATGCCAAGGGAATTTAATTTATTTCATGATGCAGTTCTATCATAATAATCCATTGATATCATTCCCAACTCTGAGTAACCAATACTTTCGTAGATATGATTTGTTAAAATTTGAACAAGAGCGCCAAACCTCCTCTCCACAGGGCTTTCCCACTTTTTTCCATACGAAGCAATTCGAGCTGAAATTCGGCACTGGATTGTAAAATGGCGACTCTAAGTTATGTGTGGAATTTCAGCTGATTCTGAAGCATAGTTTCCGAATTATAAAGTATAAATAAAAATATTTTTTTTTTGTTTTTTTGCAACGGCTGGCCGAACAGAATCGAATTTGACAATAAATTCTTCACCTAATCGTTTGAGACCATTTTTGGCGGATTAGGTCTATTAACGAACTCAAATGTCGCATTTGGATGCGGAACCAATACTCAAAAAATGGCACTATTTCTTTCCGTTCTAAAGATATCGCGAGATCATTTTTTTATTTTCTTGTAACATGTTCCTCATAAAAATTCCCATACGTCTTTGTGTTGGTATTCTACAACTAATTACCAAATTTCAATTCGATCGCAAATCTGTACTGGTTGAAAACAGAACTAGTACTCGGAAACCGTTTGGCCGATGGTGCCCATCAAGGAACTTGTACATAGCATTTGGACACGCCAACCTACCCGGAAATTACAAGTCACTTTCTCTTTCCGCTCGAAAGTTATCGTGGCAACGGACTGCAGGGTGGACATAATCAAATTTGACCTCGAATTCTTCATCAGGGAGTAAATAGTTCGAGTCCATTTTCGGAATAATTTCGTACATTACAGACATTTGGGCAAAATGATAGCACGCTGTTCCCCAGAACATGCGCAAAAAAAAACCTTCCTCACAATAATAATTTCTTGGATAACTGTGATAACCAACCTGAAGAAGCTCTGAGGTCTTCGAGTGAAACGTTGTTTATCACCAGTGAATTAGATTTTGAATGTAGTAATGTACAAAGAATCCAAGAAAATTATATGGTTTTAATATATCATATTTATGTGCTATTATGTATAATGTATAATTATTATAATCTACTATAACAATATACAGGGTGATTGGAAACTTGAGGCGAAAAATTGAGGAATACAAAAATAAAAAAATTGGTTCAATGACTGCCGTGAAGCTTTTACGCGTATGTTCTATTGTCCACTCTCCTGTATTGGACACTCTTAATCGAATTTACCATGGTTCATTCTATTGTCTGTACTCCTGTATAACTCTTTATCAAATTTACCAAGAAAAATTCCATTAAGAGTGCCCAATACAGGAGAACAGACAGTAGAATTCACCATGGTAAATTCGATTAAGTGTACAATACAGGAAAATGGACAATACAACATACGCGCAAAAGCTTCTGAGTTCACGTCAGTGCTTGAAACCTTATTTTTTTTCGTAATTTTTTTAAAATTTTCTACTGGTAAGGTCCTCACAAAATTTTACACACATCTTCATGTTGATATTCTACAACTAGTTAGCAAGCTACAATTCGATCGAGTCCCTATTTTTTGAGTTATCGAGGAAATAATACTCTGAAAGGGTATAACTCTGAGACCGTTGGGCTGATTATGGCCAACAGCGAACTTAACTCTCCAATTCAGATGCGCAACTTACCCTGAAAATTGCAATTCCTTATCTCCTATCGTTCGAGAGTTATCGAGGCAACGGTAACCCATCCAGCTACTGAACTCCCATAAGGCTGCTCGGATCTCCAACAATATATATCCGATCGTGTTCAAACTTAGAACTTGGTAGTAGAGTTGGGTTCTGAAGGCTCTCGCAAAATTTCAGCCATGCCGGAAGAACAGTTTCTATATCTAATTTTTTTCAATGATTTTTTACAAATTTTCTAGTGATACGATCCTCTCGAAATTTTGCAAGAATTTTTGCGTAGGTATTCTACCACTTATAACCTTGTTGGGGTTGGTTCGATTATGAATTTTCCGAGTTATTGAGGACATAACAACCAAATTTCAGATGGGTATACCTCCAAAACCGTTTAGTTGATTTTTACTATGAAGAATCTCAAATGTTGCATTCAGATGCAAAACCTAACCTGAAAATTACAAGTCGCTATCTCGTTCCGTTCTCAGGTTATCGTGACATAAATAATATTTCTTAAAAATTTTTTTTTTAATTTTCTAGCGGAACGATTCTCACAATATTTCACAAACTTAGGTTTGTATTCTACAATTACTGAAAACAATATCATTACTTGGAAATCGTTAGGCCGATTATGCCCATTAACGAACTCGTCCGTCATATTTGGATGCGCCATCTACCCTGAAAATTTAAAGTTTCTATCTCTTTTCGTTCTCAAGTTATCGTGGCAACCGCCGGCCAGAAAGAACTAAATTTGACCTCGAATTCTTCATCAGCGAGTTGAACCTAGTCGTTTGAGACCATTCTCGGCAAAAAATTTGAAAATTACAGACATTTGGGCAAAATGATATCGCGATGTTCCACAGAACATAGGAGCAAAAAATTAAATGTTTTCAAATACGACGATTGGCATCGATACAAGCTTGGTAACGCAAAATAAGGGAATCGTATAATAAGTTTCATTTTGTTCATGCTGCGGAAGAAGCCATTGACAAAAAGTGAGTCTCTGCAAAAGTACACATTAAGACGCCAGCAATGTGTCTAGCACTAATGTCCAGATTATCGAGCATACAATCTATCACTACTTCTTCTCTCATAGCATCATAATAATAATTATTTTGGGTAGCGCCACCAGCAACAGTACGGGGATTGCAGTACACTCAGATATTTATTTCTAGTACTGTAATTTATAAAATTAAATTGATCACGTAAATAAACAACAAAGTTCAATAACTCGGAAATGATACCTTGTTTTACATTTTATCAAGAATATCCCTTCTTTTTTCTCCTAGAGTTTTGAATCACCCTGTATAAGTATGTTTATTCCAAACCCAATGTGTTTTATTTTTCAGGTGGATATTCTCAATTCGACATCATCTTGAATGTTAATAGATCTGCTTAAATTAATATCTTGGCTTTGAACATCGACCATGGGTAAATATTAGGGGACGACAATCTATATCGATTCTAATTGAATCTTAATAGTGTGATACTTATCAGGGATGGCCGATTGTTCGAATCTGAATTATATATCCAAGTGGTTTGTTGATAGTACTAATGTCAGCTTAATTAGTTGATTGTTATTCCGTAATTGGAGCTGATAGCAGTTAATTTAATTAGGTAAGTGACTCCCAGATATCTCTAAGGAAATATATATCATCAAGGTGAATCGATTTGGTATGGATATTTCGTTGATAATGTAGACGAAAATGCATTCTTTCTTAATGATTCCCGCAATGATTCAACCCTCAGAATAGTATAATAAATAGCAATTGACAAGTACGTGCTGAAAACAATTGAAAAGCACTATTGTGGGGTCATCTGAATTGGCGCACTTGGTCAAATTAAACTTCTATCAATGAGCTATTAGCAATGTTACTATAAAATGCTTGAAGTATTCCCTAATAGATGACAACCATCTCGCTGGGTGTTTTCCGATGCTTATCAAAAGCTGCGATACTTTGGAATTGGCAATTCCCGTACTGGTAGGTACTGGTGGTGCTACCCGAAATAATTATACTGACTGACAAAGAAACTGCAATACCCAGAAAGGACTGTTTAAATTTTTTTTTTTTGGTAAAACATAGATAGAATAGCAAGGAGCAAATGACTGAAATTTTAAGAAAAACAAGACGTGTTGGAGAGTGTATAGATAATCGCGGGGGCTAACACATTATTACCAAATTTATTAAAAAAAATTGTAAACCCTTCGTTTTTGCGCGTATGTTCTGGGGATCATCGCGTTATAGTTTTGCCCAAATGTCTGTAACTTTCGAATTTTTTGACGAAAATGGTCTCGAACGATTAAGTTCGACTCCCCAATGAAGAATTCGATGTCAAATTTGATTCTGTCCGTCCGCCTCGATAACTTGAGAACGAAAAGAGCTAGCGACTTGAAATTTTCAGGGTGGGTGGCGCATCCCAATACGACGGACAAGTTCGTTAATGGGCATAATCGGCCCAGTGGTTTCCGAGTAATAATTTTGTTTTCAACCAATATGAATCCGATCGAATTGAAACTTGGTGAGTAGTTGTAGAATATGAACCTAAGCACGTTTGTGAAATTTTGTGCGAAACGTATGGCTACAAAATTATTAAAAAATTATTAAAAAATATTTTTGTTGTCACGATAACTTGAGAACTGAGAGAGATAGCGGCCTCAAGTTTTCAGGTTGGAATTTACACCACAACGCGACATTTCAGTTTGATTATGAGCCTAATCGGCCAAACTGTTTCAGAGTTATAGCCATCTGAAATTTTATGAAATTTTGTGGTTTTTGTTCCTCATTTACTCGAAAAATACTAAACCGATTGAATTCAAACATAGTTATTAGTTGTAGAATGCCAATGCGGAAACGTTTGCAAAATTTGGTGAGGATAGCATTTGTAGAAAATTTTAAATAAATCTTTGAAAATAAAAAAAAAAAGTTCTATATATCAGTAACTAATCGTTCGAAATTGCTGAAATTTTGCAAGAACCTTCATAACCTAACTATACTGACAATTTTCAAGTTTTAATACGATCGGTTAAATAATGTTGGAGATTCGAGCATTCTTGTGTGAGTTCAGTAGATGGGTGAACGTTGCCTCGATAACTTTCGAACGAAAGGAGATAGGGACTTGCAATTTTCAGGGAAGGTTGCGTATCCGAAAGGGAGAGTTGAGTTCAATTTTGGGCAAAATCGGTCTAACGGTTTCCGAGTTATACCCATCTGGAATATTGTTTCCTTGATAACTCAAAAAATAAATATTCGATCGAATTGAAGTTTGGTAATTAGTAGTAGAAAATCAACATAAAGACGTGTTTAAAATTTTGTGAGAACCGTACCCCTAGAAAATTTGAAAAAAACGACGAGAAAAAAAATTTTAAGAACCGTACCCCTAGAAAATTTCAAAAAAATCACGAAAAAAAAATTGGTTCAAGCTTCTGACTTCACGTCAGTGCTTGAACTCAACTCTCCCTTTCGGATACGCAACCTTCCCTGAAAATTGCAAGTCCCTATCTCCTTTCGTTCGAAAGTTATCGAGGCAACGTTCACCCATCTACTGAACTCACACAAGAATGCTCGAATCTCCAACATTATTTAACCGATCGTATTAAAACTTGAAAATTGTCAGTATAGTTAGGTTATGAAGGTTCTTGCAAAATTTCAGCAATTTCGAACGATTAGTTACTGATATATAGAACTTTTTTTTTTTATTTTCAAAGATTTATTTAAAATTTTCTACAAATTCTATCCTCACCAAATTTTGCAAACGTTTCCGCATTGGCATTCTACAACTAATAACCATGTTTGAATTCAATCGGTTTAGTATTTTTCGAGTAAATGAGGAACAAAAACCACAAAATTTCATAAAATTTCAGATGGCTATAACTCTGAAACCGTTTGGCCGATTAGGCTCATAATCAAACTGAAATGTCGCGTTGTAGTGTACATCCCAACCTGAAAACTTGAGGCCGCTATCTCTCTCAGTTCTCAAGTTATCGTGACAACAAAAATATTTTTTAATAATTTTTCAATAATTTTGTAGCCATACGATTCGCACAAAATTTCACAAACGTGCTTAGGTTCATATTCTACAACTACTCACCAAGTTTCAATTCGATCGGATTCATATTGGTTGAAAACAAAATTATTACTCGGAAACCACTGGGCCGATTATGCCCATTAACGAACTTGTCCGTCGTATTGGGATGCGCCACCCACCCTGAAAATTTCAAGTCGCTAGCTCCTTTCGTTCTCAAGTTATCGTGGCAACGGCCGGACGGCCGGACGGACAGAATCAAATTTGACATCGAATTCTTCATTGGGGAGTCGAACTTAATCGTTCGAGACCATTTTCGTCAAAAAATTCGAAAGTTACAGACATTTGGGCAAAACTATAACGCGATGTTCCCCAGAACATACGCGCAAAAACGAAGGGTTTACAATTTTTTTTAATAAATTTGGTAATAATGTGTAGGCCCCCGCGATTATCTATACACTCTCCAACACGTCTTGGCGTTGATGCAATAAGATGGTCTATTTCTTCTTGAGGAATACTATCCCAATCTACTTGTAGTTCATGAATCATTGCCGCCAAAGTCCGTGGGGGTTGGGGTAGATTTCCCTGCCTTCTACCCATGATGTCCCAAACATGCTCTATGGGTGAAAGATCTGGGGATCTAGGTGGCCATGGCAAGAGATTCACATGGGTCGCTTCAAAAAAGTTTAAACTAACTCTGGCAACATGAGGTCGAGCATTCTCTTGATGAAATATTATACACTATTTCTTAAACGTAACGTAGCGCTGCCATGTTACCTCGAATAAAGACTAAAGGTGACCTACTTGCATGTGCAATAGCACCCCGTACCATAACACCTACTGTCCGGTGTACATGACGCTCAATATCAAACTGAGGTTCACGTCTTTCTCCCCGACGTCGTCTAACCCTTCTTCGGCCATCATGTGCACCCAAAGAGAATCAAGAATCATCAGGAAAGACGACTTGATGCCATCCCACATTCCGATGTTGACGTTCTCCCTACCACTGTAATTGTTGCCGGCAATGCTCAACCGTCAGAGGTAACACAAGATGATGTCGATAATGCTGCAGTCCAAAAGACCTTATCCGGCGCAAACCGTTCAGACAGTTACAGGATGGCCTTGTTCTCCTAACCACTCATCAGCCTAAGATTGAGTTATCGCAAATCGGTCTCTAATAGCCATTATTCTTGGACGTCGATCTTGAACTTCATTTGTGCCCTTTCGACGTCCGGTGCCTACTCTTCTTTCGATTTTGGACATTATCAAACCACGCTTGACAACATCTCATAACAGTAGTTGGATTACTGTTCGTCCGGTTAGCGATTTCTCCAAATGATAACCCCGCCTTCCATAGACCAATAATTCAACCTCTTTCAAATTCACTCAGCAGGCGAAATATTCCGCGTACACGTGCTCCAGGCATTTCAACTAACAACTAAACATCGACTTTGGATATCCTCGAACAGCTGGTTTGTTGTAAAATTAAAAAAAATTGCAAGAAATGACAAAATACAATATGTAAGTAACAAAAATTGTTTACATCAAACAACCTTCACAATTTTTGGCGCTCTAGTTCCTCGGAACTGAGTGCTTATCAATTTGCCCAAATGTCTGTAATTTTGGAATATTTCGATGAAAATGGTCTTAAACGATTTGGTTCGACTCACTGATCAAGAATCCGTGGTCGAAATTAATTCTGTCCAGCCGGTCCGGCCGGCCGGCCGTAAGCACGATAACTCTCGAACGGAATGAGCTAGAGAGTTGAAATTTTCAGAGTAGATTTGGGGGATGAAACACTCGGCTAAGTTCGTTATTGGGCAAAATCGGACAAATGGTTTCGGAGTAACAAAAAAAAAATTTTTTTTACGTAACAAACTCCAAATCAATTTTTTTTTAGTAAGCAGTTTTATCATAAGAATCCATTCATATCATTTTCAACTCTAACAAGCTAATACTTTCGGAGATATGATTTTTTGAAATTTCAATGTAAATCGTATTTCACAGATTGATATAATTTTTATTCTATGTAAGAATTCTCATAATGTCAACTTGACAGAAGGGAATAGTGTAACTTCAAAAATATTGGGGTTGAAATACTCGTATTTTAGCGATGCAACGGGGACCTCACCCGAAAATGTTTGAAAATATTACGAAATTATTGAAAGCATAATTCTGTAGTTTGGTGAACGTAGATCAGGAAATTTTTGATCGATTACAAGGTAATTTATTATTACTTATCTAATAAACTATTATTTGAATTGAATTTCCTTTATGATGCAGTGATATCATATGAATACATTGATATAATTCCCAACTCTGAGAAACCAATACCAGATATAATTTGTTTGTTTGAACTAGAGCGCCAGAAAGCTCCTGTCCACAGGGCTTGAACCCATTTTTTTTCTCCAAACTTTAATCATTTACCCCTTGCTATCTTTAACCAGAAAAAATTAAAATTTAAACAGCTCCTTCATCGATCAGTGTTCCCCAAAGAGGAAAGCGTCATTCAAGGGCAGACACAAACCCGGGTTTCATGGTTGTTACCAATCATGAGTGTGACTTAGCCAACACTGAATGACAACCAAAGGAGTTCTAGGAAACTTAATTCCATCAGTTGCGAACTGGAAGGGAAAGAATCCGTCCAGTGGCGCCTATGGAAATCCTTACGAACTCCGACCCTCTGCCATGAAGAAACCTTGAGCTATATTCAGCGGCGTTCATTCTTTTGTCGAAAGAGTGTTAGGGACGGCAAAGTCGTCTACCTATATAAGACCTTTACGGACTGAAAACGCCCGGTTTTGTAATACTAGATAAACCACTGACCAGTGAACATTCAAATGAGGTGAACTGTGCGAATTGCCGATAACTAAAAAAAGGCAAACGTGAAATAGTTATTGATTCTAACCATCAACAAATATTCTGCGTGGCCGGGCTAGATCCCCTCATCGTTCAGTGTTCTCCAGAGAGGAAAGCGTCATTCAAGGGTAGATACACATCCGGGTTTCATGGTTATTACCAATCATCATTGTGACTTAGCCAACACTGAATGACAACCGAAGGAGTTCTAGGATACTTAATTCCATCAGTTGCGAACTGATTCTTTGGAATTCAAAGATTTAAGTAAAATTTAATGTACCTAATGTAAAAAACACTCCGTGTACATTGGTGTATTCCACCCAAATTTTGACAAGAGCTTAAAAATCTCGCTTGCAGTGCTATGTTTATTCATTGTTCAAATAAAGAGCCGTTTTGATACTCACTGGGACCCATGTATTATGCAGTGATTGGTAACTGCTTTATGAACACCTTTGTTGTACAAAATTTGCGGAAAAAAATGGGTTCAAGCCCTGTGGAAAGGAGCTTTCTGGCGTTCAAACAGACAAATTATATCTGGTATTGGTTTCTCAGAGTTGGGAATTATATCAATGTATTCATATGATATCACTGCATCATAAAGGAAATTCAATTCAAATAATAGTTTATTAGTTAAGTAATAATAAATTACCTTGTAATCGATCAAAAATTTCCTGATGTACGTTCACCAAACTACAGAATTATGCTTTCAATATTTACGTAATATTTTCAAACATTTTCGGGTGAGGTCCCCGTTGCATCGCTTAAATACGAGTATTTCAACCCCAATATTTTTGAAGTTACAATATTCCCTTCTGTCAAGTTGACATTATGAGAATTCATACATAGAATAATAATTATATCAATCTGTGAAATACGATTTACATTGAAATTTTAAAAAAATCATATCTCCGAAAGTATTAGCTTGTTAGAGTTGAAAATGATATGAATGGATTCTTATGATAAAACTGCTTATAAGAAAAAATTTGATTTGGAATTTGTTTTGTTAAAAAAAATTTTTTTTTGTTACTCCTAATCCATCTGTCCGATTTTGCCCAATAACGAAGTCAGCCGAGATATTCATCCCCCAAACCTACTCTGAAAATTTCAACTCTAGCTCATTCCGTTCGAGAGTTATCGTGCTTACGGCCGGCCGGCCGGCCGGCCGGACAGAATGAATTCCGACCACGGATTCTTGATCAGTGAGTCGAACCAAATCGTTTAAGACCATTTTCATCGAAATATTCCAAAATTACAGACATTTGGGCAAATTGATAAGCACTCAGTTCCGAGGAACTAGAGCGCCAAAAACAGTTCAAACTGTTTGCAGTGCCCTACCTTCAGTCTTAGAAATGAATTCTAATCATTTTAACAATCAATATTAGCATTAAAGGAAAAATATTTCATTAACACCTTGTGTATTGAAATATTGACTCCAATACGATTAGAAATGCATCAGCACCATTTTTTCATTGCTTTGAAAAATGTACCGAAATTTTTGAAACACAAAGTCAAAAATGTAAATCTAACCGCCAGACCCAAATTCCCAAACCCCAGCGATCATGTACCTTGCAATTAGTCGACAAATATTTATCCTGCAGTTTATTCAATGTTAAATCACTTAACGTACGAGTTAAATTCGTAAGAAAGAATATATTCATTACGATAATAACGGAAATTGTTCCTGTGGGCACAAAATTGTAGTAATTGAAGTAATTCTGAATATCCGAAATAGGATTCAATGTTTCCACAATTGGTGGTTTTACCTTTTCCGAATTTGTTTTTACTTTTTTCGAAATTGCTTTTACTTCTTCCGAAATTGCTTGAACTTCAAAAGTTATAATCATTAAGGGATATATCTATAAAATAAAAAAAAATTATTTTGTGAATTACTTCGGCGTAAGAAACGCAGGATATCTGTCAGTAGCAATCAATCGAACAATGTTCCCTAACAAACAATAACGAAAACAACAATGATGAAACAACTATTTCGTAACGTTTCGAAGTCTACGAGTATATCAGCAGACTGCTTCGTCAGACACTTAAAGTCTTTATCACCTGTCATGAGTAATATATTCTTGAAAAATTTTGAAGAAAATTTTGTGGATACATATTTGTTGAAACCAAAGGCTTGGTGGCGATATGTTCCCGATATATTTGTAATTTGGCAACATGGTAGGAAAGCGTTAGGCAAATTTTTCGATTTCATAAATAAGAAAGAAACCATAGTTATCATAGGAACTGAAAATATTAGGCATTGAAATTCTGGAATTAACAGAATATTTGAGCGCACTTTGAGCGAGTCGTGTTGTCTGTTCCTTATATGGAACGCAAGTACTAAATGGGTTAAAACGCACACGGATAATCTGGGTTCGGATTCTATACTGTATCAACATTTTCATTGTTTTTGAAACTCCTTGTTGAAAAAAAAATGATGGCATTGTACTGCATTCATAAAGCGTTCGATGGCTTGCATTGTTTCGTTTGCTTAACTCGAACAAAATGTCAATATCATGATATACGAATCACCTACGGGACGTAGCTGAACGTCAATAATACAACGCGCGTTTTGAGTTCCGCCAAACACAATTCTATTCGGATTGAATACCGACATCGCCGAACACTTCGAGCATGATGTGAATTGCTATTCTGCAGACAAATTAATTTACAAGCTGTTCTGTAATCAGAACGTGGTAATATTCGCAAAGGCTCCATTCCGTAATTCGATTTATTTATGCGCAAAACAACGGAAAATCGCTCGCAGTTCAGCCCCTATTGCGGCTAGAAATCCATTCGTGATAATTCTAGATTGGCCAGTTGTGGGAACCAAGGCGTATACATGTTGGTGACCGGGAAGGTTCAACTGAATTATATACAGAATATTATAAAGAGCCTAATAACAATCACCTCGAATGATTAACTACATATGCATGACTATGATGGGTTTTCAATTGATAAAATGCCTAAAATTGATTGAAAAATAATGAACTCCAGTGACAGATCAATCAATAGTTTGATTGATGTAATGACCTATGAATGAAGTATAGGAAGTATAGCAGTGGTCAAAACGAAAAAACAATAGATCAAAATAAAAGCTTGAAAGTATTAAGACTAAAACTAACAAACGGCAGAAAAGGAGTCCTAAAACTAAAAAACAAACATTAGACAGAATCAACTAACATAAAAGAACTGCTCCAGGTCGTGGAAGAATTTTATACTGAATTATACAGAAACCGACATAAGCCGGAGGTGAGAGTAGAAGAAAAAATAAATGAAACTGCAGTAATAAATCACGAATCGGAAGAGCTTCCTGAAATAACAATGGACGAAATTAAACAATCGCTGAAAGAGATGAAAAATAATAAAGCCCCAGGCAACGATCAAATAGTTGTTGAAGCAGTGAAGTTCGGTGGAGAAACCCTGCTAAAAGCAATATAAAAGTTGTTTAATCTATGCTTGGACAATGCCTCCCTACCCGAGAACTAGAACAGCATATTTATGATCTTGATCCATAAAAAGGCGACAGCGCAGATTTAGAAAACTACAGGCCTATAAGCTTACTATCCCATCTATATAAGCTTTTCATGAAAATAATATACAAGAGACTGGAGAAAAACTCGAGTTCTATTAAACAACAGATCAGGAAGGCTTTCGATCAGACTATGGAACGAATGCCTCACATTAAAGATACTCATTGAGAAAAGTCTAGAATACAATAGACCACTGGTGCTCGTATTTGTTGACTTCCAAAAAGCTTTTGAAACCATTGAAATGAATGAAATCCTGAAGGCCCTTACCCAGTGTCGCATGGACTATAGATATACCCACCTAATATACAATATTCACAGCAACTCGACCACGAGCGTAAAGATCCATAACACGACCAAAGAATTTTCCATACAAAAGGAGTTATACAAGGCGATATACTGTCCCCAAAAGTATGCAACACTTTTTTAGAATATGCTTTTAAGACTCTGAATTGGGAAAACAAAGGTATCAGTATAGACGGGAAAATGCTCAATAATCTATGATTTGCAGATGATATAGTGCTGATAACCGACAACCTCAAAGAAGCCGGTTCAATGATGAATGAGGTGAAATAGGCAACTGAAAAAGTTGGCCTTTACATAAACCAGCAGAAAACCAAAACCATGACACAACTTGTATTGAGAGGGACTATATCATTAGCCAACAAAGCCATCGAGGTGGTTGACGAATACAAATATCTGTGACACCAAATCAGAATAAATAGAGACAATCAAATAAAGGAATTACAGAGGCGAATTGGTCTTGGATTGGCTGCATTTATGGAATATTGAGAGTTATTTTCGGTATTGATGTTCCAATGAGCTTGAAATGGAGAGTATATGATCAGTGCGTGCTGCCAGTGATGACTTATGGTGCCGAAACACTTACCTTAACAAAAGGCACCGTACAGAAATTGGAAGTGGCCCAGAGAAAAATGGAGAGAGCTATGCTGGGTATTGGGATCCAGGATCATATCAGAAGCACCGAAATTCGATGAGTGACAGGGGTAGAGCACATAACCCGGCAAATTATAACATTAAAGTGGAAATGGGCGGAACATGTTGCGAGATTTAGGGATGACCGGTGGAGCATAAGAATAACGAACTGGAGACCCAGAGCAAACAAAAGAAGCAGGGGAAGACCACCAACAAGATGGAGCGATGATACAAAGAGAATTGGAGGATACTGGATGAGAACAGCTCAGGAGAGAATCCAGTGGAGCAGTTTAGTGGAGGCCTATGTTCAGCAGTAGACTCAACACCAGGCTGAATGATGATGATGAATGACATCTAGGCGATTATTATAATATATGTATTCATATCATTGATATGAAGAGAAAATATATGGAGATAATGAAATTTGCATCATGACTATGTAAAAAATACATTGAAATAAAGTTCTCAAACTGATCAATTCTGAAAGGTACAGGATCCCTACTACCTCTTGCAACAAAAAAATTAACATCACTGACTATGGCTAAAGGTTTCCGCATTACAGTTCCTAGAGCTCTTTCGTTTGTCATTCATTACTCTGATAATTGGTAACAAACATGAAGCTGGTACGTATCTGCCCTGAATTACTCTTTCCCGTTTGGCTCTTTGGGGGAACATCGGGCGATTAGGAGGCTAGTCCGGAACAAGAAGGTTTATTTGTTGATAATTTGAATCGACGAATATTTCACCGTGTGTTTTTTTAGTTCTTAGCAATTAGCTACAGTTCACCTTATTCTATGTTCACTATGATCTCTCGATCATCATGACACATTGTGATAATGCCTATTTTAATGAAGCTATGCTCGATATACATTACATTCAAGTGTCGGGTCTTAAAGCGTTATAAATTATAGCTACTTTCTCAATGATATAAATCATTAACTAATATCCTAATTCCTTATTACAGTGGCACTGCCATCACATGCCCAAATTTGAATGATTCCAAGTCGATCCGTTTTAAGGTGTCATAATGACATATTAAATTATGTGAATAACTACCGAGGTCAGGTTTCCCTGCCTAAGCTACTGGATAGTTTGATAGCTCATCAGTTGAAATTTTATTCTATAAAGAGCGCTTCATAAAAAAGAAAATGGATTTTCTCCGAGTTAGTGTTACAACCACAAAAAGGTCTAGCAGGCTCAAGATACCCACACTCTTAAATGAAAATCTGCAATCGTCCCTATATTTCAAGTTATTAAGATCCTAAATGCTTTACCCTGAACCCGAAACAGTATATCCAACCCTGAACAGGTGCTCCATGACAGAATATAATATCTTAAGTGAGTTCCAATAAGAAGGATATACATTTTTCTGATAATATCTTGTAAAAAAATATCATGTATCAGATCGTCGTTTCTTCCTATTTTGATCCAGCTTCAATATGCTATTGAATTAACTAGATTACAAGTACCGATGAATATCGACATTCAATGATATAATATTCGAAAAGCGAGGGATTTTTCTTCTGCGTTCAATCCCCCAATCTTAGGTGAATGATGCCGAACGTAGATTAACCTCTTCAAGTAATATTGTGGTTTTATTTCATTCCCTCCTGAACTCTCGAACAATCTCTCATACTCTAGGTAGCTAAAAGTATGTAGGATTACATACACAACGAAGAGTCCTTTGTTTACAAGAGACAATCAAAATGACAAAAGTAAGGGTAATTGTGGCATAGAGTTAGTTCAATAGAAAAATTGCTTTACTTAAGTAACAGATAACAAAGCATGTTTTGGAAAGGAGCTACACAAACTGTTCAAGCGATTACTACAATATGGGTGATAATATTACATATCATTCAAAGTTTCAAAAAATATAAAAGCACGTTTGTAATGGAGATGACATGTTTTCTTCATAAATGAATGAGTATTTAATAGGAATATATAATAAGAATAAAATAATTAATTTTAAGAAAGAATCGATATTGAAGATAAATATGCCCAATATTCAATATTTCAGCTTATGAGCCTACACAGAATATAAGTGGTTCTCCTTACTCGCTCAAGCTCTTCGAGAGCTTATGAGGGGTCTTCTTGGGGAAGACCTAGGAGGATCAGTATATTAATATACAATATACACCTTACACTCAAGTCGAACAGCCTGCATGTAGCACCTAAAAGGCAGTTATCTTACCTCCACGTATCACGGCTCAGCCCAGAGACGACCGTAATTTAATTGCAAAATTTCTTTAAACAACATACACAGGGTGTCTCTTGCGCAAAACTTAATTCGAAACAACCGGAGTTGTATTCTTCTTTCAAGGTATCACTGCCTACGGAATACTTGAACACAGTTATGAATCCTGAATTTTGGCCTGCAGGAATTGCTGTGAAAAAGTTTTTTCATAAAGCGACATCAACCTATGGTCACAAGCTGATTTTTAAAGCTTGTACTGAACCGCTAAAAACAACCTTCGGTAGTAATAATTGCCCTGATGTCAAAAATAAATTTAAATTACTACAATTAAACGTCCAATGCATTTCTAACAAGCTGGAAAATCTTGAAGTTCTTTTCACCGACGAGCATCCTGATGTCGTCTGTATTTCCGAGCATTGGTGCTGCCCTGAGGCGATCCTAACAATGACAATTCCGGGATACTACCTGACTGATTTTTACTGCCGCCCTTTAAGAGTTCATGGTGGATCTATGGTCTATATCCGGGATGGTGTACAAGTGAAAAAATTGTGCGTGTCGCGGTTCTCCCAGGAGATGCATTTTGAGGTGAGTGGAACTACAGTGCTCGTCCAGGAGGTTCGTCTGGTTGTTCTCAGCGTGTATCGACCGTCCTCTGGAGATTTCGGAATATTTCTGGATGCAATTTCTACGACTTTGGACTATTGTAGCGGTTTAGCCGATACAATTTTTGTTTGTGGCGATATGAACGTCAATCTTTTAAATACTAATTGTCCTAATCTTAAGTTATTTGTAGACTTACTTCAGTGTTTCAATTTGCATATTTCCTCTCGAGAACCTACTAGGATCTTCACGGACATTACAGGGCACACATCCGTTTCAAAGTTGGACTATATTTTGAATAATGTCGATGTATCCGTTTGTACCACCCAAGTATACGATGCTCATTTGGGCGATCATCGTGCTCTTCCGCTTGAATTTCCCATTAGTCTCTCGCCAGTGGCCCCACATGGGTCAAAGTTAGTTAGAAATTTGAGCCAATATAATCTCGATGACTTTGTGTACCGTATATCTGCATGTGATTTTCATGGGATGTATGGCGTTCTGTATGTGAATGGATGTTTCGGTGTTTGCTGATGTGATTCAGAGGACATTTGAGATGTGCTGTCCACTATTCAAGTATACAGGTTTTCCACACCAGGCCAAGAAGTGGATTACTCCGGAGATCGTCTCCGCACACCATGATCTGAAGCACCTTCATTGGTTGCGTACTAAGATGACCTATCCGTCCTCTAGTGACCTGTAAAGGAAGGCCAAATCCTCCTACAATTGTTTACTCAGGAATGCAAAGTTAGATTACCATACCGGACTGATTGAAAAATCAGACAATAAAAACAAGACTGTGTGGTCGCTGGCCAATGCTCTTACTGGTAGAGGAAATAAAGAACTTCGGCCCAAGGAGATTTTAGCTGATGGTGTTTCGTACGTTGAGGTTGGGGATCTGGCCTCGGTGTTTGCAGGTTATTTCTCTACTATTACCCAGCGAACGCTGACTCTTTACTACGGTAACTCTTTGTCGTCCTCATGCACTATGTCACCGATGAATAGTTCAACATTCTTCTTTCATCCTGTGCTGGAATTTGAAGTGATTGATGCGGTGAAGTCTCTCAAAAATAATAAAAGCAGTGGAGTGGATTTTATTTCTGCCAGAATTTTAAAACTGATTGGGGTGGTCATTGCTCCACATTTCGCCCATATCATCAACTTTTCAATGAGTAGTGGCATATTTCCCGACCATCTCAAGAAGGCTATTGTCATCCAATATTCAAGAAGAATGACTTGAATGATATCGCTAACTATAGACCCATCCCCGTCCTCAGTGTCTTTACAAAGGTCTTCGAGAGGATTGTGCTGGACAGGATGATGAATTTCCTCGATAGACATCAGGTTCTTGACACCGCACAGCACGGTTTTCGGAAGGGCCGTTCAACTGAATCGGGAGCACTCTGCTTCGTTGAGTGCGTTCATGACTGCCTTGATAGTGGATTGTTTGTCGCGGGATTGTTTTTTGACCTGTCTCGGGCATTCGACAGTCTCTCCTTCCAATTTTTAGTCGAAAAATGCTACAGTGTGGGTTTTAGGGGCGTGTTTTTGAGATGGATTTCCAGCTATCTTGAATGCAGAACTATGATCGTCAGAATTGACAACTCGTTTTTGGACGAACGTGAAGGGAATTTGGGTGCCCCTCAGGGATCAGTTCTGGGGCCGCTCCTATTCTTACTTTCCATCAACGATCTACCTACCAACTTAAAAAAGACGATGATCGCTGCAACAGCTCCCATGAACTCCATGGTCTTTTGAACATGATCAGAATACTTCTGTTCGCCGATGACACCTCAGTATTAGTAACTGCGCGTAGCTTTGACGAGTTACAGAGGTTATTTTTTATTTATTTATTTAACACATAAGACTACAAATCATCAATATATCGATGTTACAGTAGAATAAACAAGTATAACATTGAATCAAACGAAGTGAACGAACATCATGCAAAATGTGTCATTGCAAAATATTTAACTGACTTATTGAATGATTTTATGGTTTTTTTCTGGTTTAAATCCTCTGGTAGATTGTTAAATACCATTGCAGCTTGATAATATGGTGAGTTCTTAGCTCTATTTGTTCTGATACTATCTAGATGAAAGTTGTTAATTTGTCTGGTCTGATAGTTGTGAATATTTTGTCGTTTTTTCATTTCGGTGTTGAATTTGAGTAGGCCATGCTCGATCTTGTATATTAGTTTGCACTGCTCAACTATTTTTGTGATGTTAATGTTGGGTATCTTAAGGGTTTCATATAATTCAGTCGTTGGAGTGTCGTTCGGTAAATTGTATATAGCTTTCAAAGCTCGATTTTGCAGCCTCTGAATTCTCTGTAAATTGCTGGTTGATGTGTTGGACCATATACTAATCAGATATGTAAGAACTGAATGGATATGCGAGTAATAAATGGCATTTTTGGCTTGTATATTGAGATAGGGACTTACTCTTCTCAGTGCTCCAATTAGGGGTGTGAGTTTTCGTGACAAGTGATCTATGTGTCCGGTCCATTCCATCTTTGTGTCAATCTTCAATCCAAGGTAAATGTGCGAGTTTTGTTGATTGATTTTTATTCCATTAATTGCGATGTCAAGTGGCTTTGTGGACTTATTTTTTTGACAGAAAAGGAGAGCAACTGTTTTGTCGACATTCAAGATGAGTCTATTTTTAGTTAGCCAGTCCTGAAATTTCTTTAAATCAGTCTCAATGCGTTGCTGTAAAATGTCAAGATCCCTTCCCTCGTAGAACAACGCTGTGTCATCAGCAAACATGTAATATAATGCCTCCAATCCCGCAGCTGCAAGATCTTCCACATATAACAAATACAAAAGTGGTCCAATCACTGATCCCTGCGGCACCCCCCTCAAAACCCTTTCCTCTGAGCTTCTTGTAATTCCTATAACGGTGTGATGTCTTCTGTTTTTCATGAAGGTTTTTATAAGTGAATAAGCTTCTCTGTTTATTCCCATGTTTTTTAGTTTTCTCAATAGCAAATCGTGGTCTACCATGTCAAAAGCTTTTCTTAAGTCTATAAAAATAACAACTACATAGTTTCTAGCATCTATGCTAGTACTTATTTTTTGTACTAGATCTGTCGTTGCCCCAAGGGTTGAGCTGTTGCTTTGAAATCCATACTGATAGTCAGAGAAATTGAAGTAGGAGCAGATTCTTTTTTTAATTACTGTTTCTATGAGTTTTGAGAATATTGATGTGAGTGCTATTGGTCGGTAGTTGTTAGGATTGGTTCTATCACCCTTTTTGAATACTGGCAATATTTTGCTTTCCAGACATTGAGTCGGCATTGTCCCTGTTTTAAGCGAGTTGTTTATGAAATACAGAAGGTGTTTGCTTATTACTGGGTATAAAAATATCAAATCATTTGCTGTAATCAGGTCATTTCCAGGAGAAGCATTTTTCTTAAAATTATGTAAAATATCCTTCAGTTCGTTCTCTGTGCATTCTTTCAGATATATTGATCTATCAGCGCTGTTTGGCTCGTTCTCATCCTCTATTGGGCCCCAGTTAGTATCAGATTCGACTTGAATGAAAAATTTATTTAATGTATCCGAAATCTCATTTGGATCTTTGTATTCTTCCCCATTGATAAACAATTTTAGGACTCTATTTTGGCTTTTTTTAGTTGTGTTAATTAATTCCTTTATAGTATTCCATAGCTTGGTTGTATTTGAGTTTGCATTCATAAATTTTTTATGAAAATATTTTTGTTTTGATCTTCTAATGATTCTAAATACTGCCTTCTTGAGCTCAATGAATTTTTCCTTTAAATTAATGTTTGTAGGATATTTTTTGAATTTTACATAAGCTTTATCCCTTTTCCTAACAATCTGCGCTATACTTCTATTGAACCATTGCTTATTTTCAATTATTTTGAATGTTTTATTTGTTGTTGCTTCTGTTTTGGCTTGTTTGATAATACCTATGAATGTTTCCCCTTTGAATCCAGATTCTAATTTTAAAGTTTTCATCTTTTCATCCACCATATTTTTGAATTTCATTTTATCCAATATTCTTGTAGTAACGGAATTCTTATGATTAGAGGCTTTTGTGGTGGTTTCCAGTTTCAAGACAATTTTTTTATGATCCGATAAAGGTGTATCATGGAGTTTATATGTTCCAATTAATTTTTGGGGTAGAATTATGTGATCAATATTTGTCTTTGATTTGTTTTGTACTCTAGTGTAGTGTTTGGTGTTTAATGGTCTATAAGAATTAGACATAACAATTTCTTTATAATTGGTTGTCATATTATTATGTTTCATGATATCCAAGTTCATATCCCCTATGATGACGTTATTCTTTCCACTCAGAATTTGTTCAATTAAGGGGAAAAAATGGCCAATCTTATTTTTTTTGGATCTGTATATAGCATACAGATTCAGTTTATGTCGAATTACTCGTACACCTACAATGTTCATAAAATGGTCTTGGTAACTGTATATCTCTTCATGTTCGATATCATTTCTTATGAACATTGCTGATCCTCCTCCCCTAGTATTCCTACAGCTAAAGTATCCTTTATATCCCCCAAATTTAAAAAATTTACAATCGTCTTCGTACAGCCAGGTTTCTGTCAGTATAATATCTTCTGGATAGTTGTGCTTGCAAAGATAATAATTTATGTTTTCGTGTTTGAATTTGGTTTTTAACGATCTTATGTTTAGATAAAGAAATGTAATTAGTTTTTTTTCCCAGTACCATTTATTGATTTTTCCCTTGTTTCTTGGGATTTCAGTTCATTTAATTGTGATTCTCTAGTGATCGAAAGAATTTTACTCGTTTCAGTTTTTCTAAGGTAAACATTTTCTTCATTAGTCCAGACGAATTTATAATTGTATTGTTTCCGGAATTCTCTAGCTTCTTTAAATAGGTATTGTTTTTCTCTAGTTAATTCATGATTGATATACAGAGTATTGTTTTCTTGTAAGCCTATTTTTTTCGTGTTCAAAATTGTTTTACGCTTCTCAGTCATCACAGTTTTTTTGTTTTCATAATTTTTGAACGTGATCCTAATCCTAGGTTTTTCTTTATGACCAATTATTCTACATTCGAGATCATCCATACTTATATCCTTCTTCACGAGTTGTATTGTTTTCAACGCTAGTGTTCTCATTTCTTGATCTGTTTCAATTTTCTCCTCGAATCCAGATATAATAATATTGTTTTTCAGTAATTTTTGTTCTTCATCATTTTTCTCAATTTTGAAATTTTCGAGTTGTTTTTTGAATTCAAGATTTTGCTTTTTCAGCTCTTCAACTTCCCGTTTGATCTTCGCAACCTCCTGTGTTTGATTGTTCATCGTGCGCCAGATTAAATCCAATTTTTCTGCTATATCCTCAAGTGTTGTGACTTTCTTTCGGTTCTTTTTTACCCTGGCCGTATCCTCCACTTCTTCTTCATCTTCAGAGTCTGAGTCCATACCTGTCGATGTTCCTTCACCTGTTTCACCGTCTTGACACCTGGTACAGTACCAATCCAATTTACCATCCTTCACCTTTTTCAGATCTTCTTTTTCCATTCTAGTGCATTGCTCATGGAAATATTGCTGGCATATGGCACAAGGTATCTTGTATTTTGATTTGGGAATTCCCTTCTTATATTCTCCACATTGGAGTTCCCCTTTTATCGTTGCCTTCTTATGTTTGTTTTTTTTCTTGGTATTTAAATCTTCCATGTTTACTCTTTTTGCAAGGTAATGAATTCACAAAGGAAACTCGCGTGTCCTATGAATCTGTTACTGATTGTGGTATTATGGGATACTGAATATCCTATATTTATTTTGAAATGATTTTCGGATTTGTTCCACTCGAATTTACTTTGATTTAAGTAGAGTTCGGAATTCCCTTCTTTTGCGAACTATCAGCAACATTTACTACAGTTTGGTGTACAGTCACCTATCATATAATATCATACTCTGGGGTGCTTCATCAGATGTCGGCAGAGTTTTTGTTATACAGAAGAGGATCTTGCGTATGATATTTAATATCGAACCTAGGTCCTCATGTAGACCAGTTTTCATTGAAAATGGCCTCCTCACCCTAGCCTCGAATTTCATTCTCAAATGTATGATTTATACTAAAGAAAACGAAAATAAGTTCACCAAACTTTGTAGCTTTCACAGCTACAGAACAAGAAATGAGGGATTGTTGTGCATACCAAAACACAATTCTTCTAGTTTCGTATTTTCATCAATGTACCACTGTATCAAACTTTTTAATCACTCACCAAAATCATTGCGAAGTCTTAGTTGAATGAATTTAAAAAAGCAATTAAAGTTAGTTTAGTTAGTAGATGTTATTATTCTGTAGCTGAATATTTTCCTGATTCTTGTGAGTAGTTTTCTATTTCGATTCTGTTTATTTCTTTGACTTGTCCTATACATGTATTTGTCTGTCAGGATGAATACATTATTATTATTATTATTATTAACTTGTTAGAGTTGGAAATGATATCAATTGATTCTTATAGTAGAACTGCAACTTAAAAAAAATAGAATTCGAAATTTGTAATGTAAACAATTTTTTTTTTCGTTACTCTGAAACCGTCAGGCTGATTTTGCCCTATAACGAAATATTCGAAAATTACAGATATTTGGGCACATTGCACTCAGTTCCGAGGAACAAGAGCGCCAAGAACACATTTAGTCAATTTATTCCGAAGCTTCAAACTAATTTCAGGAAATCTTGTATCGAGGGTTCTTTCGGGGTGAGAAAGTCAAATTTATTCACAATTTACTTGTATATTTCAGAATGTGCCATAAGTGATCAATGGAATACTGTTAATCCCCTGCATCCCATTTGTGACATGATGTACCTGCCTACCCATGTCATTTTCGACTTGACCAATGTTATTCTTTTTTGGCGCGCTGTTCAGGTCAACAGAGTGCCAATTAATTCGTACAAATGTCTGTGCTTTTGAAATTTTTGGCCAAGAATGGTCTCAAACGATTAGTTTCGACTCAGTGATGAAGAATCTGAGGTCAAAATTGATTGTGTCCGGCCGTCCGTCCGTTCGGCCATCAGCACTATTACGCTCGAACAATGCGCCAGACAGTTGAAATTTTCAGATTAGGTTTGGGGTCGAAATGCCCCGTTTTTCGGGAAACATGGCAACAGGTGAAGATGATGGATGAAAACCGCCGAATAATATGTAACAAAATGATAATTTCACGAATTAGAAAATTGTTGAAACTTATCGAAAATAAGAAATGACTGTTATTCAAAGCCGTACTTTTACATTATATACTCACTCAGCGTGGTCTATCAGACTAGCGATATGGCTCATAGCTCGAGGTGTCAGGATCGATACCCTTGGCAGAAATTGTTTTTTTTTTTATTTCTATCGAAATAATAACTTTGATGAGTGATATATCTACTGAGTTTCGATCTTTCAATAAAATTACGTGGAATCTGGATAATTTAGTATATAAATAGTTAATTTACGATTTATAATTTCAGGATTTGTTCATACCATGACACAATTGTATGATTCAACTGATTTGTGTCCTTCCGCCACCACAAATGAAGCACTGTTTATTTTCGACCAAACATTAAATGAATGTATTCGAATGGATCCTTCCGCCTTTCAGACACAGCACTTTTTATTTTCGACCCAAATCTAAATGTATGTATTCGAGTCGATACTAATCGATTGAGACCATTCACAGCCAAAAAGTAGACTGTTTTTTTTGTACACTTGTTTCTATATTCAGATTCATATTCTTTTAAATATTCTGAACATTATTTTTTTCCTTGAAATGAGCAGCCTTGGGCGAGTCCAGCACCTGAATGAGTAACTGCTCCGACTGCAAATTTGAACATCGTGCCAAAGCTTCTGACAGAGAAATGGAGAAATGGATTATATATCACGTCAGCAGAAACTGTTCCAGGAATAAAGCATTTAAATTTTAGCCGGCTTCATGAAGATGTGATATATTCTTCCAACTTTGATACCCTGTTTATCCTCAACAAACATGTACAGACCTATATTCATAGGACCGTTTTTGATTGAAATTAAATGAAGAATAACATATAAACGTATACAGTTGTGCTAGAAAATACGGATGAAGGCAAGTCCAGAGGTATCCAAGAGTTAACCGAAACTGAATAAATTCAGTGAAAAATCCTTATGTAAATTTGTTTTTAGTCGCCGCAAAAAAAATTGAAAACTTTCAATTTTCAACGAGATTATAGATTCAATTCAATGCAATTCTTGACGCTCTTGTTACTGGTAACAGAGTGCTTATCAACGTGCCCAAATGTCTGTAATTTTCGAATTTTTGGCTGAAAATGGTCTCAAACGATTTGGTTCGACTTACTGATCAAGAATCCGAGGTCGAAATCAATTCTGTCCGTCCGTCCGTCCGCTAACACGATAACTCTCGAACGGAATGAGCTAGACAGTTTAAATTTCAAGGTGCAATTTCATCATATAAATCCATTGATATCTTTTTCAACTCTAACAATCCAATACTTTCGGAGCAAGGGCGTAGCCAGGGGGGGGGTTTGAGGGTTCAAACCCCCCCCCGAAATGTTATTTTTTCTCTTAAAAAAAAATTTTTGCTGCAGAAAGTGAGCCTTACACCCCCAAACCCCCCCCCCCCCCGAAATTAATTTCTGGCTACCCCCTTGTTTCGGAGATATGATTCTTCAAAATTTTAATAATACATTGTACTTCAATGTTATCACACAATGCGAATTCTATCTGTCTGTGTTCACTGTTCATACATATCTCATCTACCTGTGACAGATATGTCAAATATATTGATTTCTCTTCTAACAAAGTATGATTGAATGCAAAATGACAATTATAGGATATAATAATTACTACTACCCTATATGCCCTTGGATAATCCATATGATGATGAAAATATATTCAGAATATCTTCAGTGAAAACAACACCGGCATTTTGGCTAAGTTTCAATTGATATAGCATAATTTTCAGAGGAGGTTTGAGGAATGAATATCTCGGATACATTCGTCATTTAATTTTAATTTAGTTTCTTGATGATGCAGTTCTGTCATAAGAATTCATTGATATCATTCCCAACTCTGAGAAACCAATAATTTCGCAGATGAATGGTCAAAATTTGTACTAGATATCCAAAGCTCCTGTCCACAGGGCTTTCCCACATTTTTATGGCGCAATGGTATCAGATCTGAACAAAAATGACTTTGTGTCCGTAAGCCACAACACATAGCTAATTTGGAATAAAACATCGATAATTTATCACAATAATTAATCTCCATTTGACCATTCAAATCATGTTCTTGTTGGTCAGGGATTGTGAAACAAATACAAAAGAAAATCACTCAAAAACGGTTTCGGAGTTGAAATATTGTTTTCCCAATAATTCAAACAATACAGATCTGACCTA
Organism: Halyzia sedecimguttata; assembly: GCA_937662695.2. Classification (NCBI taxonomy): domain Eukaryota; kingdom Metazoa; phylum Arthropoda; class Insecta; order Coleoptera; family Coccinellidae; genus Halyzia; species Halyzia sedecimguttata. The sequence goes on from OW569411.2 coordinate 73,885,708, forward strand.
ATTGAAACTTAGTAACTAGTTTTAGAATAGGGCTTCACGCGAGAGAGAAATTTTTCTCATCTCGTCTCGTTCTCGTCTCGTAAAAGCGAGACGAGACGAGACGAGACCACATACAGCGCAACACGAGAGTCTCGTTTTTGGTCTTGTTAAATTTTTTTAAAGAAGGTATATATATGATTCGAATTTTTTCAACACCCACAGAAAACAATTGAATATGAAGAGTTTCCACTAAAATTACCAATATATTTTGTCTATATTACCTATGCATCGATCGTTCTAGAAATACACGATTTTTTATTAGACTATTAATTCGTTATGACCTTGCGATAATTAGGATTATTTTTCAAGAAAAAATAGAATTAACAACCATAAAAACGTATGCCATTATGAATTCAATACTTAACGGACAACTTTTATTGCCCCTAAATCCCAATGCTTTGAAAATTTTGTCTCTATCTGAAAATCTGGAGAAATTTATTCTCTTGTGCTCCTTGTAGTGAAGATGTGAACAATTATTGAATACATCTGTGGAACTACGTATAATAAAACTAGTAAAGAAATGAAGCTATTCAATCTTCCGAAAAGTGTTATGAGGAATACGCCAAGAACACCCTCAATGATCTACCCACTGGGAAGGTATTCTTTGAAAACTATACCAAATTGTTCAATTCTATTAAAAAATATATCGACATCGATAGCCTATTTGAAACATCAACAAAATCAACAAATATTGGGAAGCTGAGTTAGGAGAATATTTGCTGTTAGAAAGAGCAAATAGGAATCAAAATATTTTACAGTGGTGGAGAGTGATGGAAAAGTTCTTTCTACACTTTCCAAGATTGCCGATGATTTATTAATGGCTACATTCGTACCTGTTGAAAAATTGTTTTCCACAGCAGGTATGATCTTGGCAAAAACACGTACATCATTGAAAATTGATGTGATGCAAGCGTGATTACGTTTGAATTCTTGGTCATCGAGTAATTTAAAAGTTGAAATTATCAGTGTTTAAAATTAAAAATAATATGTACCTACATGAACAAATATTTTTGTATAAGAGCGTAATAAATATAACTTTACAAAATTTTCCATTATTGTATACCATTTCGTTTGTATATTATAATATTTATTATCGTTATTCAGAATTATGCGAGACAAGACGAGACATAAAGGAGACTTATTTTTCTGGGAATTGGCGAGAGCTTGACGAGATTATTTATATTCTCGCTTACTCTCTTCTCGTGTGAAGCCCTATTTTAGAATGAGGACACAAAGACTTATGAAAAATTTTGTGAGAATTGTATTACTATAAAATTATTAAAAATATTACTTATCTCACGATAACTTGAGAACTGGAAGATGTAGTTACTTGCAATTTTCAGGGTAGGTTGCGCATCCAAATGAGACATTTGAGATTTTTAAAAGGAATAATCGGTCAAACGGTTTTGGAGAACCATCTGAAATGTTGTAATTATTGCCTGAGTAACTAAACAGTAAAAAATACGAATTCGATCTAATTTAAATATAGTAATGAGTTGTATAATAACGATGTGTAAATATTCGTTGGGATCGCAACAATAGAAAATTAAATAAAAATCAATATATCGAAAACTATTCGTCCGATATCGCCTTGACCTAATTCTACAGCCAGTTCGACCTAATAGATTTGGAGTATTACCCAACTGAAATTTTCTTGTTATTTCTTGAATAACAAAAGAAAAGGTTCATTCCAATTTAAACTTGGTAATAAGTTGTAGACTGACAACATACAAATTTGTGCGAACTTATATCATCAGTGGGAAATTAAAAAAAAATCATACAAAAAAATTATGTATCTCAGAAATGTATCTCAGATAGCCTTCAATGAAGGGATAGCAACGTGCAAATTTCAGCCTATGTGGCGCATCCGAATGCAACAGAATAGGCGTAATCATAAATACGGTTTTGGAGTTATACCCATCTAAAATTTTGATAACTCAGAAAATACAAGTCCGAAATTTGAACTTCTAATTAATTGTAGAACGCCGATCAATGCCACAATTTTTTCAAAAATTTAGTGAGAAGCGTATTACTACAAAAAAAAATTTCTGTTCAAAAATGTTATATATCAGAAACTATCCGTCATAATCCCGAGAAATTCTGAACACGTGTTCAAGCCACCATTTCACAATCGAGTATCGAATTTCAGCTCGATCAACTTTGTGTGAGGTGTGAATACACAATGTAACATAGGCACAAAAGCTCCTGACTTCACGTCAGTGCTTTTTAAGAATTTTTATCTATAGTGCTTGTTTCTCCAATGCAACTTCAGTGTTGACTTTCCACAACGGAGCAGCGAAATTCGAATGCAATAATTTCTTCCCTGATAACGCCTGAAGAAGAGCTTCTGAAACATTCAGGACTCTTTGAAAATTTATTCCTGGAGAACCTTCTGTTGAATATAGGAGCTCTTGCAACCCATTAAAAGTTAACGAAACTATTTCAACGTACCTAACGCGATATCGAATCGTAACTGTGAAACTTTCCGTGGTGAAGGTCCGGAATTTTCCCAATATCTACTTTTCCGGAGATTTATTCAGTTTCTCTCTTAACCCCTGATTGGAAAATGGGCCCTTTAAATTATTCGTTTTAAGTTGGCGTATTTAAGATGTTTATGAGTTCAACAGAGTTACCCCGCGAAGAATTTGGGCTCGAATAGCGAAGATAAGTATATAAAGAGGAAAGTGATTCTCGGGATTATTATAGAACTTAGTGGCGAAACTTCCTCGACCACAACTCGATGGAAAGCTGTGGTTTCCACACTGAACTTCAAGCAATAGGAGCTGTTTACGCTAACGTTCCACAATGAACGGGTTCCTCTTAAGTGATTTGGGACATCCGAATATAAAATATTCAAGTACATGTGAAATGGTGAATCAAATTGTATACAGATGTTATTAATTACCGTTGTACATTAAAGTTTGAACTTGATCGAATCTATATTGGTGAAGATATTGCCGAAATATCTAAATATTACAACGATTACGATGTACTGGTCCACTCTTTTACACTCGATCAACAAAATTGTCGCGAGTTTTAGATTTTTGACGTGCCTGGAAAGAATTTCATGAATAATTATGTGGTTTGCATAGTCAACACTCTTCATGTCTGTCTATGTTCGTGTTTATTGTCTATGCCTCTGTGTCATTCTTATGAGGGACAGCAATTTGTTTCAAAAATGAGTTAGATTAGCTCTATCGTAAAATGGTTTAATTACACCTATTTTCAAACTAAGATGATGGTTTGAATAGAAATTCAAATATCTATTTGTATGTGTCGGCTTCCTGAAGACACTTGTATCAAAATGGTTATCGAAACATCTAGAAAAGAAAACTGATTATTCTTCTCTATTTCCAAAGTGAATTTTAGTGTTGGTTATTTTGAATTTATGAAATCGAAACATTTGCCTTACTCTTCTCTACCATGTTGCCAAATTACGAATCGTCGGCGACACCGCAAAACCAAGTAACTGATAAAAATTCAAATATGATATTTCGGCGGTAATTATTTAATTGTCTTTGTAAGGACAGGTGTGCAAATTCTTTTCAAAGAGTAATCAGACCCTGAAATAATCAATATCAAGTGGTTTGTAACTATTTTGAATTTAAACTAATTCATCAATCCAAAATTATGAAGTTTTTAGTGCCTTCTGAAAATGTTGGTTTTTGCAGTAACTTGGTTTTGCGGTGTCGCCGACGAAATATACCATCAACATATCGCTAGCAAGCTTCAGGTTTCAATAGATATGTATCCACAATTTTTAGTTCGAAATTTTTCATGAATATATTACTCATGACAGGTGATAAAGGGTGGGTAACCCATAGCCATTCCGAAACTTTGTTGATAAAAACTCCTAGTTGGAAATAGGTGGTATTCAAATACATTAAGCGTTTCCATAATATCATTTATATATAACTAGCTGCCTGCCTGGCTTCGCACGGTTGAAATGCTGATACTAAATATACTACAGAATCTCTTTATATACAACGTTCACAGCATTTTTGTCGTTAGACAATACAAACATGTTTTCTTCAGAGGTTATTCTTGAAAGAGCGACATATAATTGGCCATGTGAAAAACACTCAACGCTCAAATATAAGCCTGTTACGTTGAAAGTTAGACCCTGCGATTTATTAATGGTCATTGCAAAATATATCTTTATCGGAAATTATAGGCGTTTAAATTGGATCAGTAAATCCGATGGTATCAGAGGAATTCGGGGAATCAATACATCTATCCTGGCTGAGGCGAGCCTCACGCTCTACAGATGATTTTCTGGCTCTCTGTATTCGATGTCTATCCCTATCCTGGCTGTGTCGGCGCCCAGGTCGGTACCACCGCAACCGCTATGTTCCTGCATTTTAAATCTGCGATATCTTCGAAAATATTCATTTAAATTACATGCTGTAAGGATTTTGAATCTTCAATCACTGATTCATTGTTTTCCAATTTCGCTATTTCAACGGACATATCGAAAGTAACATTGGAGAACAAACTAACAATAATAAAACATACCTACTAGAAAATCATTTTGGTTCGAATTTGAATTTATATAGTGTTTCAAGAAAGTGTCGACTTTTCTATAAAAAACTTTGTTTCCTTTCTGTTAATGGGTTTGAAAATTGTAGGAAATATTTTGCTATATTTTGATATGGAGATCCAATATAATTTACTATTGGTCTCAGTGGCATTGGAGGTTTGTGTATTTGTGGAAGGCCATATGAATGTGGTGGCTTACGATGGCGAACTTTGAATTGAATTTATTCAAATTAGATGCTCTACTTTTTGGCGCTCTTGTTTCTCGGAACTGAATGCTCATCAATTTGATCAAATGTCTGTGATTTTCGAATTTTTGGATGAAAATGGTCTTGAACGATTTGGTTCGACTCACGGATCAAGAATCCGTTGTCAAAATCAGCCGGCCATTAACACGATAACTTTCGAACGGAATGAGACAGTTGACATTTTCAGTGTAGGTTTGCGAGATAAATATCTCGGTTAACTTCATTATTGGACAAAATCAGCTTGATGGTTTCGGAATTTCAAAAAATTTTTTTTTTAGTTGCAATTTCTTCATAAGAATCCAATGAAATCTGTTTCAACTGTATCGTACTTCTATGGTCTTAAAGAATGCTGTAATTATTCTAACTATGGATTATTATATGATCTGAGTCCATACTTGTGATCTTATATATCAGTATATGTAAGAGACATTTAAACTTCATTTCTGCTTCGTTGCTCATGATATAAAATGTATAGCATCCCAAGCATCTGCTTCAAAAAATAACCTTCCGATATTTTGTATTCTCGAACGAAACAAATCAAAACTTAAACGATTAATTTATATCAAGACAGTACCAGGACGACCTCGGATGGCTGTCAGTGGAGACGGCGTGGATTTCAAGTGATGGAAAAGGGTCGCCACGATTGAATCGGTCGAACACGTAATTTCCGAAACAAACCTACAAGTGGAAAGAAAACAATAAAATATGAATACAGTGAAAACAAAAAAATGGTCGGTGTCAAATTCTATTCTTAACCCAAAAATATAGTATTGTCCAAAGATCAATATTGTATCACTACAAAATTTCTTACTAAACTATACTTGATCAAGCGTTAGGTTCCACATCCAGTATATAATATGTATGCCTCAAGAATATAGAATTTCAACTCTATAATAATGTATAAAATTAAGTAACAGAGCAACAATTAAGATTCTCCAAAACAAATAGTTAATTGAGTTACATTTGAGAATTATTATTAGAATAGCTAGTTATATTACGGATCCTTTATTCCCGAATAGCCGCAGAATGGCGATCTAATGGAACCTGTGACGTCAATTAGCAGCAATGGAAATAAAGAAGAGGGCTTCTACATACCAGGATTCCGAAATGATAGGAATTCAATAGTGGCTACTTCAAAGCACCCAATTTTGGATTAATGGGCTACACTGGTTGATCATTGTCCAAATTCCAACTATTATCCATTTTCCCACTATATGCAAACGATGTGGAAACAGTTTCCCTCGTAGAAAAGTCGAGTTCGGAACCAAATGGATAAAGTCAGCAGAATATTGAGGATTAAGGATAAGAAAAAGTAAAAAAATTAGAAAGGCCCTGAAAATCGAAAAGACAATTACATCACACTCAGGGGGAAAATTGAACAGATTTACTCAGATGTTGAGTGGCCTTTTGATGTCCATTCTCTTCAGAGCAACGTGAATATTAATCCCATAGCGGGACATACGTTGCTTCTCATCCAGATACAAATCAACAATATATGTAAAAGAGACAAGGATATATTATCCAAAAACTATGGAATTTCCAACAGATAATTTTCACAATATCATTTTTATCAATCTCGGCTATTAGAGTTTTTTTTCACCAGAATATTGATCTCAACTGAAAATAAGCGTAGCACAATTACCCCGGAATAAGTCCCATATATTGTAACTCCAACCAAAACAACCGTCAATTTGAAACTCGAAAATCGACGTTTAGGCAATCAATCTCACACCTTCTGTTATAACTGGTGGAGAACACTTTCAGCGCATTTAAAAGGTTATAAATGCCCCCCTGTTTTAGAAAACAAAGTATGATTGAACGCAAAAAGGTCACTGATATAACCTCAGCTATCGTAGAATTATGAGGATTATAGGATATTACAATTTTTGGGTGATAATATAATGCCCTTGGATAATCCATATGATGATCGAAATATTTAGGTACTTTGGTGAGTATATCAAATTGGTTTCAGGATATCTCCAGTTAGTTTCTTCTCAATGATGAAGAATCCGAGGTCCGGAAGTTCGGCCGTCAGCACAATAATTACGCTTGATCGCAATGAGACATTTTTCATATGATACATATCAGTCGAATCGTGCGGTTTTGCCAGGAGGAACTGTGAATTAAGATTTCATAAAAATAGCAGCAATTTTTGTAATATCTAATAATATACGAAAATACTCACGTTACACGTAAATTTATGAAAATTTCGATTCAATTCAGCCCATAAGCCTATTCTCAAAGGGTTAGGAAAAATATCGTCATGTTGCTTAATAATCGATCAGGTTTAAGTCGATAACTTGGCTGTTAAATAAGGTACATATCCAAATCTCACTAGGTTTCGAACGAATGTCCGAAATGAAAACCGTACATCTCAATCATTGGAATATTTCGATATTTTGGCAAAATATTCACCTGTATAGATCCGATCTAGTTTAAATCTAGAACTTAACTGTAAAATAGTGATTTGAAGGCTCTCGCATTTTAAATTTTTGTTTTTCAAAATATTCCAGTCATGCGATCCTAACAACATTTTGCGCAAGTCTTCGTGTCGGCATTTTTCAACTAACTGCCATGCTTTGAATCGATGAGATCAGTTTGGTTTATTTGGAAAACAAAATTTCATAAGTCTATAACTCTGAAATCACCAGATCGATTTTGCCCATTAATGAACACAGCCAGTGCATTTCGACTCCAACCCTACTCTGAAAATTTCAACTCTATATATCATTGAGTTCGAGCGTAACTTTGCTGACGGCTGGCCGGACAGAATCCAGTTTCACCTCGGATTCTTGACCAGTGAGTGGAAACAAATCGCTTTATACCAATCTCAGCCAAAAATTCTGAAATTATAGACTCTTTGACGAATTAATGCGCAGTCTCTTCGCCTGAAAGCCGCGCCAAAAAAACTGATTTATGAAGCACCAACTTTTGATACAATCCAGTATAATCGCAGCTTTTCTGAACGATTCCTCAAGATTGCTGTCAAGGTTGACAAAAATTGTATCGTCTGCGTAGATAGTGGCATCGTCCACTACATTATACAGGTGTGGATTTTCGTGAAAGTTCGTGAAGTTCGTCTGATAAGTCGGTTGTATAAACGGGGAAGAGTATAGGGCCCATTATACTGCCCTGTATTACACCCAACACAACCACTATCTCTTCTGACATAGAGATCTCTTCCTGAGTTGGGATTACCACCTTTTGCCTACGTCTATCCAGATAGCTTCTGATGAGGCTGCTTATCTCTAATGCCATAGTGTTCAAGCTATTTTTAACAGTTGTTCATAGTTGACAGATCTAAGAAAGTACCCAAAGGAATATGTCACTGTCCACAACCTAGATCTACTGATTAATTAGAAGATTGCAGTCCTGAGTTCTATTGAGTACAGTTGCTCCACATCACCTTCATACATGATTCACGGTACATTGAAATCGTCAAGAAATATCTGAAATTGTAATTGACCGATTTGCATTATATTGTAATCATTTGCTAAAGATTATGAAAATCGTTGAGAAAGATCCAAAAATTAACCAGCATCTCATTACTCATGATGAAACTACGTCAAATTTATGTTTGGGATATCGCAAAGTACAACAACTAATGTTAATATGAAATAGATACATGTTCTGCATGAAATTAAAAAAAAAATTAAAAAACAATTTTGTATCTCAGAAATATTCGTCAGATATCGTTGACAATTTGCAAGAGCATTCAAAACTATATTGTACAGCCAATTTCAAGATTTACACTCAGTGGGATATATATTATTGGAATAGGCTAATGACCATAGCAGTCGATGCCTATAAAATAAAAAAAAAAAAAAAAAAAAAAAAAAAAAAATATTATTGGAAATACAAGGAAAATGATATCTTTAGGGCTTCACACGAGAGCGAAAATTTTCTCGTCTCGTCTCGTTCTCGTTTCGGAAAAGCGAGATGAGACGAGACGAGACGAGACGAGACGTTTTGAAAAATATTACAGGTTATACCGAGACAGCGCAACACTAGAATCTCGTTGTTGGTCTCATTCATTTTTTTTATGAAGTTTTTATTTAAAAATTAATATAGAGATCAATACTCGTATATTTTACAAAAAATCAACTCTTGTGACTATCTCTGAAATACTAACATTGTAAATTGAAACATTTGTTTTCCATTTTTATTTCAACTTGTTAAATGTACTTATAGTAACATATCTCTTATCATAAATATCTATCCTTGCAGATTTTCCATCGGTTGAGTATGTGTCTATAAACTACTGACTAATTTAAACGTGTATACTATTTGAGAGGGTCTCTTTGGCTCGAAACTTTCTACCTGAAAGATCGTCTTATTTACTACAAACTTTTCTCATATACGACTCGATCCAAAGAAAACAATTGAATATGAAAAGTTTCCACTACAATTATCAATATATTTGTCTATATTATACATCGATCGTTCTAGAAATACACGGTTTTTTAAAAACCTTGTGATAATTGGTATTATTTTTCAAGAAAAAATGGAATTCACAACCATAAGTACTGATCCCATTATGAATTGAATATTTAATACTATATCCCAATGCTTTCAAAATTTTGTCTCTATTTGAACAGCTGGACAAATTTATTGTTTTTTATTGTGCTTCTTGTAGCGAAGATGTGAACAATTATAATATACATCTGTGGAAGTACCTACATATAATAAAACTTGTAAAGAAATGAAAAATGAAGCTATTCAATTTTTCGAAAAGTGTTATGAGGAACACGCCAGGAACATCCTCAATGAACTATCCACTGGGAAGGTATTCATTGAAAATTATACCAACTATTAAAAAATGTATCGACATCGATAGCCAAAACATTCGGAACATTGGAAAGCTGAGTTTGAAGAACATTTGCTGTTAGAAAGAGCAAATAGGAATCAAAATTGTATGTTGGTGGAGTGGTAAAAAGTGCATGAAAAAGTTCCTAATCTTTCCAATATGGCCGTTGATTTATTAATGGCTACATCCGTATGTTCGAATTCTTGGTCATCGAGTAATTTAAACGATGAAATAAACAGTGTTTAAAATTAAAAAAAAAACCATGTATTGCGTCCCGTCGAGAACGAACGTTTTTTGTTCTCTTGTTATTTCAAAATAATACAATCTTTGGTTAAAAAGGCATTCAAAAGTTAAACATTCTATCCGGGAATGGTGTCTTGGACTTTAAATGCACTTGGATCATGAATTAAACCAGCATGTGCGGAATTTATTGACCTTTCATGGAAGGCCCAGGAAAGTCCCATCCTTTAAATCGGTCAATAGAGAAAGTCCTGTGCTGACCCATGGACACCACATTTCGCGCGTCACTTGTTGGTAATCCTTCCCAAACATCCTCTAGATAATTATTCCCATCTAACATAGAGGTTCCACCTTCAGGATTCAGAAATCCAATTATATGTGTACCACCCCACTACCCAAAGATTGTATATGACACACCCATTTTCAGCCCTCAACGAGGGACTTTGTAGCTCTGATAAAATTCATTATTATTCATGTTATAGTCCAAGACAGTCGTGCTTAAGATCTCTTGTTAACTAGTAGAGTTAGCAAGAAAATACATACTATTCTCGTTGAACAGTGTTTAAAGTATAACCTAATTCCTCTTCGGTTGTTTATCCGAATACAGATAAACAACAAAATAACACAAGTAATAGTTCAGATCGGTGTATGGTTTTCACATCGATCAAGTGAACAGTTGTGATTCCAGTTATTGATCACAATATAATTAATATAAATATTAATTCACCAAAACACCACGGTAAATCAATTGTGGTACGAAATGTCATGTACAATGTACATGTACAAATCTTTTTTATAAGAGCGTAATAAATATAGCTTTATAAAACTATTCATTGTTATCTACCATTTCGTTTATATATTATAATATTTATTATCGTTATTCAGAATTAAGCGAGACGAAACAAGACAACTGATAATGAGACGAGACCGAGGCTTAATCAAGGCTTATTTTTTTTGGAATTGGTGATACCGAGACGAAATTTTTTATATTCTCGTCTACTCTCGTATCGTGTGAAGCCCTAATTATCTTCTTCCTGGAGCTGAGCCGACTTGGGCGTATTCAGTACATGGATGGATGACTGCTATAAATTGAACAACCGCGCCAAATCTCTTGGCCACAGTGCTTTTCAAACTATTTTTCTGAACATTGTGCGAACCTGATTTACACGCCTTGTGTATTACCCATGTTCGTACGACCGCGTTAAGAATCCGATGCGGCTATCAGTCCGACAGTGACTTCTGTTTTCATATACCTAGGTGTAACATTAATTTATTATAAGATTGCGAATACTTGAAACACTTGAAAAATTGGTCGAAGCCCAATGGTTCTATAATGTTATGACAAGTATACACTCTTCTATAATGTTCGTTTCAAATAGTTTTGAGAGGGGAGATAGTTATTTTTGTATCTAGTGCGCGAAATGCTACTTTGGTGATCGAGAACTGATTTTTTTAACGAGGCGCAGCTGAGTTAAAAAAATAGTCGAGATCACCAAAGTATTTCGCGCATGAGATGCAAACAAAATTTTTTCTACAAACGCCAAAAATATTGTTCTAAAATAAGTAACATGCATAGCTTAATATGAAAAATAGTATTGAACTGGCTTAAAATGTTTTTCCAAATCAAGTAAATACTGTAACTATGAAAATAAAATGGCATTTGTTTGTTTGATTGAGGAACATAAAGGTTAAAATATAAAAACTCCATATAGTTTACATGCAGTGTGCGAAGTAAGTACTTCGCACACTACTTCGCGCACGGTGTCATGGTAACGAAGGAGAATGAAAAAAAGGGTCACTTCGCATATTGTTGTCAATGCGCGAACCTTGTCATTTTTTGACGTTTGTAGAAAAAATATATTCATATGTGACTAACTATTAATTTAAGAAAAGCACCGCACATTTCGAAGAGGAATAATTTTCTTGGGTTTTCATTCAACGGTTTCTCTGATTAGCTGTTGATAGGTTTTGTATTCTCTGAGGCATAATGGGCGAATGAGAATATGAGGAAGATATATAAATCCCAGAATGTCCCACATTGAGAAAGATCAAGATCATAGGTAGTTCGAAATAATTAAGTACTATATTAACAGGGTCGTATTAAATTCCACAAATGCATTCAGTTTTATTGCTACTTCAACAGTATTTACACATTTTCTAATCACATTTGCATATTGAGTTGACCTACAAACTAATGAACATGCGGAAAGTGTTGACTTCTCATTAACATGTGATAAATAGCGCCAATATGAATGTATAAAATATGATGATAAAAATATCAATACTATTCCTTCGTAGCCTGAAACCAAACGATTATTTCCTCATTCTAGTGCACCAGCGCAACCTAAAAATGTCCACATAAATAACGGTGATTTATTTCTATGTTTTATTTATGACAATTTCAGAACTTCGCAGCCCATCTTAGCGATTGATTATATTCATGAAAGATGATACTTTATTCGAGATTTATTACAGTATATTTAATAAAGCCGAAAAGATGTGCAGCAAGACCCTTCAATTATTCTAGAGTAGAAAAATGTGGGAAAGTCCTTTGGACAGGAGTTGTAGCGCTCTTGTTCAAACTTTGACAAATCATATCTCCGAAAGTATTGGTTTCTCAGAGTTGGGAATGAAATCAATGGATTCTTATGATAGAACCGCATCTCAAAAGTAATTAAATTAAAAAAAGTGTCATTAAAAAAAAACCAGACCCATTCTACCCAATAGCGAACTTATCCGAGATATTCATTCCTCAAATCTACTCTGAAATTTATATTTATCCTCGTATTTATCTCCCCAAATCTACTCTAAAAATTTCAATCCGTTCGAGAGTTATCGTGTTAACGGTCTGCCAAACCGGCCACCTGGACAGAATCGATTTTGACCACGGATTATTGATGATTAAGTTGATCCAAATTGTTTAAGACCATTTTCATTCAGAAATTCGAAAACTATGGACGTTTGGGCAAATTGATAAGTACTCTGTTCTGAGGAGCAAGAGCGCCAAAAAACTGCCTTATACGGGCAGAAGGAAGAGTTTGTTTGACATTAGGGGTGAATCTTTCCAAATGAAATAGCACTGACGTGAAGTCAGGATCTTTTGCACCCATTTTCCAGTGTCTATTCGCGCGTCATAGATAGTCGATCGAGCTAAAATTCAGTACGCGATTGGAAAATGGCGGTTCGAAGGTGTGTTCGAACTTTCAGCGGATTCTGATGGGTAGTATTTTAAAATTTTTTCAATCAGGAAATTACACAAAAATTAGGGCGTCGTTATTATACAAGTAATCACCAAGTTCAAATTGGATCGGATTTGATTTCTTGAGCTCTTGAGGATATAGCAACAATATTTCAGATGGGTATAAATCTGAAGCCTATGGGCCTTTTATGCCCATTAACAGACGTAACTGTCCGATTCGAATTGACTACGAATCTTCAAAATTGCAATTCGCTATCTATACCCGTTCGACAGTTATCGTGGCAACGGTCACTCATCAGCTACTGAGCTCAGCCAAGGCTACCGGGCTTACAATATTTTTTCCATATCTCAAAAAATTGTGTTCGGTTATATTCAAGTGTAGAACGTGGTTGTAAATTTTAGGTTTTCAAGGCTATCACTAAATTACAGTTTTTGAGATAGAGATTTTTTTTTATTTCATAGAGATACGGTCCTCTACAAAATTACGCAAGGGTTGGTGCGTTGGCATTATACATGTAATTATCAAGTTTAAATTGGATCGGATTTGAATTCGTTGAGTTGTTGAGGAGATAACAACAAAATTTCAGATGGATATAACTCTGAAACCGTTCTGCTGAATATGCCCATTAACAAACTTAGCTATCGCATTCGGATGCGCAACATATCCTGAAAATAGCAAGTCGCTATCTCTTTCTGTTCGAAGGTTATCGTGCTAACGGTCATTCATCAAGATACTGAACTTTCCCAACGCTGCTCGGTTTCCAATATTTTTTCAAAAACTTGAACAGTATGTATCTGATCGTACTCAAATTTAGAACTTGGCAGTAGAATTGGCCGAATAGAATCAGATTTGTCCTTGAATTCTCCATCAGTGACTCGAACCTCATTGATTGAGCAATAAAATCGGCAAAAAATTCGAAAATTACAGATATTTGGGCAGAATGATAGCCCACTGTTATATGTAACATGGGTTAAGAAATGTATGTAAAAAGCACGACGCGTGGCTTTAAAACTTTCATTAAACTCCAGAAAGCCTTCAACGGCCAACGTTGAAGGGTCCAAGGAATCATGGGAACTAACTCCATTTCCTATAGAATATGATGAGGAGTGGCTGGCCTTGTGCCTCTTTGTGAACCATGTCCTTGTTATCCTCGCTGCGTCACCCCGTATGATAACTGAAACCTGAATTATTCGTCCCACAAAAAATTGGATTAATTTTATCAATATCCTTAAAGGTTGACACTCTGGATCTGATGGTATTTTATTATAAGTAGACCAACAAAATGGAGGGAAATATGTATATAGTATAGACCCTCATTCCACATAATAGTTGGAAGATTTTGTTTGCGTATGCGGAAACCCCTTTAGAAGAATAAGCTGGATATTTCCCTCAGAGACACAGCCCCATTGGATCGAAGGAGATGGGAATTTTCCAAGAAGCTATTGACTGAAAGTTCGGCGCACCAATATTTATTTAAGACAGGATCGATTCCAATTCGGTAAACAAAAGCGCAGCGGCGAGAAGCTGCCATTGTTTTCCTTAGATTCGCGTCGACGTCGGTGAAAGTTGCCATATTTATCTGAATTTAACGCGATCAAATATGGAAATCAGAATAAACCGCTTCTTTGAATATGCAATTTGTATTATGAGGGGAGCGGAATTTCCTATTTCCTTCCGGAATTCGCAACCCGTTATTTGCATATTCTGTGCCATGTAAAATGTGGAAAATTCTGCTTTTTATATCTCTTTTTCCGTGACCGAAGCATTCTCGCAGTATTTCGGTCATGAATTATAATAATATAAGTTATAAACGAGAATAAAGAAAAAAAGCAGTATCATGTTGAATACCTTAATATTATTCTGGAACACAAATTTTCCATTACAATAATCTTCATCTAGCTTCTATTTAGTATCAATTCCTGTAGAACGTGATCATAATAAGTGTTTTCCATATAATAAAATGTGTTTGAACTTGGTATGTAGGAAATCTGACATCAATTATTGGAATTAATTGATTTGACAAACAGCCGTCAAATGAGGTAAATAGATTTTTGTGATGATTTTCTGTGACCATAGAACGTCAAAACACGCTGGAATGTGAATTTTAAGCAATATCTTCTGGAATTGAGATCGTATCGAACTGAAATTTTGCACACTCATGTAGAATGCTTGATTTAACGTCGGTACAAATTTTTTTATTAAAAAATTTTCCAACTGCCCGATCCCAACAATACTTAGATAATATTATATCCATAAATTAAGCATTTCATTATTGCATTTCTTGAAATAGGTGCCTTTTCAAGTCGATCAACATCGTCCTTCTTTCGACGTCTAAACTATGACTTGATTCTTTATGTTTATGTCTTTGAATTTGTTTTCGGTGGAATTCAAAGAGTTCATAGAATAATCGATGAAAATACTGAGAGAGACCCAGGAAATTTGACACATTTTGTCTTATATCTCCAGAAATTGAAATCGTATAGAGCCAAAATTTTGCACAATGTTGCAAAATACTACAATTGACGTTAGTACAAGTTTTTGTTGCAATCTGATGAATAGTTCACGAAAAAAAAATTTTTTTTTCGAAAAAATTAAAAGAAATATTTTTTTAAAAATTACCAACATTTCGATCATAACATAATTTTGCCAAAAGTTGCGCGTTTATATCCTCGAACTGACTACCAAGTTTCGATTCAACATCTTCTTTAGTTCCTGAAATATCAGGGAAATAACCTCAAAATTTGAAATGTCTATTACTTCTAAACCGTCCGGCCGATTTTGCCCGTTAACGAACTTAACCGTCGCATTTTGATCAGAAACCTACCCTGAAAGTTTGAAGTCGATAGGACCTTCGGTGCTCCTGTTATCGTGCCTACGGCCGGAAGGCCGGCCGGCCGGCCGGCCAGCAGGCCGGACGGCACCCTAAAATCTGACACCGGATTCGTGATCAGGGAGTCCGAATTAGTCTATTAGCCAATTTTCAGCTCGAAATTCGAAAATTACAGACATTTGGACGAAATGATAGGACGATGTTCCCCTAGAACATGCGCCCAAAAAAATTACGCAAAGACTGATACTGAATTGTAGGCCGGGATTTAAATCACTAATTACGAAATTCAAATTTCGCCAAATTATTTCTTATAAAGCTCCTCACGAGAATCGAACATCTTAAAAAGTGGTAGTGCCCTGTGGACAGGTGCTTTGGCGCTCTTGGTTAAGCTTTGACAAATCATATCTCCAAAAGTATTGGTTTTTCAGAGTTGGGAATGAGATCAAAGCATCCTTATGGTAGAACTAGATCATAAAATAAATAAAATTAAAATAATTATACAACTTTGACAAATCATATCCCCGAAAATATTGGTATCTTGTTTTTTCAGAATTGGGAATGATATCAATGGATTCTTATGATGCATCATAAACTGGGTTTCACAAAGCTGTGTATAAACTTCGGGTGGCAAACCCTCTAACAGTCGAACATTGGCTCGTGAGGCTGCCTTGGGCTAACTAGTCCAACTGTCTTATGGTTCAAATATAGTGGAGCGGTGAGGTAAGAGACACGTGGCGAGGCAAGTGGGCGATTTATAGTCTAGTCAACGAGTGCTTTTTAGGTCTAAATTTTTGCGTATTCTCCAAAAATTATGATTGAGGTGTCATTCGATTCGGAATGACATGTAAATAGTTTGTGAGAAAATGCTGAGACTGGTCCCAAAAATTGCAATAGTTATAAAGAATTAAGTGAAAAAAAAGGAAGGAGGCTTAGGTTTTTGCCAATATCTCAAAAACCATTTGAGACAATTCATATTTGGAAAATGATTCAAATAGAGAAGGAAATTTCGTAAAAACTATACCAATTGGCAGAATTGTAGAACCCATATTTATAAATTTCCTTGAGGGTCCGTAAACGGGTATTCCGGCTTGCGAAAGACTCGCCCTCTTCGTACCTTTGATGAATACATATTATTTAAATTTATTAAATATGAAAATCAAAATTTGAAACAATTCAAGTGCCTTCAGGATAGATCAATGAACAACCGTCCGTGGTCCAAAAATTTTTAAGGCGATTTTTCAATTAGTTATCCATTAGTTAATTAACATTTTTTTGTAGCACTAACATTAACATTGCAAGTAAGATAATTGTTAAACTGTTAATCCGAGAATTATATCCTTTCGCGGAGCTCTTTTTCAAAGTCTTAGAATTGATTCCTAATGGAAAATTTCAAAAATTGTTAATTTTCGTTTTGTTATGAACAATTTCCTTAAGTGGAAAACTATAGAGCTTCAATTTATAATATTACCATTGATCCGTTTTTTTATGATCAGAAACTACTCAAAGATGATTTTTAATAATTATTATCTCTTATTGTTTAAAAAATTGTTATAAACCAATGCGTTGTTTATGAGATAATTTAATTTTTTTCTTGAAAACATAAATTAAGCTTTATAATTTTTCACTTATGAAAGTTGTTAATAACAAAACGAAAATTAATAATTTTTCAAATTTTCCGACGGGAATCTATTCCAAGACCTCTGAAAAATAGCTCCACGAAAGGAAAAAATTCTCAGATTAAGAGTTTAACAATTATGGCACCTGCAATTTTAATGTTCGGGCTACAAAAAATTGGTAATTAACCAATGGATAACTAATAAAAAAGTCGCGATAAACATTTTTGGACCACTGATTATTTTTTATTGATCTATCCTGCAGATGCCTGAATTTCTAAAAATTTTTATTTTCATATTTAATAAGCTTAAATAATATTTATTCATGAAGAGTCCAAAGGGGAGAGGCTTACGCAAGCCGGAGTACCCGTTTTCGGGAGTATTTTCAACCCTCTGGGAAAATTATAAATATTGGTCCTAGTTCCGGGGATGTTCAGGGGAACATCGTGTTATAGTTTTGCCCAAATGTCTGTTACTTTCGAATTTTTTGACGAAAGTGGTCTCAAACGATTTAGTTCGACTCCCCATTGAAGAATTCGAGGTCAAATTTGATTCTGTCCGGCCAGCCGTCCGGCCGTCCGGCCGTTGCCACGATACCTTGAGAACGAAAAGAGCTAGCGACTTGAAATTTTCAGGGTGGGTGGCGCATCCCAATACGACAGACAAGTTCGTTAATGGGCATAATCGGCTCAGTGGTTTCCGAGTAATAATTTTGTTTTCAACCAATATAAATCCGATCGAAATAAAACTTGGTGAGTAGTTGTAGAATATGAACCTAAGAACTCAAAAAATACTAAACCGATTGAATTCAAACATAGTAATTTGTTGTAGAATGCCAACTCAAAAATTCTTGCAAAATTTCGTGAGGATAGTATTTGTAAAAAATTTCAAAAAAATCATTGAAAATTGAAAAAAAAATTCTATATATCAGTAACTTTTCGTTTGAAATTGCTGAAATTTTGCAAGAGCCTTCATAACCTAACTCTTCTGCCAAGTTTCAAGTTTTATTAAGTATTGGACACTCTTAATTCGAATTTACCATGGTAAATTCGAATTAAGTGTCCAATACAGGAGAATAGACAACATAATTTACCATGGTAAATTCGATTAAGGGTGTCCAATACAGAAGAATGGACAATAGAACATACGCGCAAAAGCTTCTGACTTCACGTCAGTGCTTGAACCAATTTTTTTTTTCGTGCGTTTTTTGAAATTTTCTAGGGGTGCGCTTCTTAAAATTTTTTTTTTGTCATTTTTTTTTAGTATATTTCCTCCTCATCTTGAATCTTTTTTCGAACTCTCTCAGATAGTGTTTGAGTTATTGTTGTAAACCAAAGACCCTTCTTTTTCCACTTAATTCTTTATAACTATTGCAATTTTTGCGAGCGGCCTTAGCATTTTCTCAAAAACTATCTACATGCCATTCCGAGTCAAATGAAACCTCAATCATTATTCTCGGAGAATACGCAAAATTTTGATCTATAAATCACTTGTTGACTAGTCTATTATGAATCACACACGTTATCAAATGGGAATGCATGTACTACCGCTATCTCGAGCGACTTACCGCGCGTCACATTGTAGAGTGTAGTCTCGATTTAATTTCAGGATTTAAAATCGCGCGTCAAAGGCGTTTTGTTTACATTGTTGAATGCCGGTGAGCAGGTGCCATGGAATAGATTTTATGATGCCATGGAATATTTGATGCCATGGAAATGAACATTTGATTAATACAGTTTTCAATGGAAGGGCTATTCTGGCAGTGCCACTTTTGTCTCTAACGTAGACGCTCCAATATATTTGTTCCTTGAAGAAACAAATATAGTGGAGCGTTCAGATGAAAGGCACGCGGCGAGGCAAGAGGCAAAGCTCGAGCGTAATCGAGCAGTGGAGCTGGAAAAAAAAGGAAGCGTTAAAAGTTTTTGGGTGGTGTTAGACTGAGGATAACCGCTATGTTCATCAACGTCAACCGATATTTATGACGATTTATCATTGGATAATATTTGCGTTAAGGGTGCTACTAACAACTAGACGACAATATAATGTGCATCTTGTGAATAAACTGAGAAAAACATACTTCCACCCACAGTCTGTCCATAATATATCAGTTTCTGTGATCTGGATGCGACTGATTCCATATAGGCCACCTGTTGAAAACTGCATTAAACAAATGGCCTTTATTAATTTAAAATCCTAAAAATCAAGAATACCCTGTCCAATGCGCTGCTCGTGGTAACTCGCTCTAGATCGCGGTAGTATATGCGTTCCCATTCGATAGCGTGTGAGATTTATAAATCGCCCGCTTGCCTCACCGCGTACTTCGTACCTCGACGCTCCACTATATTCGTACCTTTAAACGCGCGTGAAGGCCTCGCGCATCAATATTCGAGGGTTTGCCACTCGTAGTTTATACGCAGCTTTGCTGATGCCACGTAACGTTAAGGAAATTCGTATCGACGCACTGAGTCATGTGCAAGCTAATATCGCAACATGTAACATTCCCGTTATGTACTTAAGGAAATTTGTACCGAGGCTGTGAGTATTACGTAGGCGCTAGTAAATCATATCTCCGAAAGTATTGGCTTGTTATAGTTGAAATTGATATAAATGGATTCTAATGATGAAACTGCATCTCAAATGAAATAGAATTTGAAATTAAAAAAAAAAAAGATTCCTAACCCCGAACCATCACGGCAAATTTTCCCAATAACCGTGATATTCATCTCCCAAGCCTACCTTGAAAATTTCATCTGTCTAGCTCATTCCGTTCGACAGTTATTGCGTTAACGGCCGGACCGTCCGAACAGAATCGATTTTGACCACGGATTCTTGATCAGAGAGTCGTACCAAATCGTTCGAGACAATTTTCATCCAAAATCTTGAAAATTACGGACATTTGGGCAAATTGATAAATACTCTGTTCTGAGAAACAAGAGCGCTAAAAACGTTGTAAATTTTACCCATATGTTGATAACTTTCCCATTGAAATACATTTAATTCCTCCTTTTTGGCAACGAAAAAAAAAATTTTATTTTGGCTTACAAATTTCAAATTCAATTATTTTTAAAATATAGTCTCATCATAACAATCCTTTGATATCATTTTCAACTCTAAAAATTCAATACTTTTGGGATATGATTTTTCAAAATTTCAATATGAAATCGTGACTCTATGATTACACAGGATGCTGTAATCAAAAATTAACGTCCGTATCTATGAATTCCATGATTTGTGTTCATACATGTCATCATTGTCATCTCATCTACATATAAGAGACATGTCAAACAAAGGATGATTGAATGCAAAATAAACAATGAAATAACCTCAGCTATCGTAAATAGCTCTTGGATAATTCATAATATGATGATGGAAATAAATACTTTGGTAAGTTACTCAAATTGGGTTCAGAATATCTCCAGCAAAAACAAAACTGGAATATTGGCTAAGTTTCAATTTATATAATAAAATTATTTCCATAGTAGATTGGAGGAATGAATATCTCGGTTAAGTTCGTTATTGGGTAGAATCGGTTTGGTGGTTTCTGATTAATAATTTTTGGTACTCTTGTTGAATTTGATTTCTTTTATGATGTTTGAATTCAATTTAGTTTATGATGCAGTTCTATCAGAGAATTCATCGAAATCATTCCCAATTCAGAGAAATCAATACTTTCGGAGATATGATTTGTAAAGGTTTGAACAAGAGCTCCTGTCCACAGGGCTTTCCCACTTTTTAAATACATCAATACATTTTTTCACCACTATCCACTCAACACAGAGAGCTATGAGGACTTTTGTTACATCTATTGGAGGTTGAAGCTAACTCTATTTCTTGTCCAAATGTAAACCACCTGGGATGAACTCAGTGAGGTCTTTGCGATATCACATATGGAAATTCTCAAATATCTCACAATGTGTACGAATACATTCGCATTTATCTCTCATTTTAAGGGCCCTACCATCTAGCATGAAGCATATTTGTGGCTTTCGCCTCTTATAGTGAGCTATCATATAAAGTATTTTTGTGATAGTCGCAGACGCTGTCTATGGTGATCAAACTGGGAAATTTTATTTATTTCACATGATTGCACTGATTATTCATTTGAGAAATATTATTTCATTCACTTGAACTATTAATATTTTGGTGGAATTTTGATATCTCAAAAATTAATAGTATAGCTATAATTATGTCACAAATATTTTCAGTACCTGTCGAATTAAGAGAAAATATCGGAATTGCTCAACACATAATATTTTGTATAAAGGAAACATCTTGGGATGTGTTTAAGATGAATATTTTTTATGAGAATGCACTAATCATCAAATAAAAACTGGCATAGTAAATGATTTTTTTATATTTCTACAATCCAATTTCTCCCCCCCCCCCATCCCTCTGTCTGCTTTGGGGGCAGTGGCTTGCCACTTCAGCGAAAACATTTCGATTTCTTTGTCTGTCACATCCCATGCATCCGTGCACCTAGAAAATAAATATTTCATATTGCATTTATCTTATACACATAATCACATGTTACACACTCAGGCGTGTTTAAAATAGGTAAAATGGGACATCAGTATACTCGCCGGTTTATTATTTAAGCAAAACCATTTCTTTGTAGCAATTTGAACAATTTTCTTCTATTCACACTATTAAGTATGATTTAAATGAACAACCTGATCTGAAATATAAGCCTATAC
The DNA here is from genome assembly GCA_937662695.2 of Halyzia sedecimguttata. NCBI lineage: Eukaryota > Metazoa > Arthropoda > Insecta > Coleoptera > Coccinellidae > Halyzia > Halyzia sedecimguttata. The sequence continues at coordinate 73,907,915 of OW569411.2, forward strand.
TGAAAATTACGAAGAAATTCTTTTCTGAATATCCGTATCGAATTGAACTGAATGAATGGAAATGAAATTGTACTATTATTATATGCGTTATTCATGATTTAAATGATATATTCGACATTTATAAGCTATTGATGACGATTAAAATCCACCCAGTTAGCATTATAGGCAAATCCAATTAAATCGATGGTCAACTTATTTTCGGACTGTCATGACAGTTCAAATTACACTTGGCAGTGATTTATTGTTATTCGAATTTTGGGTTAATAAGAGATTCGAAAACCCAACTACCTATATTAACTCATTCATCAAAATGTCTAACCTTTCACCGGACTGTTTTTCACACCCTTATATTATATATTATGTCATCCCTTCATTTTTCTAGCCTAAAAGTCATATTTTCTTATTCTAACAAATGTTAATACAGAGAAAAAATCTATAGTTTCAATAAAGATATAGAAATTTTAAGGAAGGTAGAACATATGAAATCAACTTCCCTCCGAAAAATGAATTATGTTCAAAGGATTGGTGGAACTGTAACCTGATGGAATATTTTGTTTATTTTTATACAGACATGGGAACCAAAGTGACGAAAGCTGACGGCTTAACGTTGTATGATTTCTATCTACCTCACCTCACTCTCAATCACCGAGGTAAAGATAAATATATCAATCTCCTTCTAAAATAATTCCTTTGGCCCATAATATCTAGAGATGGGACCTCTCGAGTGAAAATAATCAAACCATTCGATTATTGGAACCTCTCGAGATATCTCGAGATGTTCTGAAAAACGCGGGCGAATTTATTCGAATGATTTTCGGTCGTCTATTATGTGGCACCTAGAGGGATACCGCGACTCGAGTTATGAGAATGCCGAGATAATATGTTTTGATATTTCGAATAACTATTGACGGTATTTCATGAAGACTCGTGGGCGAGATATGAGAGATTCGTTTAATAATCGATAGAGTTTGCAATGCAATTAATTGATACTGAATACTGAAACGAGCTGAAGCAACCATATTTGAGATAAGGGATAACGAAAGCAGCTGACGCGAAAAGGACCTAGACGGGCACCGAGCGATTAATATCTCGAATGATCATTCGATTATCGAGATCTCTCGAGAACCTATATATCTAGAATTGAAATCATTTGATTATGCCCAACTCTAAATATACACGTTCAAGACAATTTCAGGAGCATATTGACTAGGCATCCCACAGCGGTTACTTTGGGAACTGGCATTGTGAAATAATTGCGAATATCTTAATTAGGTTACTACTGTGAAATCTTTGGGTGATCCCATTATGAAAATCTCATTTTAGTTACATAGACAATAATTCCAGGAGATTGCTCAAAGTATTGCATAGATTGCGTAGATATCTTACAGATCCATATTTGTGACTTGTATGAAAATATCTATCAGTTACGTAGTATGGCTCTCGCTAGGAGTTTCCATATGTGCCCAAACCTGACATCCCAGAGACGTCCTTGAGAGGAAACTGTCAAGTAACTCGTGAACAACTGATCGAAGAAAATTGCGTCGGAAAAAAGTTCTCTGAGGAAAATTCACGGAAAGTATACTCCCAAAATTTAAGAAATATATAAACCTCGGCTGGCCAAACTAGTCTGACATGAAATTATAGGTGACCTTGTATACGTCGTCTGCGGTATCCTATCCCAAATACTACCCAGACGTTCTAATATCCAAATAGAAAGTAAATAATATACAGTAATATGCGTGATACTACAACACACATGATAAACACCTAATACTACAACACACAAGGTAAACCCACGCGCATATCAGCCTTCTGTCTCTCTCAGATCGAATACGTCATCGGGTGACCGATAGATTAGCAAACAATGTTGATTTTAGTGATGAAGCCAAAAACTTATTTTTTTGTTGTTAAATGTATTTCCACATGAGACTTTTGAATATAAATATGAATACACTATTGAAAAAGCGTAAAATAAGTACAATATTAAAATAAAAATGTTTTTGTTTCATTCATTCCATGTACTTCCAAATTCCCTTGACCTTTAGACGTAGACGAGTGATTCCTTTTTCTTACATGACTCTGACAAATACCAAAAATTATCAATGTATCTTTTGCTACGTTATACAGGGTCTTTATAATTGATTGTAACATTGAAAGTGGCTTTTAATCATTCTTTGCCGCTCTTCGCTAAGGATCCTGACTATTTTACAGGCCTTTGAATTTGACAGTCTTTATGATTGTATTGTCAGAAAAATAATTATGTGGACGGAATCGCGAATGGAAGCAGTATATATTATATGAAGCAATAAAATAAGAAAATTACAAAACTGCGATGTTACAATCATGTATAAAACCCTGTATTATTATCTTGATTAAAAATTTTACATGTTAAATACATTTAGTTGGTAATGGTCTTTCTCATTAAATTCTTCAAAATTCATAAGGAAAGACTTTCAGAGTTGCTGAATTTAAATCAAGATTAAATAAACAACAAATAACAAATTGGCAAAACCTTATTTGACGATGAAACGTACTAGCTACTTTTTGGTCGATCGGATAAGGTATTTTTGGCAATATTCTCAATATAGAAGTTATATTTACGCAACAATTATGCGGAAGTTACGAGAAAATGACGTTTGTATATAAAAGCTACTTGTCTCTAGGTGACGTCATGCACGAAGCGGTTCAAAAATCGTTCCTCAAGTTATCTTACCTTGGTGGTTTTAGTATCATGAGGAAAATGTAAGGTGGGTGGGGGTAGTGCGGGATACAGGATAGAAACCTATGCAGGGCACTACTGAGAAAACATACTTACCCATTTTGGACTAATTGTAAGGACTTTAGTGCTCCTAGCTCAGTAGTAGAGTATTGGACTAGGGACATCCCAAGAGTAGAATGAAATTTCCTAGACGGACGCAAACGGCCATCTACTGTTTGGTTTAAAATTCGCATCGCTGTCACTGGCGTATTATTATTATTATTAGAACGGGGTCGTGAGGTTTGGTCCAGCCGTTCACAACTGCGACGGATGCGATCTTTTGTTATATTACCCTAATTATTCAATCCTAAGGATATTGTCAATTGTGTTAACATACGTGATAACGTCCTTAGGAACCTTGGCTATCACGTCATGAGGTTTCAGAACAGACTCACCCATATGTGAAATTCTTGGAATGGCCATCTCTAGGTATGCATTACCATCTGTATTTGTACCGACAGTGCCCTGTCAGCAATCCCACCATTATCCGTATCTCAACTCATGGCAGCCGCAGGAGCTTTCTGGTATAAGATGGTGAGGAATCCACACATTTTTATGCTTGTGCAAGGCCTGGAGTATTTCTCTGAAAAAGCCATTCTGTTATTTAGCTCCCATTGTTGGACCACTGCCCTGTAGTTACCATTTCCGAGCCCACAGATGGCCCACAGTTAACCTGGAGGCCCCTTTCGTGAGTTCATCTGCCTTCAACACCCAGTACCTTGGCACGCATAGAATAGTCACCTAATTGCCTCTAGCCAGTTGCCTTTAAAGTATTCCGGTATTCCCAGGACAATATGGAACCTTGGAACCTTGGTTGGTATAACATCCGATGGATTTGCCAAGAATTGGCGTGAGGAAACAAAGCCTATACAGGGTTCTTCATAATATATGCACAGGATGTGATAGCTCGTCCAAATATATGAAACAAAGTTTCTATTAACCGACCCTCTAAAATGCATCATTTTCGAGATATAGGGTTTGAAATTGATGAAAAAATTTTGTTTTTGCGAATATCTCAGGAACCGTTTATCCTACAGAAAACAGCTTTTGTATGCATTTCTTACTCATAATAAGCTATGTATTCTGTGGTGAAAAATTTTTTTTTTCAGTCATAATTGGTGAAGATTTGAAGAGGTAGTAGGTGTTTTTCTCCCCAAACGCCACTGGAAAGGACGGTTTTGAAACTTGCATTTGAACCACCAAAGTTTTCTACACAAAAAATCTACTCTTGGTCATTCCTAATAGGTCTCTTGCATATAACACGAAATGCCATATGTTCATGTTTTTCTGAATCTATTTCAATATCAGATCCTCATGTATGCCCTCATCCACTTTAAAAATCTATAAAATTTGGATATTTCGATACTGAAAATCGGAATATCAGGAAGCAAATTCAAATGAGGTGAAACGCTTCTGATAGGTGCCTATGACGGCTGACGTAATCAAAATCCCCCCTCGGCGAGACCATCTGTTTTGTACAGTGAAACAAAGAGTGGAACAGACACGGAGAAGAGCGAGAGAGAGTAGATACGACGGGTTACGTCACTGAGAAGCGCCAAGTTTCGATCGTTTGAACAGCTATTATGTGCAACCAAATTTGAACAATCGTTTCCTCGTTGAAAATTGAAATTTTTGACGGCGGTTGAACTTTTCCATTATTCTTATGGATATAATAATCGATTCCGATAATGAAACAAATACAAGCAAGAGACCTATTCAAACGTAATTCTACAGCAAGTTCCTAATTTGAACATAATCGGATCTATGTATTTATATTGTTCGAGTTATTGAAGAAAGACTGGAAACCGAGCAGCGTTGGACGAGTTCAGTATCTGGATGGTTGACCATTACCGCGATGACTTTTGAACGGAAAGAGATAGCGACTTGCATGTTTCAGGGTTGGTTGCTCCTCCGAATAGTTGAGTTCGTTGAGAGACAAAATCGGTTTTGGAGTTATACCCATCTTTTAATTTATGTTTCATCAATAACTCAAGAAATACAGACCTAAATCTATTTAAACATGGTAATTGGTTGTAGAATGCTGACGCGAAAATTTTTGCCAAATTTCGGGAGGATCGTATCACAGGAAATTTAGGGAATTAGTGATAGAATGCTGAATCGTATTTTTTTTTAAATTTGGCGAACATCGTTTCACCAAAAAAAAAATTATCTATTGGTCTGATTCCGCTGAAATTACGCACAAACTTTCGGGCCAAAATTTATTTTTCCAACATTTCTAAAAATACAAATCTGATCGAGCATGAATAGACAAAAGAACATGCACACAAATCCTCCTGACTTCACATCGGTGCTTTTTAAGAATTTTGTGATAAATGATACAAAGCATACCTAATTTTAATTTTTAAGGGTTTTTATTAGATTAAAATATGATAAGTCTTATGCTAACAGTTCAAGTACAACAAACTGAGATGAGCAATGTTTTGTACTTGAAATTTTTAATTAAAACTTCATTATCATGGATAATGATGATGAAATTAATGATATTGCCAAACGTGAATTGACACATCATCAAACATTGACGTTAAAATGATATGGTCAGTTTTAGCGGGTTTTACCATTACATACAACCATTTCATGATCTGGATACGAAATTGATATCATATTTCTCTTAATTATAAAAAAAAATTGACTACCACATAAAAGTAATCAACACAGTTCTTGGATTTGATATCGCTCCTACTATTAGCCTCTTGTGGTTCATATATTTGAGGTGTATTTGTTGACATTCATCGTAAGAAGTTCACGTAATATATATAGGCAGAAATTGAATTCAAACATCATAGAAGAATTTAAATTCAACAAGAGTGCCAAAAATTATCAATCCCAAACCAATAGACGAATTCTACCCAACAACGAACTCATCCGAGATATTCATTCCTCAATTCTATGATGAACGATATTATATAATAAGTCTTTCATCAAATCCACTCCAATACTCCAATACACCAATATTCCAGTTTTGTTTTTAGTGGAGATATTCTGAACTCAATATTATTAACTTACCATTACCATTCCCATCATCATATGGATTGACCATTGGCATGAAAATATCAACCAACAAAAAGTATGATATTATATCATAATTGTCATAATTCTACGATTACTTAAATGAATTAGACAACGTCATGTCTCAGGAAAATAAGTTGACATCATAACAATTCATAGATTGAATAATTATATCATTCTGTTAAAACATAGAAATACGATTTATTATTGAAATTTTTAAAAATCATATCTCCGAAATTATTAGCTTGTTAGAGTTAAAGATGAAATCAATGGTTTCTTATGGTAACTCTGCATATTGAAAAAAATTTAATTTGGAATTTGTTGTGTGAAAAAATTTTTTTTTTGTTACTCTGTCCGATTTTGCCGACTTTGTCCGATTTTGCCCAATAACGAACTTAGCCGAGATATTTATCTCCCAAACCTACTCTGAAATTTTCAACTGTCTAGCTCATTCCATTCGAGAGTTATCGTGCCTACGGTCGGACCGGCAGGACATAATGATTTTCGACCACGGGATTCTTGATCAGTGAGTCGAACCAAATCGTTAAGGTCCATTTTCATTGAAAAATTCGAAAATTACAGATATTTGGGCAAATTGATAAGCACTCTGTCCCGGGGAAAAAGAGCGCCAAAAACTGAAAATTTTGTGATTTTCAATTCGTTCAAGGAACCTTCGACTAAGAAAAACAAAAATTGAAAGTCATTTTCGGTTTGACCGGAAGAGCTGCAAGACTTATTTAGTGGAAACATACCTAATGTTCTATGTGAGAAATTAGCATCAAGGAAACCAGAAATATACTCGTCATTCAAAATTACCCTACCTAAAGAGTTTTTGGAGAAGGTCTTGAGCCCCGATTTTTGGCCTGTGGGGATAGCTGTGAACAAGTTTTTTATGAAACGTCGCCAGCCCACCACCAATTCGTGAAAAATGGGTCCAGTTCAACACGTGCGCCAGTTTCCGAAGGTACAAAAACACGTCACTTTTTAAAAATTGTCCAACTCAATGCTCAAGGTATCTCTAACAGAATTAATCATCTTGAAGTTTATGTTACTCTCGAAAAGCCAGATATCCTTAGTATTGTTGAACATTGGTGTACTCATAGTGAAATACCATTCATGAACCTTCAAGGCTACAAGATTGCGGCTTCATACTGTCGCCCTACTCGGCTGCGTGGGGGTACAGCGATTTATATCAATTCTAACTTAAAATTTCATCCAATTCCTTATATTAGCAAGTTTTCGTTGGAAAATCAATGTGAATTTTGTGCGATTAAGTTAAAACATATGTCCTATAATATCTGCGTTCTGAGTGTGTACAGGCCTCCTCACGGAAATTTGGAAATATTTACTGATACAATATCTTATGTAATAGATTATTGCCAAACAGGGTCAGACTTTATGTTTGTCTGCGGTGATTTAAATATAAATTATTTTGAGTCGCGTAGCTGTCTCGATTATCTACTGCTAGAATTTGATTTGACTATAACTTCCGAAGAGCCTACTAGAGTATATACCAACAGGCACGGTATTACTAGTTCCTCAAAAATAGATAACATTCTGATAAATGTTCGCCGCGATCTTTTAGTTGTCGAGGTTGTCGATTCCCATATCGAAGACCACAGAATGATGGCTCTCAACTTTGATTGTCCAGTATCAAAGCCCGCAGTGAACAAATATCTTCGCACATTTCGATGTTTATCTGAGAAAAATTTACTGGAATTGTCTTCAATGGCCACTTCTGTTTTTTTTGACGGCATTTATCGCACGACAGGTATCGAACAGAGCTTTGAACACTTTTACAACATCCTAATATTAATGTTGGACTCTACTTCTCCGATCAAGCAGAAGCGATATGCAATTAATCGTGGTACTGATTGGATTTCCGACGAGATCAAGCAGGCTAGCAGTGATCTCAAGGATCTTCATTGGCTTTTCCGAAACTTGAAGACCCAAGAAAGTAGAAGTCTTTATTTATCAGCCAAGAAAGAATTTAGAAACCTGTTGAACTCAACTAAATTGAATTTCCACAGAAGTCTTCTAGATTGTTCTAATAATAAGAATAAAACTATTTGGAACTTAGTTCGAAGGGAAACAGGTTCCACTAACAATAATAGGAATGTTGAGTTGAGGGTTCACGGTGGGGTTATTTCCAGTGAATCTGATGTCGCTGATGCCTTTGGTGATTTTTTCTCTACAGTAAATATAATCAGTGTCGAAAAGCATTTTGGTGTGAGCCGATCCCGCTCTTGTACAACTAGGACACTGACCGATAATAATTTCTTTTTCTTTCCGGTCGTGGCTGAGGAAATTGATTCAGTTATAGAGAATTTGAAAAATAAAACCAGTACTGGGCTAGATAGGATTCCGGTTAAGGTTATGAAGATTTTGTCTCCTTTCATCTCTGAGCATCTTGCGCACCTGATCAATGTCTCGGTTTCTTCCGGCAGGTTTCCTTCTTCACTTAAGACGGCTGAGGTCATTCCTGTCCGCAAGAAAGATCCCGTTGATGACATTAACAATTATCGTCCGATTTCAATACTGAGTTCTTTATCTAAAGTTTTTGAAAGATTAGTTTACGATAGAATGTTGAAATACTTAGAAAAATTGTCTTTCATTGCGAGCTGTCAGCATGGATTTCGAATTGGTAGATCGACGGAAACTGCCGCATGTGATCTGGTGAGCTTTGTGTATAGTCGTTTGGATGATGGAATTTGTGTGGCGGGGTTGTTCTTTGACCAGTCGCGTGCGTTCGATTGCTTGAATTTCGAGTTAATATTAAATAAATTATTTAATTTAGGCTTCAGGGGAGTGTTCCTTGAGTGGATCGAGAGTTTTTTAACTGATCGATGGTTGATAGCACAAGTGGGGCAATGCAGCTCGACCTGTGAAAATGGGTGTACCCCAGGGTTCCGTCCTGGGGCCTCTCTTATTTGTTATTATTGTGAATGATTCACCTGATTACATCATGGCTCATTTCTCCATTGTGCTGCACTGAGAAAAAAGTTACAAGTAACTTTTTTCACTTGACTACGTTTTACTTGAGATAAATAAATTTTTATCAGCGATAAACAAACATCTATTTGCTGCAGATAATCATATATTTATCGTAAACAGACACGTTCACCTAAAAATTGACAATTGTTAGAAGTAACTGTTTTTCTTAATACCACTTAAAAAGTTATTGAATCCGAATAGCGCTGTTATTCAAATTTTGTTTGCTAATGATAAATAATCTGCGTTTACAAGCCAAGCATTCAATTCACTTATCACAAGTTACTTTTTCGCTTACGCATTTTCATTAGCAGCGAATAACAAAGTTATTTGGCATATTCAAACATCGACTTGGGGAAGGTACCAGTGTTTATTATAATAAGTGTAAAAAATATTCGTAAAGTAACCGATTTGAGCCGAAGAGCACCCGATCTCGTTGATCCTTTGAAGATAGCCGTTAGATGTTACATGGTTACATCTGGTCAGAATTCAGAGCGTAAAGGTCAAAGGAATCATCATCTATAAAGAATGGTTGAAATCGCACCCCATCGGTATCGTCGAGTTGTGTTTCACAGATTGATTACGAGAGTTAATCGAGATGTTCTTTCGAACAGAGTCTGCGGTTATATTTATACGTTTAGTGTTAAATTTCTCCACTTTTACTTGTGCATGTTTATTGTATTTTCCTAAAATGGATTACGAAGATATCTTCCAGCAATGGGGGTTCGAATATTAAGTGGAAAATTTAGAGGTAAGTCTAACCTTTCAGTGTTTTAGTACAATTTTCAAATATATATGCAAATTAAATGGTTTCTTTCTGGGATTTCTCTCTCAAACTCTGAAAAATATCTGTTGAATAAAAATGTATTATTTTGTTAATTGCTTCTGCGTAATAAACACAAGATATTTGTCAGAAGCAATTAATCGAACAATAACGACACATTATCAACATTAGAACAACTAAATTTCGTAACGTTTCGGAGTCTAAATCATACTCTTCCGTCAGACGTACTTAACGAAAATCTTCAGAATTATTTTTTGTTCATGTAGCTATTCTGAAATTCGAGAATTGTCCAAGCAAATTTCGTAACGATTCGAAGTCTAAATCAGACTTCTTCGTCTCGAATTTCAGAATAGCTACATCAACAAAAAATATTCTGAAGGTTTTCGTTAAGTGTCTGACGAAGGAGTCTGATTTAGACTCCGAAACGTTACGAAATTTAGTTGTATCATCATTGATGTTGTGTCGATATTGTTTGTTATGCAACATTGTTCGATTTATTGCTTCTGACAAATATCTTGTCATTATTACGCAGAAGCAATTCACAAAATAATGAATTTTAATTTAACAGATATTTTTCAGAGTTTGGGAGAGAAAACTCAGAAATAAACCATTCAATATGCATTTATATATGAACATTTTACTAAAAAACTGAAAGGTTTGACTTACCTCTAAATTTTTGACAATGTGTACTTGCGCTAAGTAAGAGTGTCTCTTAACGTAAACAAAATATGTAATTGCCAACACAAACGTTTTATTTGATCTAAGTGAAAAGGTTACTTGTAACAGACAGAGGTTCTTACTAACAAAATTACTTGCGATATGAAAACATTATGATAAGGGTACGTTCAAACGTTACTTACACCGAATAGCATTTTTAGTTCTGGTGTTTTGCTGGATTTTCTATCAAGTAACACATGCTACTTGGATCAAGTCAATAAAGTCAGTTATTCTGAATAAAAATGAAATACTTACTACAATTAACTTTGCTAGCTTGTGATAGGCTACTTTTTATCAGATAACACGCGAACTTGTTGCAACTAAAAAAAGTTATTTGTGCCTATAGCAAGTCACAATTTTCATTTGTTGTAATTAAAGTTTTTTCTCAGTGTGCATATTAAGATTGTGTTGCCTGCAGATGATACTTCTTTTATAATTTCTGCACCTACCCTTGAGGCACTGAAGGCAAGCTGTGAATTGCTTGTCCAGTGCTTCTCTGATTGGTGCTTTAAGAACTCTCTTGTATTGAATGTGAGTAAAACTGACCTGGTCTTCTTTCGTGTGCGTGATTCAGAAAGTCAATTGGTTTTAAATCACCAGTCAGGTGATTTGAAACCGTTAAATTCTATAAAATTTCTTGGCTTATATTTACACAAAAATTTTAGTTGGAATGATCATGCTGACTTTGTCTGCAGAAGATTATGTGGCGCGTTTTATGCTCTGAGACGTACAAAGCTTGTTTTACTCCAGGATTCTTTGATAAATGCGTATTACTCACTAGTATACACCCACCTCAACTATAACGTTGTACTTTGGGGTGATCCCTCATTTACTAGTACAGTTTTCATAGCACAGAAGAAAATAATCCGTCTCATCTTCAACCTGAAACCTGAGGAATCCTGTAGACCAACTTTTGTCCACAATAAAATCATGTGTTTTCCATGTGTCTATATTCTGTGCTGCTTGCTGTACGCTCGTAAAAATATTAATTCTTTTAATAAGTGTTCCGAGTTTCACTTATATGAGACTAGGCATAGAGAAACTCTTTGTATTCCAAAACACGGGACATCCAAATTTCAGCAATCACCCACGTATTGTGGTATCAAATTTTTCAACCATCTACCTGATAGATTGAAGGTTTTGGAATACAGGAGGTTCAAGAATGAAATTAAAGCCTTACTGCTCGAGAAGTGCTTCTACAGCAAAAATGAATTTTTCGATTCTGTAATTAATTAGTTTTCAGTTATTTTCTGCACTTCATATATTTTCCTTTTACTTGTATTTTCCTTATTTGTTTGGTTCATACTGTTTAATTTTGAGGGTTTCCTTAAGGTATTCTATTTTTTCAATATTGTGTTGTATGAAGACATGTCCTATACAAATGTAATTTTGTCTCAAAGGATGAATAAAGTTATTATTATTATTATTATTATTATTAATGTCTGTAATTTCAGAATTTTTCGATGAAAATGGTCTTGAACAATTTGGTTCGACTCACTGATCAAGAATTCGTGGTCGAAACTCATTCTGTCCGGCCGGTCGGCCGTAGGCACGATAACTCTCGAATGGAATGAGCTAGACAGTTGAAATTTTCAGAGTAGGTTTGGGAGATAAATCTCTCGGCTAAGTTCGTTACTAAGCAAAATCGGACAGATGGTTTCGAAGTAACAAAAAAAAAAGTTTTTTCACATGACAAATTCCAAATTGAATTTTTTTCAATAAGCAGTTTCACCATAAGAATCCATTGATATTATTATCATTTCCGACTCTAACAAGCTAATACTTTCGGAGATATGATTCTTCAGAATTTCAATAATAAATCTTATTTCTACGTTTTCACAGAATGATATAATTATTCTATGTATGAATTGTCATAATGTCAACTTATTTTCCTGAGACATGACATTGTCTAATTAATTTCAGCAATCCTATAATTATGAGAATTAAAATATGATATCATACTTTTTGTTGGTTGATATTTTCATGCCGATGGTCAATCCAAATGATGATGGGAATGGTAATGGTAAGTTAATAATATTGTGTTCAGAATATCTTCAGTAAAAACAAAACTGGAATATTGGTGTATTGGAGTGGATTTGAGGAAAGAATATATATTATTGTTCATCATAGAATTGAGGAATGAATATCTCGGATGAGTTCGTTGTTGGGTAGAATTTGTCAATTAGTTTTGGATTGATAATTTTTGGCACTCTTGTTAAATTTAAATTCTTCTATGATGTTCGAATTGAATTTCCGCCAAGATGAAGTTATTTCTTAAGAATCCATTGATATAATTCCCAACTCTGAGAAACCAATACTTTCGGAAATATAATTTGTCTGTTTGAACAAGAGCGCCAGAAAGCTCCTGTCCACAGGGCTTGAACCAATTTTTTATCTCGAAAAGCACCCTATATATTTTTTGCAATTTTTTATTTCTACTCAAAATTATCTTTTCATTGCAATAGGCTACGATATTTTGTGTGATCAAAATAAGAAATGCATGTTGAGCCCTTAATGCTGAGGTGTTCAGAAGTGTGACTTTGCGTGAACTAGTTCACCTAGCTGAAATATGTGTAGAAGCAGATGGTCAACATTTAGAATATAAGCTTTAGTTATTAAAGGTATTTTTTGTCCCCTTTTTTGTAATTCTTTGTTTCTTTTACTATTCGTTCTTTGTTTAACGTTCGGTAAAATACATCAAGTTCAACATGAGGAGTTTCTTTTTTTTATGGATGACGATTATTGAAGTCTAAATCAAGATTACACAAAATACCGTAGCTTACTGCACCTCTTTCAATTTGAAATTTCATTTGACGTTTTCTCCATCAAATCAAATGTAAAATACAAAGTGTGATACATCGTTGGATGGGTAATTTTTAGTAAAATTATAAAATTGTAAAAAATATATAGGGTGCTATTCGATATAGGGTGCTATTCGAAATTAAAAAGTCAGAGTCACGTCCGCTCAAACCGAAAGTGACTATCAATTTTTGTTTTTCTCCGTGGAAGGTTCTTTGAACGAATTGAAAATCATAAAATTTCGCTACCCACCGAACCTATACATAGATAATATAAAGAAATAAAAAAAATTAACTAAATGCCGAAAAAATATAAAATATATAGAAACGCCCAAAAATTACACGAACAAATATCGACCAAATTGCAGATGCCTGCAGTTACAAATGTTCTGGATTCACTTATCCAGTCTATTCGAAATAATGTATGGGATGATTGAACGATATAATCTGTTCCAAGCTTATTATCTTTTCAAGCCAGTAATCGATGAAAACTACATACTCAAATATTATTTATTAGTCGATCTAATCCAATTTCCGCGGGATGAATAAAGCATCGGTATATTATTTGGTCTTCTTTTCGAAAATTTGACGGAGATCAAATCCTATCATCTTGTGTGAAGCAGAAGTATACATTATACTAGCTGGCCCGGCAGACTTCGTACTGCCTCCTCAACGCCTGCCCAACGCCATCGCCAACGCCAACTCCAAATCCAAATCCAACTCTAACTCCAACTCCAACTCCATCTCCAACTACGACTCCGACTCCTACTCCGACTCCTACTCCGACTCCGACTCCGACTACGACTCCGACTCCGACTCCGACTCCGACTCCGACTCCGACTCCGACTCCGACTCCGACTCCGACTCCGACTCCGACTCCGACTCCGACTCCGACTCCGACTCCGACTCCGACTCCGACTCCGACTCCGACTCCGACTCCGACTCCGACTCCGACTCCGACGACTCCGACTCCGACGACTCCGAATCCGACTCCGACTCCGACTCCGACTCCGACTCCGACTCCGACTCCGACTCCGACTCCGACTCCGACTCCGACTCCGACTCCGACTCCGACTCCGACTCCGACTCCGACTCCGACTCCGACTCCGACTCCGACTCCGACTCCGACTCCGACTCCGACTCCGACTCCGACACCGACTCCGACTCCGACTCCATTTCCACCTCCATCTTCATTTCCAACTCCAATCCGACTACAACTACTACAACTCCAACTACAACGCCAACTCCATAACCAATGCCAACCACAATACCTATTCCAACTTCAACTCCAACCCCAACGCCAACTTCAACGCCAAAAACATTTTCCAGTAGACCAAATTGTAAATCTAAACCATTCTCGAATCTCCACGAACACACACAAAAAATTTCATCAAAATCGGTCCAGTCGTTTAGGAGGAGTTCAGTCACATACACACGCACACAAGAAATATATATCGGGTGTCCCAAGGTGAGTGGCCTATTAGATTATTATGGAAACTATTAATGGTAAAGATTTTAAATTTTGTGGATCGATATTTGGCCATGTATGGTACATTTTTAAAATAATTTCACAATTCCAGTGTTGCCGGATGTACGACAATTTGGCAACAACTTTGTTATTTTAAATGGGACATCTGGTATTTCTATTTTTTTTATGATACTCCATAAAATACTGAATCTATTCATTCTGACTTTTTCATACCTATCTTTAACGGTTTCTTAGTTATTAATTATTTTTCGTTTTAGATCAAATTGGCGTGTTACGAAAATGACTCTAGTTCGCTCAATATTTGAGATTTGAGTCAGAAAATTTAGCAAATCATTAGATATTGATCTGGTTTATGTCACTGCTTTTGAATTATAGTTGTCAGTTATACAGGAAGGACCAAAAAAAAACATCATTTGCTAAGTTACAAAATCGTAAAAAAGTCGGTTTTTTCAAATTAGACACCTAGTATATTATTCAATTTTTGGAATCAGTACAACATTCTCTACAATTTTTATATTCACGTTCCTATACCTATCTCAATTGGATTCCGAGTTATATGCGTTCATTAGATTTCAGATGGATTCAATAAGCGTTAATTTCTTTTGTATTGTTATTTTCTCTATGTCGTTCATAGATCGATAATTCTATGAATCAGTTCAATCCATAAATGTCAAAATATACAATTATTGCCTAACAGGTGTTTTGTATCGAGGTTTTTCTATAAATAATGGCTCAAGAAAGATATAATACACATGCAGTTTTAATGAATTTATTTTAAATTTTTGGCGAATGTGACAAAGTTGTCGAGAGAACATGTCGAAAATTCAATGAAATGTATCCACAATTACCTCGAATGAATCGAAAAAAGTTTTCAAGATTGAGAAGGAATTTCTTACAATTTGGATCAAAATTACGAGTACAAAATAAAGTAGTTTTACCCAGAAAAGTTAACACTGAAGATAACCAAATAAATGTTTTAACATTTTTCGAAGTTTATCCTGAAGCATCTATAAGATACGCCTCATGGGAATTAGGAATAAGTAAATCTTCAGTGCAAAGGATATTATCAGAACATCGAATGCATGACTTCAAATATGTGAGGGTTCAGGAATTAAGGCCAGAAGTTTTTCAGAGGAGAATGGTATTTTGCGAAAGAATTACTACCCACATCCTGGAAGATCCAAATTTTTTATCTAAAATCATCTGGAGTGACGAGTCAAAATTTACTAGGCGGGGAATGTTTAATACAAGAAATCGTCATTTTTGGGCGTCAGAAAATCCACATGTTAAACGAGAATCTGGGCACCAAGTTAATTTTGGGTTTAACGTTTTTGCTTTATTGATGGAAAATAAAGTAGAATATTTCATTTACGATGAAAATCTAAATTCTGAGAGATATATCCGTATAATAAGACATGTTGTAGAACAGTTTGTTGATCATTTGCCTCTCCAAAATTACAACCAAATCTGGTATCAGCAAGATGGGGCAGGTGCCCATTCAACTGCCAGGGTTTCCGCAGAATTGAGGAGAATTTTCGATGATCGATGGTTTGGACGTATGGGCCTCTGGGATTGGCCAGCAAGATCACCAGATCTCACCCCCCTCGATTTTTATCTTTGGCCTAGGATCAAAGATATCGTATATGCAACTCCAGTCAACACCAAAGAGGAGCTACAGCATCGGGTGATTCATGCATTTCGTACACTAGATCGAGATGAAATCCGAAAGGCTACGACGAGGGGGGTGCGGAACCGAATCCTGAGATGCTTGGAAGCCAATGGTCGGCAGTTGCAATAATCGTTTTATTTATTTAGCTCGACAACTTGTTTCATTCGCCAAAAATTTCAAATAAATTCATTAAAACTTCATGTGTATTATATCTTTCTTGAGCCATTATTTATAGAAAAACCTCGAAACAAAACACCTGTTAGGCAATAATTGTTTATTTTAACATTTATGGATTGAAGTTATTCATTGATATATCGATCAATGAACGACATAGAGAAAACAACAATACAAAAGAAATTAACGCTTATTGAATCAATCTGAAATCTAATAAACGCATATAACTCGGAATCCAGTTGAGATAGGTATAGGGACATGAATAGAAAAATTGTAGAGAGTGTTGTACTAATTCCAAAAATTGAATAATATACTAGGTGTCTAATTTGAAAAAACCGACTTTTTTACGATTTTGTAACTTAGCAAATGATGTTTTTTTTTGTCCATCCTGTATAACTGACAATTAAAATTCAAAAGCAGTGACATATCACCAGATCAATATCTAATGATTTGCTAAATTTTCTGATTCAAATCTCAAATATTGAGCGAACTAGAGTCATTTTCGTAACACGCCTATTTGATCTAAAACTTCGAAAAATAATTAATAACTCAGAAACCGTTAAAGATGGGTATGAAAAAGTAGAATGAATAGATTCAGTATTTTATGGAGTATCATAAAAAAAATAGAAATACCGGATGTCCCATTTAAAATAACAAAGTTGTTGCCAAATTGTCGTACATCCGGCAACACTGGAATTGTGAAATTATTCTAAAAATGTACCTTACATGGCCAAATATCGATCCACAAAATTTAAAATCTTTACCATAAATAGTTTCCATAATAATCTAATAGGTCACTCACCTTGGGACACCCGATATATTAAGATTAGGCTTCAGTAATATGTGTCGAAGAAGATAGTAGTATTTATATGGACTTATGTATTATATGGTCAAGATTTGGGATACATTGAGATATATTCTAGAAGACCTCCTTATTTTATAATTGCTTCCACTTACCAAGCCGAAATACACTCAACCTCATTTCTATTACGAAAACCGCTATTCAATTGAAATGTAATTTGTTTCTCGATTAGAGGCAACAGAAGCTCTATTGATATCTTTACAAATTTACATTTACCACATACTGTTAATAACATGGAGAATAGATCTGATATCTCGGTATTAAAATATCAACATTAATATCGATTGAATATAATGCCACATCAAAGGTAAGTATATCGATTCAACCAAAACGAATGAAATTATGAGTTAATTATCATGAATATCTATCAATATTATGTATATCAAGATTATCAGGAATGAAATTATTGATTATATTCTGTGGTTGATATATTCTCACAGTAATAACGATAGCTCTATGATATGAAATCACCCATTTCCTATAAACTTATTAATGAAGTATGAGGTAAAGTGATAACATTCAAGTATCATGAAAAAAGCCGTGGATAATTGATAAATGAGATCATCCATGAATTTGAAAGTTGATTTATAATGTATGATTTTTGTTTCGATATAAAATTGAATAAAAAGTTTCCGTGAAAAAACAATATTCCAGGTGGGTAGGTATAACTCCGAATCCGTTTGGCCGATTATGACCAACAACGATTTCATTCGGATGCGCAACCTACCCTGAAAATTGCAATTCACTCTTTTTTTTCGTTTCGAAACTTATCATGGCAACGGTCACCCATCCAGCTACTGAATGCACCCAAGGCTGCTCGGATCTCCAACAATGTAGATCCGATCGTGTTCAAATTTGGAACTTGGCAGAAAAGTTAGGTTTTGGAGTCTTTCGAAAAATGTTAGTGATATGGGACCGATAAGTTCTGAGATATACAGAATTGTACTCAATGGTAGGACTTTTATTCCATACTTCTGTCAGATTTAATAATAATATCGTGATCGTTATAATTGAAGTGTCTTTACTTTCTCCGAAACCAGCTTCAATACATCCCTTACATACATTTTTCCCTCATTGAAAAACCTGAATACTGATTTGCCAAAAAACAACACATTTTATGGCCCATTGTACAAGAATACCCCAAGTTAGAAGACTGTCGGATTACCCACAAATCCTCCTTCAACGAGGGTCCATTTGCTGGGAAAACTGATCTCACACCAAAAAGAAAACTGCCGAGGACAACATATCCAATCAAATGATGATCTGTTAAAGTTGCCCTCAGCAAAATTCCTATCGATCAACAATGTGCAAATAAATAAAATGTACACTGAATATACTGAAGATTATTATTCCAAACCTACATGTAATATAATGAACAATTTTAAGTACGTCGTCTTTAAAAATGATTGTAACATCACCGTTGGCTTTGGATTTTTATTCGCCCCCTCTCACTTCTTCTGTTCTGTTTATATCATAGCATTTCTAAACTGACAGCCAATATTGAATTATTGTCAATTCTTAGATTCTTTTTAAAATCCTGGAAATTCAGTTTCCTAATTATTTAAATCTGCAATGAGTTATGATTTGGAAGAAAACACATTTCTCTCTTTTGCGAGGAGAGCGTCCTGATTCAAAAATTATAGTTTCTGGAAACAGCACTTTCAAAATTTCATGATCTAACTGAAGTAGAAGGTGGTAATTTGAAAGCTTCATTTAAATTTTTGTAAGAGTTGAATGCTTCAAGATATAGAATTAGAATATTACTAGGAAAATAAGTATTTTCAATTACTTATATAAAAGTTTTATGGTGAAAGCCTGACTTGTATTGAGCTAGTACTACCTTTACGGAAAAACATTGTGTTTTGGGTGGCATATTATGAGATAGACCTTTGTCGTCACAGGTCTTATTTTTTAGTAGACACAAAAAATCTCAAAAAAATAAGATAAGATGGATCAAATATAAGTCAGTATCCAAAGCATACATCGTTTATTTGACATAGAACATAGAAATCAAAATTTTTCCATATAGAATACAAATATTTGTGTTAGTGCACTCTTCTTGCAAAGGGGCAATTTATTGTGATATCATATTACCACAATGGTATATTAATCAGTGGTGACTGGCTTGACTCTGTAGAGGCCTGCAAAAATGAATATATGGCGAAATATCCTGAGGATCAGATTCTACAATATTCTCTGAAAGCCCACATCAGAGGTATTTTAAATATATTCTTGCAGACTGGAAACGTTAACAAAGGGAAAATCGACAGGAAGACCTTAAGTTTCTCAAGAAGTTGTTGACGAACTGAGAACACGAGTTGAACAAAATGCTCAAATGTCTCTGAATAAATTATCTTTACAGTCTAGTGTTCCCTTGGATACTCGCCACAAGGTATTGAGAAACAACTGAATTTGTACCCTTATAAAATAACGATGGTACTGCAACTCCTACCAATAGATATTCCCTGTCTCCTAGAGTACTGCAGTTGGTTTCTAAATAATCTTAAAGCCGACATATTATTAGACTGTTTTTTTTTTGGTGATGAGGCTTGGTTTCACTGGTCAGGTTATGTTAATTCTCAAACCTAAAGATTTTGGACATCTGAGAATCTCAACAATTTTATTGAGACTCCATTACATTCACAAAAGATTGGTGTGAGGTTTGCAGTTTCTTGTCGTAGGATATATGGCCCAGTTTTCTTTCATGATATGATTAATCATCATTAATGGTGAAACGTACAAAAGAATAATGGTGGAGCCATTTATTCACTAGATGACGAAAGAAATACAGGATTATTTCAAACAAGATGGGGCAACTGCCCACACAACTTCTGCAAATCTAAACTATTTGCAGGAGTTCACTCATAAGTCGAGGAGTCCAGCCTTCCTTTCCAACAAGCTCTTCAGTCCTAACTTCCCTGGACTTTAGCATCATTTCATATCTGAAAGATGAGGTTTTCAAAAAACAATATACGATAATATTGAGGATCTTCAATCATCAATAACAGCTTGCTGCCAAAATATTGGCCATAGCGATAAAAAATATTTTTGACTACAAACGAAAGAGAATTTATAAATTCCTTTAGAATAATGGAGCACATTTTGAATATTTGATGTGGATTATTTGTTAGAATTGGCTAAACTGGGAGTTTTCTCACAGTTATTCGATGTATTTTATCCATTTGTATTGATTTACCTGCATTCGAACATTAAAATTAGTTCAACAGTATGCTTTCAGTTATTTGTACTTAAATCTCGAAAATTGTAAATAGGATTTCTGAAATTCTCCCATTCAAACACAAGGGAACAGATTCGATTCCATCAGCGTGACATTTTCTGTAAGAAAATTCCTGAAAATGGAGTGAAATTCCAGTCATTTCAATTTCATCATTTATCACTCATCATTCTTTGAATCAAATTACCATACTCTGGTCATCACAAGGTCTGTTACAAACCTAGAGAAGGAGTTAAGTTCAGCCATAATGCTATGTACCCAAAATCATGTGTAATAAATCCAAACTTATATAAAAAAAATTGGTACAAGCACTAACGTGAAGTCAGAAGCTTTTGCGCGTATGTTCTATTGTCCATTCTTCTGTATTGGACACCCTTAATCGAATTTACCATGGTAAATTATGTTGTCCATTCTCCTGTATTGGACACTTAATTCTAATTTACCATGGTAAATTCGAATTTAGTGTCTAATACAGGAGAATGGAAAACATAATTTACCATGGTAAATTCGATTAAGGTTGTCCAATACAGAAGAATGGACAATAGAACATACGCGCAAAAGCTTCTGACTTCACGTCAGTGCTTGAACCAATTTTTTTTTCGTGATTTTTTTGAAATGTTCTAGGGGTACGGTTCTTAAAATTTTTTTTTCGTCATTTTTTTGAAATTTTCTAGAGGTACGGTTCTTACAAAATTTTAAACACGTCTTTATGTTGATTTTCTACTACTAGTTACCAAACTTCAATTCGATCGAATATTTATTTTTTGAGTAATCAAGGAAACAATATTCCAGGTGGGTATAACTCGGAAACCGCTAGACCGATTATGCCCAAAATCGAACTCAACTCTCTCTTTCGGATACGAAACCTACCCTGAAAATTGCAAGTCCCTATCTCCTTTCGTTCGAAAGTTATCGAGGCAACGGTCACCCATCTACTGAACTCACACAAGAATGCTCGAATCTCCAACAATATTTAACCTATCGTATTAAAACTTGAAAATTGACAGTAGAGTTAGGATATGAAGGCTCTTGCAAAATTTCAGCAATTTCAAACGATCAGTTACTGATATATAGAATTATTTTTTTTTATTTTCAATGATTTATTAAAAATTTTCTACAAATGCTATCCCCACCAAATTTTGCAAACATCTCCGTGTTGGCATTCTACAACTAATAACCATGTTTGAATTCAATCGGTTCAGTATTTTTCGAGTTAATGAGGAACAAAAAACCACAAAATTAAAGAAAATTTTAGATGGCTATAACTCTAAAACCGTTTGGCCGATTAGGCTCATAATCAAACTGAAATGTCGCGTTCTGGTGCACATCCTAACCTGAAAACTTGAAGCCGCTATCTCTCTCCGTTCTCAAGTTATCGTGACAACAAAAATGTTTTTCAATAATTTTTTTATAATTTTTTAGCCATACGATTCGCACAAAATTTCACGAACGTGCTTAGGTTTATATTTTACAACTACTCACCAAGTTTCAATTCGATCGGATTTATATTGGTTGAAAACAAAATTATTACTCGGAAACCGCTAGGCCGATTATGCCCATTAACGAACTTGTCCGTCGTATGGCGATGCGCCACCTACCCTGAAAATTTCAAGTCAGTAGCTCTTTTCGTTCTCAAGTTATCTTGGCAACGGCCAGACGGCCGGACGGCCGGCCGGACAGAATCAAATTTGACCTCGAATTCTTCATTGGGGAGTGGAACTTAATCGTTTGAGACCATTTTTTTCAAAAAATTCGAAAGTTACAGACATTTGGGCAAAACTATAACGCGATGTTCCCCAGAACATACGCGCAAAAATGTATTTATTTGAAAATTTCACTATCTACAAACTTAATGCGAACTATATCAACTATGAAATCAATTTATTTTGTATAAAAAAATGTTCGGTCCAAACTGGGATAGGAGAAAGTCTGATCTCCCAGTGACAATCATTTTGAAACTCACCACCTTATAAACAAAGGAGAAAGTGAAGTTATGCGATATGAGACACTTCTTCGCTTTCTTGCTTTGCGGACTCGTAGAATAAGGGCGGATGTATTATTGTTCGCTAGATTGGTCGGGGGGCTTTTGTCCTCTTCCGCTCTTCTATTTTTTTTTAGTTTTCACGTTCCATCTAGGAGTTTTAGAGGTACCGTGCTGCTAAATCTTAGGACTCACAGGTACAATTACACCAGGGCGAGATTCCAAGAATCTGGCAACATGTAAACACTGCCAGTAGAATGGGCATAGACTTCTTTTACCTCAGTTACCCATCCATTGGACGTTATGTCAATCAAAATTTGTTATGATCTGTTGGAATTTATTTGTGGAAGTTTTGTATTGTTTTTGGCGCTCTAGTTCCTTGGAACTGAGTGCTTATCAATTTGCCCAAATGTCTGTAATTTTCGAATTTTTGGCTGAAAATGGTCTCAAACGACCATGGTTCGACTCACTGATCAAGAATCCGAGGTCGAAATCGATTCTGTCCAGCCGGCCGTAGGCACGATAACTCTCGAACGAGAGGAGTTAGAGGATTGAAATTTACAAGGTAGGTTTGGAGCGTAAATATCTCGGTAGTTCGTTAATGGGCAAAATCCATCAAGCGGTTTCGGAGTTATGGCCGATTTTAGTAAAACATATTTATCATGAATATTTCCGAAACTAAGCACTCTATCTATCTGAAATTTAGCATCAAATTGTAGAATCATACCTGTTAAAAATTAAATGAGTTTTTAACCCTGTGATGCAGTCTACTCTACGCTCCTGATTGCCCTCCTCGCCCAACGCTATTTGGTCACAGAGTATTGTGATTTCTGACATACGCGAGATCTGACATGCGCGTTCATCTGTGATCTCTAATATAACACACCGGCAAGAACTCTCCTAACCCTCTTTTACCACTTTTCTTTCACTTCGCTTTTCCGCTCGTGTTACGAATTTTCTACGCTCTTGTGCCTTTTTTGCTTCTCCTACGCCATTTTCTCGCTAGTCGATTAATTTGTGCTCTACGAATTGTGAACTTGGTGCTTACCAATCAAACCTTAAAAGACAATTATATTGCTTTAAGTGATTATTTAGATCTCCTCAAATACAGGTACAGTACATTTTTCTTAACTATATGAATTCTTCCTAACATGCTTCCTATAAAATATCATGCACTCTCACGTTTCCACGAAACATCTCATGCATCTTGAGTATATATCGTTGAAGTGTATTTTATATAGCCTCCTCGTCACCTGTACCTCCCTCATTAAGGTATATTTTTGGTATTTTCATATTTATTTCTCGAACCACGTGTGTACTGTACCTAACCCTTTGTACTATACTAACTCGCCAATTTTATAATCTCCAAACGACCCCCCCTCGTAAACTCTTCGTACCTAGTTACTCCTCGTATTCTCTCGAGCACCAGGTTCACATTTCATCTACATCTCAGGCACTTACTTCTCATTATTTTCACTCATAGTATTTCACAATCTCTCATACTCACAAACACCTCTACGATTAGACTTCTCAGGCTTTTGTAAGTTTCAGGTACCTCTCCGTTCCAGCTGGAGTCATCACATGGATCGTACAACCAGGCCTGGTCTCAACTGATAAGTATTCAGAATTGTTCTACTCATGCAAATGCTCTCAAAACTCTAAAGGACCTGGTTGGATGTATCGCTTGATGGTTCCAGACCCATGTCACCTCACATAAGTATAATTTGTATTTGTATTTTCTTATACTTTATCATAACTTGCAACTTACATTGCCTGCACTCTATACTCTCCTCAATCTATGACCAACTATCCTCTCAAGTAAATGTGTTGTCAATTGATTCATTTCGCTAACTAAAATTTAACTGCTCTGCCTTTATATACACCTCATATGACTCTCAATTATCACCTCCATTACCATAGTTATGTTGTATTACTTCTGTTTTTCTGATAATGACAGGCTTATCACTGTAAACGTCATTAACCATAATTATTGATTATACATTTCTCTCAGCTCCTGTCAATTACACTTACCCTCAACCATCTCTGTTTGTCAATGAACCTTCTGTTTTTCTAATAGGGGACATTTTAATACATGCCAGCTCTATTCCTGTAAACGTTGCGTTTCTATTGACAAATAATGCTTCTCAGATCAACGTTAGTGATTTAGAATTGTTACAGGCAACACATAATACTCAATACATCTCAATTATCGATCTCAAAGCATTCTCTCAATTCAAGCACAATGTTCAGACTTTCTCTATTGTGAAATATTACACTCAATTGTCTCTCAATAAATGTAAATAGGTCAACTCTGTTTAGATGTTGTTAAATTTTGTATATAATTTTAACTCCATGCGAGTACCTGTTTATAATGTGAATGTGAACTAATACAATAAACATTTTATTAAACATCTTCAACTCAATCATTTGGTAACAGTCCACTAAAAAGTAATTGCCAACTATCTCACCAACTAGATTTTTGAACAATACCCTTTATACGCATGTGAAGTTTTGTATTGACTAGGTTACCGCAAAGTGTAAAAAAAAAAATTCTAAATTAAAAAAAAAAAAATTTACAATAACTCTCGAACGAAATGAGCTAGGCAGTTGAAATTTTCAGAGTACGTTAGGGAGATGAATATCTCGGTTGAGTTCGTTATTGGGCAATATAGGCCAAATGGTTTCGGAGTAACGAAATAAAATTTTTTTTTTAATTGACAAATTTCAAATTAAATTTTCATTTAAGATGCAGTTTCACCATAAAAACCCATTGATATCATTTTCATTTCCAACAAGCTAATACTTTCGGAGATATGATTTTTCGAAATTTCAATAATGTATCGTACTTCTATGTTTTCACAGAATGTTATAATTATTCTATCTAAGCTTTTTCATATGCTCTGTGTTCATGCTCGTACATGTCATCCTGTTCTATAAGAGAGAGTCAATTTCATTTCAGCTATTTTAATTTGATTTCTTCCATGGTGCAGTTCTCATTCTCAGATTGCTCATTCAATCTTGATAAATAAACTATTAGTAGTATGTATGTATGTATGTATGTATGTATGTCGAGTCCTACAGACCAATTAGTGAAAGAATGCTGACGCTTACCATAAACACTAAGCCGCAAAAGCTACACCTAATACAAGTATACCTACCAACTACTGACGCAAACGATCAAGAGGTGGAAGATCTATATTCTTGCTTAGAAGAAACGATGGCATCCGTTAGACCCAAAGGAATAATAATGTTGATGGGAGATTTTAACGCAAAAATCGGGAAGACCACAACAGACAACCATTTATGTGATACCGTAGGCCGTTTTGGGCTGGGGATTCGTAATGAACGAGGCAGTAGGTTACTTCAGTTCGCCACTGACAATAATATGTCCATAATGATCACTATGTTCCAACAGCACCCACGTCGTCTATATACCTGGACTTCTCCGAGTGGTCAACACAAAAATCAAATAGAATATATCCTTGTTAACAGAAGATGGAGAACCTCCTTCCACAATGTGAAAACTAAACCAGGAGCTGAGTGCGGATCCGACCATCGGTTACTTTGGGGCTGCCTCAAGATCAAACTCCGTAAACCAATGGGCAAAGTGAAGACTAAAAGGTTATTGGCTCCAGAACCTGCCGTCTTCCAAAAAGCTATTCAAGAAAAGGGCCTACCAAGCCTCGAGGGGAACCCCTCCGAGGTATGGAGGAGAGTGGAGGATTGGATAGTTGAAGTGATTGGTGAAAATTTAGAAACAAAAAACGCAAAAAAACGCCAGCATTGGATGACGGATGAAACATTGGCACTGGTTTTACAACGGCACAAGATCCGGCTTTTTGTGGGAGATCAGGCGGGGAAGCAACAGGCGATATCGAAGATAAACAAGGACATCAAATACGCTTGCAGAAGAGACAAGAACAACCACATTAACAAGTTATGCGAGGAAGTTGAAAGACATGCCACTGGAAATCACTCTGCAGAGCTTTTCGATAAGGTAAAATACCTGGCTAGAGAATTTAAGGCTAAAACACAAATTATCAAAGACGAGGAAGGCAATGAAATTACACACGCCGAGGGCATTGCGCGACTACTGTGTCAAATTGTATGCTGCAGACGACATCGGACTGGCCGATAACTGTGAGCCTGCTTCGAACACCCATAGGCAACACGAACTAGAACCAGAAATCCTAAGAGAAGAGGTAGAAGACGCAGTCAAGAAACTACGAAACCGAAAAGCACCTGGGTTTGATGGAATTACGGCAGAGGTCCTGAAAAACATGGGCAAGGCTGGCATCGATATCCTGTACACACTGTGTCAAAGGATCTGGAAATCGGGAATCTGGCCCGAACAGTGGTGTCATTCCGTTATAATGCCACAGTTTAAAAAGGGCTCCCCTCTCGAGTGTGGGAACTACCGGACCATAGCTCTGATCCCTCATGCCAGTAAAGTTATGCTCACTATCTTAAATCAAAGGCTGAGAACATTCCTCCTCCCTCAAATATCAGACAATCAGACTGGATTTGTACCAGGCAAAGGAACCTGAGAACAGATTCTGAACGTTCGACAAATTATTGAGAAAACCAGGGAGTTCAACGTTAGAATGCTCATGTGTTTTGTGGACTACAGGAAAGCTTTCGACAAAGTTAAATGGTCAAAGCTATGGAACATCCTCATCGAAATGGGAACACCTACACATCTTGTATATTTGATCCAACAACTATACAAAGCAAATTCAGCGACGGTACGAGTCAACAACACTCAATCCGATACCTTCTCAACTGCGGCTGGAGTGAGGCAGGGATGTATCCTTTCTCCGCTCCTATTTAATATCTATAGCGAACACATTATGAGAGAGGTCTTAGAGAATTGGGATGGTGGGATCGCAGTTGGTGGTAGAAAAATCAATAATTTAAGATAGGCCGACGATACGCTCATAGTCGCGAGGGATGAGCAAGAACTTGGGAACATCATGCAAACACTGGAAATACGTAGTAGAGTACACGGACTAGAAATTAACGCTTCAAAGACCAAAGTGATGATCGTAGACCGACTCAATAACAACAATCCTGAAATTACGAATGTCGCGGGATTCGGGGTAGTCAACCGGTTTGAGTACTTGGGATCCATGGTGACAAATACAGGAGAATGTGAGCCAGAAATCCGTAGGAGAATTGCTATGGCGAGAGGCGAGTTACATATTCCTGGCCGTGCATTCCTGACCGTTGCAGCACATCGTCTTCCCGTGGGAACCGATGACTAGGCAAACCTCGGAATGCAACACAGTGCAGCGTTGACAATATTATATATACATGCTCATTATTCATTTTTCCTCAGTCTTGACTTAAAATCGAATTGTTAAACATCAATAACTTACTTTGCTTTCTGTATCAATAAAACCAATTTTTAAAATCTTGTTTTGCCTTGCACAAAACATAATTGGCGCAGTCGACGGAGTTTTCGCAGTTAGTAAAAACATTGAGTTTCTTCCGTTTGTGAAAACAGAACCTTCAAAAGTTGGACTATTGGTGCAGTTCTTCCAACAACAATTGGTGCTGGTCAAAAAATTCATCGTGAAGAAGACGAGTAATGCAGTTGTGGATAGTAATAACGAGCTGGTGAGTTATACGATACTTTGAATATTATTTATGTCAGACTCCTCTAATTCTTCCATTGATTCTTTCATAGAAAACGATTGTGAATTAGAGTCAGATTTATTGAATTCCTTTAATAACCTTTCCATTTCATCGAGAAATACGTTACTAAATAATATAGAATTAAATAATTCAATTAATAATTTAAACATGCCAAATACAATCCCAGTTTTTGACATTAAAAATTTGAGTATTGTTCCCGATTTCGATGGGAACCCTAATAAACTACACAGATTCATTCAATCTGCGGAAGCACTTTTGCTTCACTATTTTGATACAAATAATTTAGCTAATTTTCAGAATACCCTTCTGCTAAATGGCATATTAAATAAGCTCCATGGAAGAGCTGAAGAAATTGTGGCTATTCACGGAGCCACTTCTAATTGGCATGACATAAAGAATGCCCTTTTATTACACTTTGGCGATCAAAGAGATGAGAATTGTCTAAATCAAGATTTAGTTAATTTAAGACAGAATAATGGTGAAACCCCAAAAGAGTTTCACGAAAAAATCATGTCACTATTAAATACTATTTGCAACTATATTGATTTGAAATGTGATGCGGCATTGAGACCGAGTAAGAGGGAATTTTTCACAAAGCAAGCTCTTAAAACTTTTTTGGCTGGGTTAAAGGAACCTTTGGGTCCAATCATTAGGGCGATGCGACCCCAATCTTTAGCTCAAGCGTTACAGTTTATTATCGAAGAAGATAATATTAAGCATTATCAAAAATCAGGTACGATTGTTAATAATGTAAAAAAGAGTACTGTAGAAAATAGGCCTTTTAACAATAGTCACGCAAACGCTTCACGTTTTCAAAATCAAAATAATATGTTCCAAAATCAATTACTAAACCATAATCAATTTCCGAGTGCCCCAATACACCTAAATCGATATTCCAATTATAGAGAACCAAAATATTTCACAAATTCACAAGTATTCGGTAGACCTCAAGCGGCTAGACCCACACCTATGAGTATTTCAACTAACCAAACTAGCCAAAGACCCACCCCTATGAGTATTTCGACCAATAAAACTGTTCCAAAATTTCAATCCTCAAATATTAGAAACACCAATAGAAATTATTTTCCAGATAAAAACGCTCAACCGAGACAAAATTTTGTGAGTGAAGAATTGTTCAATACAGAAAATTACGAGGAGGAAATTCCTCCAGAATTCTCCGAAAATTTAGGCGAACCTTTTCCAACTGAATATTCGTTAGATGATAATGAAGAAAATTTTCAACCGGATCTTTTACAAGACCAGAACACATAGAGTATCATTTGTCAAGCAAAAAAAAAGAATTACCCTATATTACTATAAAATACCCTCCCCTAAAATTACTTATTGATACTGGATCAACTAAATCGTTCATAAATCCTGATCTTGCAAACAAGTATTATTCTAAATTTATCTTCGAAGAACCATTCACTGTTTCGACTGTTTTTCAAAGTTCTTCACATAATTATTGTGCGGAAATACCGATATTTTCAGAATTCAACTATGATGATCAATTCAAATTTTACCTCTTTAAATTCCACAATGTTTATGATGGCCTTATAGGTCTTGATAATTTAAAACTTTTGAAAGCAATCTTGAATTTCGGTGAATCAACATTAGTTACACCTTCTGCAATAATTCCCATTAAATATCAACCATCTCTAAAGAAAATTCCATTCAGAATCAAAATTGATGCCAACACTAAAATAATAACTAAAATTCCTGTAAAATTAAAAAACGGTGATATTCTTGTTCCGAAACAAATTATTCAGAAATGTGAAATTCCAGAAATATTAACTGTGTCTAATAATGGATTAGCCTATGTCGAAATTTTAAACAAAACTAATGACAATTTAATCCTTATGCTTGATGATCCGATAGAATCATTTCCATTTAATGATAACAATTACGAAATTTTTTCTATAGAGTCTGAAACTGTCTCAAAAAATGCAGACATAGAAAAATTAATTAGAACCTCTCATATGAACAATGAAGAAAAACATCATATTTTGAATTTATGCAAAAAATATTCTGACATCTTTCAATTAGAGAATCAACCTCTTTCATTTACTAATCAAGTCAAACATTCAATCAATACTAAAGATGAAACACCCGTATATACAAAATCATATAGATATCCATTTGTCCATAAAGAAGAAGTTCAAAAACAGATCAATTCCATGTTAGACCAAGGAATTATCAGACCGAGTCAATCACCCTGGTCCTCACCGATTTGGGTAGTTCCAAAAAAAGCTGATGCATCAGGCAAAAAGAAGTGGAGAATAGTAGTTGATTTTCGAAAATTAAACGAAAAAACAATTGACGACAAATACCCACTTCCTAACATCTCGGATATTTTAGATAAACTTGGAAAATGCCAATATTTTTCAACCATTGACTTGGCAAGTGGATTCCATCAAATTGAAATGAATCCTGATGATATACCGAAAACAGCATTCACGGTAGAAAATGGACATTACGAATTTGTCAGAATGGCTTTTGGTCTTAAAAATGCCTGTTCAACTTTTCAGAGAGTAATGAATACTATGTTGAGAGGATTGATTAATGTAATATGTTTAGTTTATCTTGATGATATCATAATATTTTCAACATCCCTTCAGGAACACATAATCAACTTGAAAACAGTTTTTCAAAGGCTTAGAGACGCAAATTTAAAAATTCAACTAGACAAATCTGAATTTTTAAAGAAACAAGTAGCATATTTAGGGCACATAGTGACCCCCGAGGGAGTGAAGCCCAACCCAGACAAAATTGTAGCAATAAAAAAATATCCATTACCAAAAACAAGCAAAGATATAAAAGGATTTTTAGGACTTTTGGGCTATTACAGAAAATTTATCAAGGACTTTGCCAAAATCACTAAACCATTAACCGCTTGTTTAAAGAAAGGAGCCAAAATTGAACATACTCCCCAATTCAAAAATTGTTTTGAATATTGTAAAAATTTATTAGTCAATGAACCTATTCTTCAATACCCCGACTTTTCAAAAGAATTTATCCTCACAACGGATGCTAGTAATTTTGCTATAGGTGCTGTATTATCCCAAGGAAAGATTGGTAGCGATAAACCCATTTCCTACGCATCTAGGACTTTAAATGACAGCGAACAAAATTATAGTACAATTGAAAAGGAACTTCTGGCAATAGTATGGGCAACAAAATATTTTCGACCTTATCTCTACGGCAGAAAATTCAAAATTATCACAGACCACCGACCCTTACAATGGGTTATGTCCCTTAAGGAAACCGGCAGTCGACTTTTGAGATGGAGGCTGAAACTTGAAGAATATGACTTCGAAATTGTTTATAAAAAGGGAAGTTCCAATACCAATGCTGACGCTCTTTCTCGAATCGAAATTCATAACAAAGAATTATTAGACTACATAGAAAAGTTTAACGATAATGAATCAATGATGGTAAACATAGACGAATCAGAAATTCAAAGTGAAGAATCAGACGATAATTTATCCTATGAAAAATTCTTGGAACTCCATAATTCAAAAAAAATTGCAAATTGCTTTAACGTGAAAGAAGAAAAGGGTGATTTATTCAATGCCCCTCCAAATTACTCTTTGGCTCATTGTGTATCCAGTGATTTTTACATGAATGACGGAATTGCACTTACTTTCAAACAAAGATTCGGTCAAGTTAACAAACTTAAATCTCAAAATAAGGGATTAGGCGAAGTTGCTTTTATTGAAAATAATAATCGAAAATTATATTATCTCATTACAAAAGAACGCAGTTATCAGAAGCCAGACTATGAAACGGTTTTCAAAACACTAATAAATCTCAAGTCATTGTGTGAACAAAATGACAAAAAATACCTAGCCATGCCAAGAATTTCATGTGGTTTAGATAAATTAGATTGGAGCACAATTTTTCCCATGATTAAATACATTTTTGGAAATTGTGATATACAAGTAGTCATATATTATGTAACCGATCCAAAATTAAAGATATTAGAATATTCTGAAGACATCTCCGAAGGTAATACTATACATTCAAACCATGAAAATCCTATACAAGAAATTCCGATTTCTGATAAAGTCCTCAACACTTTTGATAATCAAGTAATCTTTGAATTCGTGCATCACTCCCCAGCAAAGGTGAAAGTAGAAAGAATATTTCCAAATAAACAGAGAACTTTTGTCCAAATCGCCACAAATAATTTTAGTAACGATGTTGTACAATTTTTCAAAACTTATATGCGTCCAAAAATCTTGTATGCATTGCATTTCCAGCAGGATAATTATTACCAAGAAATGTGTGAGATTCTCAGAAAAACCTTCAAACAATTGGCTTTCAAACTAGTAAAATGCAATAATATTTTGGAAGATATTATTGATAAAGATCAACAAACCTTGACCATTCAATTTATTCATGAGACAAAAACGAATCATAGAGGAATTGCCGAAACAATTTCCAGAATAAAAAGGACCTATTATTGGCCCAGTATTCAAAACGATGTTACTGAATATATAAATAATTGCGAACTATGCCAAATTAATAAATATGACAGAGACCCTCCGAAACAAAAACTAATGTTAACTCCCACACCTTGTAAACCATTCGAAATTATTCACGTAGATACATTTCAAGCTCAAAATAAAAAATTCCTCACAATAATAGATTCATTTTCTAAGTACGCCCAAGCTTATCCCTTAATTTCATCTACGGGAATTGAAATCGTCAAATCGCTCTTAATATTCATGACACATCATGGATCACCGTCAACGATCGTAATGGACAACGGAACGGAGTTCAAGAACGGTGTCGTTATAGAATTTTTGAAAGTCCATCAAATAACACCCCATTTTGTTACAACCAATAGTTCTCAATCGAACGGTTTAATTGAGCGATTACATTCGACCTTAATAGAACATTTACGTATAATCAGGAACAAAGATAAGCAAAACCTCAGTATTGAAAATATTATGCCTTATGCAATTTTCGGCTACAATTATTCAATTCATTCTTCAACAAAACAAAAGCCAATCGATGTTATAAACGGTCATCTAAATTCACAAGATCCAATGAATATTGATTTAAATGAAAAACTTACCAATAATTATATCGAAGAACATCGGGAAAAAACCAAAGAACTTTATAAACGCCTAAACGAAGAAATGGCGAAACGGAAACAATCAATTACCAACAAAATTAACGAAACGAGGGAAGAACCCCTTCCATATAAATCAGGTTCTACCGCTTACCGTAAAGTGAAATCGAACAACCGTAATAAACTTTCTCCGAAATTTTCTAAAGTAAAAGTTGTTAGTGACAATAATATCAAAATTTCAAGCGAAAATAAAACCTTACATAAGCAAAATCTAAAAAGGACTAAATCTAAAACGAGAAAACTTTTACAGGATGCTCCTACTGCCGCTAGCTGTAACTCAGGAGATAAAAATAACTGACCTCCAGGACAACCCAGGCATTCTTCCGATTCATCTAGGCAATGCAAGAGTCAGATCAAAATTTCACGACTTTATTCATTTTTTCGATTTATTACCGATTAATGACGTATTAAAATCTCTGCGTCACCTATATCTTCATGCATCGAAAACATTTCTCAACAAACCAAACAGCACTTTTTATAAAGAATTAGAAACTCACAAAAAATACTATCAGCATCAATTAGATTTGGCCGAACAAAAATTAAAAGGGCTAATTCCTACAATACGATCTAAACGTGGCTTGATAGATGGGCTCGGAACCGTTATCAAAGGCATTTCAGGTAATTTAGATGCAAATGATGCAATCCATTATGAAACAGCAATAATGCAACTGCAGTCTAATCAAAAGGATATTATGAAAAATCTAAATAGTGACGTATCCCTTACTGGAGATATTATAGAAAAATTCAATGAAACTGTGTCAGTACTTCAACAAAATCTACATCTTATTGTTTCCCAGTTTCAAGGAATGGTTGGAAATTTCACTAAACTATATGATAATTTTTACTTTTATTTGAGAATTAGAAATATTATCGAGCAAATGGATACATCCATAAACATCGTAATGGAGTTCATCAACGAAATCGAAAATGCCTTAAGTTTCTCAAAATTAGGAACGTTGCATCATAGTGTAATAAAATTTTCCCAATTAAAAAATATAATTGACATTGTTGGTGAAAAATATTCTCGAGAAAATTTAATTTTTGCAGATGAAAGTCAATTTCATAATTATTATGAGCTTATAAAAGTTGATGCATATTCAACAGGTTCTAGAATAGTTTTCATTCTTCACTTTCCTATAGTGAATTCGCAAACGTTTTCTCATTACCACCTTTATTCAATCCCAACCATTAATAATACCATGATTATTCCAAAAAACTCTTATCTGACTATAAATGATAAATTGTATCAGTATACCTCTTCACCTTGTATCAATTTGCATACGATCTTTTACTGCGAAATCAATGATTTGATTGAAGAGTCAAAAACCAACGATTGTATATTCCAACTACTTCAACTAAAAAAAGCTTCGGGAACATGTCAGCGATACACAGTATCAACCAATAAAAATTTCATCCAGCAAATAGATAATAGCAAATTCATTGCCATATTTTCGAATGGAATCAAAATACGAACATTCTGCAAAAGAAGTGATTTCACTGAATTGAAAGGTAATTATTTGATAACTGTACCCAAGGGATGCTTTTTCGAAACAAAAGAAGAAAAATATTATAACAACAAAGAAATAATTAAGAGCCAACCGATGTTCCTGCCAAAAATTTCTGATGGTTTCAACACTTCAACTCTCAGTATATTAAAAATTCAACTTCAAGATGTTTCTCTAGATCAGATCCACATCCTCAAACGACAACAAGAAAAAATTCATCCATTAATTGCTGACCATTACAAAACGAAGAATTATCTGCATGGAAGCCTCATTGGCCTTATCTATGTTATACTAATAATTATTGTCATTTATTTCTGTTACATTAAACTGAAACAATCCTTGGAAACCAGAAACCCATCTAGGAGCGTGGAACGTGACGATGGTACCGAGCCAAACCAAGTGTCATTTTTCTCCCCGTAATGACTCTTCTGTGGATGGAGGAGTTACATATTCCTGGCCGTGCATTCCTGACCGTTGCAGCACATCGTCTTCCCGTGGGAACCGATGACTAGGCAAACCTCGGAATGCAACACAGTGCAGCGTTGACAATATTATATATACATGCTCATTATTCATTTTTCCTCAGTCTTGACTTAAAATCGAATTGTTAAACATCAATAACTTACTTTGCTTTCTGTATCAATAAAACCAATTTTTAAAATCTTGTTTTGCCTTGCACAAAACATAATTGGCGCAATGTTGAAGCTCACGCGCGTTTGGAGAGATACAGCTATCACTAATAGGACTAAACTGCGACTTCTACAGTCGTTAGTGTTTCCTATCGCAACTTATGCTGCTGAGACATGGACAATGAAATTAGCAGACCGCCACAGAATCAATGCACTGGAAATGTGGTGCTACAGACGGCTACTTCGAATACCATGGACTGCACATCGCACCAACGACTCGATCCTTAAGCAACTTAACATCAAAACCAGATGGTCGGCACGTATCAGTCAGCAGTATTTAAAATACTTTGGGCACGTCGCCAGGAAACCAGAAGCAATGGAAAAACTAATCATTCAAGGAAAAGTAGACGGCCAAAGAGCAAGAGGGCGATCACCGATGCGGTGGGTAGACCAACTTAAAAGCCTAACAGGAGAGAGCCTGCACCAGGCGACCCATCGTGCGGAGGATAGGAGCTCTTGGAGAGAGATGGTGCAGAGAGTTGCATCAGTCACGTCATAATGCCACCATACCCTTACGAAGGGTTGGACTGAGAGAGAGAGAGAGATCATAAGAATACATTGATATAATGCCCAACTCTGAGAAACCAATACTTTCGGAGATATAATTTGTCTGTTTGAACTAGAGCGCCAGAAAGCTCCTGTCCACAGGGCTTTAACCCATTTTTTTTTTCTCAATCTGTATTAGGTTGAATTATGTATTGAGTTGTGTTATGCATTAACCATTGTTATTGTATATTAATATTGATTTGTGAAATGGGGTTTATCCCGTTAATAAATAAAACAAATAAATATTATGTGTGGCTGGAATTGTAAATGTGAGCAGCATTCATATGAAGCGGCAAAATAAGAGGGTTTCAGAACCAACAACAATGTTACAATATTTTATAAAGAACCTGTATTTTTACAATGATGCGATTTCTACTGAAATTGGGTAACTAGCAAGAACGACCCACAAATAAATCAAATTGTCTGACGCAATATCGACCCAAGCCTATTTTGATCAGTCAGCACAAGATGTCGCACATAAATCCACTTTTGCACACATAGTCGGTTCAAATTTGCTGAAGCAAGACTGGCCCAATCCATTCCTGCATTGTGGCATGTACAATATCCTAACCAAATAAATTAAAAAACTTATAAAATTTCCTCTAATAATTACGCGATCAAGCCTCAAATTCGTGGAAAATTTTCTTTTGCTATTCTCTCTATGATGAATATTTTGGGCAATTGTCCTGATATCCTACCTATTTACTTATCAACATTAATTTTCAAATTAATGATATTGCGGAAATTCTCAAAAATATTGAAGCTACTGATACTTCACATATTTCTTCAAATGAGGGGAGGTAATATGCGATAATTCCCTTGACATTCCTTAAGTAATATTGACTGCAAGGTCATTAGTGCTCATCCTGATCATATTAGCTCATCAGCCTTTCGGTGACGAGAACTGTCGCTATGTTCTATTTCGATAGTCATCATATTTCACTGGACTGTAGTAGCTCCCTATGTGAATTCATTAGAACTCAACAAACACAACAAACTGTTACACTGTATGTGGTGAACTGTGGCTAATTGCCAATAATTGAAACAAGACCCCAAAGAGGATGCTTTCCTCTTTGGAAGTTGGTTTCTCTAACCACACTGAACCGGGCGTTTTCAGTCCGTAAAGGTCGCTTTTAGGTAGATGGCATTGCCATTTCTTGACCCTCTTCCGGAAAAAGAATGAACTTCGTTGAACATCGCTCAAGGTTTCTTCATCCCAGAGGGTCGGAGTTCGTAAGGATCTCCATAGGTGCCACTGGTGGGATTCTTTCCCTACCAGTTCGCGACCGATGGATTTAAGTTTCCTTAGAACGGCTACAGTTTCATACAGTATCGGCTAAGTCACACCGATGATTGGTAATAACCATGAAATCCTAGGTTTGTTTCTGATCCTGAATGACGCATTCCTCTTTAGGGAACACTGAGCGATGAGGTGATCTAGCCCGGCCACGCGGAATTTTTGATGATGATTAAAATCAATAAATATTTCACAGTGTGTGTTGTTTCAGTTGCTGCTACATATATATTTGTTTAAAAAAAAACAAGAGATCTCAGAGAGAGAAATTCTAAACATATACATGCTGTTAGGCTGAGCGACTAACGTTCTCTCCAAAGCCAAAAACTATATCATAAGTGAGGATTAATATACATAATCTTAAATTCTACGACGAATGCTCCCTTCAAAGTTCGCCCCTTTACATTAAGATATTTCTGACTTTGGTTTCGTTGGAAGCCGCAACATTCATGATAAATAAGGCAATTTCTTATGAAAACATGAATATTCAAACAAGCTACTCGTGAATTTCCACCGTCCCCCTTTAAACAGGTCCGCCCATCCAATCATCAAAGCTTTGAATAATGGGTGATTAACGTTCACTCCAGCTCGCAATTCGGCACCGTTTGATGATGAGAGTCACTAATCGAAACAATTCCCATTTTCAATTTGAATATATTCTCTCTTTCCGGGCTTTGTTTTCACTAGGAATATCACAGAATATGATGTACGACATCCTGGAACAGCAGCGGATCATTATTTTGTCGAATGGAGTAAAAAAATTTGACTAAAATTATGCTGATCGGTCGATCTCTCGAATATTCCAAAATAATTTAGAACTCATGTCAGTGAAGTGTATCTGAATCTTTTTCAGTTGATGCTAGTGTAATAGTGCATATACAGGGATTCGAACGTTAGGCGAAAAGGAGGATACAGGCTGAAATTTTTGATAAAAAATAGAGAATATAATTTTTGGATTTTTGACCTTGTTAACGAGATATCAGGCTTTAAAGTTTCTGCATGTCATCAATTCTCAACTTCAATACATAATATAAAAATTTGTTCAAGCCCTGTGGACAAGAGCTTTGTGGCGCTCTTGTTCAAACAGACAAATTATAACTCCGAAAGTATTGGTTTCGCAGAGTTGGGAATTATATCAATGTATTCTTATGATAGAACTGCATCATAAAGGAAATTCAATTCAAATACTAGTTTATTTGTCAAGATTAAATGAGCAATCTGAGAATGAGAACTGCACCATGGAAATAATCAAATTAAAATAGCTGAAATGAATTTGACTCTCTCTAATAGAACAGGATGACATGTACGAGTATGAACACAGATCATATGATAAATCATAGATAGAATAATCATAGCATTCTGTGAAATAGAAGTACGATTCATTATTGAAATTTCGAAAAATCATTCCTCCGAATGTATTGGCTTGTTGGAGTTGAAAATGATATCGATGGATTTTTATGGTGAAACTTCATCTTAAAAAAAATTTGAATTTGAGATTGAGAAAAATTTTTTTTTCGTTACTCCGAAACCATCTGGCCTATTTTGCCCAATAATGAACTCAACCGAGATATTCATCTTCCTAACCTTCTCTGAAAATTTCAACTGCCTAGCATATTCCGTTCGAGAGTTACTGTAGAAAAATAATTTAATTTTTTTTTTACCCTTTACGGTTATCTGATCAACACAAAACTTCACATTCGTATAAAGGTCATGATTCTACAATTTGATGCTAAATTTCAGATAGATCGAGTTATCGGTTTCGGAAATATTCTTAAAAAATGTTTTTACTAAAAACGGCCATAACTCCGAAACCGCTTGATGGATTTCGCCCATTAACGAAATTGTCCGAGCTATTTACGCTCCAAACCCACCTAAATTTCTATCCTCTAACTCCTTTTGTTCGAGAGTTATCGTGTTAACGGCCAGAAGGACGGCCGGACAGAATCGATTTCGACCTCAGATTCTTGATCGACTCACTGATCAAGAATCTGAGGTCGAAATCGATTCTGTCCGGTCGGCCGGCCGTCCTTCTGGCCGTTAACACGATAACT
Source organism: Halyzia sedecimguttata (assembly GCA_937662695.2). Classification (NCBI taxonomy): domain Eukaryota; kingdom Metazoa; phylum Arthropoda; class Insecta; order Coleoptera; family Coccinellidae; genus Halyzia; species Halyzia sedecimguttata. The sequence continues at coordinate 73,947,283 of OW569411.2, forward strand.
CTCGAACAAAAGGAGTTAGAGGATAGAAATTTAGGTGGATTTGGAGCGTAAATAGCTCGGACAATTTCGTTAATGGGCGAAATCCATCAAGCGGTTTCGGAGTTATGGCCATTTTTAGTAAAAACATTTTTTAAGAATATTTCCGAAATCCAAACCAAATCGTTTGATACCATTTGCAGCCAAAAATTCGAAAATTACAGACATTTGGGTAAATTGATAAGCAATCTGTTCCGAGGAACAAGAGCGCCAAACACACGTAAACTTATTATTCAAGTCTCATATCTCGAGAACAAAGCCAAAAATTCAAAACTTTTATTCTACATTTTTTTATCAAGAATATCAGCCTTTATGTGTTCCTTAATTTTTTGTCTCGAGTTTTCAATCACCCTGTATAGTAACATTTTTTGAGAACTGATATCAGAATGTATTGGGGAGACGTTGCAGTTGCAGCGAAAACTGAGCTAGACAGCATAGATATCCGTGAATTGCGCGGATGTGTCGCTGCATGTAGACGGTAACTGTGGTAATAGCATGCCAAAATTGACAAGAGTAATACCTCCTACATGACGATATCACCAAGACTGTGCGAAATATACAGATATCTCTGCATCGTGTGGACGCACTGAAAATTGCTACGTTTTCATTCCGTCTTGAGAGTACGCAGACAAAAGGTTGTGCAAAACGGTGCGTTTGGATATAAATACCTACGTGATATGTGATTTAAATAGGTAGAGTTGAAAAGCTCTGCTAAACTTTGCCTAATGTAATTTTTCTTTCAATAAAGTCCCTAATTTTTTTGCGTCCGTGTTAAAGGAAACGTGTGGAGGTCTTCAAGCGGCCTTCACAGTTAATGGGATCAGGTGACTCCAAGTGATTCGAGCAACACTGCATTCTGTGTGCCAATACAAGGGCCAGAGATTTTCAGGCTAGAAAATTTTCAGATCTATCATGTAGTTGGTGTTTATTACACATAGACATCCTATGAAGAGTACCCCCATCCTACCCTTATAACCTGAATATAGAGTCCTGCGTTCGATCAATAAATCTTTGTACATTTTTTTCCATCTGTTCAGTTCTTTGTATATTTCTCGTTATTCAAAATTCTACAATTCAGTGTTAGTTAATCAAATTAATTAATATCGAATTAAAATGTATACACGGTGATTCAATCATGAATTAACATACGATAACCTAAGGTAAAGCTACCCTCGACGAGTCCAAGAAACCCATACATGATAGGTGTAACCAATTCCATAACCGAGATACAGGCTGGTTTATATATTCACCTATAATTTCAAGTTCTCATAAATAAAAATATGGATCATGCAGTGCGATTGGCTAAGTGGTAGAGTAATTGACTTGGGAGCGGAAGCCCCAAGTTCAATTCCGAGGCTAGGAAAGAAATTTTCTAGTCACGGTAATCGCCACCATTCGCTGTTGGGTCAAAAATTAACAGTGCTGTGCCTAAGGTGGCGTAAGGACACAGTAACAAAGCCTACACAGAACACAACTGGTTCTCCTAACTCAGGGCAAGCTCTTAGAGCTTATGAGGGGTCTCCTTGTGGAAGACCCCAATAAGTGGAAAAGTTTAACGGGTAATTCCGCAAAAGAAGCAGATTAAAAATAATTCTGCTGGTACCTGCCGACACGTGTTTCTGCTAGTTGGCTAGCAGCCAACTAGCAGAAACACCTGTCGCTAGGTACCAGCAGAATTATTTTTAATCTGCTTCTTTTGCGGAATTACCCGTTAAACGTTTCCACTTAATGTTCTCATAAATTTGAACTACCCAGTCCAATGATATTTAGATCTACAGGTGAATCGATTCATATTTAAATTGCGCAATAAATCCTTTCACTTCTTTCATGCTGCCATTCAATTTATATTGAAATTTTGGGATTCGAATGAAATATTTGAGAAGAGCAGATAATTTTCAATGGGCATCAGTAGATTTCATTGTCTTGCTCCTCATTTTACTCATCGAGGATTGCTGGGAGAGATTCATTTCAATAATAAATTCCAGTAATTTCTCGGAAAATTCGTAAATTATGAATAAATCGGAAAATTTTCTTGTCAAAACCTATTAAATATATAAATTTCTTAATATTCTGAAAATAAAGAAAATAGAATTGAGAGGAATTTATTTGTATTGTATCTCACAAGAGTTTTTGGCGCTCTAGTTCCCCGGAACTAAGTGCTTATCAATTTGCCCAAATGTCTGTAGTTTTCGAATTTTTCGAGGAAAATGGTCTTAAACGATTTGGTTCGACTCACTGATCAAGAATCCGTGGTCGAAATTAATTCTGCCCGGCCGGTCCGGCCGTCCGGCCGTAGGCACGATAACTCTTGAACGGAATGAGCTAGACAGTTGAAATTTTCAGAGTAGGTTTGGGGGATAAATATCTCGGCTAAGTTCGTTATTGGGTAAAATCGGACAGATGGTTTCGGAGTAACAAAAAAAAAAATTTTGTTTACAGAACAAATTCCAAATTGAATTTTTTTCAATGCGCATGTTTTACCATAAGAATCCCTTCATATCATTTTTAACCCTAACAAACTAATACTTTCGGAGATATGATTTTTCAATATTTCAATGATAGAATTATTCTGTGGCTATTCTATGAATTGTTATAATGTCAAATTTGACGTTGGCTCATTGTCATTCATTCCAGTAATGGTATCAATATGAGAATTATAATGTAATATCATACTTTTTGTTAGTTGATATTTTCATGCCGATGGTCAATCCATATGATGATGGGAATGGTAATGGTAAGTTAATAACATTGTCATTCATTCCAGCAATCGTATAAATATGAGAATTATAATATAATATCATACTTTTTGTTGATTGATATTTTCATGCCGATGTTCAATCCATATGATGATGGGAATGGTAATGGTAAGTTTATAATATTGAGTTCAGAATATCTCCACTAAAAACAAAACTGGAATATTGGTGTGTTGGAGTTGATTTGAGGAAAGATATATATTATCGTTCATCATAGAATTGAGGAATGAATATCTCGGATGAGTTCATTGTTGGGTAGAATTCGTCTATTGGTTTTGGATTGATAATTTTTGGCACTCTTGTTGAATTTAAATTCTTCTATGATGTTTGAATTCAATTTCTGTTAAGATGGAGTTCTAAATTTCAATAATGAATCGTACTTCTATGTTTTCACAGAATGCTATAATTATTCTATCTAAGCTTTATTATATGATCTGTGTTCATACTCGTACATTTCATCCTGTTCTATAAGAGAGAGTCAAATTCCTTTCAGCTATTTTAATTTGGTTTCTTCCATGGTGCAGTTCTCATGCTCATTTAATCTTGATAAATAAACTATTATTTGAATTTAATTTCCTTTATGATGCAGTTCTATCATAAGAATACATTGATATAATTCTCAACTCTGAGAAACCAATACTTTCGGAGATATAATTTGTCTGTTTGAACTAGAGGTCCAGAAAGCTCCTGTCCACAAGGCTTGAACCCATTTTTTCAAGTAAACTGCGATAATTTATATGAAATAAATTTTGACAACTCGTGTGGGTGCCAGATATTTATCTGTGTTAATATTTCAGTAAAATCCATATCATCATATCGCCACACAAATTCTTTAATCACGAATATGCTGATATTTGGTTCGTGTATTGTTTTTGTGACGATAATGGTTGAGTTGCTGTACGTGAATATCAATCAAAATTCCCTAATAGACGATCACCATAACGACGGGTCCTACGTATACTGGTGCAAGTGCAAAAAGATAACTTTAAAGGAGTGCCATTTAAAGGTTCTAAAGCTTCTAACTTAGACATAATTCAATAGAAATATTTGAAATTTTGTAATGTTATTATGGAACCGTTTAGGAATATAACTGCATAATCTAAATTAAATATTTACCCATACTTTGGAAAAAAGCGTCACGTGCCTTTTTCTAGCTTGTTTCTATAAATATATTAATGCATGTAATACAAGTGGTCACTTGTACTATTGTATGGTGTACTTCTTGTTTATTTACAAATTAATATAATATTAAGTTGCTTCCATGCTCAATCAGATTCCTGTAGAAACTTGAGATTAATTTGTATCCATGTTTGTTAGTTGTTAGTTGATAAGATGTCCGCCAATGTTCACTCAGTGCAAGGATGTCGGGAGCTCCGCTGCACGAGAACACTTCTAAACCATTGATGGTTGTGGAAATTGATTTAATGTGCATTAGCTTATATTTATTACTACTCGTATGTAATTTCGTCAAGTGTTTGTCCGGGGATGATGGTGGTTTCTCTGTCTGTCCTGTGTTTATTGGACAAGTTTCGAGATGAAAATTTCCTTATAAAATCTCCTTCTAGCCAGTTGAGTTTTTTTACCTTGATTTCTCCTCCTCGGTTTATTTCTCCAAGGTAATCTTTGAATTGTTCCACCGAGATGACCTTTCCATTTATACCACCTACATATTTCCATAATCTTTTCAATGCTCCTTTTATTATGGAATTTTTATATTTCGTCTTTCCTGTGCATATTACCTGATCTCTATTTTGTTTTATTTTTGAGTGGGTTGACTATGTTCCATTGATTGTTCTCTTGTATAAAGGCTTGTTCATTCTCTTGGCTCAGTTCGCAATCATAGTTCAGAGAATTTTCCGACTTTTGTGCTGTATGTTAGGTCTGGTAGATGTCAGTTCCATTGTTATAGATACGGAAGTAGGCATTTTATTGTTATCCTTATTATTTGTGTCTTGTTGTCTTTGTTTAGGTTATCTATCTTGCCCATTTTGTGTGATATTCTTGCCATCTACTTCTTTGTTTACCTATTTGGCCTTTTGCTTCACTTTTTGTGACTTTTTCACTTTATAATTTGAATTCGTCCATTAGTAGAGCGTTGTTCTCCGTCAGTATTGTGTTTTCTTCATGAGATTAAAATGGATTTTCCTTGAGATGTCAGATCTATGTTTGAAATTTTCTTTTTACTTTGGATTTCATCAATATCCCTCGCGAGAATTATAATGTTGCCCTCTTCATGCTTACAATTCGTAATTTTCTGATTTCTAGTCTGTTCCATATATTTAGGGAAGAAATCCTTTCATGAAGTTGCTGGAAATATCATCATTTCTATTGCTTGAGTGACCCATTCGGTGCTTTCAGCGAAGAATTTGACTGACATAATCTTCTTTTACGTGGTCATACCAGCTCGTTATCATTTTGCCCAAATGTCCGTAAATTTAAAATTTTGAGAACAGAATGGTATCAAACGATTTCATTTCCCTCAAGTTCAACCATTTCTGTCCGTCATTTGTTTCGTCCGTCCCTAAACACAATAAATTTCGAAAGAAGCTTCATTAAGACTTGAAATTTGTAGAAAAGTTCTCATGTCGGAATGCCCCGATCGAGTTCGTAGTGAAATCGGCCGATGATTTCGGAGATATACCCAATTGAAATTTGGACCTATTACTGACATTATTATTGATATAATTACAGATATCGCCATTGAAATGGAGATGGACAATTTGGAAATTGGATCATGGTTTCATGTTGGTATAGTTGGGCATCATCCTCAGGGCATCTGAAAGGATTTGTGTCGATACTAACCGCAAAATGAGAGCAGGACGATTGTTAATCACGGTTTTTCATTATTTTTTTCATTTATGATTTCGGCAAATCCACGAATATTGGTTACCCTATAATATCTAGATGAAAATATCGTTCAATTTCCAATCTAATCTGAATCCCAATTCGAATTCTTCAAAATAAATCCATAAGTACTTATTACTCTATGTACTCGTCTCCACCCGCGATAGGTATTAAATATCGATTTATAAAAATCTTTCAAACAAATTCGCACTGCCCTCATAAAAATAAATATAGATATGATATTTCTAATTCTATCAAATAAAACGGTATCATGAAATTCGTTCGAATTCGCGCCAAAATCCAAAAACTGTTGACAACTTTGTTGTTCGAGTATAAAACAGTAGATCACAACACTGTAATCGTTATAATATTTCGATAATTTGCCAATATCTTCAACAATACAGGGTGGGCCACGGTCGATGGTACCCTGGTCTTTTATGGAGAACGATTTTATTGATAATTTGGTTTCTTGGCTAGGAACCACTGCTCCATCGATCTAGAATATTTTCAGCGCTGTGCTGTTGCCACTTATATCAAAAAGTACTAATAATTTTGATATTTCAAACGGAACAACCTGTATTTCATTGTTTTTTTCGATTCGCCGTAGCCTCTAAATTATTTCTGTATCAACTTCCACCGCTCTATCTCTAGCAGTTTCCGAGTAATTGATTGATTTACTTCTTTTTTGCGCGTATGTTCTGGGGAACATCGCGTTATCATTTTGCCCAAATGTCTATAATTTCCGAATTTTTCGCCTAAAATGGTCTCAAACGATTAGTTTCGACTCTCTGATCAAGAATCCGAGGTCGAGGTCCTGCCGGCCGTTTGCCATGATAACTTGAGAACGGAAAGAGATAGCGACTTGAAATTTTCAGAGTAGGTGGCGCATCCCAATAGGACGGACACGTTCGGGTTAATGGGCATTATCGGCCCAACGGTTTTCGATTGATAATTTTGTCTACAACCAATACTAATCCGATCGAATTGAAACTTGGTAAGTAGTTGTAGAATATAAACTTAAGGACGTTTGTGAAATTTTGTGTACATCGTATAGCAAGAAAATTTCTAAAAAAGTATTAAAAAATATTATTCACGTCATGATAACCTAAGAACAGAAAGAGATAGCGTCTAGAAATTTTCAGCTAAGGTTGAGAATCTGAATGCGCCATTTGAGTTCGTTTATAGGAATAATCGGCAAAACGGTGTTGGAGTTATACCCATCTGAAATTTGGTTGTTATTTCCTCTATAACTCGAAAAATCCAAAACATACCCGAATCATACATGGTTATTAGTTGTAGAATGGCAACGCAAAAATTCTTGTAAAATTTTTTGAGGATCGTATCAGTAGACAATTTTTAAAAAATCATAGAAAATTATTGAATAAAATTCTATATATCAGAAACTGTTCGTCCGATATCAATGAGATTTTGCGATAGCCTTCAGAACCTAACTCTACTACCAAGTTCCAAGTTTGAACATGCTCGGATATCTATATTGTTGGAGATCCGAGCAGCCTTGGGTGAGTTCAGTAGCTGTATGGGTGAGCGTTGCCTCGACAACTCTCGAACGAAAGGAGATAGGGACTCAAAATTCTCACGATAGGTTGCACATCTAAATGGTAGAGTCGAGTTCGCCGTTGGCCATAATCGGCCCATCGGTTTCGGAGTTATACCCATCTGGAATATTATTTCCTCGATAACTCAAAAAATATGGACTTGGTAACTAGTTGTAGAATATCGATATGAAGACGTGTGTAAAATTTTTTCAGGACCGTACCACTAGAAAATTTTTATAAAATCACGAAAAAATATTATGTATCTCATGATTCCTTATTGTCAACGGAAAGGAATAGCGACTTGCAGTTTTCAGGGTAGATTACGCTTCTGAATATGACATTTAAGTTCGTTAACTAGTATAATCGGACAAATGGTTTTGGAGTTATATCAATCTGAAATTTGGTTGTTATTTCCTCAATAACTCAAAATACATATACAAATCCGATCCAATTCATATATGGTTATCAATTGTAGAATGCCAACGCGAAAGTTCTTGCAAAATTTCGTGAGGATCGTAGCTATAGAAAATTTTAAGAAATCATTAAAAAAATAATTGGTTCAAGCCCTCTGGACAGGAGCTTTCTGGCGCTCTTGTTTAAACAGACAAATTATATCTCCGAAAGTATCGGTTTCTCAGAGTTGGGAATTATATCAATGTATTCTTATGATAGAACTGCATCATAAAGGCAATTCAATTCAAATAATAGTTTATTTATCAAGAATAAATGAGCAATCTGAGAATGAGAACTGCACCATGGAAGAAATCAAATTAAAATTGCTGAAATGAATTGGCTCTCTCTTATAGAACACATATCATATAATAAAGCTTTGATAGAATTATTATAGCATTCTGTGAAAACATAGAAGTACGATTCATTATTGAAATTTCGAAGAATCATATCTCCGAAAGTTTTACCTTGTTGGAGTTGAAAATGATATCAATGGATTTTTATGGTGAAACTGCATCTTAAATAAAAATTGAATTTGAAATTTGTTACTTAAAAAAAAAATTTTTCTCTTTACTTGAAACCATCAGGCCTATTTTGCCTAATAACGAACTCAACCGAGATATTCATCTCCCTAACCTACTCTGAAAATTTCAACTGCCTAGCTCATTCCATTTGAGAGTTATTGTAAACATTTTTTTTTTTAATTTTCAAAATCTTTTTTTTACACTTTGCGGTGATCTGGTCAACACAAAACTTCACGAGCGTATGAAAGTCATTATTCTACAATTTGATGCCAAATTTCAGATAGATCGAGTGATCGGTTCTCATGACAATGGGAATATTATGGTGCATTTTGTATTAACCATGAAATGCCATAGAACATATAAATTATCATAATTTGAAAACCGGCATCGATTGTAAAGTATTATTGAATTTATAAACGGAGATTTTATCAAAAACGATCCAAATCGAAGGCAATAATTATACAAATGATGTTCAGATTTTCACCTCCGATAGAATACATATGTCAGAATATAAAATTCTGTGAACTTAGAGGATTCTATCATTACTCAAATCCTCAAAAAGGTACAACATTTATTCATATCTTATAAAAGCTGACAAAACGGGCTATATCGATGGTAAATGCGATGTCGAGTATCAAATAGAGGTAAATGGACTATAGAACATGCGCGCAAGCGCTCCTGACTTCACGTTAGTGCTTGAACCAATTTTTGCGTGCGTGTTCGGCAAGGATCATTTCGTCACAATGTCTGCATTGTACTAATTTTTTTGCGAAAATGGTCTCAAGCGATTGGGTTCGACTCCCTGATGGAGAATTCGAGGTCAAATTCAATTCTGTCCGTCCAGCCCATCCGGCCGGTCTTGCCGTTAGCATGATACCTCTCGAACGGAATGAGTTAGAGCGTCAAAATTTGCAGGGCTTGTTTGGAGCGTAAGTATCTCGGACAGGTTCGTTAGTGGGCAAAATCCATCAAGCCGTTTCGATGTTATGACCATTTTTAGTTAAAAGGTTTTTCAAGAATATTTCCGAAACGAATCACTCGATCTATCTGAAATTTAGCATAAAATTGTATATTCATAACTTTAAATGCCTGCGAAGTTTTGTGTTTATCAGATGGCTGTAAACCGGAAAAAATCAAATATTTGAAAATGAAATTGAAATTTTGTTTTCACTATAACTCAAACAGTACTGATCCGATGGAATTGAGGCTCGTTAGTTAGATGTGAAGTATCGACGAAAACAGTTGTGCAAAGTTTCGTGGGGATAGCATGAGTAGAAAAAATTCAAATAAGTTTTTACTATTAGCGGAATATTTTGCTTGAAATTCCGAAACCAAATATCTGATTGAGTTCAATTTTGGTACTTCGGTGAGCAATGATGACCTTTTGGGGTGTGCAAAGTTTCACTGAGCACAGACCAATAGGAGCCTAAAAAAGAATCAATAATTTTGAACTTCCAAACTGGACAAATTATTTCATTTCGAATTCCTACACGGAATATCTAACATCTGGTGATCATATTTTGACGTTTATCTGAATCAATGCGATATGTAGGAGGGCAACTGGTTAAAATATGGACGAGGATCTACTGCGCCAATTGAAGTAATGCGATAACGATATGTGGAATTTTAAATTGGTTTTTAAATTTTTTCTGAACGGTGAACAACTGGGGGTGTAACTGGAAGGCCATATTAACAGCTCATGTCAATTCTGTGAGTTTGCGAGCCAGTTTCGAGGAGACAGCGTAGCGTCCGAGGTGTAGCGTTAATAACATAATCCTTGGGATCAATATTGAAATTCATAATGCCCCTTTCGGTCATTTTTCGATACTCGCATGAGCAGACGAGAAATTATTTAACTGCTGGAGTTTTCGTCTGAGAGGATTGGGGTTTTGAGGTGGAGGATGCTATTCCTCCATAAAATCTACTTACGAGGGTCCGCCCATGCGAGGATTGAAGATGCGATATCTCCTGAACTACTGGTGTTGGTGAATCGGAATTTTGTGTGAGGTTTGTGATTTTGGGAGGACTTCTAGCCACGGGTGGACTGCATATGCGCAGAGGAGAAATTACTGTTTTTGAGATGTATAGGTTATGTTGAGAGTGGTTTAGCAATATTCGTGATGGGTCTAGTGCTGAGCCGATATTTATTTATTTATTTATTTATTCAAAAATACATCCAACAGGCCAAAGCTAATTACAGGTGTATACAGTAATGAACAAAAGGTATATAGTACGCCGTTAAAAAAACCAAACATAAACAAAAATTTCGGTAAAAAAAAAGATAATTTCAACAATAATGAAAGAAAAACCAGCCCATATAATTCCTTAGTA